>JAQSUU010000806.1:4800000-6000000 GCA_038087645.1 Saccharum hybrid cultivar R570
CAATGGTACCGGAGCCAGGTTCAGTGTAAATCCAGATCGGGTAGAAAGAAATCACAGAAAAGAAGAAAGAATAGCCAAAATCGGAAATCGATTTGGCAAAGAACAAGTTCGAAACCCTAACCCTAACCGGGAAATAGGGAAAGAATCGAATCGAACTCAACATGAAACCCCAACCCTAGAGAGAGTAAAGGGGATAAAGAAAGGGGCTTCATACCTAGGCCCTCATCCCGCTGGCGGCACGCCACCGCACGGGACAGACCGAGCCGTCGGCTCTCACCAGCGTGCGGGACCGGAACCCGGGCCGTCTTACGCGAATGCTAGCCAGGGCACTGACGCAGGGCAACTCGACTACGGCGCGCTCAACCTTGGGTGAACGTGCACGCCGGCGAGAAGCTCTGCGGCGGCGCCGCCGTTTCCTCCTTCCAGGTCACGCCAAGGGTGGCCACCGTCGCCATCTTTCTGTTGGCTACGGTGAAGACAGAGGAAGGGAGAGGGAAGATAAGAGAATGCCTAGGGTTTGGGAGGCCGGTCGCCAGCGGAGAAGGGTTTTGATGCCCCGAGATTAGCTCCTAACCGTCGGATTGCCATGAACGGTGATGATTGCTCGGGCCGAAATCGGCCCAGGCGGGAGGTGAGATTGTCGGCCCAGGCCCAGGTTGCGGCCTGGGCATGATGATGTGCTGCGCGCGCGTGGGCTGGGCCGGAGAGAAGGGCGCGCCTGCGCAGCGCGCGTGAGCGCGTGGGCCGCGTGCACGAGATGGGCCTACAGGCCGAGATTGTGAAGAAGATGAAATTTTGTTTTTTTCCGGAAGCAATTTTTGATATGTATTTGACGAATATTTTGATCAATTTGAACTGAATTTGATGTGAATTTTTTCTGTGCAATTTTGTCCAACGATATTTTGCTCAGAAAACAGTGAATTTTAGTGCTTCTGGAAAATAATAATATGAAAGATTATTAATGTTTTCGCTGTGCATGATAATTGTTGTTCTCTTTTGATTAAATTTGAACGATAATTTAATTTTAAGAGAAGTGATGAATTTCTAATAATTTTGATGAGATTATGATGTTGTTAATTTCTGACCAACATTGTTAATAACAATATTATAATTTTGATCCATGAAAAATTATGCATTAAATTTACTTCTGCCCAACGGTGATGTAAAATGTTTGCATAGATGAATTATATGTTTTAATTTAACCAACATTGAGTTAAAGCATGCGATTTTATGTATAAACGTTTCTCACTCACTCTGGTATGGTTTCAGGAGGCAAATGCATTGTGAACATTGCAAACATCCCAACACTCAATGGGAGCAATTACCGTATGTGGCGGGAGAAATATGAACTGAAACTTGCGTTGGGAGAGGTCGATTTTGCCATCACCTCACCGTGTCCTACTGAACCAGAGGATTCGGTGAGAGGTGAAAATGAATCTGACGCTGATTTTGCTGCTCGAAAGCGTGATCATACTGAGATAAGAATGAAATATGACCTTGAACATAGGCAATGGACTCTCTCCAACCGCAAGTGCCTGTTGGTGGCCAAGGCCACCATAGAAGAACAGATAAGGGGCTCAATCCCTGAATGTGTTACTGCCACAGAATATCTTGAGAAAATCAAGAGTCAGTTTACTGGGTCTACCAAGGCCACAACAAGTTCACTGATTAAGAAGCTTGTGAATGAGAAATACACTGGTGGTAGCATAAGAGAGCACATTTTGAAGATGAACACTACGGCATCTAAGTTGAAGGAAATGAATTTGAAGGAAGATGATTTCCTGATTCATTTAATTTTTGCTTCTTTGCCAAAAGAATATGACACCTTCATTGTGAACTATAATATGTAGCCTGAAAGATGGGGCATAGAAAGACTTATTTCAATGTGTCCTCAAGAAGAGGAGAGGATAAAGTCCTCACAGGGTGAATCCGCTCATTTTGTGAAGGATAACAAAAGAAAGAACTTTAATGGCAAGAATTTTAAACCACAAGGGAAACCCAAGTGGAATAAGGTCTCTTCCTCAAATTCATAGGGAAAGAAACCCCAGGATTCTGAGAATCAGCAGAACAACTCCTATGGTGGAGCTGAAAAAGATCAATGCAAGCACTGCTTCAAGAAGGGACACTACAAGAGGGACTGTCCAGACTTCCTAAAATCTCTACTAAAGAGAGGTGATGAATTTATTACATTTGTAGATGAATCCCTGTATTTAAGTTATGCTAAATCCACTTGGTGGGTTGATTCAGGAGCAACTACTCATGTTACAAATTCTTTACAGGGGTTAAGTGGGACGAGAACCTTGCAAAGAGGAGAAAGAACGATTAAAGTTGCAAATGGAGTACAAGCCAATGTTGAAGCCATTGGAGATTTATCTTTAGAATTGAATAATGGTTTTGTACTTAGTCTTAAAGAAGTATTTTATGTTCCCTCTTTGCGCAAAAATTTGATAAGTGTTTCGAAACTTGATGATGATGGAATTGATTGTCATTTTGGTAATGGCAAATGTAAGATACTTGTTAATAATGAATGTGTTGATCTTGCCTTCCGACAAGACAAGCTTTATTTATTATCTCTTGATGAGAATGTGAACAATGTATGCGATGAGAATATGAATGATTCCCCATCTGCGAATGTAACTAAGAAGCGAAAGCGAATTGATGATGTCTCTTTGAAATTATGGCACTGTCGCTTGGGCCATATTTCGAGGGGAAGAATAGAACGACTGATTAAAGAATCAATTCTTCCGCACTTAGAATTTTCATATTTAGAACAATGCGTTGATTGCATCAAAGGAAAGTATGTCAAGAAAATTAAGAAAGATGCCAAACGAAGCGCAGGAACTTTAGAAATAATCCACACTGATATATGTGGTCCATTTCCTGTGAAAAGTGCGGATGATTATGATTCGTTTATAACATTCACAGACGACTACTCTCGTTATGGCTATATTTATCCAATTAAAGAAAGATCGGAAGCATTGGATAAATTCAAAATATTTAAAGCTGAGGTTGAAAATCAGCACAATAAGAAAATAAAGATAGTACGATCAGACCGAGGTGGAGAGTACTATGGGCGACATACCCCATATGGCCAAATTCCTGGACCATTTGCAAAGTTTCTACAGGAAAATGGCATAGTCGCTCAGTACTCCACACCGGGGGAGCCTCAGCAGAATGGAGTGGCTGAAAGACGTAACTGTACCTTAATGGATATGGTAAGAAGTATGATAAGTTACTCCACATTACCGATTAATTTATGGATGGGGGCACTGAAAACCGCCATTCACATACTTAATCGAGTACCAAGCAAATCGGTGTCTAAAACACCGTATGAATTATGGACAGGAAGGGAACCCTCACTTAACCACTTGCATGTGTAGGGCTGTCCGGCTGAGGCAAAAGTGTTTAACCCAAACATAGGAAAGTTAGACTCCAAGATAGTCAGCTGCCATTTTATTGGCTATCTAGAAAAATCAAAAGGATATCGCTTCTATTGTCCTGATAGACATACGAAGATTGTAGAAACAAGACACGCTGTGTTCTTGGAGGATAACATGATCAGAGGTAGCATGGTAGCACGAGAAATAAGCCTACAGGAGAGCGGATACATGTACCTACTCCGATGGTTGAAGAACCATTCTTTACGCTACCTGCTGCTGTTGCGCCGATAGTGCAGGACACTATGGTGCCAACGTCTGTTGCAAGTTCTCCCGTGGTGATGATGAATGAACATGAGGAACCTATCCTTGAGGAGCCTGTCCTTGAGGAGCCTGTCCTTGAGGAACCTATAAAACCAAATGTCGCACATGAGGAAGAACAACAACAGCCCAATGTGGAACAAGTGCCAGAGGCCCCGAGAAGGTCTCAAAGAACAAGAAGGTCAGCTATTTCTGATGACTATGAAGTTTATGAAACAGAAGAATTTCAGATGGGGGATGATCCCACCTCATTTGAAGAAGCCATGAGAAGCGAGCACTCATCAAAGTGGCTTAAGACCATGGAAGATGAAATGAAATCAATGAGTACCAATAAAGTTTGGGAATTAGAAATTATTCCTAAAGGAGCCAAAACAGTAGGTTGTAAATGGATCTACAAAACAAAATATGACTCCCAAGGGAATGTAGAAAGATTTAAAGCGCGACTTGTGGCGAAAGGCTTTACGCAAAGAGAAGGGATTGATTACAATGAGACATTTTCTCCAGTCTCATGTAAAGATTCCTTCAGAATTATAATGGCACTTGTAGCCCACTATGATTTGGAGTTATATCAAATGGATATAAGGACGACGTTCCTTAACGGGGATTTGAAAGAAAATGTTTATATGGCACAACCGAAAGGTTTTGTTGTAAAAGAAAAAAAAATATGGGATGCCGCCTAAAGAAATCAATCTACGGATTGAAGCAAGCTTCAAGACAGTGGTATTTGAAGTTTGATAGAACGATAAAAGGTTTTGGGTTTAAGGAAAATGTTGAGGACAATTGCGTTTACGCAAAGTTCAAGAATGGAAAGTATATATTCCTAATTTTGTATGTGGATGATATCTTGCTTGCTAGTAGTGATATCAATCTACTAATGGAAACGAAAAAAATTCTTGTCCTCAAACTTTGATATGAAAGATCTCGGTGAGGCCTCGTTCGTTTTGGGAATAGAGATTCATCAAGACAGAAGAAAGGGGTTCTAGGATTATCGCAAAAGGCATACATAGAAAAGGTTCTGAAGAAATTTAGTATGCATGTGTGCAGTCCTTCACCTGCTCCTATTGTCAAGGGCGATAGATTTGGGGAACATCAGTGTCCCAAGAACGAATATGAGATTGATCGAATGAAAGCGGTACCGTATGCTTCAGCAGTTGGAAGTTTACAATATGCTCAAGTGTGTACATGCCCTGACTTAGCTTTTGTTATCGGGTTACTTGGCAGATATCAAAATAATCCAGGAATAGAACATTGAAAATTAGTGAAGAAAGTCTTGCGTTATTTGCAGGGTACGAAAGGCCTCATGCTAACGTATATTTACTCTCACAGGAGGGGCTATATCGTGGAAAAGCTCCAAACAAACTGTAACTGTATCCTCGACGATGTATTCCGAGTTTGTAGCATGCTATGAGGCAACGGGGCAGGTGAATTGGCTGAATAAATTCATACCCAGATTGAAAGTGATTGATAATATCAATGAACCACTGAGATTGTATTGTGATAACAATCCAGCGGTACAGTATGCTCACAACAATAGGTCAAGTGGTGCTGCCAAACACATTGACATAAAGTACTATGTTGTGAAAGATAAAGTTCGGGATCATATAATAAATCTTGAGCATATAAGTACAGAGAAAATGCTCGCGGATCCGCTCACAAAAGGCTTACCACCTAACGTGTTCAGAGAACACGTAGCCGCCATGGGTTTAAGGGAAAGCCTATGATTTCTGAACATATGAAGGGCCCAGAAGAAAGTTTCATTCCAAAATGGAGAAATGTGTTGTGGCTGTTAGTCTAACGGCACTAATTGCTGTGACGATGAGACAGTTCAATGCACTAATCTGTAATGGAATAGGATAGAAGCAAGAAAAATATGAATCGAAAGTTTTGAGTAAGAAATTAAAGAACGAAGAAAGTGATGAGAGATCAAGGGGGAGAATGTTAGTATGATCTCCACACCAATAGGCCCAACGGCCTTTGGGCCTTGTTCTCGCACCCTGATCGGGGGCGCCCAACCCTACATGGTTGGTGGCCCCCCGTCGCACAGCGCTATAAAGGAAAGGTGGGGGCTGGGCTCGCAGTACGAAGTTCACCGCGCCGCCAGTCACCCCACCGACATCCTAACCCTAATCTGATCTTGAGAGGGGTGCTGCCAGCGACGGGAAACCTCACCGACGCTGGCAATGCCACCTCGACCTCCGCGCCACCGCCGAGGACCTCACTGCATCGACATTCTCCTCCACCGAGTAGATGGCGCCGGCGAATGACCCCAACACCGGCGCCTCCAGTGGATCGGCCACTCCCTCACCGAACCCCACTCCACGGATGGTCTGCGATCTCTCCCTTTTTTCCCCTCTCTGACTCGCAATAGAAGATGTACTAGGGTTTGCTATATGTACACTGTGAATCATGTTTTGTTGTTCCCGAATATGATGAAAATGTATCCGATCTGATGAACTATGTATCCTACGAATCTAACATATAAACCATAGGGAGAAAACTTGTTTGGGGGGTCGTGTGGCGGTTCTTGCTTGGCGAGAGAAAAAGGGTTGTGTTTTGTAAGAAGATGTGAACTAAAATATGTCTCCATGCTATAAAGAACTCTAAGGTTTCTTCTTTTTTTAGTTTGTTGTTTTTTCTTTTGTACATCAGAGTTTCTAATGTCTTGGCTGCATGTTTTATTGTTGGGACATGTGTTATCACTTTATAATAACTATGGTTTGATGCATCTTAATTAGAAATTGTCTAAAACTAAAAACCCTCTGTTGTCTAAAAAATAAAGACCTCTAAGTTAAAAAAAAATAGTGCAACGTGCCAAAGTAGCTTCGACACATCATGTTTTTTTGTCCTTTTTCTCTCTCTTCTCTCTGTAACATGTGAGCTCTCCTTACGTGGGGGTATGGACTGGGGAGCAACCAACTCATTCTTTCTCTGTTTGTTTCAATTTTCTGGAAGCTTTTGGACCTTTCAAAAGTCAAAAGGCTCCCGGAAGCCAAAAGCGAGCTTTTGGGCTTTTGGAAGGTCCAAAGGTGAGGTCCAAAAGCTCTAACAAACAGGTCATTCTTGTTTTAACTATTGTATGCAAAATCACATATACATAGCAGACCAAGTTGTCCCCACTTATTTCGTCCACTGAAATGCCTAAGGCAGATAGCGAAGTCCCACGTCGATGTCTTGTATACATTGTCACATAATTTGTATAGAGAGGCCACACCAACAATGTCTTGCTTATCTCTTTTTTAGAAAAGGGAATATATTAATATCCTAGCTTCTGCATCGACTAATGCATATAGCTGTTCCTTATTACAACCAACCACACAAAGGTCCAAACAATCTCAAAAACAAAGTTTTAAAGCAGAGCAGAAGACAACAAAAGTTCTGAGTGCAACATTTAACACCTAATTCTATTTCTGAAACACCACCCGTTTCTTGCTTATCTCCTGGCCACAGCATTGTTGTCATACACGTGTCACAAAACAAATGACCTGAAATACTTGCCAAGGCATGTTCGTAAATAAAAAGATATTTGCAGCAGACTTCAGTCTACAGAACCATAAGTTGCAGCATTGTTGGTAGGAAACGAATTAGATGGGAAAGTAAGGTTCTGTGTAATGAGCAATATATTTCGCTTGCGTTGATTCTAGTCGAGAGTATGGTCTATACAGTACTATATTCTGTCACAATCTATATTCTGAAGAAAACAAGAATTCTGGAACAATGAAGAGTTCAAGAGTACATTGCCATAACACTGTATTTTTATTCTGCATAACAAACAAATATCACATTAACCCATGCTCTTCCTCTTCTTAGAAAAGTTTTTCCTCATGTGCGTGCACTCTGAATCAATAATCTCGCAGCTGGCTATGTAGCTGTAATATGGCGGCAAGTGTGACGTCCACCAGACCACCTCAAATTTCCCCTTCGGAGTAATTCTTCCATACATTACTTCATCGATAGTTATTTTGGGAGCCTGCTCATGATCAAACCCTATTCTATGCTGTTTGTCAACTTGGACAAACTGAGAAATATTCGACAATCTACTTACGTAATAATGTTCATTTTCCATCCTGATATTCTGTGCATCAGTACAATAGGGACGTATACGTCGTAGGTTTTTCTGCCCATTTATTTTGACACATGCAAGGATATTGCGCCAGTGCTCTTTGCTAAATCTAGGCCTTAACATACCAGCAATATTTTTTGAATTAGAAAATGGACCAATGAAGTCCCCATACATATCAGTGTGGCTGTAATACTCCTCAAATATCTTCATTGCTATTGATGCCAACTCAGGATGGTCTTGAGGATCTGTGCTTCCGAACACAAGCACCTTGAAGAAGTACCAGCATGCTTCTCGAGACAAAAAGTTCAACCTTAGAGCCTGTGTCGTTCCAAAGTTCATTAGTTTCTCTGATCTTCCCGTGATTATAATTTTACTTCCACTAGGAAGGAAACTTCGAGCAGCGGCGACCAGCCTCCTCCACACTGCATCATCAATATCATCATCCCCATCTAGCTCTACTATAACCAGTATTTTTTCTTCACTTAGAGTGTCGTTTTTATGCTTGATTATGCCTCCATCCTTGAGGGTGGATAGTTTCTCTGTTCTGAGCCTATTATTTCCACTGAAAAAGACAATTTGAGAGAAGTGATCACGCACCCTCACCCTCACGTCGTAGCAAACATGCTCAACAAATGTGGTCTTTCCGACTTTGCCTTGGCCAACGATTGGCAGGACACCCAGATTGTATTGACCAGGAGCCTCCCTCTGCAACAAGAAATGGACTGTTCGCTCCATTTCGGCATGGCGACCAAACATGCATTTTTCAAGTAGCAGGTGCATGCTATATGGCTGACGACACATTCGAGGGTAGCCTTTCAGAAAAGCTACAAACTCATGCATGTCAGCCACCACGTTCAGTACTCTATCAAGCATCAGTTTCAGCTCCCTTGTGCCCTGTCTACTGCTGCTAGGCCTAGCAGAGGGAGGAGGAGAATGCTTGCCTGGATTGCTGGATGCAGACGACATGGCTAGAGAACGATTGTGATGATGATTCACCTTTCGGACGTCGTCTCCGCGACTGCGGTTGAGGTACCGGAATCTGTCAAGCAGGTAGTAGCCTTTGTGCATCTCTTGTCTCAGCGAGTGGAGCTGGAGAAGCATTGCTCCGTTTGTAATGAACCTCCCCTCGGCCTCCTCAACGGTGATGGCGACCCGGAGGAGAGCCCGCTCTAGCCGCCGCAAGCTCTCCTCTTCGGACAGCCCGGGTGTTGCCCTATATTTGCTGATGAGGAAGGATAGGCATCTTGCAGCAAGTTCGCCTAAAGCGGCAGAAAATATCGTCTCCATCTTTGACGCCCTCGTTCTCACAACTTACAAGGGGAGACTAGATATATAGTGCAAGTTCGCTGGATGGAAGAATGGATGGGAATCAGAAGCGGAGTATAGCCCATTTCTTCTTCCTAATGTTGGCTAATATAAATAACTGCAGAGAGGAGCTCGTCTGGGACCTGTTCCAACTTCCAACAGATCATTGGAGAAAAGGTGCAGAAAACCGGGTCATAAAATTAATAAATCAGGTCATTCCATGCAGGACTTAGTTCACACAGAAGAACAACCACAACCTACCAAAAATCAACCAATAAATTAAATCATTCGCCGCCACATCAAGACACAGCTCTGACCAAACGGATTGGAAACATTCTGATGATGACAAGGGTGTCGCAAAGTCGTTGTTTCTGTCGCACATTGATGATATTTTAGTTACACCCAGATATTCAACGCATGCCATGATTGTTTCTGTTTACCAAATGGTTGGCTATACTATAAATTAGCAAATATATCATGAATGGTTGCACCCTGTTCGACTTGCTTATTTTACTTAGAATGGGAGAGAGTAAAAGAAAACTAAATGACATAGTTTGGTTATATTATTGTATGAGAAAGTAGGCCATGGAATATAGGAATGGGACAACTGTGCCATGCAAATTAAAGTCAAAATGGTGCACGGTCAAATTGCTGCTAGGATATGAAAGACAGAAAAAAAAAGTTAAAATAACTTCAAGGCTTCGTGGACTGGAGCATTGAATTGGATCCTGCATGATGCATGAGCTTGTTGACATTTTTCCTTCATGTTTTAGGCAGGCGTCTGGCCTGACAACGTTGACCAGGCATAGGGACACATGAAAATCATTATTCCCAAAATCGTAGATGTTCATGTACTCTCTTGTCTATCAATATAATCACTTATGGTGTTTTAAGTTTGGAGAGATCAAGTTTGGTGTTTTAATCACTTATCATGTATGTCTTGTGCTCTTTGTCTCTTGGTTTGTGATGCATAGGTGATAGGTGCGACATGGTTGTCCGGACGGTGGTCAAGGCTTGTGACCATGGACCAAGCCACCAAGGATAGTGAAGGGCGGGTGAGGAGGCTTGGGCTAAAGAGCAATGGAACATGGAGCAAAGGTGATGAAGATAGCATCTGCCAAGTTGAGGAGAATGGTGATGGCATCAGGGCCTTGGTAGAGTCATAGAGGTCGACCAAGTCAAGGAGGATGGTGAAGACGTCATTGCCTTAGCGGAGGTCGGACACGTGTCGACACCGGTGAGCCACGGCTTTGCAGGGTGAGCAAGAGAGTTTGCTAGTTTGGTCCTTAAAACCAAGCATAGATGGTTTGGTGGTTTTTGGCCTTAAAACTAGAAGTGGTAGCTTAGCGGGTCTGACCAGTTTAGGCCTCAAAAGTGGAGTGATGAGTCGGAGAATTTGTGTCATCATCATGAAGTTTGGGTTGAGGTGAAGCGAAGTCGTGAAGGCGTCGTAGTCATAAGATACACTAACAAAAATTTGGATAGTTTTACCCTTAGTGTTATTTTTGGTTGAGTGCTCCTGGACATTTTAAGAAATAATCCGTCCCTATATAGTTGTTCGGAGATGCCTATACCCAAAGGGATCCCAACCGCTCTTTTGTCACAAATTATGTTTTCAGTGGGAGACTTGATGGAAATATTTTGAAGGGCATCTCCGAAGGGGCGCTAGCACCATTTGCGGAAGCTGAACTCTATTAGGAATACATGAAGAAGTCGAGAAGGTGTTGATGCAAAAAGTCACCGTTGGTGTCCCGAGCAACGGAGGTGTCAAGGCGAAGATGTCTTCAAGGCCACCAATGAAATGCCTTCCTCAAGGCGTTGCACTTTGGAAACATTAACGAAGACTAAGGTCTCACTCACGACTCACGAGGGTACCCCCACCAAAGTAGTCCGGATGAAGCCAATTCTGATTTGGGCCTTGTAGTTTTTAGCAATGTGTAAGGACTGTTTTAACCCTAGCTGTAGTGGAATATTTAGGGGATTAAGAGTAAAATGGACTGCATGTTATAAATATCACCACTATAAAGAGTGCGCCCATAGAAAATGAAAAGACGAATGATTAAACCATATTTATGACCTATTACTTTCTACTCTATTGTTGAAGTCCAGAGGCTTCAAGAACAGTTGGCGCCCATCAGTGGGAATCGAGTTGGAGACTTTGAGTGTAGCATAATTGTTGCACGAGTCAATTGTGATGAAGACATGGTCAATTCGTCATGTGTCTGGTGTTTATCGTTCCATGTTCTGGCCAAGAGCATTTAAGAACTAGTAGCTTAAAAAGATCATTTAAAGAACTTGCAGAAGTGACTCATGTTACAAAGATCCAACAAGCTGTTGTTCTTGTTCTCCAACTTAATAAATCATGTTGAAGTTGTCACGAAGGAGCCACAGCCTGCCCAAGCAGCGCCCAGTGCGCACCTATCGGTGTTTGATGACCGGCAAGTCGTCACGGGGTTACCCGACATGATGATTGGTGGGCTTCGGCGTATGCAGAACTCGATGGTGAATGCAGAGACAATAATTTATACTGGTTCAGTACGCCGGAATAGCGTCCTACGTCCAGTCTGAGGTGAATAGTATATTACACTATGCGCTTGGGGTTTAGACCTTTTGGGTCTGTTCCTCTGCCGTGCCTTGCCCTCCTTTATATAGCCCAGGAGTCAAGTCATCTAGTCGGTTACAATATAAGAGTTTTAATAGAATTACAGGATATCAATGTTACTAGGATTATACGTGGGGAATTTCTAGTCAAACTAGATCTTCTCCCTTCCTTGCGGAGTATCAGGGGACTATGTCCCATAAGCCCCCGAGCACTGTATGGTTGAACTTTGGAAGCCTGATTGTTCCTCCAAATCTTGCCGAGTAGAAACAAGCGGTTGTCTGAGTGCTTTCTTGAGAGAAATCATAAAGTGCTCTTGAAGTCAATATGTGTCACCTCTAGGTGAAGCATATATGCATAGCCCCCGAGCCTCTTGCAGTGTGGAACAAAGGGTTAGAGGGTCTTGTATGCAATTCTTTGTCGAACAAATTTGAACGCATCCTGTGAGGATATATCCTGCAGCCCCAAGCCTACAATCCAACTACTCAGAGTTGATTAGGATCCTCAAGGGTGCAGTCGAGTAACCCCTCTAAAACAATGATTAATGACTGCTTGTCGCTGAGTGGTTGAATGCTTGATAATTTGGTCTTCCATCCTTGAATCCGAGCCCCCGAGAATAGTTGGAGTGAAGCCGACTAAGTCGAGGCAATGGGCGAGCCCCTGAGCTTAGCGGCTTGACATCCGAGTAGATGGATGAGTATATACGTGTACGCCTGCTGGAAGATGGAGAAAACATCTTGTAGCAGGGTCAAAGAAATCAAGTGAAAATATTTTGCGAAATCGAAGGAGTAAGCAACGTCGTCTTGATGCTGACCGAGCAATTTAACTCGAAGTCGACCAGTGAAAATGGGTGTTCGACCAGTTTAACTGATCGACTAGCCTCGAAATTACTAGAGTTAAATACTCCAGTGAAATGGCCAGTGACATCTGTCATATACTTATCAAGACCCCCGACGTGTTACCCAAGATCAGCACCCTGATCAGAACAGCATGGGGTAACTTGATAACACACCGACGAGACATAGCAAAAATCCGACCACCAAGGGAGTCTCCACCTTAGCTGGCGACTCTTGCACAAAGAATTAGAACACTGAGGAGTCCCCAGCTTAGCTGGCGGCGCTTGCACGAAGAATCAAATGCCAAGGGGTCCCCAGCATGGCTGGTAAGCCCTCAGCGTAGCTGATGATGAAGCCCAAGCAACGAGCAATCTGGCCAGCTAGTCGGTGATGAAGGGAACATTGAGCAGTCCAACCAACTGGTCGGCGGTGAAGTGAGCGTCAAGCAGAAGTGAGCGCCGAGCAGTCCGACCAGCTGGTCCGCGATGAAGTCCATGAGCCTAACGGTCCGACCAGCTGGTTGGCGGCAAAGTCCAGCTACCAGGTGGTGCGACCACCCAGATGATGATCCTCTTGTCCTTCTCTACTTATCCAGTCCCCGAGCGTAAAAACAAGCTCGTTGACTGAACCTGGTCCTAGAAATATAAATATGTAGAATGGATAGTACATGATGTAAAAATAAAATATATGAATTCGGTGATGAAGGTAGCAGAGCAGAGTAGATAAATATTATGTTTATTTGGAGTGTGTTCATATTTTAAATATGAGTAATTTCCTTCTAGTTGGTTCTATATGGCATCACCAGCCCCGACTAACCCATACCCCATAGCGTAGAGTGACCAGCACCCGTTTACGCGTAAGAGTACGAGCGTTGCCGAAGAGCCGCTGCCGACCACTCATAACGCAGAGTGCTAGTGCCTGTGCACGTGTAGGTGCGAGATTGATCACCCGAAGGAGACACATCGCCGAACGTCGGAATTTGCTGCTTGACTTTGGAAATCATCAATTACGAGCAGATCTTCTTCGCTTGCTCGCGCTCATCTTTGCATGTTGCCCTCGTGAGATCGAGTGGATCTCGATGACCTGGTTGAAAGGTCCTAATATGGCTAGAGGGGGGTGAATAGCCTATTAAAAATTCTATAAACTCACTAGAGCAAAAGGTTAGTATAACAAATAGCGAAATGCGAATTAGCTCTAGCTTTACAAGAGTTGCAAGCCACCTATCCAACAATTCTAGTAACTATGATCACTATAACAAACAAAGGCTAAGTCACTACGAGCTCTCACAAGCTAGCTACACTAAAGAGCTCAACTAGGAAACAAGCTACACTAGCAAAGAAAATACAAGCTCTCAAAACTAATTGCACTAAAGAGCTTGTTACAACTAGTTTGCAGAATGTAAAAGAGAGGTAAGTGATCTTTATACCAACGCGTCGAGGGATGAACCAATCACAACAATATGAAGACCAATCACCGGGAGAAATCCAAGAAATCAATCACAAAGGTGACACATAATTTTTCTCCCGAGGTCCATGTGCTTGCCGACACGCTACGTCCCCGTTGTGTCGACCACCACTTCGTGGTTCGGCGGCTAATTGGCAATCCAAAGCCAAGCTCCCCAAGAGCACACAAGGACCTACCGCAAGTGAGGTAACTCAATGACACGAGCAATTTTCTAGAGTTGCCTTTGGCGCTCCGCCGGGGAAGGCACAACACCCCTCACAAAACACCAGGAGGTGGCCAAGAACAAGTACCACTCTTGCCACAACTCCTGCGCTGCCTCCAAGCCATCTAGGTGGCGACAACCACCAAGAGTAACAAGAATCCCGCAGCTAATGCTCACCCAAGTGCCAACTAGATGCAAACTCATAAGCAAATGCACTTGAGATCACTCAAACTCACTTTGATTTGTCAATCAAGTAAGGGAGATGAGTGGGAGCGGATGTGCTCAGCTCAAGAGGATGTTAGAGTGTCAAAAAGTCCAAGAGAGTCCCCTAGGAGCCGGCCAACAAGTATTTATAAGCAGCCCCAAAGAATAGAGCCGTTAGGAACAAGTTGACGCTGCCTGCGTACTGACCGGACGCGCCGATCGAACTGACCGGACGAGGTCGCAGCGTCCGGTCGCCGCTGAATCGCGTTGCTGACCACGCGACCGGACGCGCTGCTTGAACTGACCGGACGCCACAGTGCCAGCGTCCAGTCGATTCCAGTAAGCACCCACACACGACCGGATGCGTCCGGTCGATCGTGACCGGACGCGCCACCGCGTCCGATCGACCTCGCGTGTTTCGCAACTTCTCTGGAGCTTGACCGGATGCGCCGGTCTCGTGACCGACCGGACGTGCCGGTGTGCGCGCTGCTGCCTCTGCACGCGAGATGAGCTGACTGGACGCGCCAGCCGCGTCCAATCCAGCGTCCGGTCGCGCGTCCGGTCACCCCAGTGACTCCCTTTCGCCTCCGTTTCTTCGCGTCCGGCGCAGTGGAAAATAGACGTTTCACTTCCACAAAAGCGCCGAATCCTGCCTCGCAAGCTCGGCGGGTAGCAGAGAGGAACCCAAACCCCTCTCTACCGCTCAAACACCACCGCCTTCGTAAATGTGCTAACATCACCAAGTGTACATCACCATGTGTATGTGTGTTAGCATTTTCACAATCATTTTCGAGGCGATAAGTTAGCCCTCCACTAGATCTAAATGCATATGCAAATGAATCTTCATCTAGTGGCACTTAAGTGATCAATAGCCCCTGAAATTTCCCCTCTTTATAGTACGGCTATCGATATAAGTGTGATCACACCCTCTATGGTGTCTTAATCACCAAAAAACAAATCCTATCTATACCTTTGCCTTGAGCTCCATAGGATTGCACTCCATCTCCTCTTCTTCTCCAAGTATGGCACCAAGTCATCATGATCAACATGCATCCTGCCATAACTTAGGAGTGTACCAATCACCTTTTGCTATCAACACTTAAGCACATGTGATTAGTACTTAGGTTTCATCAATTAGCCAAAACCAAACTAGGGACTTTCACTGGTGCACGAGGCCGCCGCCGAGAACATGTTGTTGATGTCGAGGTCTATCGGTTCGCCACGGGATCAGCACGCACACCCCTACTTGCACGTCAGCTGTCGGTGTTTGATGACCGGTAACTCATCACGGGGTTACCCGGAACGATGGTTGGTAGGCTTTGGCGTATGCAAAACTCGATGGTGAATGTAGAGACAATAATTTATACTAGTTCGGTCCACCGGAATAGCGTCCTACGTCCAATCTAGGGTGAATAGTATATTACGCCCCACGCTAGGGCTTAGACCTTTTGGGTCTGTTCCTCTGCCGATCTAGAGAGCCTTGCCCTCCTTTATATAGCCCAAGAGGCAAGTCTCCTAGTCGGTTATAAGAGTCCTAGTAGAATTATAGGATATCAATGTTACTAGGATTACATATGGAAAATTCCTAGTCAAACTAGATCTTCTCCCTTCCTTATGGATACCCAGGGACAATGTCCCCCCAGCACCTCCTTAAACTTATGTAGAAAATTAATAAATATGGGATCAAGGATACTGATTAGAGGGGGGTAAAGGCAGTTTTAACTAAAAACACAAGCAATAGACAAATTTAATTAATAACACAAGAAAGCCCTAAATCTACTCTTGTTATCTAGGTGAGGGCTTGCAGCACTATAAGCTCTAAGAAAGTAAAGCACTATAAGTAAACTGCATGAATAAAATTGAGATTGAGGGATAGCCAAGTACAAGACAAAGTTTATCCCATATGAAGGAATCATGACATCTAAGAGAGACTGAATTAGGTCACTTAAAATCCTAATTTTCTCTAGCTATGTCAGCTTGGGCTGAGTGGTGGCTAGAACGAGGGATGTGTACCTTAACCCCTTCAAAAGGTGGTCATAGAGTTTGTGATACGTCCTTCAGAGACTCGATTGGTGATTTTCTTTCTTTCTTTCTAAAATAGATTTAGGGAGTTGACTTACCAATTATTGGAGGTGCTATGGCACCAACAAATTACTTTTACATAAAAGGAGAAGACGGCAATGTACAAAATGAAGTTCTCATTTTAGGGCATGCGCAATGTGGCTGGCTCATTTAGTAATAGGTGTGAGGTCTGGTTCAGATGGCATTAGTTACAACTAGATAACAGATGCACAGTGGCTATGTTCCTGGTAGGGGTAAAAAAGTTCTTACCCAGCCTCTCTCCCTCGCACAATGGTTGAAGATTGAGATTTTTTTTATACTCCTATGATATACCTTAAGCTTGAGGTCGATTTTACAGAATCTTTGCTTGAAGTGCATTACTATATTGATTAAGATGCATCATAGTATTATAGCATAAGGCCCTCCACAGTGTGGTGTGGTGCCTAAAAGCCAGTGAGTCGCATAGAGCAGATTTTGGCATCATGTGCCACAGCGTGTGAGCGCAAGGAAATGGTAAAGCTGCCGCTCGTTGCTTGCTTCTCATTGAATGGCAATAAGACTCTAGCCTTAAAAAACAATTTTTGAGGAAGATGGCACCGGTGCACTTGATCCGCTCCCAGTTTTGCAAATGCAAGCATCGGTGGCTGCAGTGGTGTGAGTGGTACCTTTTTTCCTTCGGAGCATCACTTAAGCTACACACTGGAGAAGGTCTAAGTGCTTAAAGTCATCTTTTCTGAAACATTATGGTTGCCCTTAGAAAATTACTTTTTTTTTTGAGACGGCCGTAGAAAATTACCTGGTGCACACGTGGGCTCGGCCCATAATACACACTAGCTTTTCTAGTCCAGGTCCAGCCACACATCTGACTGCAACGGCACCGCCTCTCCCCACAGTCACCGCCTCAATCAATCCCTTCCCTCAACAAAAAAAAAAAATCCACATCTTCTCAAAAAAAAATATAAAAAAATCCACACTCATCGCTCACGCCTCTGACGCAAATCGAATCGGGAAATTCTTCCCCCAATCCGTCCCAAACTTCGCCTCCCTCGCCGCCGCCGCCGCCCCACGCTCCTCGTCCCCCACCTGACCGCTCACCAGCGTCATGTCCGGCACCACCCCGACCCCGACCCCGACCCCTACACCGACGCCGCTCCCGCCGCCGCCGGCCGCTCGCCCCGCGCGGTACGACTTCCTCAACTCGAAGCCGCCGCCCAACTACGTCGCGGGGCTCGGCCGTGGCGCGACCGGCTTCACCACCCGCTCGGATATCGGGCCGGCCCGCGCCGCGCCCGACCTCCCCGACCGCTCCGCCTCCGCCGCCGCGGCCGCGGGCCCCGCCGTCGGCCGCGGCCGCGGGAAGCCGCCCGGCGAGGATGACGGCGACGACGACGGCGGCGACGAGGAGAAGGGCTACGACGAGAACCAGAAGTTCGACGAGTTCGAGGGCAACGATGCCGGCCTCTTCTCCAACGCCGACTACGACGACGACGACCGCGAGGCGGACGCCGTGTGGGAGAGCATCGACCAGAGGATGGACTCGCGCCGCAAGGACCGCCGCGAGGCGCGCCTCAAGCAGGAGATCGAGAAGTACCGCGCGTCCAACCCTAAGATCACCGAGCAGTTCGCTGATCTCAAGAGGAAGCTGGCCGATCTGTCCGCGCAGGAGTGGGAGAGCATACCGGAGATCGGGGACTACTCGCTGCGCAACAAGAAGAAGCGGTTCGAGAGCTTCGTGCCCGTGCCGGACACCCTGCTTGAGAAGGCCCGGCAGGAGCAGGAGCATGTCACAGCGCTTGACCCTAAGAGCCGTGCGGCTGGTGGCACGGAGACGCCATGGGCGCAGACTCCTGTTACCGACCTCACAGCTGTGGGCGAGGGTCGTGGCACTGTGCTCTCACTCAAGTTGGATAGGCTGTCAGATTCAGTTTCTGGGCTCACTGTAGTTGACCCCAAAGGGTATTTGACAGACCTGAAAAGTATGAAGATTACTAGTGATGCTGAGATTTCTGACATCAAGAAGGCGCGGCTGTTGCTCAAGTCGGTGACGCAGACAAACCCTAAGCACCCACCCGGTTGGATTGCCGCTGCTAGGCTCGAAGAGATTGCTGGCAAGCTTCAGGTTGCTCGCCAGCTCATCCAGCGTGGCTGTGAGGAGTGCCCCAAGAACGAAGATGTTTGGCTTGAGGCGTGCCGTTTGGCCAGTCCAGATGAGGCAAAGGCTGTAATTGCCCGTGGTGTGATGTCAATTCCAAATTCTGTGAAGCTATGGTTGCAGGCAGCAAAATTGGAGAGTAGTGATCTGAATAAGAGCAGGGTTTTGAGGAAAGGGCTGGAGCACATTCCTGATTCAGTCCGGCTATGGAAGGCTGTAGTTGAGCTTGCAAATGAGGAGGATGCAAGGCTGTTGCTTCACAGGGCTGTCGAGTGTTGCCCGTTGCATGTTGAGCTTTGGCTTGCCCTTGCGAGGCTGGAGACCTATGACCAAGCAAGGAAAGTACTTAACAAGGCGAGGGAGAAGCTCCCCAAGGAGCCTGCCATTTGGATTACAGCTGCGAAGCTAGAGGAGGCTAATGGGAACGCACAATCAGTTAACAAGGTGATTGAGAGAGGTATCAGATCTCTACAGAGAGAAGGAATGGATATTGACAGGGAAGCATGGTTAAAGGAAGCAGAAGCTGCGGAGCGTGCTGGATCTGTTTTGACTTGCCAGGCTATTGTGAAGAACACTATAGGCATTGGTGTTGATGATGAGGATCGGAAGCGTACATGGGTTGCTGATGCTGAGGAATGCAAGAAGCGTGGTTCAATTGAAACAGCACGCGCCATCTATGCACATGCGCTTACTGTGTTCCTCACTAAGAAGAGTATTTGGCTGAAAGCAGCTCAGCTTGAGAAGAGCCACGGAACTAGGGAGTCACTTGATGCGCTTCTCAAGAAGGCTGTTAACTACAATCCACGAGCTGAGGTATTGTGGCTTATGGCTGCAAAGGAGAAATGGTTGGCTGGGGACGTGCCTGCTGCTCGTGCCATTCTTCAGGAAGCTTATGCTGCTATTCCCAATTCAGAAGAGATCTGGCTCGCTGCATTCAAGCTTGAGTTTGAGAACAATGAGCCAGAGAGAGCAAGAATGCTCTTGGCCAAGGCCAGGGAAAGAGGAGGGACAGAGAGGGTTTGGATGAAATCTGCCATTGTTGAGAGGGAATTGGGGAATGTTGGTGAGGAAAGGAGATTGTTGGAGGAAGGTTTGAAGCTATTCCCTGCATTCTTCAAATTGTGGTTAATGCTTGGACAGATGGAGGACCGGCTTGGTAATGGAGCGAAGGCCAAGGAGGTTTTTGAGAATGGCCTGAAGCACTGCCCCAGTTGTATCCCTCTTTGGCTCTCTCTAGCTAGCCTAGAGGAGAAGATTAGTGGCTTGAGTAAATCACGTGCTGTCCTCACAATGGCTAGAAAGAAGAACCCTGCTACACCTGAACTCTGGCTTGCGGCAATTCGAGCTGAATTGAGGAATGGGAACAAAAAGGAAGCCGATGCTCTACTGGCCAAGGCATTACAAGAGTGTCCAACAAGTGGTATTTTGTGGGCTGCAGCTATTGAGATGGCACCACGCCCACAGCGCAAAGGAAAGAGTACAGATGCTATTAAGCGAAGTGATCATGATCCACATGTCATTGCAACTGTGGCCAAACTTTTCTGGCTTGACAGGAAGGTTGATAAAGCTAGGAGTTGGTTGAACAGGGCTGTTACTCTTGCTCCTGATATTGGTGATTTTTGGGCATTGTACTACAAATTTGAACTTCAGCATGGAACTGTAGACACACAAAAGGATGTTCTGAAAAGATGTGTTGCAGCAGAACCAAAGCATGGTGAAAAATGGCAAGCAATATCCAAGGCTGTTGAAAACTCACACCTGCCTGTTGAGGCTCTTCTAAAGAAAGCTGTTGTGGTGGTTGCTGTAGAAGAAAATGCCAATCCGGCAGGAGCCTAGACTCACTCTTTTTCATAAGGTGTTTGGTGAACCTGTTTTGTACTACCATCCTTAAATTTCTGTTCGCTTCAATATGAGGTATTTTACCTTTTAATATTTCATCTTTATTGTTGAGTTAATATTTGATCATCAGTACTTGAACTTGCATGGCAGCAATGATTTGTTCTGCTCTTTTCTGTGTTTATCCTTCTCAATGGGTAATTAGAAGATTGTAATTTAGGCTAGCTTTTCTCCCTTTTGTGTTCTTTAATTTTTTTTACACATTAAGTTTTCCTGTTGCACTTATGTATACATTCAATACCATCTACCCTTGCTACAGATTGCCACTAAACTTATGCTTAATATATACTGAACTTCTAATAGTAAGTGGAAGAATTGTTGAAGGTATGCTAATAGACTTTGACACTGTGGCTGACAGTTTACTCTGCGAGTCTGCATCTTGAAATCTGTTGTTGATTCTTGCTTTTTGCTGCATTCACTAAAAAAGGATGGTACATAGAATCTTTTCCATGAGCTATTGTGTAGGTGATATGGCATGACCAAAATCTTTTTTAGAAAGAAATAGTGACTAGTTCTGATATCTGCATAATATGAAACTATCTGAGCTTCAACCAATCTCATAGTCATACTAGACTACTGTTTCCAAAAGTTAAGTTTCAGATATTTTTGAAATAAATAATCTGGAATATTTGCTCAACAGTATTTGATAATATGGCAATATGCATTACTAAAGTTTGAAAAGTGGCCAAGGAGAACAATACTTTTTTTGGTTGGTTAATCTTGTCCCTGTAGTCTGTAGTTGAACTATGCTTTCGGATGCATGGTGATGGAATCTTGGATGGTTTGTTTTGGGCCTTAATTTTTTCTTGCTTTCGGGTGAATGGTGATGGAATCTTGGATGGTCTGTTTCTGATCCTGTGTTGCTCTTTGTTAGGGATTTGGATTCCATCTATTAGGGCTAACCCTAGAAGGGTAGCTATATAGGTTCCATACATGGGCCACATGGGCCTTAGCCTCATGGGCCTAAACACATACTCCAACACCCCCCCGCAGTCTGAACTGCCGGCGCAGCGGAGTTCGAGGCTGAACAAGAAAGAACACACACAACCCCCCCACAGACGCAACTAGCCACCGGTGATGTTGAGGCTGGAGCGAAACTCGGCGAAGGTCGAGGACGGGAGGTCTTTGGTGAAGATGTCCGCGAACTGGGAGGTCGTCGGAACATGAAGGACCCGCACCTCGCCCATGGCCACCCGATCACGGACAAAGTGGAGGTCGATCTCCACATGCTTCGTCCTCTGGTGCTGGATGGGGTTGGTGGAGAGGTAGACCGCACTGACATTGTCGCAGTAGATCAGTGTGCTCCGGGAGGGCGGAGTGTGCAGCTCAGCAAGACGCTGCCGGAGCTAGGAGGCCTCCGCCACGCCGTTAGCGACAGCGCAGTACTCCGCCTCGGCACTGGACCGGGAGACCACCGGCTGGCGCTTGGACGACCAGGACACCAGGTTGCCACCCAGGAAGACGGCGTAGCAGGAGGTGGAGCGGTGAGTGTCCGGGCACCCTGCCCAGTCAGCGTCGGTGTAGACGACGAGGTCGGTGGAGGAGGCCCGGTGAAGGAGGAGGCCGTAGTCGAGCGTGCCCCGGAGGTAGCGGAGGAGGCGCTTGAGCGCCGTGAGGTGAGGCTCCCGGGGGTCATGCATATGAAGACAGACCTGCTGAACCGCATAGGTGATGTCCGGCCGGGTGAAGGTGAGGTACTGAAGGGCCCCGGCGAGACTCCTGTATGCAGTGGGGTCGGCCACCGGTGGTCCCTCAACCTCAGACAGCTTGCCCTGAGTGTCGACCGGAGTGGAGCAGAGGTTGCAGTCAGTCATCCCAGCCCGCTCCAGGATATCCCGAGTGTACTGCCTCTGGTGAAGGAGCCCGGCAGGACGGTGCTCAACAGTGACACCGAGGAAGTGGTGGAGCTCACCCAGATCCTTCATCGCGAACTCCTGCTGGAGAGCGGCAATGATCCGGCGGAGAAGTGGCTCGCTGGAGGCGGTGAGGACAATGTCATCAACATAGAGCAGCAAGTATGCAGTGTCAGCCCCATGGTGGTAGACGAATAGGGACGTATCAGACTTGGCCTCCACGAACCCCAGGGTCAGCAAGAAAGCAGCAAACCGTTGGTTCCACGCCCGAGGTGCCTGCTTGAGGCCGTAGAGGGACCTGTTGAGCCGGCAGACCATGTCAGGACGGGTGGAATCGACGAACCCCGCCGGCTGACTGCAGTACACCGTCTCGGTAAGAAGGCCGTGGAGGAATGCGTTCTTGACGTCCAGCTGGTGGACGGGCCAAGACCGAGCAAGCGCCAGCGAGAGCACGGTACGGACGGTGGCCGGCTTGACCACCGGGCTGAAGGTCTCATCGTAGTTGACTCCAGGGCGCTGAGTGAAACCCCGGAGGACCCATCGAGCCTTGTAGCGCTCGAGAGAACCATCGGCCCGGCGCTTGTGGGTCCAGATCCACTTGCCGGTGACGACGTTGGAGCCTGGTGGCCGGGGCACCAACTCCCACGTCTGGTTGGCGAGTAGCGCGGCGTACTCCTCTTCCATCGCACGGCGCCAGTGAGGGTCCAACAGGGCGTCGCAGACGGAAGAGGGTACCGGGGAGACCACCGCGTCGCCGGTCGAAGCCTCGAGGGCACGAGGCGGCAGTGTGCCAGCCGCGTGCCGTGTCACCATCGGGTGAACATGCCGCGGGTGTCGGTGAAGCAGCGGCGGGTGGTAGACCGGTGGGGCACCACGAGCCGGCGGGGACTGCGACGGTGGTGTCGGTGTCCCCGGTGGAGAAGGGACCGCGAGCGGCGGCGGCTGCGGCCTGCGCTGGTACACCCGTACCGGCGCGGCGAACCTCGACGGAGGTGCCGGGGCAGGTGCCGGGACGGGATCCGGCGTCGGCGACCGGCACGACCCCCCCGGGGCAGAAGCGGGGGATGAAGGCCCCGGGTCTGCACCAATCGGAGAGGACGGGGCCGCGCCAGAGGACGACGGGCCCGGACCCGCTGGGGATCCGGGATAGTTGGCCGGCACGGAGCGCGGCGAAGCGGTACCTGCAGGAGACCACGAAAAAGGTGGCTGGACCACCGGGTCAGTGGGAAACAGGGAGGGAGGGTCAGGGACCGGAGGGGTGGTAGTGCTGGAAAAGGGAAAGACGGACTCATCGAACACCACATGGCGAGAGATGAGAACCCGTCGGGAGGTAAGGTCAAAGCACCGGTACCCCTTGTGATCCGGGGAGTACCCGAGGAAGACACAGAGCGTGGAGCGGGGGTCCAGCTTGTGAGAAGTGGCAGCGGTGTTTGGGTAACACGCACACCCAAACACGCGGAGGTGATCGTAACGAGGCGGGGTACCGAAGAGGGCGTGGTGAGGTGTGGGAGCGGGACAGGCAGCGGAAGGAAGGCGGTTAAGAAGGTAGGTGGAGGTGTGCAGGCCCTCAGCTCAGAAGCGAGCAGGAAGAGAGGCCTGAAACAGAAGGGTACGCACGGTGTCGTTGGTGGTGCGAATCATCCGCTCAGCCTTGCCATTCTGCGAAGAGGTGTATGGACAAGACATGCGCAACTGAACATCGTGAGAGAGGAAGAAAGCTCGGGAGGTGGAGTTATCAAACTCGCGACCATTGTCACACTGGACGGCCTTGATGGTGAGGCCGAACTGTGTAGACACCCAAGTAAAGAAGTGAAGGAGCGTGGTAAACGTATCTGACTTCGCACGGAGAGGAAATGTCCACGAATAATGCGAAAAATCATCAACAACCACAAGATAGTACTTATAACCAGAAATACTCAGAACAGGAGATGTCCATAGGTCGCAATGTACAAGATCAAAAATGCGGGCCGCATGGGAAGAACTAGAAAAAGGAAGACGAACATGTCGGCCCAATTGGCACGCATGACACAGTTGCTCATCATGAGCTCGAGTACATGGAAGACCAGAGCTACGACTGAGCTGTATCAGGGCATCACGTCCAGGATGGCCGAGGCGCCGGTGCCAGGTAGTAGAGGAAGTAGAAGCAGCGAAGGCAGCTGACAAAACGGACGGCGAAGAAGAAGGCGCCGCCAGGAAGCGAAGGGTGTAAAGGGGCCCGGTGCTGTCACATCGGAGCAGAGGACGTCGGGAAACCAAATCCTTTACAGTAAGACCAGAAGAGTCAAATTCCACAGAACAAGAATTGTCAGCTGTAAAACGACGAATAGAAAGAAGGTTATGAACCATAGAAGGAGCAACAAGAACATCAGGAAGACGAAAGGAGCCATAAGCACTGACGGTACCCACAGACGTGACTGGAAGACAAGAACCATTTGCGACCATAATGGACGAAGGAAGAGAGGAAGGAGAGTGGAGCGACGAAAGTATACCGGGGTCAGGAGTGGTGTGGTAGGTGGCTCCCGAATCAGCGATCCACTTGGGTCCGACCGGAGGTGTCAGACCCATGGTGCTGAACGAGCGAGCCAGGGCCGCCTGGTCCCATCCGGCGACCCCCGGAAGAGTCCCAGAGGGTGGAGTCCACGCCGTAGCAGGGAAGGCGCCGGGTGGAGGACCAGCAGGAGGAGCTCCGGTGAGCATGGCCACCGGTGGACGCGAGTCGGCCCCGGGGGCGTGGTAGGGCCACATGGAGATGCGCCCGGACCACGGGTTCTGGAAGGAGGGCCATGGCCATGGTGCCCCCCCTGCGGCCCACCAGGTGCCGGAGCCTGGGTGTGTCCACCCCGGCCGCCCCCGCGACCCCCTCCGCGGCGACGACGACCACCCCGACCCCCCCACCTCCGCTCGGCCCGGAGGGAGGACCCAGGAGAGACGGTGGCGGTGGAGCGGTCGACCGCGGTGGAGCAGATGGACGCGGCGAAGTAGCAGCCAGGGCCGTCGAGGAGGATGAGGACCCCGTGGAAGTGGTGGATCCCGGCTAGAGGCCCTGCGTGAGCTCCTCCATGACGAGATCGTCACGGACCTCCAGGAAGGTGGGAAAGGGCCTCTGGCGGGTGATCCACGTCCGAAGGTGGGCGTAGCGGTCGCTGAGCCCCCGGAGGACGTTGAGGACCAAGATGCGATCCTCCACGGGCCACCCGAGGTCCCCCAGGGAGTCCGCCATGCCCTTCATCCGACGGCAAAACTCGCCGACGGAGAGGTCACCCTGGACGAAGGTCCGGAAGCTCGCGTCGAGGCGCAGAGCCCGGGCCTCGGCGTTGCCCAGGAACTGGCCCTCAAGGGCGAGCCATGCCCGGCGCGCGTCAGGGGAGGTGCGGACGAGGTCGTGGAGGTCCAGAGAGATCGTCCCCAGGATCCAGGAGAGGACGATGCTGTCCAGACGAATCCACGACGGGGTCCGGACGGCGACCGAAGCGTCAACGAGGACGTGGTCGTCGAGGGCGTAGCGGCGAAGAGTGAGAACCACCAGGTCCCGCCAGCGGGCGTAGGAGGGCGACTCCGGCTCGAGGACGACCGGGACGAGGAGGCGAATGTTCTGGACCCCCCCGGCCTGGTAGTGAAGCTGAGCCACGAGCGGGTCGGCCGGGTCGTGCCACAGGACGGCGGTGTGGGAGAGGCGGCGACCCGGCGAGGCAGAGGAGGCCCCAGCAACCGGCGAGGCGGGAGGTGCGAGAAGCTGCTCCGCCTCGGCGATCTGGCGGGCCAGAGCGTCGGCCGCATCGCGCTCGCGCGCCTAGATGGCGGCGGCCGCACGTACCCGAGTCTGCCCCTCCGCGGCGGCAGCCCGGGCGGCGACGAGGGCGGCGGCGAGGACGGAGTCCGGACGAGTCACACCAGAGAGGCCGGCCGCCGGGTGGAGACATCCAGGGCCCAGGCTAGCCGTGGCTGCGTCCAGGCCAGACAGGAGTGGGATCGCAGAGGATGGTGGCTGGGCTCCATGCGGTTGGACCTCCCCTGCCGCAGCCAGGAAGCCTGGCGGCAGTGGCTGAGCCGCTCTGGGAAGGTGGGGTTGGGGCTGGCGGACAGCCGCATCGGAGGCGTCCTCCTCCACGGCGCCGGGCTGGGCATCGCTTGGCTGGGCAGGGGAGACAGCCAGGGCGCCGGCCACGGCGGCCCCAGGGGCGGCTCCGAGAGGCGCGACCCCATGGGCACCCGGAGCGGCCCCAGGTGCGGCACCGAGGGCCGCCGCCCCGTGCGCGGCAGTGAGACGGATGGGCCCGCGCGCGGCCTGGAGACCCGCGGCCAGGGGCGCGACCCCGAGGTGGCCAGCAGCGAGTTCCGCGGGGAGGGTCGCGGTAGCGGGCGCGGCATCGAGAGATGCGGCCCCAGGAGCGGCAGCAGCTACCTGCGCCTAGGAAGGTGTGGAGTGGGAAGGGAAGGAGGAGGAGGGAGGAGAGGGAGGCCGGTCAGCCATGCCGGCGGCGGCAGCAGAAGCAGCGCCGGCGGGAGGGAGGCTGAGCGGCGGCTCAGGGAGGGGAGAGAGAAAAAAACAGGCTTGATACCATGTTAGGGATTTGGATTCCATCTATTAGGGCTAACCCTAGAAGGGTAGCTATATAGGTTCCATACATGGGCCACATGGGCCTTAGCCTCATGGGCCTAAACACATACTCCAACACTCTTATATGCTGAGATGTGGTGGTCTGGTGGAGAGGTTTTTGGCTCTGCTTGTGATTTAAATTGTTGCCTGATGATAGTTGATGCTCTTCAATCTGTAGTAGTTTAACTTTCATGTATATTTTTTTCTCGAACTACGCAGGAGAGCTGCGCGTCATTTCATTAAGGTAGAAAAAAACAGTACACGAGTCTAGAAGGACCCAAACCCGAGTACAAAGAACAAACACACACACACCACACCTCACGAATTAATCTAGATACTCGCCACAAAGAACAAGAAAAAACGACCAGCGACCAAACTTTCCTGTATATTGCTGTATTGGATAGTTGGTCATGGTGTACTTTTCCTGTATATTACTGTATAGGACTGCTATTTCCAAGGTTCAAAAAGGCGATGCTAGGCGGCCGCCTAGGCGCGACTAAGCGGTAGGCTATGGGGTTCCGCCTGGCCTATGGGGGTAGGCGGACCCCTAGGTGGGCGGAGGTCGCCGGTGAGGGAGGAGCAGCCTCGGGCGGAGTCTGACGGCCAGCGCGGGCGGCGGCGGGCACGGACTGAGAAAGAGAGCTGCGGGAGAGGGAGAGGAACCGGCGGCAGCGGGCGAGAGAGAGAGAGAGAGAGAGAGAGAGAGAGAGAGATGCGGGCAAGAGAGAGAGAGATGCGAGACGAAGAGGAACTGGCGGCGTGCGGGCGCAGAAGAGATGCGGGGCGAGAGAGAGAGAGATGCGGGAGAAGGGGAGGATGTGGGAGAGGCTGTAAATGTGGAGAGTTGGGCCGTTAAATGGGCCTTCTTCTCTTTCTCCCTATTTCATGACCCCTAATCTCCTTTTTTTTCTTTTCTTTTAAGTATTTATGCATGTATTAGCCATCGCCTAGAGAAACGCCTAGGCTCGCCTAGGCTCTAGGCCGTGGGTCGCCGCCTAGAAACCGCCTAGCGCCTTCTTGAACTTTGGCTATTTCTATCCAGAACTTCCTGGAAAGTGGAAACTTGTAGAAACCTAAGTTATCCGTTTCACTATTTTTTGAAAGTATGTCAATATACCTCTTTCCTGTTCACCTGAAATTTAGGAGTGAACCAAAATGAATTCTTAAGGCAGTGATGAACCCTTTATTTATGTTTCCCTCGTTAAAGGACACACTTCTTGATGTATTACTTGATTTCTGCAACCCTTCTCTGCGTTGATTTCATGGTTTCTGTGGGAAACCATGTGCTGGTTTAAATTATGACACTATATATGGCTGTAAGAGGCTTAATTATCTCTCTTTGGATTGATGAACTAGTAAAATCAGTCTCATACATTAGTGCAAAAATGTTCTTTTGTGTGATATATAGATTCTGAAACCATTAGTTATCAGTGTTATTATTTGAATGTAAATAATAAGCTATAGCGATCCATACTGCCTACAATACAAAATAGTGATTTTGAATAATTTCCCTTAACTGAACATGATGGTTGGTGTGTTCGCAGGAGATCCAGCCAGGCATGTGTTCTCAAGATGCCTTGGAGGACCTGATGCTGATATACATGTAAGAGGACATTTGACACTGCAGTGGTTGATTTTTCGAGATTGCAAACCAGCAGAGGCCACGAACATAAGTTTTTTTTTCTTTTCAGTACTTTTGTGGCTTTTAAGTATTTATTTAGTTGAAGTATGTGTGATGGATTGTAATTTTGTACTCGTCTAGACTCTAGAGAACCAAGCTTTTCATTGCTGTACTCGTGGTCGTGGTCGAACGGTGCTTTCGTGGCGCCACTTGGGCTGCCACCTAGCCCGCAAAAGCTAGCGGCGCTATGCGGGCTGCCGTGCGGCCGTGCCTGCCTGCTAGCTCTCTAGCGGCTCCTGGGGATGCGGGAGCGGGATGGCCCGCCGCTGGTCCTAATGTGTTGTGTTGCGGATGAATCGAGCAATGAACTTTTTTTTTTGAAAAGGCCAAATTTTATCATGGTGAACCTTCCTCTTGCCTATGGTATTAATTAATTAATAATTTTGTGTTTTCCTTTGTATTTGTTAGGAAATGACACTATGCCTTGCTGAAAGTGTTTCATCATGTATTTGCATAACAGAGCCTTTCTCGACCAATTTTCCAATTTGAAGGTGAAAGGTTAGCTGAAGGCGGTGACTTCTGTTGGGCAGTCGTAATGCAATGCAGTTTCAGAACAAGATATATAATTCATGTCAGATATTGATGAAATTTGGAAGGCCCATGATTATCCCCAATCATCCAGTGATAGTGTTATACCTACAGAGCGACAGTCTTAAAATTACATTTTACAGATGGCAATGCGAAAATGAAGGTTTTTTTTTTACAACAATGCGAAAATGAAGTTGAATTTGACTTAGTTGATGACAATATATATATTGGATAAATGCTGCCTCATTTTTCCTGTAGTATATGACTGGATGATCAATCTTTAATAGGACCTGCTCTCGATTATTGTACACTGCAGAATTATTCTGTTCTCAGAGCACCATCTAGCTGCTGAAATTTCTCACAGGCCGATTCCACCGCGCCGTGCCACGTCCAACTGGGGCAGCGTCCCCAGTCCCCACCGCCCCTCCTCACTGCCAGTCCAGCAAAGTTAATCTCCTCGGAAGCCCTCTTCTGGCAAGTTAAAGTGATTATTTTGGTAGAATTTTTAGGTAGAGTTGGTGAAGTAATAATTCACCTGGTTCTTACAATATATTTAATCTGTTGTGGAACCCCTAAAACACCCGTTTTTTTCTTATAATATCCTTCACAACAAATTTAATGGAGGGAAGCTTCTCACCTGTAAATAATTCCTTAAGGAGTTAAGGTGTGTTCTGTTGTTAGATGGGGTTTGTATTGTAAATCCAGGATGAGGGGACGTATGTTAAGTGGAACCACATTTCGGAAAAGTAAGTGTTTGGTTATCTGCATGATGAGCGAATTCAACCTGCATAGTTTGCGATACTGGCCTATTAGTCCATCACTTTTATCTTGCATCCATTCAGCGTATCCCGCCAGCCCGTATCCACCCATGCTATTGCATTAGTCAACCAAACATGTTTTCGGACAGCTCTACATGAGTTTGCACGTGTAGGAAACCAAACACGCCTTCTGAAACACACCCAATTCTCTATCATATACGTATATGTGTATGGTCTCAGTATCATGGATTCAAAATTTATGAGTTGAAGGATCTTTAAAAATTTGGAGCTGTCAAGGAAGAGCTACATTTTGCTATAAATGATGTTCACGTGCTAGTTGAATAGTCGATAAGTGAAACAGATTCATTAGTGAGAAAAAATGTAGAGATTAAGGGTTGCTGATTTTAGTGTGCATGGCTCATCACTGACCCGGTGTACGAAAATTACATGACGCATGCTGTCGTACCAACATGTATCTTTGCATGGATTAATTAAATTGTCATATGATCTATATAGAATGGCACTACTAGCGCCCGGACGTCCGGACGGATGCCCGCGTCTGGACGCCCGTGGCTGCAGTCCGTTTTTGCGCCTGACGCCGACATCTGTTCCTCCCAGGAAACTGCGCTCCCACTTCGCGCCTCTGTTCGCCCGCACCCCCCTGCTTTCCGCCCGCGTCCCCTCCGCTTGCTACACCTGCATGCCGCGCGGGGATTGCCTGTGCCCCTACCGCCATCGCCCTGCGCTTCCCGCATCTGCTACCGAGCAGCGCTCCATCCCTTCGCTCCCCCACGCGCATGCACGGCGCCCAAGCAGCTGCAACAGGCGGTTGTGACAGGTGAGTCACTTTGCCACATGTGCAACATCCCGATCTACTTTTGAACACATCCAGATGAAACACTTGCAACATTCATACGAAACAGCTGAAACACTTGCAACAAGCGTCTAAAACACTTGTAAAAGCATACGAAAACTCTTGAAAACTATTACAAACACATGCAATATCCAGATAAAATAGTTGTTACATATGTATGAAACATATATAACATTGAGATGAAACACTTGCAATGAACGTCTAAAAAAAACAGATGAAACATTTGGAACATACACTTGAAACAGACGTGTATAACCATTGCAACATGTGTGTCAGCATTGCTCCTCGTCGGACACCTCCTAGCAAGCTACAGCCTGGCGAACCAAGTAAAGCCCGGCCCAAGCGCGCCAAGAAGCCCAATGAGCGATTCGTTGGCCCGACATGGGTTGCCTGAGTGATAGTGTAAGTAGAAAGAGACGAAGGGAATTGAGGGACACGAAATTTGTAAACACCTAAACTGTCTTCGTATTGCAATAGAACTCCATACTACTACTTCGTCTGTTCTATTGTTTCTTCCTCTCCAATCCAAATTCTAGTTCCCTTCTACTAACAATCTGGTATCAGACGTCTCCTTCGATCCCCTGCTACTCTGCCGCTCCTCTGCTCTTGCTTCTCCACCCTGGATCTCACTGCTGCCGCCGCCCACGACCATTTCACCCACCGGCAGCGATCCCTCGGTGTGATGGACCCCAGTTTGAAGATCATCCTTGAGAAGCTCGACAAATTCGGCAAGCGGCTCGACAATCACAACGCTCGCCTCGATCAGCGCTTCTCCGACCTTGACCGCGACCTCTCCGCCCGTGACAGCACCGTGGATTGCCGCCTTGCCGATCTGGAGTCGTCCCGCTCCACGACCATCGATCCCGGCATCTCCGACCGCCTCACTGCACTGGAGTTGGCATACAACAACCAGGCCATCGACATCACCATGCGTCTCGCTACGCTTGAGTCGGCTCACGTCGTGCCCATCGCTGACGACCGCGATGCGTGGATGACCAAGTTAGAGGAGGTGGCGGCCAACATCGGATCGTGGCGACCGGAGTTGGAGGGCATCGTCGATGACCTCAAGCTTCAGGTGAAGAATGCTATGAAGAGTTTGGACCGCGCGGCGTTCGACACAATGTCGCATAGCCTCAGGATCGTGGCCACGTCTTCGATCTCGGTGAACGCGAGTTCCTCGTCGATGGTCACCACCGAACGGCCCATGGGCCACGGTGTCGCAACCTCTCCACGGGATGCAGGGTTTGGGTCTTCTTAGACTCACTCTCTCGTCCTGGACAATGGTATGAACCTTTCCCCTTACCCATTTCGTTCTCCTCATCTATATCCGTCGCCGTGTCCACCTCCTCTGCCGCTTTCCCAGCCGTGTCCACCGCCACCAATTCCACCGTCCAGTTTTTCCCAGCTGATTCCGCCACCCCATCCACCACCTCCCAGTTTCTCCCAGCCGCTTCCACAACCCCATCCACCACCATCCAGTTTTCCCCAGCCGATTTCACAACCCCATCCATCGCCACCCAGTTTTCCCCAGCCGATTTCACAACCCCATCCACCGCCACCTAGTTTTCCCCAGCCGATTTCACAACCCCTTCCACCGCCACCCATTCCTCCTCCACCACTGACATATCCTGTTCATCACCCCATTTCCCAGATCCAGCATCATCCATATCCCTTCAAACAACATCCAATTCCACATCATTCCAATCCAGGTCGCATTCCTAAGCTCCTGTTCCCAAAGTTCGACAGTGAGAACCCACGATTGTGGCGTACTCGTTGCATCAATTACTTTGAAATGTATCAAATTGAACCTCATAAGTGGGTACGTGTGGCTCATATGCACTTTGAGGGTGATGCTGCCCGTTGGTGGCAATCCGTTGAGTCCACCTTAGCCACAGCGTCCTGGGAAACGTTTTGTGCTGAGCTCCACTCCCGCTTTGATCATGATCAGCATGAGTTGCTAATCCGACAGCTTTTCCATCTATGCCAAACTTCCTCAATTTCTGACTATGTGTCCCGCTTTACTAGACTTATGAATGGCCTTCGCTCATATTCCACTTCTGTTGATCTTGTTTACTATGTGACACGTTTCATTGATGGTCTGTGTCCAGACATCAAAGCAGTCATTATTGTTCAGCGTTCGAAAACACTCGATGCTACTTGTGTGCTTGCTCTGTTACAGGAAGAAGCGGGTGGTGTTGTTCCTTCTGTGCGGCCAATGCAAGTTACAGCTCAGAAGCTGGCGCTCAAGAATGCACATCCGTTGCCTCCTCCACCGCCCAAGCCTAACAAGATAGTGGTTGGTCATGCACCCCCAGATTAGACGCCGGGCAACTCTTCTGCATTGGCAGCTCTTAAAGCATACCGGTGTGCTCTAGGACTCTGCTACAAATGTGCTGCTAAATGGTCCAAGGACCACAAATGTGCTCCTAAGGTGTTACATGCCGTGCATGACCTCTGGGAGTCCCTGTCTACAGATGATCCTGAGGTACTTGTGCCTACTCCACCTGATGCTCCTGAACAATTGTTTTGAATTTGTCCAAGGCTGCAGTCTTTGGTGCTCCTGATGCTCGCACTGTCCAGTTTGATGGCTATATGGAACATGTGCCTATGCATATCCTGGTTGATTCAGGCAGTTCTTCATCCTTCTTGAGTGAACATGTAGCTAAGCAGTTGAGCTCTCAGACTTTGGTTTCTGTTCCTTCTTCAGTTCAGGTAGCAGGTGGTGGGTTACTGACCAGTGCAGGCATTCTACAGCAAATTCCCTAAACGGAACAAGGTGTGTCATTCTGTTCTAACTTCAGAGTATCGCCTCTTAAAGCCTATGATGTCATCTTGGGTATGGATTGGTTGGAACATCATAGTCCAATGCAGATCCATTGGCAACAAAAGTGGCTTCAATTTAAGTATGGGAATCAAATTGTTCAGCTGCATGGTCTGTTGTTAGATTCTATTCAGTCTGTGCTCCTTCAGTTTTGCTGTTCATTGACTGATATTTCTGAGCAACAATTATCTGAGTTACCTCCTAAAATACAGTCCTTATTGCAGAGTTATGCTCACTTGTTTGAGCCACCCACTCAACTGCCTCCATCCAGAGCTTGTAACCATACTATACCACTTCTTCCTGGTTCTAAACCTATTACTCTCAGGCCCTACAAGTACCCTTCCAAGCTCAAGGATGAATTGGAAACTCAAGTACAAGATATGTTGAAATAAGGTATTATTCATCCCAGTGCCGGTCTGTTTTCCTCTCCAGTATTGCTGGTTCCAAAGAAAGATGGTTCCTATAGATTTTGTGTTGACTTCAGACATCTCAATGCCATCACTCTAAAGTCCAAGTTTCTAGTCCCTGTGTTTGACCAATTGATGGATGAACTTGCACATGCTCAATGGTTCTCCAATTTGGACCTTAGGGTTGGGTTCCACCAAATACTTCTACAGCCTGGAGAAGAACACAAAACAACCTTCCAAACTCATTTAGGCTGTTATGAGTTCAGAGTCATGGCTTTTAGCCTTACTGGAGCCCCTGGCACATTTCAAGGAGCCATGAATGTCATTTTGGCTCCTGGTCTCAGGAAGTTTGTGCTTGTCTTCTTTGATGATATATTGATCTACAGTAGAACATAAGAGGAGCACATCAAGCATCTGGCCCTAGTGATGCAGTGGTTGTTTGATGATAACTGGAAGATTAAATTCTTTAAGTGTAAGTTTGCTCAAACTTCCATTGCATATTTGGGGCATGTCATCAGTGGACAAGGTGTATCTACTGATAGCTCTAAGATTCAGACTATTCTTGATTGGCCAATTCCTAAAACTATCAGAGATGTCAGAGGATTTCTAGGCATTGCTGGTTATTACAGAAAATTTGTTAGGCATTTTGGCATCATTGCTAGACCTCTCCATGATCTTCTACGTAAAGATGTGCCATTTCAGTGGACTGCTGGTCATGACCAGGCCTTTCAGAGCCTTAAACATGCATTGACAACATCATCATGCTTGGCTTTGCCTAATTTCACTCAACCCTTCCACATTGAAACAGATGCTTGTGCAGTGGGTGTTGGTGTTGTTCTATTGCAAAATGGTCATCCACTTGCTTATATTGGCAAAGCTTTGAGACTAAGAAATCAGGGTTTATCCACCTATGAGAAGGAGTATTTGGCCATCCTTTATTGCAGTAGATCAGTGGAGGCACTATCTACTGCAAGGTGAATTCTATATTCACACTGATCAGAAAAGCTTAGTTCATCTTAATGAACAAAGGTTGCACACTCAGTGGCAACAAAAAAATTTTACAAAGTTTTTGGGACTCCAATACAAGATCATCTATAAAAAGGGAGTGGACAATGGTGCTACAGATGCTTTATCTCATTGCCAATCTTCTGATCAATAGTTGTCAGTTTCTACTGTCACCCCTGTGTGGTTGTTAGAATTGCAACAGTGTTATAAATCTGACCCCAAGGCTCAGGAACTTATTGCTAAGCTTAGCCTGAATGCTTTTGATGTGCCTCATTTTACCTTCTCCAATGGCATACTCAGGTTCAAGGACAGGATCTGGCTGAACTCTTATGCTGAATTGTAAGCCAAGGTGTTTTCTGCTCTTCATTCTAGTGCCCTCAGAGACCATTCAGGTGCACCTATTACTTGTCAGCGTATTGGCAGGCTCTTTTATTGGCCTACGATGAAGTCAGATATCCTGTCTTGGGTGCAATCATGTTCAGTTTGTTAGCAGGCCAAACCTGATCGCAGCCGGTATCCTGGATTGCTTCAGCCTCTTCCAGTCCCTGATGCTGCTTGGGATATTGTGTCCATGGACTTTGTTGAGGGCCTTCCCAAGTCTGGGTCTGCTAATGCCATTCTGGTAGTGGTTGACAAATTCACCAAGTTCAGTCACTTTGTCCCATTATATCATCCATTCACTGCTGCTTCAGTGGCCAAGCTCTTTCTAGATCATATTTATCGACTTCATGGCATGCCGTCGGCTATCATCTCTGATCGTGACCGTGTCTTCACAAGTACCTTTTGGCAGACATTGTTCAAGTTGTTCGGTATGCAGCTGCAGTTAAGCACGACTTATCATCCATAGATGGACAGCCAAACAGAGCACGTGAATCAGTGTCTAGAGACATATCTCCGTTGCTTCGTCCATGCTTGCCCGACAAAATGGAGCCAGTGGTTATCCTTGGCCGAGTTCTGGTACAACTCATCCTACCACTCCTCATTGGGATGTTCACCATTTGAGGTGCTCTGTGGCTATGCGCCATGACATTTTGGTCTGACCGCTGACTCTGACGAAGCTAATATACATGTATTGTCTTAGTGGTTGTTTGAACGGGAAGTAATGCAGGAGCTGGTCAAGCAACATCTTCTCCGTGCTCAAACCCGGATGAAGAGGCAATCTGATAAGCATCGAGCCGAGCGCATTTTTGCTATAGGCGACTGGGTATTCTTGAAGATTCAGCCTTATGTTCAGTCTTCCCTTACTCATCGTTCTCATCAGAAGCTGTCATTCCGGTTCTTCGGGCCTTATCAAATTGTGCTGTGGCTTACCGCTTGGTCTTGCCTTCTACTACGGCTATTCATCCTGTCTTCCACGTGTCACAGCTCAAGAAGTCTCACGGCGATGCTCCGGTAACTATTGTTCTTCCTTCTGATGACATCCAGTTTCAGGTTCCAGAGCGTGTCTTGCAGCGACGTTGGACATCGGGTGATCATTTAGTTGAGGAAGTGAAGGGTCGAGATGGCGGACTAGAGGGGGGGGTGAATAGTCCTTTCTAAAACTTAAACGCGTTGGCTAACCGAAACAAATGCGGAATTAAACTTATCGGTCTAGCCAAGACTACACCCCTCTATCTAAGTTCACAAGCACCTCACAAAGATCCTAATTAAGCAACTAAGGTGCTTTCCTAAGCAAGAGCTCTCCTATTTAACTCTAGAGCAAGGTCACACAAACCTATGCACTAGTACTTTGCAAGCAAGAGGGAGCTCCTACACAATTCTAGTAAGCAAAGCGCACAAAGCCTAAGCTCACTAGCAATGCTCAATAACAAGGCTACACAAGCCAAATTAGAGAGCGCAAACTACTTAGCTACACAAACTAAGCAATGTGACTAACAAGGTTACACAAACCGAATTAGCCACGCAAAAGGGAAGCTTCTAGCTACACAAGCAAGAAGACAACTAGCAAGCTACACAAGCAAACTAGTTAAGAGAGCAACTACACAAGCACAAGTATATATGAAAGTAAAAACAAGCTTGTGTTACACGAAGGCAAACCACCGAGAAGAGTAGACAAAGTTGGCACGGTGATTTTCTCCCGAGGTTCACTTGGTCGCCACCAAGCTACGTCCCCGTTGTGTCGACCAACACTTAGATGGTTCCCCGGTGTGACCCTCAAATCACTTGCCCCTCAAGGCACGCCTCGCAAGGCACCGCAAGACACCACTCTCAAGTGAGGTAGCTCAATGACACGCTCAACTAGAGTTGCTCTTCGCGATCCCCGCGGGGTGAGCACAATCCCCCTCACAAAGCTTCTCCGGAGCCTCGCACAATCTTCTTGCGAGCTTCGACGGAGCCACAAGCCACCAAGCCGTCTAGGAGGTGGCAACCTCCAAGAGTAACAAGCACCACCGGCTTGCAACACGATCACCTAGTGCCACTCGATGCAATCTCACAAAGCACTCGCACTAGAATCGCTCTCTCACTCGATCCGATGAACACTATCAAGCATGAGTGAGTTAGAGGGCTCCCAAGCACTACCACACAAGCCACCAAGGCCAAAGTGTGCTCAGCAACCGGCCAAGACCGGCCACAAGGTCTATTTATAACCCCACGGTCAAATAGAGCCGTTACCCCACTTGTCCGTTTTCTGCGGGAGCACCGGACGCGCCGGTGGTAACTCACCGGACGCGCTCAACCGCGTCCGGTGCCCCAGCGACGTCCACGTGTTCTCCAAATTCAAATTCGTCCGTTAGATCCTCCAACGGTCACTGCGCGCCAACGGTCAAACGACCCACCGGACGCGCTGTTGCGAACCACCGGACGCGCCGATGCGCACAGTTCCCGCACGCGCGAAGACAAGACCGGACGCGCTCCTCGCAACCACCGGACGCCACAGTACCCGCGTCCGGTGCGAGTCCAGTAAGCTCCCGAGACCACCGGACGCGTCCGATGGTGTAACACCGGACGCGCACCGCGTCCGATGACTTCGTGACTCGCTGTTCGCCAGACCGGACGCGCCGGTCCCGTGGGTCACCGGACGCGCCGGTGTCAAACCCTAGCCCGCGCGCCTGACGCCCGCGCAGCACTGACCGGACGCGCCGGACGCACAGTGACCGCGTCCGGTGCAGCGTCCGGTGCAGCGTCCGGTGCTGCGTCCGGTGCTGCGTCCTGTCACTTCCGTGACCGCGTTCGCCTCCGTTTCTTTTCCGACTTCCGGCGCAATGGAAAATAGGCATTTCATTTCCCCGAAATCGCCTTCGCAAATGTGCCAACACCAACAAGTGATCACCACCTTGTGCACGTGTGTTAGCATTTTCACAAACATTTTCTTCGAAGGAATTAGGCACTCAACTTGCCTCGCCACTCGATCCTAACACGTATGCAAAGTTAGATCGCTCAAGTGGCACTAGATGACCGATATGCAAACAAGTTTGCCCCTCTTAATAGTACGGCCATCTATCCTAAACCCGGTCATCAGCTTCTCTACACACCTATGACCGGTGAAATGGAAATGCCCTAGGTTATACCTTTGCCTTGCGCATTCCACTCCATCTCCTCCGACATTGATGCAACACATGCACCAACCATATCACAAATGATATGATCCACTTCATATCATCATGTGACCTTGGTCCATCGATCTTGACCTCACTTGCTCTTCACCGTTGCGTCGGTCCATCGGCGCCAAGTCTTGCTCAAGCTTCACCGCCTCACGGTCCATCGCTCCAAAGCCTCCGACTTGCCCTTCACACTTGCAACCGGTCCGTCGAGCCAAGCCTCATCTTGATCTTTGCCACCTTGGTCACATGACTCCATGTCATGTCTCATATGCAATGAGCTCCTTCATGACACCATTACCTGTGGACTAATCTCCTGTGTATCTTACATAACCACATATTAGTCCACCTAAGTTGTCACTCAATTACCAAAACCAAACAAGGACCTTTCAATCTCCCCCTTTTTGGTAATTGATGACAACTCTACAAAGATATGGAAATTAAGCTTTTTCAAGCTAGCACTTCACACAAAGTGTAAATTGCTAACTTGTTTTGGATTTTATGCTATTTATCCAACATTTAAGCTCTATGTCAAGATTTGGATAAGCACCATAAAACCCGACTTGGTAGTGATAACTCCCCCTACATATGTGCTCAAATGGTTTGGTTTCAAGCTTGCACATATGCCTAAATATGAAATTTGTGGGAGGATTAGCACTACTAAGTGATGCTAAGGTGTATAGAGTAAACCTTTGTAGTTCGATACCATTTGACAGCTTGATACCATTTGAAAATCACAAGTTTGCCATCATCCTTAGCATCATGAGTAGCTAGACATCAAGGACACTAGAAACCCCGTGAGATCAACATTATAAGCAAGGTTCTAGTTTTTGCATGATAATCAAAAGTCTAGCTAACATCCTATGCATGCTAGTTATCAAAGCATCAATCAAATTCTATAACTAGCATACATCACACAAGCATGCATATTGAATTTAAGAACTTTATGCAATGCAAGCAAGCACATGAATATGCACATATAAAATGCAACCAATCAATGTTCATGAGCTTGCTCCCCCTACTTGTATGCTTTCTTTGTCCAAGAATTTTGATCCTTCTTATTTCTTCAATGTTGCTCCCTCTTTGTCCATCTCTATTCATCTTCTCATGATATATCTTTGTTCAATCTTATTCATCTTCTCATGATATATCTTTGTTCAATCTCTTCCCAAACCTCTCTCTTGGTGTATTGACATATCTTTGTTCCAACTTCTCCCCCTTTGTCATCAATTTCCATAAAGGTGTACTTCTCATTGATGCAAAGGCTAGCATTGGGGTAGATGGTTGAGACTTGAATATTGCATTTTTGATGGACATCACCACACGTGTTAGAATGACATATCTTTGCTCTTGAGATACCACTTAGGATCTTTGACCTTGATACCATTGGTGGGGCTCCTCCCCCTATGTCATAGCATGTGTTATTCACTTGATAATCTTGAGCTCTTGTGTGTGAGGGAACTTTCTTTATTTGATGATCACTTAAAGTTGAGGATCACTTGTGGAACCACCTTCTTATATAAATGATATCATGCATAGAAATACCACGAATAAGGGTGTGATACCAATTTAAAGAATCCTCAAACATGGAACCACTTATAGGATTTGTCAATATGATCTTTTCTTGAACATTTGCTATCTTTATGAGTACCACTTGTAGGATATCACTTGAAGATTATGATCTAGACACCACTTGTAAATACCACTTGAAGAAATACTTTGAGTCTAGATACCATTTGAAACACCCTGGATATCCATTTTTGTTGTTGCCTTGTGCTTGTACCCATGTCATTGTCATGAGCTTCTAGTATGACTTGAACTAAGTTGATTTGCCTAAGATTCCAAGTCCGGTTTGATCCAATGACAAGCTTCTTCACACCTCATGCTAAGGGTTATCTTGCCAATGTTGTACTTGTCACTTGTTAGCAATCCAAACTAGATCAAGTACTTGGGTTTACTAGCTCATGAACAAATTCATACACATACCACTAGATCATTTAAACAATTCAAGCAATAGTGGTAGGCTATGAACTTAAACAATTCATTTGTTATGCATGATCCTAGTAAGCATGTACTATATGCACTAATCGCATACTAGTAAGGGATGAAATGATCATGCACATTACAATGATACCTTTGCTATTTTGGAGTAGAGGATAGACACATAGATTCCAATTCATTACTTCAATAGCAATGTGAAGTCCAATTTATAAGCTTGGTGAAGACCAATCATCGTAGATAAATCCATTCTTCACCCATATGAAATGAAAACCACTTATGATCAAGTGCACTATCTCTTGAGTTGTGGTTGGCTTGCTCCATCTTTTTGATCAATGCTTGCATGAGAGAACTACTTAGAATACCACTTGAAATACATGACTAGCTCTCTTTTAGGTGTTGCTTGCTTTTCTTGATCAATCCTATTGATTGCTTCAATTAAGCATCTCAAATGTCCCTTGAATTCATCACTTCCATGTTAGCCTTCCAAGCCAGTGCTCGGTTTACCCACCCATGGGCGGCAAGCCCCCTCAGCAGGGAGAAGTGACCTCTCTCCAAAGAACCATCCTTGACACTTACTTGAATTGCCTTTGATTGATTGATCTATGGACTTAACTTGATGAGTAACCTTGAATTATTCTTTAAGTCCTATTCTTTCTACCAAATGATCTCCAATCATTACTTAGAACTTGAACCTCATCTTCATTTTGAGTTTGATCTTCATCTTCAAATTGAGTACCAAATTTGTACACTAAGTACATTCCACAATCAATGCCTTTGTACTCATTTCTTGTCATGCTTCTAGATCAATTCAAAACCAAACTTAGGTACCTCAACCACTTATAAACATGTTTCCAACTTGAGGACCTTTCAATCAAAGTGACTCTAAATCAATCCAATAATTATCACTTTTCTGGCAGATTCTGTATCCTTCAAAGAATAATTCATATTTCCAAATGTACAGATCCAAATGCCATGAAATTTGGTGGAGATGTGATTCACTAAGTCATCTAGCAACTGTAAAAATTTGAGCTTCATTTGACTTTTAGATTGCTACCAGATTTCAATTCTTCCACCACTGCTACATGCTGAAAACTGCTGCACTATAGCTTACAAGATGTACTCCAAAACAGAAGCATCTCTTGTCCAATTCTTATGAAATTTGTACAGCATCTTATACCATAAGTCTAGAGCATGTATACCAAATTTCAAGTCAATCCAATATGATTTGGTCACTCAAACTCAGACTTGATCTCAGCTAGCTCAGATTTTCAATAATGGACAGATTTCAATACATTGAGCTATACTTCATCAAATGTGAATCAATCTTGAGATTAACTTGTTTGAACACTCTCACAAGACATATATCCATTCAATCCACTTACTAAATGTCATCTTATGAATTTATCCAACACAAATCAATCCAAACTTGATTACTAAGCACTTAATCCGTTTAATCATCTCATAGCAAGCAACATTGCACATTTATCCAATTCAACCAACTCATATGCACCCAAATAAAATGATCAACTAGAGATATACCTTGGTTATCACATTATTATCCTCTTAGCAAGCTCCAACTCAAATATTTGCAAGCCATCAAATATATCCAATAAATCACCACAATCTTTGACATTGTACTTGTATGTTGTAGCACTTGGACTTCACTTATTTTGACTTGGCATTGGGATTGGATATGCATTGAGCTTCATAACTTGACTCAATATATGATGAACAAAATGAAACCAATTGAATCAAGCGTCCAATGCCGATAGTACCTACAAACAATCATCCACTCTTTGATGGTACCCAAACAAGTTTGGGTCCTCTCAAGTTAGGTGCAACATACTTAGGCATTGCCTTAGTATGAATAGCGGGATGTTTTGCAATTGCAATCATAGAGATGCCATTGCCATCCTTTCTAAGCACATTAGTATCAACAATTGAAATGAGCTTAGAATTTTTACCTAGGGGACATGAATGAGCCATGTGTCCCCTTTCCCGGCATAAGTAGCAACTTCTTTTAGAGTGAACCTTTTCTTCCTTGCTCATGTGTTGCTTCTCAATGCCTTGCCTCTCATGAGTTGCTTGAGCCTTCTTCTCAAGCTTGGTAGGACACCCCGAGACAAAGTGTCCCATATCTTCACATTTGAAGCACTTGATGTGAGTCAAATTTCTTTTCTCATTTTGATTCTTGCTCATCATCTTGGCATCTTGAATTTGCATTGGATGCCTTGCTTTACCACCCCTTCTTGTTTTCTTTTTCTTCTTTATCAAGTCACCATCATCTCCATGGTTGATCTTGATTTGTTCTTGGAGTGTCTTCTCTTGCTCAACTAGTGGCTTTGGTTGAGGCTTTACTTGTTGCTTCACCAATTGCTTGGTTGGGCACATTGAGGTGAGGTGACCCCAAGTGCGGCACTTGAAGCACTTCACATACTTTAGCCTCTCTTCTTCTTTCATCTTCTTGAGCTTCTCAATGTTTGGGCAACCATTAGCAAGATGTCCCGCTTCATGGCATCGATAGCACATGGAATGCGAGAGCTTCTTTTGGAGTAGTCTCTTCATTCTCTTTTCTTGCTTTCTTTCGCCCCTTGTCAATTTTTTCTTGAAGCCAAGGCCACTTTTATCACCAAGGTTTCTTTGAGTTTTCATTATGTGCTCAAAGGTGACTTTTGAGTTGTAGCACCTCTCTAACTTGTTGCTCAAATTCTTCACTTCACTTTTGAGCTCATTGTTCTCCTTCAAAAGGTTAGTCTCACAAGACATAGAAGAAGAACAAACATTTAATTGCGAAGAACATGGCATATCTAATAAATCATCACAAGAGGTGGATACATGCTTCTTGCCTACATCACAAGGGTTAGTAATATGTGATTGATCATTTGACCCAAATGATGAGCTCTCACTAGTTTTGGTTTCTTCATTAGAAAGCTTCTTAGTGAGTAAAGCATGTTCTTGTACCAAGTTATCATGAGCAACACTTAGTTTCTCATGAGTCAATTTTAGCTCCTCATGTGAACAAGTAGTAACATAAAGTAGATGCTTTTGTTGTTCACATGTGGTCTTTAGAAAAGAGTTATCATTTTCCAATTTACTTACTCTTTCCATTTTCCTTTTCAAGGCTCTTGAGAGTTTATATAAAAGCTCTAAATTTGGATCATCACAATCCACAACAAAACCACCAACATGTATCTTAGTGTTACCATGTGATGATGTTGAAGAGCTTGTTGAAGCATCACTCTCATAGCCATCATCTTCACCATCAAGTGTGCATGAGGTAGAATCATTACTTGCATCACTTGTGGCATTATCATTCTTCTTGTCAAGTGATCTTGTGATATGATCATCTTTGTCATCACTTGACCGTGAGGTGGAGCAATCCTCCACAACCACCTTGTTGTGGTCATGCTCAACCTCCTCATGTACCTCCATCACTATGTGATCATCCTTCTTGAATTTTCCATCATCCCAAATTGAGGAGCCACAATAGTGATGCTTGAGCGCCGTCCACATGCTATGTGCACTTGAGAGACCCCTCACCTTGTCAAAAATCTCATCATTCAAAGCTTTGATTAGATAAAACTTAGCTTGTGCATCAAGCGTTCGGCAATCCTTTTGAGCTTGGGTAAGGTTACCACACCCGTCCAAGTCATGAGAAAAGCCAACAACTATGATCCACCAAAACTTAGGGCCAAGAGCACGAAAATGATCAAGCATGTGATTTTTCCACCGTGCATAGTGAGTGCCATCAAAAATGTGTTCCACACAATCATCTAGCCCATAAGCCGCCATCCTCTCGGGTCGGTGAAGACCACAAATGAGAGACCCAGCTCCGATACCAATTGAAGGGTCGAGATGGCGGACTAGAGGGGGGGGGTGAATAGTCCTTTCTAAAACTTAAACGCGTTGGCTAACCGAAACAAATGCGGAATTAAACTTATCGGTCTAGCCAAGACTACACCCCTCTATCTAAGTTCACAAGCACCTCACAAAGATCCTAATTAAGCAACTAAGGTGCTTTCCTAAGCAAGAGCTCTCCTATTTAACTCTAGAGCAAGGTCACACAAACCTATGCACTAGTACTTTGCAAGCAAGAGGGAGCTCCTACACAATTCTAGTAAGCAAAGCGCACAAAGCCTAAGCTCACTAGCAATGCTCAATAACAAGGCTACACAAGCCAAATTAGAGAGCGCAAACTACTTAGCTACACAAACTAAGCAATGTGACTAACAAGGTTACACAAACCGAATTAGCCACGCAAAAGGGAAGCTTCTAGCTACACAAGCAAGAAGACAACTAGCAAGCTACACAAGCAAACTAGTTAAGAGAGCAACTACACAAGCACAAGTATATATGAAAGTAAAAACAAGCTTGTGTTACACGAAGGCAAACCACCGAGAAGAGTAGACAAAGTTGGCACGGTGATTTTCTCCCGAGGTTCACTTGGTCGCCACCAAGCTACGTCCCCGTTGTGTCGACCAACACTTAGATGGTTCCCCGGTGTGACCCTCAAATCACTTGCCCCTCAAGGCACGCCTCGCAAGGCACCGCAAGACACCACTCTCAAGTGAGGTAGCTCAATGACACGCTCAACTAGAGTTGCTCTTCGCGATCCCCGCGGGGTGAGCACAATCCCCCTCACAAAGCTTCTCCGGAGCCTCGCACAATCTTCTTGCGAGCTTCGACGGAGCCACAAGCCACCAAGCCGTCTAGGAGGTGGCAACCTCCAAGAGTAACAAGCACCACCGGCTTGCAACACGATCACCTAGTGCCACTCGATGCAATCTCACAAAGCACTCGCACTAGAATCGCTCTCTCACTCGATCCGATGAACACTATCAAGCATGAGTGAGTTAGAGGGCTCCCAAGCACTACCACACAAGCCACCAAGGCCAAAGTGTGCTCAGCAACCGGCCAAGACCGGCCACAAGGTCTATTTATAACCCCACGGTCAAATAGAGCCGTTACCCCACTTGTCCGTTTTCTGCGGGAGCACCGGACGCGCCGGTGGTAACTCACCGGACGCGCTCAACCGCGTCCGGTGCCCCAGCGACGTCCACGTGTTCTCCAAATTCAAATTCATCCGTTAGATCCTCCAACGGTCACTGCGCGCCAACGGTCAAACGACCCACCGGACGCGCTGTTGCGAACCACCGGACGCGCCGATGCGCACAGTTCCCGCACGCGCGAAGACAAGACCGGACGCGCTCCTCGCAACCACCGGACGCCACAGTACCCGCGTCCGGTGCGAGTCCAGTAAGCTCCCGAGACCACCGGACGCGTCCGATGGTGTAACACCGGACGCGCACCGCGTCCGATGACTTCGTGACTCGCTGTTCGCCAGACCGGACGCGCCGGTCCCGTGGGTCACCGGACGCGCCGGTGTCAAACCCTAGCCCGCGCGCCTGACGCCCGCGCAGCACTGACCGGACGCGCCGGACGCACAGTGACCGCGTCCGGTGCAGCGTCCGGTGCAGCGTCCGGTGCTGCGTCCTGTCACTTCCGTGACCGCGTTCGCCTCCGTTTCTTTTCCGACTTCCGGCGCAATGGAAAATAGGCATTTCATTTCCCCGAAATCGCCTTCGCAAATGTGCCAACACCAACAAGTGATCACCACCTTGTGCACGTGTGTTAGCATTTTCACAAACATTTTCTTCGAAGGAATTAGGCACTCAACTTGCCTCGCCACTCGATCCTAACACGTATGCAAAGTTAGATCGCTCAAGTGGCACTAGATGACCGATATGCAAACAAGTTTGCCCCTCTTAATAGTACGGCCATCTATCCTAAACCCGGTCATCAGCTTCTCTACACACCTATGACCGGTGAAATGGAAATGCCCTAGGTTATACCTTTGCCTTGCGCATTCCACTCCATCTCCTCCGACATTGATGCAACACATGCACCAACCATATCACAAATGATATGATCCACTTCATATCATCATGTGACCTTGGTCCATCGATCTTGACCTCACTTGCTCTTCACCGTTGCGTCGGTCCATCGGCGCCAAGTCTTGCTCAAGCTTCACCGCCTCACGGTCCATCGCTCCAAAGCCTCCGACTTGCCCTTCACACTTGCAACCGGTCCGTCGAGCCAAGCCTCATCTTGATCTTTGCCACCTTGGTCACATGACTCCATGTCATGTCTCATATGCAATGAGCTCCTTCATGACACCATTACCTGTGGACTAATCTCCTGTGTATCTTACATAACCACATATTAGTCCACCTAAGTTGTCACTCAATTACCAAAACCAAACAAGGACCTTTCAGGAAGGCTTGATCAAGTGGTCATAGATGCCTTCGTCTTTGGCCACCTGGGAGTCGCTACAATAACTTCGATAGGTTCTCAAGAGGAGGGGGATGTCAACACTGCTCCTCGTCCGACACCTCCTAGCAAGCTACAGCTCAGCGAACCAAGTAAAGCCCGGCCCAAGCGTGCCAAGAAGCCCAATGAGCGATTCATCGGCCCGACGTGGGTTGCCTGAGTGATAGCATAAGTAGAAAGAGAGGAAGGGAATTGAGGGACATGAAATTTGTAAACACCTAAACTGTTTTCGTATTGCAATAGAACTCCTCTGTACTACTACTCCGCCTGTTCTATTGTTTCTTCCTCTCCAATCCAAATTCAAGTTCCCTTCTGCTAACAATGTGCAACATCACGATCTACTTTTGCAACATCAAGATGAAACACTTGCAATATCCAGATAAAACATCTGAAACACATGAAACGTAAGCTTGCAACATGCACCGTGCAATGTCACCTTGTTGCTTGGATGAGGTACCCGAGCAGCGTGGACACGCCGGCGAAGGAGAGCGTCGCGACGGCCAGGAGCTTCCACATGCCAAGGTCGAGGTCCCTGCAAGGGAGGTTCGCGTGATGAGCGCCCGGAGGAGGTCGTCGTTGTCGTCCCCCGTACTGCCGAAGACGTCCGACTCGTCGACCATGCCGACGTCGGCAAGTTCTGGAGGAGTGGGCGCGGCGTGGCGAGGTTCCGGAGAAGGAGTGGGCACGGCGTGGCGGCATATGCGGCATGGAGAGGGATGGGGGTGCTGGGCGGAGTGGGGTGGGGCACCCGATGTGTCGAAGCCGCGACGAGCGAAGCGAGTGGGGATTTCCATCGGCGGGGGTTATGTCGCTGTGTAGAGATGGAGAGAGGATAGAGGGAAATAGGTTGATTGCTGTTGGACCCGATTCGCTGTGCAGGCCTAGGAACGGGGCTCGTTCAGATGTCCTAATCATAGCATTAGCGTATATAGAAAATTGACCTGATAAAATTTTCATTATTATTACTACTTATCATTATATATTTTCTATCATCTATAATTTTTTTCATTGACACAGTCTACTAGTAGCAAGATATATATTTCTATTGTGGAAAAAGTCGAAGATGCCAACTAATGTTTTTTGAACATATAGATAGACAAAAAAAAATCAATTTCAAGATGCGGCGATTAGCCCTGGGCGTTCGGTCTGACCGAACCGATCGGTCTCGATCTTCGGTCATTTCGAAAGTTCGGTCATCTAAAAACGGAGACCGATCGGTTAGTTTCAAAACTTAGGACCGAGCAAGTTCGGTCTCGGTTAGTTCGGTTCGGTCTCGGTCATGACCGAACTAACCGAACTTCACAAAACAACTACTAAATATTGTAATTTGTAGCAAATTTTACCAATATTTTTTCTATTTCAAGGCAAAAATACAATACAAAATATAGATTAAACATAGTAATAAGAGTGATGGTTGATATAAACCCAGTAGAATAAATATTATATCACTAATAATAGTCTAAATTACATATTGTGTCAACAAAATTCAAATGTTCGGTTAATTCGGTTAGTTCGGTTACCCGAGGGTAATGACCGAACTAAGTCCGGTTAGTTCGGTTACTTCAAACTGAAGACCGAACTTGTGACCGAAATTTTCGGTCTCGGTCACTTCGGTCTCGGTCTCGGTTAGTTCGATTCGGTCTTCGGTCTTCGGTTAATTATGCCCAGGGCTAGCGGCGATGCATCCTTCCAAAATACTCAATCCCCAACAGATCGAATCCAATGTATCCTACGTTCTCGCTACGTGCGTTACGTTCGTGCATGCCTGCCACCATTGACGGCGACGACGACGACGGCATTGGCACTGCCGTCCATCCATGCCGTTCAACTTCGACATACCCAGCAAGATCGTCGGACTCAACTACGACGACGACCATGTGCTCCACGCCCCGGCCCTCCGGTTCGCCGTCACGCCCAACCCTTTCGGCGCTGGCACCAGCCAAAAGGACACGGAGGACGCCCGCCGGCTCATCGCGGCCGTCGGCGCCGCCCTCGCGCGGCGTACCACCAGCGGCCGCGACGACTTGGAGGAGCTCGAGATCAACTTCGTTTACAGCTCCCCCCGGAACAGATACATCGACATGGCGTCCGGGGGCCTGTACCTGTTCAGGCACGGCCACGCCGCCGACATCACGTCGGAGCACGTCGCCGCTTGGCTGCGCTTCGTCGAGCGCCGCGTGACCGGGCGCTTCACGCTCGCCGTGCCCGTGCCGCCGCGGCACGCGAAGACGATGAAGACAGCGGCGGGGCCGGGGGTGCCTGTGCCTGAGAGGAAGAAGTCGCTCTTATCCGCCGCGATGCCGACCTCGGCGAGAGCCGAGACGATGAGCCTCACCTTGGGCAACGCGACCCTCACCGTCCCACCGGTCGCCGGCGCCGGCGCCTTCGCCGCGCTCACCGACCTCCTGCTCAGGCACGCGCGGATCGAGCGCAACGGCAACGGCACCGACGACAACGAGCGCAACCTCGGCCGCCTGCTGTCGGCGTCCTGCTGCCCGCGCCTGCGTCGGCTCCGCCTCGCGCACATCGCGGGGCTCTCCGCGCTCCGCTGCGCTGCCCCCGCCCCCGCGGCCGCGACGCTCGAGGAGGTCCGGCTGGAGCACGTCCGCGACATGGCGGCGCTGGAGCTGGACGCGCCGGGCCTCCGGGCGCTGCACGTCGCCGACTGCTACAGGTTGGCGTCCGACGACGCGGCGGTCGCCATCTCGGCGCCGAGGCTCGAGACGCTGGCGTGCGCCGACATGTGCCGCCCGGAACGCCTGCTGTTCCGCGGCGCGGAGACCGTCCGGCGCCTGGACAGGATCTTCCTCTGGTCGCACGGCCACCCCGCCGGCTACAGCAACGCCGGCGCCGTGTGGCTCCTACGGAACTGCACCGCCGCCCACAGCCTCGGCGTGCACATATCGCCGCCCGTGGTATGCATATATATTCTGAATTAGGAGTACAATGATTTTCGATTTGTAATCACATTAAATGTTTCACGTGGAATCCATTAAAACGGTTTTGTAGCACTAATTGGTGTACTAAACTTCTACTACTACCCTTTTGATTTCTCTTTGTTGCACATTAAATCTTGGATCTGGAGGCCAAGAACTGGAGGGATATGGAGGAGATGATGAGCCCAGTGCCACAACTTCCTAGAATTAGCAACTTGACCATTGATGCACAGTGGCAGCATCTTGAAGCAAGCATTGCCAAACTCATTGCAAAATGTACTAGAATCGAACGCCTTTCAATTGACATCTCCAGGCCCGTGAGTCCAATAAATCTTTTCTTTGATATAATTTCTTTGCCAAACCAGTTACCTTTTAGTCTGAACTAATCGGTCAGTTTTAACCATTTGCAGTGTGACCCGTGCTCTAATCCTCGTTGTTTCTGCGCTCGAGAAGCTGGATGGGATGACCAGAAGATCCATCTGGAGCGCCTTAACGAGGTGAAGATCACCGGCTTGCAGCCATCAGATAGCCATTTAAGCCTTGTTCGACGCGTGATTGCGAGCGCACCGGCGCTTAAGAGGTTGACCGTGGAGTTGTACATTGGCAAGGAGCTGGACTCCAGCAGGATCCCTTGCAACAGAGGGCATTGGGCTGTGAGAGATCAAGATCAATCATCCAGAAGGCCCTATAACAAAGTGTATGAATGGACACCGGGTATGGAAGGGCAAGCATAAGTAGAGAGATGGTCGAATATTCTGTGCAAGGTTTAGGTTGTGTAGGCGTCTCAAAAAAAAAAGGTTTAGGTTCTGTAGGCTTTCCATCTATCAGTAATATTGTATGGTTCAATTTAGCTGTTATAGTTGTTATGGTTAAGAAGGATTTGTGTCAGCCATCGGTGCATATATACAAAAAGAAATGTTTTGGTTTTCGTTTACCCAGCTCCTGTACCATGGCGGGCAAGATCTGCGGCAGGGGTGCGCGGATCCGGTGAGCCTGCATTTGATCTAAGGGACCAAAAATTAGCCCTCTCTTTTTAGCCACCTTTTATTAGCCCTCGGAGATCCAAACAGGAGGGCTAAAAGGAAGGCTAATCTTTAGCTCTCCATCTCACGGGTAACGTCTCACTGTGTCTGGACGGGGTGGGGGTTCGGGGGTTTTCTCGCCGGGTGAGAAGGCGACTTCTTCTCCTTTAAAAAGCTGCGGCGGCAGTCTTAACCGCCCCGGTCGAGTTTTTTTTAGGTAGGCTAAAGGGGGCTTAAAAGTGCTAATAAGTTACTTTATTCTCTTTCTCTTTATTCTCTCTTTCACCTTTTAGTTATGTATCCAAATAGCCCAAGGGCATAAACTTTAGAGCAGCTCCAAGAGTATTCTATTTTTTCCTCCCAAAAACATGTAGTTTTACAACTCCAAAAAAGGTACTGGGAGAAAAAAAAAGAACGTCATCTCCAAGAGTTTCCAATAATCCACTTATAAAATATAGAAGACAATTTTACATTAGGAATCCTATACTATTTCTAAATTATCGTAACCACTTTTTGTATATTCTTTCTCTCTCGTACATTTACATCAAGAACCCTTTCCTACTCCTTACTCTTTCCCACATCTTCCACCTCTAGATTGACCGACTGATACGCACGGGAAAGCAGTATCCGCGCAAAGTTACGCGCGACAGGGGAGGAGTTCACAAGTGCGTAAATTTTAGGAGCAAGGAGTAGAAGTTGTTGGAGAGGGGTCTTTTCTCATCTTTCTAAAAACTAAGGATTGGGAAAAGAAATAGGGTACTCTTGGAGATGCTCTTAGCCCCCTTCATTTCAACGACTAAACTTTAGCCCTGGGCTAAGCTTTAGCCAAAGGGATCCAAACAGGGCCTGAAGCTCTTGCGCATGGCGGAGTGGTTTAGTAGTGCCTAGGGGTTGCGCCTTGGTGGCCACTGTATTGTAGGCAGCCAGGCATGGAGCGAGGCACGACGGTGCCAGTGGTGATGGCATGTGGAAGTGCCAGGGCATGGTGGCAGTAGTTGCGGTGCTAGATGTGTTGGACAACCGCGGCTTGGCAGGGCAACTGGCCCACGTGGTGTGGTGGAGCAGCCAACAGTGGTCGCAGGTGTGGTGATAGCGGCATGCGGCCATAGTGATGGTGGCGCATAGCAAGAGTGCAAGACGGCGTCGAAGGCTGGTTCACAGACACAGGGTCCTCCTAGGAGCTGCCTAGCCCAGGCAGTGTTCCTAGACATTCGATTTCAGACGCCTCGGGTTGTGATGGTTGTCTAGCTGATGGTACCCAGGTGAGGTACGCAAACAAACAGGCCTGCAGTCAAAGCTGCTGCTCGTAGTTGTGATGAGGAGGGAGGAGACCAAGTCGACAACTCGAGATGTGGGTGTCCTCGGTGGAAGAAGATAGTCAGATAGAGGCGTTGACACAGTGATGAGGGCATGGATTCTAGTTGGTAGTGGGAGGACAGGGATTTGGTGGGACCATGCGCCACCAATGACCGCGAAGTTGGCAAGGAGACCGGCGTGGAAGAAGGTGTTGCTGAAGCGACCTGTGTGGTGTGGCGGTGGATGGTTCTGCTTAACAACGTCGTTCCGGTACAAGGAGGCTTTTTCTAATCGCTGTTGAAAAATTTGAGAGATACTCCCACTATCTTCGATGAGGCGACTGAGTTGTCAAGTAGTAGACATGGTTGGCCTAGAGAAAGACCTAATGCGATGGCTCATGTTTTCGGCTTGGCCGCTTGCAGCGAACTATGACGACTAGCCTAGTGTGGTTAATGACGAGAGTTGGCGCAAACGGATCCAAAGTCATGGCGGCTAGCCCTGCAAAGCAGGGGTTAGTTTGGTGTGGGACATCGTCTGCGATGACGGCGTGAGCAGTGACGACGATTTTCTGACTTGGTGGTTTCTGTCGTCTGGTGATGACGATGCAATGTGATGTCTAGCTAGCAGTCGGGTGGAGCTTAGTTACTGGTGTGTAGTTGGCGAGTCTGTAACGGTTTTGTGCGTCACATGTTGAAACTCCATTTGAAGGTTACTGTCGGTAGACTCCATTTCAATCAGCTATGCTCGATAGAGTTTTTATTTGTTGTTTTGTTGTTGTTGTCATTATGGGTCGTTATGACCTATTATTTTTTTTATTATGGTCTTTCTTAATATAATTTCTAAAATATAATCGACAATTCTCTTATGTAATTATTCTCCTGCAAGTGCATCACAGATTCGCAGGCCGCAGGCGACGCTTTGCCCCGCGATAACGGCTGCTTCGCAGACAATGCCTTTGTCGCGCACACCGCGCGTCGTGGCCTCCATGTCTGGCGACTGATCCACGCCGATGACTAATCAATGCGCTACTCGTATCGGCCTGCTTCCATGTCCATCGATTGACTGCAGAACTCGGGGCGTGCATTGATTAGCTCACCGGCCGGCCGGGGATGGCGCTCGGCGATGACGAGGACCCGGCCTCCTGTACGGGGCCGGCCACGTCCCTCCCCGCTGGCAGAGCGAACCAAATTGAAATCCCCTGCAATGAGCCAGGGACCATCAATCTGTGGAAGAAGCTCCAGGAGGTCTTCGAGGAAGGCGCGGGAGTCACGGTGGTCAGCTGGAGCGTACACGTTGGTGACAGCCAGCAAGTGATCACAGGAGGTTGAACTAAGAACAGTGGTGAGAGTGTGCCTGCGGCTGATCCAAGATTCGAGGAATAGAGCAGAGGGGTCCCAAGCAGTCACAATTCCGCCCCTCGAGCCAGCAGCGGAATTAAAGAGAAAAGAATCAGAAAGGTTTCTGGGAAGGAAGGTTTTGGCTTTAAATCTGGATATGCCATGAAGCTTTGATTCCTGCAAGCAAACTATCATGGGGGAGGCAGAGGAGATCGCGTCTCGCACAACAGTGCACTTGTCTGGGTCGCCCAACCCTCTAACATTCCAAGAGAAAACAGGAAGGGAGCGTACATCGTTAGACATTGACAACAAAGACAGCACCCGAGCAACAGGAATGACCACAGGCGGCCAACGGGTAGCAGTCAAAGATGGGGTGCAGCCCAAGATAGACATAACACGCTAAACATCCAACTAAGCTTAAACAAAACAGAAGAAAGGTAAGGCAGCTGCCAAGGTCAGTGGTGCAAGGGTCGCAGCGAGAGCCCTGGCCGCAGCAAATAGAGAAGGACTGCATCAGACAGACTCCTGGAGCACCACGTCATCTGCGACATCATTGCCGCAGCTTAAGCCAGCCACTGACACAAGCTTGCGCAGGTCCTTTGACACCCACAGGCAGCTTATTGCGAGAAAGAATGTTGCGTTTGTTGACCTGTTTTTTCAGAGCAGCCGAACAGCCTTCCAAGGAGTTGATGAGCGCCTTGCATTGGGAGGCCTTACCAGTCATGTCCTCAAACAATTCAGGGGCTTTAGCAGCCAACCGAGCGCTATGACGCTGTGGATGTGCTCCCAGGGATCTGCGGGTGGTATTTTTTCGGCGAGTGAAAGTCATGGTTGGGGCGGTAGGAGGGGGACTGGTGGTGGGTGTTAGAGGTGGGGTGGAGAACGAAGTGATCGGGGGAGGGGATGCAGGTGCAAGCAGGTCAACAGAGATGGAGTCTGAGGGCGGTGGGGAGAACTGCGTGGTGGAAGAAGCCGGCTGCAGCAGATTGGCGAAGACCAGAGCGAGCCCCAGAACACGGGACGCGCTTAGAGCAGGAGCTGGTCCCCCCTCGGGGGGCAGCGTTGGGAGGAAAGCTTAGGTTGGTGAAATGAGGGCAAGGTGGCAGCTATTGATCGTGACTGAATGGAGCCTCAGGAAGGCTGGGAGGGGGGCCCTGGGGAGCACGTCTGATGACGGGAGACGAGGTGCCATCTTCATTCAACTGAGATTCTCTGTCCCAAGCACTAATTGGCATTATCTGCGCCAGACTCCCAGCCCTGCCATGGCCGCAAGCAGCAGAAATGTGGAGCTCAGATGGAAGCTGAAGCTGATCATTGGGTTCCAGGAGCATAGGGGACGGGGCCCCCATGGTCGGCGCCATTCCCCGCCCGCTAGCATCGAACTTGTCCACAGGAGGCGGCGGTGCAGAAGCAGCAACACAAGTCTTGATGGCCCGGCCAGCCGACAGTTTTGGTTCAGGGTTCAACTCGAAGCCCGGAGGGAAGGAGCTCGAGGAGGGGATCATGTAAAGTAGGTTGAAGGCGATGGAAGGGGGCGAGGTGGTGGTCAGACGAGGGGGGTGGAGGAGCGGTTGGGCGTGGCAGGATGATGGTGGCATTGCGCGTCTTGGAAGGGACGGTGAGCACAGTGCGCCGCGACGCCGGCACAGGGATGGTGGGTTTGCTGCGGGACCATGACAATAGGGCCTGGTTGAGCATGGTGCAGTCGTAGGCGCGGTGACCGGAACCGCGGCAGCGGCGGCAACGAACCGGGTTGCGACAGTCACAGACAAGGTGGTCAGAAGCAAGGCAGCGGAAGCCATCTTGGCCCTTGGGGTCGACGAGCTCCCCCTTCTTGGACGTCGTTTCACCTGGATGAACGGCCAGCCCGATCCTATTATGTCCCGTCTTGATCGGGTTTTTGTTAATAATAGCCTCAAAACTGTCTTCCCATCTGCCTGTCTCACTGCTCTTCCCAGACCCACTTCTGACCACACTCCGATTCTTGCTTCCCTGTCCACCTCCATCCCGAAATCATCCGTTTTCCGTTTTGAGAACTGTTGGCTCAAACACCAATCCTTCCTCCCTTGCATTTTGGGTTCCTGGCCCTGCGCTGCACACTCCGACGATGCGGCTGGATGTCTCGCTGCCTGCCTCAAGGTGACTCGCTCGGCGACAAAGGTTTGGGCTCAGTGTAACAGGGTGCCACCAGCTATCATTCCTAATTGTAAATTCTTATTATTGCTGTTTGACTATTTCGAGGAGCACCGCTCTCTTTCTTCGCATGAACTTCAGGTACGCGAGATGTGTCGGTCCAGGCTCATGGCGGTGCTAAAAGACCGTGTTGCTTACTGGAAGCAGCGCGGCAAACATAGGGCCGTTCGCGAGGGGGACGGCAACACAGCCTTCCATCACGCCCAGGCCACGGCGCGCATGCGTCACAACCGAATCAGACATGTTCAAATTCAGGGTTCTCTCGTGGCCAAACATGCTGCAAAGGTAGAGGCACTGACTGCACATTTCAGAGAGCTGCATGGAGTGCCCGGTCAGTCCACTTGGAATTTTGATGTCGCGTCTCTGTATCAAGACTCTACACAACCAAGCAGCGCTCTGGTGCATCCGTTTAGGGAAGAGGAGGCCAAACAAGCCATAGCCGAAATGAATCGAAACAGTGCCCCGGGACCGGATGGATTCGGCCCTAGCTTCTATAAGGCTGCCTGGTCAACTATCAAACCTCAGGTCCTGGACCTGCTGCTCCAATTCCAAGCCGGTGAAGTCGACCTTGATCGGATCAACAGGTCCTACATGGTGCTCATCCCGAAGAAGGCAGGGGTAGTGGCAGTGGATGTTTTCAGGCCAATATGCCTGCAAAACTGCTCTGTCAAACTGATCGCGAAGATTCTCACTATCAGGCTACAACGGGAGATATCAAGGCTTGTTGGCAGTCATCAAACTGGTTTCCTTCAGGGCAGATCAATAGCAGAGAGCTTCGTTCATGCAGTAGAACTGATTCAGCACTATCAGAAAAGGAAGAAGCCCTCAATCGCCATCAAGTTGGACTTTGCCAAGGCTTTTGACAAAGTCAACTGGGACGGTCTCCTACGGATCCTTCAAGCCCGAGGTTTCCACCAGACCTGGATCAATTGGATACTTCACCTCCTGCAATCTTCACGCTCAGCTATTCTGGTTAATGGCTGTCCCAGGCCATGGATTTCAGTCAAGCGCGGTTTGAGACAGGGGGACCCTCTCTCCCCCTTCCTCTTCCTAATTGTAGCGGATGTTCTCCAACAGTTGATCAAGTGCAGGCACACCTCGGTTAGGCACCCTCTGGTTGATGAATATCCATGCCCGGTTCTTCAGTATGCGGATGACACTTTGATAGTAATCCGCGGCGAACTTCAAGATGTTCAGAATCTGAAGATTATCCTCGATGAATTCGCTGAAGCTACTGGCCTACGCATCAACTTCTCAAAAAGCACCGCAGTTCCTATTCATATGGATGGAACTGTCCTTGGTCAATGCATTGATGTCTTGGGCTGCAAAAAAGAAGTTTTCCCACAGTGTTACCTGGGGCTCCCCCTATCTACGAATAGATTGTCGGTTAGTGCCTTCGCGCCCAGCATTGCAAAAGCCGATCGATACCTTGCGGGATGGCAAGCTGGACTCAATGCCATGGGAAGAACAGTACTCATAAATGCTGTTCTTGACTCGCAGCTCATCTATGCTATGTGCGCTCTCCCCATCCCTCCAGGGGTCATTGCACAGGTCAATCAGCGGCGTCGAGCATTTCTTTGGAACGGTGATCGGACTCTATCCGGTGCCCAAAGCTTGGTGGCTTGGGAGCGTGTTTGCTGGACTCGAGAAAATGGTGGACTTGGAATCAAAGACCTCGGCCTAATGAATGTTTGCCTTCTTCTGAAGCTTCTACACCGTTTGCTCATTGCAGAGGATTCTGCTTGGGCGGTTTGGGCCAGACAACACACCTCTCTTGCCAACTTGGACAGTGACCTCTGCGGCTCGCACTGGCAAGCATTGCGATCGCTGCTACCTCTATATCAGGCGGTCACCTCAGTTACCATTGGGGATAGCTCAAGAACCTCCTTCTCGTACGATGCTTGGGTGGATGATGAAGCCTTGGCGGATCGTTTCCCGGTGCTGCATAGCCATTGTGCGCGTAAAGGTTTCTCGGTTGCTCAGATTCAGGCTTCTGGTATTGACAGCTCCCAGCTTTGGGTTCCAAGAATGTCACAGCAAGCACAGTCTGAGCTCAATGAGGTTCGAACAATTCTACTCCACACACAGTTCACTGATACAGTCAATTCTAGGAAGGGACCTTTGTGTCTTCCGAAGGGAAAATTTGACTCTGGCAGCCTTTACAAGTTGCTCAAGTTGAAGGATGGAGAGCCTCAGCCAGCGGCTTCCTTTGTTTGGGACAGCTGTGCGCCAAAACGGGTCCAGTTCTTCGTGTGGCTGCTCTCACAGCGAAGAATACAATGCATAGTGAACCTGCTCCGAAAAAAGGTTGTGGATTCTGCAGTATGTGAAATCTGTGCGGACCATGATGAGACTGCTGATCATGTGGTCTTCGGCTGCCATTTTGCAAAAGACTTTTGGGCGCATCTTGGCTTCCAACTTCCATCGGACTCCAGTTCGCTGCTAAATGACCTCAGCTCATTTCCACGGCCGCCAGCAATCCCAGCTAAGCATTTCAGCACCCTCATTGCGCTCTGCTGCTGGCAACTTTGGAAGCGTAGGAATGGAGTGGTTTTCAGAGCGGAGAATGCAATGATTCAACAGACATTGGCGACATGTGTGCGAGACGTCGAGCTCTGGAAAGCACGTCTACCAAAGAAGGATGTAGCTATTGCACAAATTTGGCTTGGTGTCTTTCGAAGTGCAATGTAATCAATCCTTATCTACTATACAAGAAAACGGTGTAATTTGTCAAATCCAACGCCTTAAAGGCGGGTTATGATCAATAAAATTCAGGTGGGGATCCTCCTCCCCCCGTGACCTTCAAAAAAAACGTCCCTCCCCGCGCCTATGGCACGTGCTAGGAGAGGCTCCGCGCACGCGCTGCTGTTGCTCAATGGCCAGGGCGGCATCTGGCGGCAAAAGGCAGGGGCCGATTTTGTATGTAGAGAAAATGATCATACATAACCCCCAAAAGACATATACTTAGCTAGCGTCGGAATCTTGCATGATTGATAAAAAGGCCAAATGGCGAGAATCATCATCATGATTGATAAAAGGCAAAATGGCGAATCCCAGTTGCACATTCCAGTGGAGCCTAACTTTGAATCTTTTGTAGTAGGCGTCCGACGACCGACCACTGTGGAAGATAGGGAAGGGGCGGATGTGCACTTCTGCTGCACTGCAGTGGGCCAAGTTAGTCCATCCAACCCAAGCATGAGGCGGTGGATTGGAGAGCCTCCACAACAACAAAGGTGGGTGAGGTTGTACTAGACTTGTAGCTTCGGCCGCGACGGGACTTGATGAAAGATTGAGTGTGTGGTTCCATACAGACAGCACATGGGCTGCCGAGCAAAGCTCGTAAAAAAAAAGTAACGGCAGGTAACGGTTCTATGCGGATGGTATGTAGCCGCCGGCGGGGGAATACGGATCAGGCTTCGACAGGAAGTCCCTGGTGCAGTCGCCGTTGCCGTAGCCATCGCCGTTGTAGCCGTCCATCTGCGACGCGCGGATTTGGATCTGGCGGCGCGAAGGACAAGCTGCAGCTACGCGCCGGGGAGGAGGATCTGGATCTGGGGCCAGGTAGGAGGAGCTGGATCTGGGGGGCGGCGGCGGGCGGAGCTAGGGTTGGTGGATCGGGAGAGAGCGAAAGTGGCGGGCCAAGCTAGGGTTCGCGCAGAGGGAGAGAGCGAGAGCGGCGGGAGGTGAGTGTGGGGAATGGATAGGGTACCGAGCGGCGGGGTGGGTGGGTGCGGGGGTAGTGGGCGTCCAGCTCGCGCCCCAGATGTTTTTGCCCAGTTTTGGACCTCTTGGGTCTCAAATAGCAAAAGTTTTGCAGCCCAGGTTTAGATCCATTTTGCCCTTGCTGTTTAGATCCATTTTGCCAAAAGATAGACTAAAAGTGCTAAAGTTTTGGTAAAAGATGGAAAATAAACAGGCCCTCGGTAGGTTGGCAGCCACTGTCCAGCCGACCTGCGAAGCTACATTTTGCATTTGTACAAGACCTACATTCGCAGGCATATTTCTTATTGATGAACAACTCATTGCATTGCCTGTTTTTCCGATTCCACCGAATCAACAGTATGTAGAACGAACATACAGGGGGCTAGCACCTAGCAGGAAACGTGCTACGCTGATCCATCGTGATGTTTTTGCCCTGGATCGAGAATGGGATGACGCTGATCATCACTCATCAGTTGGCGTCGTCGTCGTCGGTGGGCATCCAGTACCTGTTAGTGAGCCAGACGCCATCAGCGACGACCTTTGCCCCGTCATGGTTCCGGTGGCACGAGTAGTACGCGTGCGTCCGGTTCTTGATCTCCAGCGTCGCATGCCTGAAACTCGCCTCCCAGAACGCCGAGCACCCGGGCTGCGGGCGCGTGAAGTTATCCGCAACCCCCTCAATATTGCCGCCGTCCCAATGGTGACATACACCGGCGCGTCCTCGTTCCGCACCGGCGTGGCCTTGCCGTTGACGATGTCGTAGGCGACGTTGGACACGCGGTGGCTGCGCTCGCATTTGGTAGATCAGCGGCAGGGGTGGGCAGATCTGGTGAGCCCGCATTTGGTTGCGGCTTGTCCAGTCCCCATGGAGGCGGCAACTTAGCGAGGATGGTGATGGCGTGATGAGCAGACCGACTAGGCGGGTTACTATGAAGGACGACATGGGGCAAGGTGTGACGGTGGTGTAGCCGTGCAGTGAAGCAACATCTACAGCATTTCGCGTGGTGGAGTGCTTCGGCGGCCCTTTAGCGCCAGTACATGTGGCTAATCACTGATGGCGGTAGGGCTCGCACGCTGGCACACCGGACTTAGCTCCTATGCATGGTGGAGTGGTGTAGGGAGTGCCTAGGGGTTGCACCAATTGGTGGCAGGGGCGAAGTTGCACTATGACTAGGGGGTGCAAATGCACCCACCCACCCCCACCCCCCAATTTTGAAAAATCAGTTATAATGGCTAAAATTCCACCATATATGCACCCTCCATAACATGAGTCTATACAGCCACAAGGCAAGTGTACCCCCTTTGATCTCCTCTAGCTTCGCCACTGCTTGGTGGCACACTGTATTGTAGGCAGCTGGGCATGAAAGCACGATGGTGCCAGTAGTGATTGCACGTGGAAGTACTGGAGCATGGCGCAGTGGTAGCTGCGGTGTCAGATGTGTTGGATAACCGTGGCTTGACAGGGGCAACTAGCCTGTGTGGTGTGGTGGAGCAGCCATCAGTGGTTGTAGGTGTGGTGACAACAGTGTACGACCATAGTGATGGTGTCGCACAGTAAGAGTGCGAGACGGTGACAATGGCCAGTTCACAAACGTAGGAGCTCTTAGTTTGCTCCTCCTAGGAGCCGCCTAGCCCAGGCAGCGTTCCTAAGCGTTCGATTTCGGATGCCTAGGGTGGCTGTGATGGTTGCCTCTGGCCAATGGTACCCAGGCGAGGTACGCAACCAAATAGGCCCGCAGTCAAAGGTCGTTGCCATAGTTGTGATGCAGAGGGAGGAGACCAAGTCAACGACTCAAAATGCAGGTGTCCTTGGTGGAAGAAGACAGATAGATAGAGGCGTTGACACAATGATGAGGGCATGGATTCTAGTTGGTAGTGGGAGGACGGCGGTTTGGTGGGACCCATATGCGTCAGCAATGACCGCGAAGTAAACAAGGAGGCCGGCGTGGAAGGAGGTGGCCAGTGGAAGTGCGTTGCCAAAGTGACATGTACGTGTGGTGTGGCAGTGGGGTGGTTCTTCTTAGCAATGGCATTCTGGTGCATGGGGGCTTTCTAATGGCTGTTGGAAAACCTAAGAGATACTTCCACTATCTTCGAAGAGGCGATGGGTTATCAAGAGCTATAGTGTTCATAGTCGGAACTCGGTTGTCATGGTTAGCGTGGCAGAAGACCTAAGGCATTGACTCATGTTTTTGGCTTGGCTACTCGCAACGAACTATTGCAACTAGCTGTGCATGGTAGGGGCTAGTTCGGTAGTCAACACCAAGAGGTGGCGCAAGCGGATGCAAAATCAAGGTGGCTACACGTCATATAGTGTATCGTGGTGACTAGCGCTGCATAGCGGGGCTAGTTTGGTCCTCGTGGTCCACGATGTCAATGTGAGCAGTGACGATGACTTTTCGACTTGGTGATTTTTATCGTTCGGCGATGACGATGCAACGTGATGTGTGGCTAGTAATGGTGTGAAGCTTGGGGAGGGCTCATTTATACTAGTGTAGTTGCCTAAGTTGGTGAGCCTGTGGCAGTTTTGTGTGTCACGTGTGAAAATTCCATTTCAACCGGCAACGATTGATAGACTCCATTTCAATCGGGTATAGTTGTTTCCAAAAAAAATCGGGTATAGTCGATAGAGTTTTGATTTGTTGTTTTGTCGTCGTCGTCGTTGTTTTTATTGGTTGTTTTAATCTATAATATTTTTTGTTGTGCTACTTCTGGTTAACTAGGTGAATACCCCCACGCGTTGCCACAGGAATCGCTGATGATTTGGAATAAAATTACTTATACAAAGGGATAAACAATTATAAGTTAATGTTAGTGGATGACGTGGCATGCTGATGTGGACAACTAAATGCATGTTAGTGGATGATGTGTCTTGCTGACATGTAGATCATAATTGCAAATGCTAGTTGGTCATAAATATATCCGATAGTCGTCTGCTTAAGTGGACAGCTTGTATGTCTAGAGAATAGCTAGTGTGGTTTAGATTTATAGAGTTTATAGATATAATTGTCAAAATATAATTGACAGCTCTTCAATATGATTCGTTAAAAAAAATAAAAACTTTGGTATGTCGCCGCGGTTTGCAAGTGCATCTTAGGCCGCAGGCGACGCGCTGCCCCGCGAGAACGGTGGCTTTGCAAACATGGCCTTTGTCGCGCGCACCACGTCGTCGCCTCCATGTTTGCAGGGCGACTGGTCCATGCCGATGACTACTCAAGGTCCGTTTGGTAGGGTTCAGGCTCCTTCAAAAACAACTCTGGCTCTGGATCTTGTGCTGGAGCAGATTCACTGGTGGAGCTAAATCTGTTTTGGGAAACTGTTTGGTTAAAATGCTCCTGCCTAAAGAGCTCCTCATGTGTATTATACGGTTGCAGATGTATTTATATTTTAGTGTTTTTGAAATTAAAAAATAGAAATTATTGACGAGCAATAATTAGTGGCTTGATCTCACTGTTTGTCTTGTGCATTGTTCTGTATGGAGTGAGGGATGGAGCTGCTCTCCACACCGCGCGGCAACAGCCAGCAAACGAGCAGATAAGGTTTGGGTGGGAACGATGGCAAATGCTGTAATTTTTTGTGAACTTTAGAAGCAAAGAGATATCTTATATGCTGAGTCTGACATAGGGGCAAATGCTGAGTCTGACATAGGAAACGGTACTTGCGCATTGTTTTTTTAGCTCCCACTGACACGAGCGGAGATCCTTCGCGGGAGTTGCTAGCTTTACCGTTTGGCATCGAGAGCTAAAAAAAAACAGATCCTAGAGCTGGTCCAGAATCCCTACCAAAGGGCCCCTCAATGCGCAAGAAGAGTACACGAGAGGAGGGAGCGCCACGTCCGTGTCCGCCAGCAAGGGATTAGGCTAACTCGGTCAACGGCAAAATTAAGGCTGGGGCCGATTTTGTATGCAGAGAAAATGATCATATATATATACATAGATAAAAAAAAACCAAAGACAACTAGCTAGCTAGCTAGCGTCGGAATCATGATTTGATCGATAAAAAGGCAAAGTGGCGAGAATCATCATGATTGATAAAAGGCAAAATAGCGAATCCCAGTTGCACATTCATTCTAGTGGAGCCTAACTTTGAATCTTTGATAAGCGGCGTCCGTCGACCGACCACTGTGGAAGTGGAAGATAGGGCGCACTCCTGCTGCATGAATCGTGAGGCGGTGGAGAACCTCAACGACAAAGGTGAGTGAGGTTGTAGACTTGTAGCTTCGGCCGCGCATGCAAGAGCGGACCGACCATCCTGTTACTGCGTGGAGTTGATGCTGTCGGCTGTCGCATCATCGGCCGCGACGGCACTCGATGAGTGTGTGGTTCCATACGGACAGACATGGGCTGCCGCAAAGCTCGCAAAGAAACGGTTCTATGCGGAATTGCGGATCGTCCGTCGCACCTACACTGGGTATCGGCAGCCGCTGACCAGCCGACCTGCGATGCTACATTTTGCATTTGTACTCGACCTACAGTCGCAGGCATATTTCTTATTGCTGATCATTATAAAACTCATTGCTTGCAGCATGTTTTTCCGATTCCACTGAATCAACGGTACAGGGGGCTAGCACCTAGCAGGAACGTGCTACGACGCTGATCTATTGCGATGTTCATGTTCGGGAACGACAACATTCTCATAAACGTGTGCCCTGGACCGAAAGGGACGACGACGATCGAGGATCATCAGATGGCGTCGTCGTCGGTGGGCATCCAGTACCTGTTAGTCAACCAGACGCCATCGGCGACGACCTTAGCGCCGTCGTGGTTCCGGTGCCACGAGTAGTACGCATGCGTCCGGTTCTTGATCTCCAGCGTCGCATGTCCAAAACTCGCCTCCCGGAACGCCGAGTACCCGGGCTGCGGCCGCGTGAAATTATCCGCAACCCCCTCAATATTGCCGCCATCGCCGATGGTCACATACACCGGCGCGTCCGCGTTCCGCACCGGCGTGGCCTTGCCGTTGACGATGTCGTAGGCGACGTTGGACACGCGGTGGCTGCGCTCGTACGAGTGGACGTGGCCGGCGAGGACGAGGTCGACCTTGGCGTCGACGAGCCACCGCTCGAACTGCACCCGCATCGTCTCCCCCTCCATGTAGTGGTAGTTGTTGCTGTTGTACCACGGCGAGTGCATCAGCACCACCAGCCACGGCGTCGTCTTGCGGTCCACCTGCTGGAGCTCCGCCTGCAGCCACGTCCACTGCGGCGTGTACTTGCCGTAGGCGGAGTAGGAGGCCAGCACGATCACGTGCGCGGAGGCGATCTTCACCGAGTACCAGAACGGCTCCGTGCTTCCCGCGGCGCGGTACGGCGTCGGGTACCGGTGCGTGAAGGGCTTGAAGGGGGTCGTCTCGCCCAGCTCCGGCGCGAAGTCCAGCTCGTGGTTCCCCGCCGTCCAGATCCAGGGTTGGTATGCGACGCTGCGCTCCACGAAGCGTGCCCACGTGTCCCACCGGTTGTTGTCGTGGAGCGGGTGGTTGTCGGCGTAGGACAGGTCGCCGACGTACAGCACGGCGTCGCCGCCGTTGGACTCGTAGTGTGACAGCGTCGTGTTGGAGTCGAACGTCTGGCCGAGGTCGCCTGCGTTGCATTGCATTGCATTATTCATCAGTCAGTCATGGGCCGGGTCAGCAGAGTCAGAGGAGTCGGCGGCAGCATCGTCAGTTGTCAGGCACGAGATAAATGATAGACGTAGAGGATTCCGTTCTTTCACTTGGTGCTACAGTAGTTAAGATGACTTAATTTGGAAGGATTAGAAAAGTGGCAATGAATACAGTTTCTACGAGGACTGAGAATCCGCCCCGGTCAACACGGCACTCAGGCTTGATTGCACATTGCAGTTGACATGTCCACATAGCAACAGGCGGCAATGACACTATGAGTACAGTATTACAGGGTAGCAAGATACCCTTTTTGTAAGAAATCATGGCTGGGATTGAGACATTACTATAATCTACAGCGCCGTTGAATAAACTACTAGTTTAGGCACATTTTGTAGAGGATTCAATGAATTGGTATGGTACTACAGTAGGGTAGTAGTAGGTACTCCTAGTTTTGTAGAGTTAAAAAAGAGCCAAATCTGAACACACATTTTTTTACGAGGTTTGTGAATCCCTGCTCGAGTGCTCTACACGGCATGGAAGCTTGATTCCACATTGCGATTGACGTCCAGATGGCAACAGCCGGCAATGGCACTATCAGTACAGTGGTAGCAAGATTCTTGTATTTTTTTTTCCAGATAAAATCATGGTTGGGATTGGGACATTGGTATAGTATAATCTTGAGTGGTAAATAAATTCGTGGTATTTATGGGACATTGACCATTGGATGCCTGGAACGCGTTTATGGGATCTCATCGAATCCAGATTCCAGCTAGTACGTAGTAGTACTCTTGAAACAAAACAACCTCGTTTATGTCGACCTGAGCTGTAATTTTCTACTACTCTACTATACTACTCCCTAGGTTGAAAAAAAATGTCATTCACATCCTTTTAGAAATCAACCAATCTCAAATTTTATTAGATAACAATATTTATTATAATTGATAAGTATAGTTGTATAAATAATGAAGGAAATGTATTTTCACAGCAAACGTATTTAGAGATACTAGGTATTGATGCTATTTTCATATAAGCCTAGAAAAAATTTAACGTAGTCTAAGATGATATTTTTCAGGGGAAGAAAAGAGTACTACACGTTGGAACGAAACAATGATTGGGAGTTGCCATGCTTACCGATGAGGCCGAACTTGAAGGGCGCATCAGGGCCCGGCTTGGGCGGCGTGGTGAAGGAGAAGGTCCTCACCGTGTGGCCGAACCCCATGGCGTAGTAGTACTTGGTGCCGTGCTGCAAGCATGGTGGTCATCCATGGCCATGGCGGGGCGGCCATTAGTAAAATGGCATAACAGATACAGATGGGATGGCTCCTCCTGTGCTGTGATGAACAACCAACCTTGAGGTTTTTGAGGGTGCAGTGGTGGATGAATCCGGAGGTGTAGTTGAAGTAGTCGTAGCGCGTGTGTGTCCCCTCCGCGCGGCGCTCCATCTTCTCCGGGTCCGGGTGCTCGCCGAACGCGACGGTGGTGTTGCCCAGCTCGCTGGGCGTCACCCACGACACGATCATCGCCGTGCCCTCCTGGTCGCCCAGCGTGATGTGCACCTGCATGCGCATGCCCGCCCCGCCCGATCCATCGCATCATCGTCTGCTGAGTGCTCACTGGTGGATGATGAAGATGGGATGGAAAGGAAAAAAGAAGGTACGCGACGCGAGTGGCCAGGACGGGAGGGGAATCTGATCCGGCACCGGCACGCTACGGCGGACCTACCGTACCTGCTGCGGGGCATTGTACCCCGGCGGGACGCGGAAGACGTCGGCGTCCAGCGGCATCTCCACCGTCGCCTCCAGCTTCCGCCGGTACGAGCTCGTCACGCCGGCGTCCGCGCCGCCGCCCAGGAGCACGAGCACGAGGACCAGGAACAGGAGGCCCACACGGCGGCGGAGAGGGAGATTCCCCATCATTGATGTGCTCTGCTCGCCTTCGCTTGCTTGCGCTACTGCTCTGCTCCCTGCCCTGCTTTTTTTTGCCCTCTTCCCTTCTCTCCCACAACACAACTAATTGGAGTTGGAGATACGATATATATAGATAGATGCAACAACTAAACGAGGTCTTCTGGGTTGGGCTGGATTTCGGGTGGAGAGTTCCTTGGGCTTCAACCGGGTCGGGTCGGTCTGGTCTAGGTATTGCGTAGAATGCATAAAACGCGGGGAATATCCCACGAATTGTGCTTGGGCACAGGGAAGTCCTATATATCATAGTTGACATGGATGGATTATATAAACAAGGGGGCTATATTATACTTATGATAATGATCTAGCACGCCTCGATAACGCGTTTGAATAAGGACGGAGGAGTGGCCCCTGCAAGCAGTTGACTTTGAAGCCAGTTTTTGGAGCATCTATCTATCATTGATGATGGCAAAATGAAGGCGAGTCGAACATTGCGTCTCTCTGCCTTGTTCTCACTTCTCACAAGGACCGGAGAAAATGTATGTATATATCGCCGTTGTCCTGCCGTGTGAATGCCCGCGCAGACATATACTCTCTATCTTCCCTCCGCGGTCCGGGTTGGATGGCGATGGCGATGCTGATGCCCATTGCATGCACGACCATGACTTAATTAAAGAGCATTTTTTTTTTCAAATAACGACATAAAGAGCATATATCGCTATCAGTACACTGCGCTTTTATTTAGGATGACAATCTTGAGGCCAACACTCCAATCATTTCTTTTGTTATTGCTATCAAACAAGCGTTACAAACATGAGCTATAGTTTGTAGGAACTGCTAGCGCCCGGACGTCCGATTTGGGTGCTACCATCCGGACGCTTGTGCCTGCCCGCCCGCATGCCTGCTCCAGCTTCACTTGAGGACCCACGTTGCTCCGTTTCTCGTGCATGTGCGCCCACGCAGGGCCACGTCTCAATGTGCTCCCGCTCTCGTTTCCCGTGCTTGCCGCTCGCGCCCCTCCGCTCCAACACGCATGCACGTGGGCCCAACAGCTAGAAGCAGGTGGCTATGGCAGGTGGGTCCCACTACAATATTCAAACACCAGATATACTTTTGCAACGTTTAGATGAAACATTTGCAACATATGTCTAAAACATATGAAACATCTTTGCAACATACATCTAAAATAGATGAAACACGTGGGACATACAGTTGAAACACCATTGCAACATATATACAACGTCCTGATCTACTTTTGAAACTTCAAGGTGCAACACTTGCAACATAAAAAAGAAGACAGATGAAACACTTGAGACATGTGTCTAAAACACTTGCAACATGCGTGTACAAAAACAGATGAAACATTGGGGATAGATGCTTACAACAAATGCAACATCTTAATCTACTTTTGCAACATCCGTATGAAACAATTGAAACATATATCTGAAACAACCGAAACATATCTTGCAACATGTCTGAAAATTTTTCAGAAACACTTGAAACACATCATCGCCGTACGAGCATGACCTACCTGGCGGGGAACTGCGGTGGCACAGGCCTCCCCTTTCTGTCGACGACACGAGGTGGATGGGGACGCAGACGCAAGCGCAAGCCTCCCCTACTTCCCCTTCCGCGACGGTGGATTGACGCGGCGCTAGATGGTGGCGCTCCGGATCTCGTGCTGGCGCGAGCTGCCGCTCCGATGGAGATGGCCGTGATAGGTTCGGTGCAAGCTGTTGCTAGCTGCTCCGGTGGAGAAGGTGGCCTTCGAGCTGGAGAAGGCCACGACAGGGCGGAAGCGCGGTGGAGAGGGAAGAAGACAGGCAGCTGGGAGGCGCGATGAAGAGTGATCAAGGCGGGCAGCTAGGAGGCGTGAAGAAGAGTGATCAAGGCGGGCGGCTGCGTTCGAGCACGGTGGAGATGCTAGCCGCCGGGCACCCGACCGCCGTGGATATAACCTTTTTTATTTACGATGTAATGGCTATGGTAAATCGATTCATGGGACAACATCACCATGGTTGCATGCAGCGGCATTCCGTCGGAGATATACAGGCTATGTAACATATTTCAGTTCACAGTTGATTGCGGAAAAAAGTGTACAGGCCCGAACGGGGGACGTGCGTACAAAATTGAGCACTAGACGTAGCTGGTTCAAGTGTTACTAACAAGGATCTTGTTGCCGCCGTAGAACGGTATTGTGCTCCTCGTGCACAAACTTTTTCGAGTTCCTGTGATGCAATAGAAAGGGAAACAAATTTTTGGTAGAGATTAATTAGAGACGCACAATCGCACCTGTATGGATTATTGGCGTCATTAGCATATGCGGCAACGGAGCCATATATTAGTTTAGTCTACTAGGGTACTTAAATTATGAAGGAAAGAAGAATATAGTAATGTACTAGTTAAACTCACTTTCACTTACATGCATGGAGCTGGTCGTGATGACGGCTTAGGGGCAAACAATGGCCTGACAATGGGCTTTGGACTGAGATATCGTCGATGCAAACAAATGCCGGTTTGGCGTTTTGGCAACGTTTTCTTCGTGAGCGATGAAGACGACAGCTGGGTTGTTGATAGAGTTCCGATTCAGCGGATGAAATGAAACCATGGTGTTGGTCCCCGTCTAACGGTCTAGGTTGTCGGTGATCATTCCGGGCCTGAAGTTGAACTTCTCCTTCACGATCTTGAGGATCTCCTTGTCGGGATCTTGCTCTTCCCGGTGCCATACGAGATCTCGAGGATCTGCTTGTCGGGATCTTCCTCTTCCCGGTGCCATACGAGTCGACGAACACAGAGGACGAGGCAGCGGCAGACTCTCCCAGCTGCCGTAGGTGTCGATGATGATGCCGTTGTCGCCTTTGTCCTCACCCACATTCGCCTTCCTGAAATTCCCTTTGAAAACCACCGGTGAGTCGATGAGCAATTGATGCTTCAGCATGCTAGATGGTCGAACAAAGCCTCCGTTTTGCACCACCTTCTATTTGTGGAGAAATTGGTACCATCACGATATGCAACAAGATAACAAAACCCCAGACATTGGCCAGCAAATGACACCACCAAATAAGTCAATAACGAATTCTTCAGAGACTCATCCGAAGAACTACATGTACAAAACACTCCAGATACAGCACTACCTGCTGCTTCTTTTACATCATCCAAGGTAACCTAAAATCTCCTCGGTTTTCCCTACCCTAACAGATTGACGAATCTAATGGAAAGCTAATGGGCTTCCAACAGCATCAACACCAAAACAAAGTCTGTTACACGCTAGGCTAGCGAAACATGGCGCAACGGATGATGTTGCGCTCAGTGTCTTGTCCAGTCAGCAAAAGCCCGAGAGGCAGGGCGTTCCCCCCATGAACAGCAGGTGGTCACTGCTGTGCTTTGGCGGATGTCAAACCTCAAGGGGAGGGAGGACTCTACCTGCCATAATCATGGCGATGAGTAGAGTGACAACAGGTCCTATGCTGAATATGGGGAAAAGGTTTCATCGCTTCCCGCCCTTTGATCTTGAGGCAATCAGGCGGATGGCCTGCTTCCCCAGCTCCACGTTCTCAGACCTGCCATTATCTAACTGAATCCATAGTGTGCCACCGATGACATTCGACACCATCCCTTGATGCCTGCCAAGATGTAGACTAGTAATGAGTCCATACGTTTTTCTCAATACTCAGAAAAGATAGTCGGATACACTAAGCAGTACCATTAAGAAATGTCAGTTCCATTGTCAAACGGTGTGCAAATAATAATTGTGTTACAGGAGACATAGGGAAGGCATCAGGAAAAGTCAATTTAAAATGCAAGACTCCATAAAGCGGTGCAAGTGGCTAACACATGTAATTTCCCTCAAACTGCTACTGAACCAAATGGAGGTAGACTTCATCACCAGCATAATATATAAACAAAAACTGTAACAAAAAAAAGGTTAAAAGGAGAACTAACCATTTGCCATCAGAAGTTAGATGGACCTCAATCCTCTTTCCGATCGCATCCTTGCCCAACTTGCGTAGAATCCAGTTTGCGTCCATCACTGTGCTCTGCTGATGCCTCTTGGCTGGAGTCGTACCATCCAAACCATCTGCCTTCTCCATCGAAGGCCTCTTCCTCTTTGATCTCTGGCCTTTAGCAACATTTAACTGCTCCTCTTGCTGAGAAACCCAGGAGGTCGGCTCCTCTGGTTGAGAGGCCTGGGTGTTTAGCTGCTCAAAATGTGGACGCTTAAATTTGAGTTTGAGCAATGAAGGCTTCAAGTTATCAGGAGAGTCAGCAGTTCCCTGGTTCTCATCCACCTGACTAGAATGAGATTGTTTCTGTGCAAATGATCTGTTTCTACTACCAGTTTCATTTGCATTTTCCATTCCAGAAATTAGAGCATTGCTCCTTTTCCCAGTTGCATGTTTTTTTGAGGTACCAAGATCACCCAAAAGGCTATTTCTTTGCTGTGCCCCAGTTTCTCTAACTAATAACTTCATTACACTTCTCTCTTTTACCTCGCTTCTTGAACTTTTCAGCTGGCTTGTGACATCTATTTTCCCTCCTGAAAGAGGCAATGAGTGTGAAAACTTGTTTAGTCCTCAACATTGCATCACCGGAATGCAAGAACCAGACATACCATAAAGCAAAGGTTTCAGGAACTTTTTCAAAATGCAGTCAATATCCAACAAAGAATTAATAAATAACTTCATGGGTACAAGCAGAAGGTAATACCAGGTCCTATTAATTTGAAAATTAGGACCGCGAACAACAGTGTTATAGGAGCAATGCTTCTGAAATTAAGCCTTCAATGGGAACATTCAGGCTTTCAGCAAAAATGCTAGGATTTAGAAGTTCAACCAGAAAAAACAGAAGAAAACATTGCAAAGAATGCCTTTGGACTACCACCAAAATACGAAACTGCTATAGTTCTTACACATGTAGAAAGAACAAAAAGGCATGGGGTCATTCTAATTGTTTGCATGCCCATAGGATACCTTGTAAGCAACCAAAAATTATTAACCCCTGGAGGGTATGCTTTGTGCATGCTAACACATGTATTATATATGGCAGGGAAATAGAACTGGTAAATGGTGAACTTCCAGAAAATGGGCACATACCATGTATTGAGCCCAGATCTTGCTCTCTTTGAGAATTGGACAGTTCCGACTTAGGAGAGCCACTCCTAGTTTTATGCCGCGAACCAAGATGGATAACCAACTTGGTAGCTTTTCCAGTGTCATTCTTGGGAGTGTTTTCTTCACCATCTTTGTAATGCAAACTCGAAACCTTACTGCCTTTAATCTTGACTTTGGGTATCATACCAGCATTGTTTGGCACAGCTTTCTTGGATGGAGATTTCAAATTCTTTTCTGAACTTCGAGTTGAAGATGAAATATAGGCATTATCATCATTCTTAAAAGGGCTCCTATCATGATTGCCATCCATACTTTGATCTCCCAAACGGCTATTTGATAATTTAACATCATGCCTTCTCTCCAGAAATATTTCATCATGGCCATCGTCTGTTTTATTACCCTGGCCACCCTTCTTTTTGGAAGACTTCTTATTTGATCCAGGGCTCTTAAAAACAATCTTCTCTTGCTCAGGTGTATCTGATGGAGGCTTACTAGTGTTGCTTTTTAATGAAAATTTTAGAGTATTTCTACTCTCATTTTTCAATACATATGCACCGAGTTTCTCATCATCTGAGTTTGGATAAGGTGGTGACACATCTTCAGGAGAAGGTAGTGCAGCAGCAGCCCGCAAAGTAACCATAAGTTCATGATCGACAACATCTCTCCTCTTCCAAAGCTCCCGGATTGCATCCTCAGTGTCCCTGATCTGATGTTAGCAAAATGGGTGTTAGATGACACAATATAGCAGTGAGGCATGATGACAGAACTAGTTATCACCTGGGAGCATTCACCACGGCATGCTGCACATGTGTACTGAAGGTTTTGGTCAGCTTGGAATTGTTGATACTTTTCCTCACTGCATAACATATGGAACAACAGTAAAGCATACACCCAATGAGAAGAAAAGGAAGGGGAACAGGAGGGCAATGCATATAGTTGAAACAAATATGGGTATTATTCAAACAAACACATAGGGTTCACTCATACAGACCTGATGCCATCACACTCAATATGCACCCACTTTTCACAAACATCGCAGCAAACCATAGGTATCACTTCAGAGTCTCTATAAACCTGAAAAGAGAGGGAACCCAAAGCAGGAGATATCATATAAGCAGAAGTCAACAAAATGAAAAACATAGTATTTATGAACCAAGACTACTCATACTTTGACTTAAAAATTGAAATGAAATCTCAATCAAAGAGGCTTCAAACTACAATATAAACAGATAACTTCCATCACTAAAATATCTCATGCAGGCAAACACTATCTTGTAAGGTGATGGGAAAGAAATAAGGAAACATAGGAACTCCAAAACTGAACAGAGCATGATAAATTTCAAAAAGCTAAAATAAATCATTTTGGTACTGAGAACATAGCACTTGTACCTTCAAGCAAATTGGACAGTAGTTTCCTTTCACAAACAATCGTCCACACGCGTCACAACATGTGTACCCCAAAAACCACCTATATATCCAAGTTCATAGTGTTACACACAAACAAAAAGTACAGTATAAGACATCTGGTAGTCAATACCAGTTAGAGAGATGAACATTTGAATCAGTACCTTGTGCTATGGCCACTACCAGGCACACCAGATCCACAGCTGTGGCACCTTGTATGTTTTGGACATAAATATGGTCCATGGGTAACATTCTGCAATGTTACACTCAGTGTTTAGTGATGACAAACAGAAGTAAATGCAATCTATACAAAAAAATGGGTGGTTGTGGAGAGGGGGGGAAGTATACAATAAATTCACCTTGTGTGATGGTTGCTGACAGTAACAATGATAAGCACCATCACACCTTTTACAGAACATCAACTTATTGGGATCACCAGGACGTCGGCACACCTATATAGATGGCAAGTATTGATATAACACCAAATCAAATGCAGAAGCTGGCGATACTTACAATGTAACAGAAGCGATGCATGCTTTCAAGATGCAAATTCAAACATAGCAGACAGCACAAGAACAAGAATGAACAGGGTAAAATTGTTCTTGACTGCGGACTTGTACAAGTTCAGGATAATAGATGGAAATAGAAAGACAACCAACCTCACAACTGCGGCAAGAGGGACAGACCCATGAGCTCCAGTGGAAAAGGTCTAAAAGGAACATTAACCTATCAGAGCATGTACATGAATGAATAGGTGACGAAGAGACTATAAGAATTTGCATTACCTCTATGTTCCCCCCAGCTTTTCAAACAGTTTCTATGATACCGTTTGCTGCAGAGTTTACATGGAAGCATTTTGGCAGCTTTCGTGCTGCCCTCATTTTCTCCAGAAAAGCATAAACGGCACATAACCTTGACAGCAGCATTTCCTTGATCCTCTCGATCCCACTCGTCTTCATCTCCTTCTGCCTCCTGAAAAAAGGGCAGGAACCTTCTTGTATTAGGAGATTGATTGAAAAGTATAGTAATATGGAAATATAGCATTCGATATTGTTGGCATCAACTAAAGATGCAACTAGTAGGAAACCTAAAATATCTTATTGGCTCGTAAATTGTGCACCACTGAAACTTGCCAAGATGATGAGAAGCTTATATCCAAGGATTAAGCATTACTGCATTATGTGGTGAGTCAAAAACGAAAAATGAGACACCAGTAGTCTATTGTAGAAAAGTAATAAGATACTGTTTAGAAGAAATTAAAGTTACCTTTGACACCTAGCTAAATAGCAGAGCTAGAAAATAACAAACAAATTATTAACTCATGTAAGAAGCATCATAAAGGCATACAGCACGATCAACATTAGTGTACATGCAAAGCTCCATGAGACACAGGTCTGTTTCTACAGCTTAGGTACATTTACTATACAAGGCATGTCGTTTCCAAAGCTTAGGTTCATTTATAGTAACATACTCCCTCTGTCCCTTAATATGTGTCTCTAGAAAACCGTGTTTCCCTCACAAACACGCTTTCTGGGCGACACTTATAAAGGAACGGAGGGAGTACAACATTATCAGTAGCATAAAACCTACATGGGCATAAGTTATATAGCTCCAGGGCTCTCCTAAAGAACTTCTTTAACCGTTTCTCACCAGTGAAGGCCTAGGTAACGTAAGAGCACACCATGCACAACACGACAACCACGTGTATACACACGAGCTCAAAATTCAAGCACAACTGTTTTTTTTTTCATGCCACGCGTCACCATGCATGTAACCATTTCGAAAGATTCACAATATCGTTTTGCATCCAACACTTTACAACAACAACAACAAAGCCCAACACTTTAGGAAGATTAAATCATCTAGAAAACCCAAAAGCTCAGGCAGTCGCGCATAAAAAAAAAAGATCACAGTATCGTCGTACAGCCATACCTCAGTAAACATCAATACCTTACCAATTCGGCCACTAAACCCAAACCCTAAAATACTACTCCCTCCATTGGTCCATCCTAAATTATAGACCGTTTTGGCTGTGTTCTTAGATACGTAGTTAGACATAGCCTATATTTAAGTGCATAGCAAAAGCTCTGTACCTAGAAAAGCCAAAAGGACATATAATTTGGTAGAGAGGAAGTAGGACGCATTACAGTGGTACCACCTCATGAACAAACCACACAAAAAAGAAAACAAGTAGCACCAGTAGAAAAGCCAGCGCAAATGCTGTCACCCCGAAAACAGCAGTATCAATGTCATGGCGGCGTGTACCCACTGATGCTCAGTGACGTGGATGTGTGCTCGGCTGCCCCAGAATTCCCAAAAGGAACGGTCTTTCATCGACTGCACCCTATAAACCTCAACAGAAAAGAATGCAAACTTCTACAGCACGCACAAATCAGGTTCCTTTGTCCCAGCCCAGAATTCCAAGTAATTCATTCGTAGCAAAACACCACGAGAGCCCACAACCACACAATCCAGCACGAAGATAAGGCACGCTGGCACAGAAATTCTCCCACGAGCACAGGGCAGCAAGCACACTAGCCACGGAAGAGAGGGAGAGAGAGAGAGAGGGATCCGCTGACCGGCGATCCGTAGGCGCCGCTCTCGAAGCGCCTGGCGAGGTCCTCTGCCGCGGCGGCGCCGCGCTGCGCTGCCGCCCGGCGGGCCTCGTCCTCGCCATCCTCAGGGTCCGGCTCCAGGGGCGGCACCTCCACCTGCACCGTCGCCGCATCCGCCGCGTCCACGGCCCCAGCCGGCCGCAGCAGCCACGGATCCGCGAGGAACCCCTCGAGCGCGGCCGCCGCGCCCGCCCATACCGCCGCCGCCGCACCCCCTCCTCCTCCCTTCCTCGCGCCGAACCCTAGCTCGCAGTCGCACACCCTCCTGCTGCAGAGGAACAGAGAGAGGCAGAGAGGCGGCGTCCGTCAGAGCGCGCGAGCGTTAGAGTCAGGGTGACGAGACAGAGAGTGAGGGAGCTTACCAAGTGATGGGGCACGCGACGTGAAACGCCATGGGAGGGAGGCGGGCGATGGGGGGCGAGGCGGGGCGTCGCGTCGTCTGATTCGAAACGAATTCGCGGGGAGGGTGCTGGGGTGGGGGTTTGGACGCGTTTTGGGGAAATTCGGGCAGGATTCGGGTGGGATTTGCGTTTGGAATCGGATTTGGACTTGGAGGCGCGGGCGACACGGGCGGCGGGGAGGAGCACGGCGACGAGGAAGGGTAAGCGGGGTGGTTTCGCGGATTGGTCCCTGAACGAGTAGGTTTTCTGGACAAGGTCTCTCTATGGGCAAGCGCGTGGTTCTGGGAGATTTTGCGTGGAGGTCCCATAGAGATGCGAAATTTTGGGTAACTTCTCCAGCAGGCGACCGGGAAGTGTGGGCCCCCGGACCGAACTGGGCTTGTGCGGGCTTTGGATAAAAAGGCCGTTTGTTTTGGGCTTTCGTGGGCATTGGCCCATTCGCGGTACTCGGAGCAAATGAGCCTGCCCCACCGTCCTATGAACTCCGGGCCTCACTCTCTCTATAGGCCGGCGAGGAAGCGTTGCCGCCTGGCGACCAAGCCATGCTCGCGGCGCGCCATCTCGCCGCCGGCGGCGGTAGGCTGTTCTCCGCGGCGTCCTCCGCCTCCGCCTCCGCCCGAGGCGGTCACGCGGGCGGCGCGGCGGGGAGTGGGGACACGCTGGGGAAGCGCCTCCTGAAGCTCATCTACCCGAAGCGGAGCGCGGTGGTGGTGCTGCGGCGGTGGGCGGAGGAGGGCCGCACCGTGCAGAAGTACGAGCTCAACCGCGTCGTCAGGGAGCTTCGGAAGTACGGCCGCTTCAAGCACGCCCTGGAGGTAACGTACGACGCCCAACCCTTCCACCGCCGACGCTTCGGAAGTTCTCCGGCTCGCCACCTGCTCGACGTATTGCCAGCCTGATTTCTCTGACTGACGTGACCCCGACTCGTCCCGCGCGCCCGAACTGCAGATCTGTGAGTGGATGCGGACCCAGCCGGAGATGCGGCTGCTGCCGGGGGACCACGCGGTGCACCTCGACCTCGTCGCCAAGGTCCGGGGGCTCCCCAGCGCCGTCAAGTTCTTCGAGGACATGCCGGAGCGCGCCAAGGGCCCGTCCACGTGCAACGCGCTGCTGCACGCGTACGTGCAGCACGGCGCTAGAGAGAAGGCCGAGGCCATGATGGTGGAGATGGCCCGTGTGGGGTACCTCACCTGCGCACTGCCCTTCAACCACATGATGTCGCTGTACATGGCGAGCGGCGAGCTCGAGCGGGTGCCGGAGATGATCAAGGAGCTGAGGAGGTACACGATCCCTGACCTCGTCACCTACAACATATGGCTGACGTACTGCTCCAAGAAGAACAGCGTGAAGAGCGCCGAGAAGGTGTTTGGTCTGATGAAGGACGACAGGGTGGTTCCTGATAGGATGACCTTCAGCTTGGTCGGTAGCATCTACATCAATGCCGGACGCCATGTCGAAGGCCGGAACGCATTGGTGGAGATGGAGAAGAGGGCCTCCAGGAAGGAGCGAGCCGCGTACTCATCGCTCCTCACCCTGTATGCAAGCTTGTCAGATAGAGGGAACTTGGACAGGGTATGGAATAAGATGAGAGAAACCTTCAGGAAGTTCAGCGACACAGAGTACAAGTGCATGCTCACTTCCCTCACGAGGTTTGACGACATAGCAGCAGCAGAAAGCATCTACAGGGAATGGGAATCAGTGTCGGGAACACGTGATTCAAGGATCCCGAACACGATCCTTTCATATTACATCAAGAATGGCATGATCGAGAAGGCGGAGAGCTTTCTTGGCGACATTGTGGAGAAAGGAGTCAAGCCCAGCTATAGCACATGGGAGTTATTCGTCTGGGGTTATCTCGGCGACAACAAGACGGACAAAGTCCTTGAGTGCCTGAAGAAGGCCCTGTCAAGCTTGGAGAAATGGGAGCCGAACCATGAGCTCGCCACCGCGATCTTTTCTCAGATCGAGAAGACAGGTGACATTGAAGCTGCAGAGAAGCTCCTAGTCATGTTCCGGGATGCAGGGTACGTCACCACTGAGATGTACAACTCGGTCTTGCGCACCTATGCAGAGGCCGAGCTCATGCCTCTGATAGTTGACGAGCGCATGGAACAGGATAAGGTGGCCATGGATGTGGAAACCAGGAGATTGTTGAGGTTGACCAGCAAATATCCAATCGGCGAGGTTTCAACATTGATGTCTTGAGGTGTGCCAATAATAGAAGGGGTGTTTCAAGGATGCAATGCGTACTTGCCCATATGTTTTCACGCACTTCAGTTCTGAAGTACAATGCAATGCAAATAACAAACATTTAGTTTTGAAGTGCAATACAGATGGTTGTGATTTTTTTTTTGGCATACTTATCTAACTCATATTTGTTGATTTGCGGAGATAAGAACCGGATAAACTGTCCACAGTTGTGCATCATTCTGCCTTCAGATTATCCAAACCTAAAGTTCTTTCTGAAATGACCAAACGTAAAGTTACCACAATTAAATGTTGTAAACATTTGCAGTTTGCTCCAACTTAATACTGTATGTATTACGTGATGTTTTCTTTCTTAATAAACTGCAAATGCAGAAAAACAGTAAAAATGAGGCCCCAATTCTTGCCACAATATACTATTTTCTCTGCTACCTCTAAGGCTCGCCAAGTGCTAACAGAAGTATCTGATCGACATCTTACAATCTGGAAGGAGGCAAATCCAAGCCAAAATTCACCTCAATAGGAACAAACCAACGGAACTTCAATTGTCTATCTAATGAACAGCTCTGCAAATTTCATAGAAGATAAAAAGAGACCCTGCTCCGTTTACCAAAAAGACACATGCCATCCTATCAAAAAAAAAAAGACACATGCCATCCATTGTAGCAGATAGTTTACACACACCAGACAAAGATAACTAAACATTACACCTACAGTGGGAAGCAACTACAAACTATAACAACTCTATGTCTCCAAAAAATAACCTAAACTGCAGCACAAAAGTAGCATATCTATATTCGCATGGGAGAAATGGAACTTCATGGACTGGTTTCTCGTTTTCCAGTAGGAAGGATTCACCCAATCTTCAGTTCCATGTAAGGTGCCTTTCTGCATTGTTTATTTTGCCCAGATTTTTGATATAGCAACAACAAATGCCCTAAGGACAAGCCAGAATAGGTTGTCATCTTTCTTCTGCAGAGCTTTCAAAGTTTTCCTGCAGACCACATAGAGGAACAGAATATTCAGAACATTAGATGACTATCACAAGCTCAATTGAACAGGTTTTTGGTATCGCAAATGCGATTTCATTCAGCCACCTAAGCACAAATATGAAGTGCAAGCTTGGTCATAAAGACAGGAATAGAATACCTCCTGTGTGCATGGACTAAAGAGCTGGTCTTACTGAAAATGAAAAAACTATCTAAGCTTGATCAGTTAATAGTAGAGTACTAACTAGCATGTCGATGTTATTTAGTATAAGTTACTTATGGCCAAAACCACAACTTGGCTTTTGTGATCCTAGGCAGTCCATCTATCTAAATTAAGGGTTACATGATGGGCTGCACTATGATGTTGCCACTCGCCAGGCACACTCATGACGACCATGGAACTAACAACTAGAAATTTGTTCTGATTACTGCAACAGTTAGAACAATACCTCTACAGAGTGTAACTCATAGCTATCCCCACTATTTATGAGCGCTAGGAAGAACCAAGGGGAAACACTGACTCACCTAATATACTGCTGCCTTTTGGGACGTGTGAAGGAAATTATAAACAGTAAGCATGCAACGCAAAGTTAGGAGGCAAAGTGCATGCCTGCTGATCGCTGTTCTGGTGCTAATTCCTTGTTCATGCCTGAAATCAGCTGCCTGGACCTCTTCCTTTGTGATCCCAGATGTTGAGTTCTTGAATTCACTTTCATCTATCTGTAACACACTGTGTTGATCTTCTGTGTGCAACAGCCCCTGCAAAGCAGTAGAATAGAATGAATCAGATACATATCTACAGGCAATGTTATTTTACCCACAAATGAACACCATACCATGATTGAAAAGTTCAATTCACTGGGTCCTTGTCATATAAAAAGTATAACGATAAAAGGTAGAAAAGGCTGTATTTTGACAGTGCCCAGTTTGGCAACAACAAAATTTGGCCACAACCAAAACAATCTCGCAACAAACAAAACAGGAATAACCTAGCTCTCTAATACATACTCCAGTTATACATACTCCAGTTGTCACTAAGGACCTGGGGTTGGGCGACTGGGGGATCGGGACATGAAACTAAACACCCCAAGCACTAAAACATAGTAACTGTATGATGCATTTCCTTTGATTCTGGCAAACTCTAGAATCTAAAGGTAGGATTTAATGTTCTCTATTGCTCTAAAACAGTTTCCAAAAGATTTGGTGTAAGAAAAAACATCCAGTTCTCAACAAACTGTGATGCATGCCTGCATGTGACAAATAGCTCAACCTAAATCAAAGACCCTAAGGGCATACTATAGATGCAGTGTAGTATTAGACTGCATCTATCCCCACATTGTAGGTGCCACGTGGTGTGGATTGCATTCCTCATAACAGTTACAATTACAACCAATCAGTTGTGGGTATATATGACACACTAACAAGCATATTATTTAATCCCCTTTTGTTGTTTGGTGTTAAGCATACTACAACAAATATAAGAGGCGCAAAAAGGTAGCATGCCATTTAGAAGAGAAGATGCTTTATATTGCACAATTTTCACAGAAACACAACTTGGCTAACCTTTGTATCTAATGCTGGATGAGAAACAGGGCTGTCAGAGTTTTCTTGCCCATCACAGCTAGTATCAACCAATGTTTGCTCAAGCTCATCTTGCAGCATGTGTACTTTAGATGCTTCAATCGTCTTGGTTGCAACTTCATCCTCCAATTTGAAACCATTTATAGGATCAGTAGATACTGTAGTTCTAAACTGACTATCTAAGCTCTGAGCATTATCAATCGATACACTTCCAGTTGATGCATCATGCTCATGTAAAGAAGCTTGCTTTGCTTGAACACCATTGGTCACCGCAGGGAGGTTTGCATCATCCACGGCACTATCAGTTGATCCATCATGATTATCATTAGGCAATGTCTCATGATCTCTTAAAAGTGCAGCATTGTTTTCATAAACAGCAGAAGATTCTAAGGGAAGAATAACTCTATCGGTAGCACTACTGGCCGTCCCATCCTGTGCATCCGCCTGACTGTTTAGTGCAATGTCTTCATCTGAATCAGAAACCTGAGCAAATAAACGAGCTTGCTCTTCAGAACTATTCAAGTCAAACTCAATGGATCCCCCAGATGGAACTTCATCTTGTTTCTCAAGGTTTGTTTCCATGAATATTGCATCTGCTGCGCTCCCATTTTGGACCACACTATTCAGAACACCAGCCTCTAAGATATTAGATGAACCCAGCAGTGTCTGAGTGCTGATGGCATTGTCTTGCAATGGAAAAGATTCATCAGTGCTGGATATTTCTGGCACATAACCCTTACTGACTTCACTACCAGACATATCTAAGATCTCTATACTGTCTTGACCCAATTCATGCTTCATGGATGACTCTGAAGAATCAGCACAATCTTCAAAACTCAGTGCCATAGCATCCAAGCCACCAGGACCAAGGACTCTATTCTCTTGGATGATATCCCTCACGATCTCACGAACTATATAATATGACCCTCCAACTTCCTTATGTGTAAGGTTAACTGATGGGAATTTTCCTTCGTTTGAAAGTCGGTAGCTGAAACAAAGCAAAGACATTGTGAACTGGATTAGCAATTTTCAGTCGCCTTTTTTGCCTGCTGGATATTCATCCAGCCGACAAACAAGAACCAAACAAAAATCATAAACCATCTCAAATTAAATGCAGCCATTCTACATGTCGAGCAAAATTTTAGATAAATGTCAGAAATTATAAGCACAAGCAACTACACACAGAATTCCAAATTAGATTGTTCTTAACCACAAATGGGTGACTCACATATACATAGAATAAAACCAAATCAACATTTAGATTTTTAGGGGGCAAACGCCTTGAGGCAGTACGGAAACACCAGTTGGTTTGGGATCGTGTCTTTTACCAACTACCACTAAGAGACACCGGTTGGTTCATTACATTTCGGCATCGATCAGACCATACGCTGCTGATACGCTGCTGATGCGCAAATGATTCCAAACGCAAGATGTGCATCCACGAGGGAGCTGAGAGATGGGCACAGAACGCACCTGTTGATGAAGGACTCCACCATCTCCCTCCTCTCCTCCTTGGACTTCCGCACCCGCGGCGGGCGCTTCTCCTGCGCGCGCGCGCAGCACCGCGGCACGGCGACGCCCCGGCCCCGGACCCTGCACCCTCCTCCTCCGACGCCGCAAGCACTCCCCTTGAGCGAAGCGGACGGCGCACCGCCGCCGCCGCCGCACCGGCCGAGGACGGACGGCTGCGCGGCGACCCAAGAGACGCTCCCGGCCGCGGCCTGCATCCTCCCCCCTCCCTTCCAGGCCCCAGGAAGAGAGGAGCCGCAAGCGAGCCCCAACACCCGACCGGTGTGCGGTGAACCGGGACAGCGAGGGAGATGCGGCGGAAATGGAGGGTTTTGCCGGGGGTTTTCAAGGCGATTGGGATGGCGGAGACGGTGGATGGTTTTGGGGGAGAAGGGGAGGCGACGGCGCGCAAAAAGCGACAAGATTGGGGGTCTTTGGAGGGGGCCGCCGGGGACGGCGGCAAGCCGCTTTCAAGTGGTCGCGGTCGGCAATGGATTTGGGCTTTTGGTTGGGCTCCCCTGCCTCCCTCTAACTCCTAGGTTTTCTCCGGCGCATATTTTCTACTGCTACTTTTAAGTTTTTCTCACCTTTTTTTATTTCAACTGGCAAATGTGTCCGTACATTGCAACAGGGAACCCAATGTATATTAGAATCGAACTACGTATCATCGATAGATGCAAGTTGTTCTAATAACTTGTATGAACACGGCGTATGAGTGAGTCATATACAAGATGTAGAGAGCGCGACCCAATATGTCTTCCAATGGGACTTTGTATGCATCACTAGACGGAGTTTTTCCAACTCGTATGAGCACGGTGATTGAGTACGGGTCATACAAGTCTGGATCACATACAAGATACGGAGGGTATAAGTGACACGGAAGAAACTTTCCACCATCCGGTAGTCAGAGGAAGGTGGTGTCATCTATTCTAATTTATTTCTGAAATATGACTCAATACCGCATGATGACAATGATCTAACTTATGATCATGCTTTGCCTTAGAAACAGACTCCACATAGTGCATGAAGGCATAATTTATTTCATTTCATTTTGGATTAGACTCTTACCATGCACGGATGCAAATTTTTCTAGCTAACCTAGGCATTATATATTTTGATATTATATATAATATCTGCAAATTATTCTAATATATGCAATGCCACGATTTCATACTTTTGTTTTTTTGTCCTAGGAGCTATAAGGTGTTAACTATTGTTTAAATAAATAGAAAAGATTTTGTTATACATCACATACATATGGTTTGGTCGTATGCACTTGCTACTGTATTGATGGAGATGGAGATTGGAGATCTGGTTCGATCCCTCACATGGGCCATGTTCATCCGGCTTATAATCTGTACTTTTTAGCTTGTTTTTTTAGCCGGAATAGTGTTTTTTCTCACAACAAATTAGTCAATAGTATTTTTCAGCCGGCTTATCGGTACAGCCGAACGGGGGCACGATGCTTCTATTTTTAGCGTTTTTTCACATGTATGTGGGTGCTCGCTTCTATTTTTAGCTTTTTCACATGTGTGTCAGTGCGTGATGCTCGCTCGGACTTCTTGCGTGGGTACTCGGATTTCCGATGAAAAAGAAAACGTGGACAGAACACGGAAGGCGTATGGGAAGGTGGGTACTCGCTGGGACTTCTAAACCGTATGGGAAGGAAGAAACAGATATGGATACGGGAAGAGAGAGGCAGAAAAAAAAAACATGACAGAAGAGGATTACCGGACAAAAATCAAAATCCAAATATTGATCGGAGTTGGACGAAAAAAATTGTGGCAAAAATTTTGCCTCTTTATTATTAGGTATAAATTCGATGATTTCCAGTAACCTGGCCTCTTTTTTTCTGTCTTCAAAAATTTTAATGTCCCAGTTATCCAAAGTCATGTAAATTAGGGATCCAACCTCCAGGAGTTTGATATAATCTATACCTCTATATTATATATATATATATATATATATATATATATATATAATAATAATAATCTATACCCCTAATAATAAAGAGGCAAAATTTCCGCGTAAGATGTAAGTAAGACTCCTACTCAACTAAGATTATATGTAAGATTGGGTTCACACTAATCCAAATAGATCAAACTCCGTGTAAGATGTAAGACTCCTCATGAACCAAGATTACATGTAGTACTAGAGACCAAGATCAGTTACCATGCTTATACGCCTCATATATGCATCAGATACGTATCCAGGCCGTACTGCAAATTTTGGATACGTACGGGTCCGAACATAGCTGGATCAATTGGATATGGTCCATGAAAGCAAAACGGCCCAACTTTCCTCCCACGCGTGAGTTAGAGTTACCCCGTAATCTATCCTTCCCCTGGCCGCTGGCAGAACCACGCCGCATCCCGCGACTCCCGATCCAACTCCCACTGGCGACTGGTGGCCGGAGGGTGGCAAATGTCGGCCAAGCCCAGCGGTGGGGCAGGGAGCTGCTGGCAGCAAACCGGCGAGTCGACGACACAGTCGAGCGACGAGCGGCTGCTGCTCCACCCTCTCCGGCTCTCCTAGCTCCCAGCCTGGTGGCCCCTACTTCTACAGCTGCAGGCTGCAGCCTCGCGCGCCCGAGCTCCGAGCACGAGCAGGGCAGCGAGCGGCCGGCGGTGACGCTCTGCAGCCTCGCGCCCCAGTTCCGAGCGCAAGCAGAGCAGCGAGCGGCCGGTGATGATGCAATTAGGCGGTGCCTCCTCCAAGTCTGGCAATTCCTGGTCCCAGGTCCTAGCTAGCAAGCAATAGCATCCCTAGAGTTTACTTTTATTCAATAATCAATATTCATCATGTGATGATTCACTGATTTGTGATGTGTTTCAATCTGAAATTTTGTTCTTTTTTAACCTTTTGATATGAGTATATGGCTCTGCATGAAACGTGCTCCAATTTAAGTTGACGACCAACAAAAGAAGAAGAATTCATTATAAAAACATGTTGTGTTTTTAGAGAAGGTTTTCAGGAGGCAATAACGTATGGCGCTGCAAGTACTGCAATCTCGAGTATAAAAGATTTTATTCTATGATAAGAAGCCATTTGCTTTGGATAATAGGTGGAATCAAAGATTTCGACAAGCAGAGAAGCAAGTACTGCAATCTCGAGTATAAAAGATTTTATTCTATGATAAGAAGCCATTTGCTTTGAATAATAGGTGAAATCAAAGATTTCGACAAGCAAAGAAGCATTTGAGATTCATAAATAATGTAGTTATTATTATTGAAAAAAAAAATCCTAGATGTGTCCTGTCACTATTTCTTAGAGAATAGTGTATCTGATACTTATAGTATCCGTATATGGCGAACATATTTTATGACACATACTTAACTAGAACAACTCTCATCTGACAATGATAAATGCAGAGTTCGATTCCAATACGTATTAGGTTGCGCCCTGCTCATTATGTAAGTGACTCGGACTCATTACATGTGCTGATACGAGTCGGAACTACTCACGTCTGATTCTTATATATATTGAAACTCCGTTGCAACGCACGGGCATATTTGCTAGTAATAATAAAGAGGCAAAATTTCAGGCTATTTTTTTTGTCTATCCATTTTTTCGTCCACCTCCCCCTAACTAACTCTGTAAATGTGGAAATTGTCCCTCTTCACGTCTGTCTATAGCTCTTGTATTATATATCTTAGACATATGTATGACATCTTCGAATAACTTGAATATAACTAGGAATCCTAATCCAAATCCAAATACAAGATATTCTGATCGGATTCCTTTTGTGTTTGTTTTGGAAACTAAGACATCATGTATCGTAAAATGAACCCAACTCACTCACGTTGCTTCAAAATCTCATGACAGTTGCAAAGAGGCATGATGATTTGCATCTCTAAAATCCAAAGAAAATACAAAAGCATAAACAAATAATTACATGTGTTCTATCCACGTTACCAGCTCTCTCCGTGTGCTCTTTTTTTCCTTGATCTCGAGATGGACTCAACGTGCCAAACCAAATAGGACACGAGCCACGAGCAGCTGCAGGCCTTGCTTGCTTTCTGCCTCCCCAAACCATAGAGTCCGTCCTCTCCCGTCTCCCCAAATCTCCACAGGATCGAAAAAACGTCATGACAGGAACTCAAACTCCTAGAAGAACATAAACAACGACTCACCAATAAATAAAAATACCCTGCGGAGCAGATCACGCCCATGGTTACTTCAATCTTGCCGCACCACACGAGGTCTCGACCCAAGAAGAAGCCCGTCGGAGTCACGCCCCTATGCCAAGGAGAGATAAGCTAGGCTATATCCGCCTCTCTGCCTCGGTTGACCGTCTCCGGCCGCCGAACTCCTCGCCCTTGTCGGAGGCAGCTCGAGAATTGCTAGGGTCGTCTCGTGAGACCACAAGGGACTCTGCCTCCAACGAGAGAGCTCTTCTCATCGGATCCTGGCTGTGCAGCAGCGTGGCGAAGGCAAGGCATATGGAGCCGTGGTCCCTGTGGAGGTGTGCTGGCCTCACGCGGTTGCGTCTCCTCCGATTGCAGCGAACCACAAGAGCTTGAGTCCACTGGGCTGGCACCACTGCCAGCCCCATACGGCCCATCTCCTCCAGTGGTGGAGAGCTGGGAGAGAGCTCGAGAATCCACCCCTGTTGGCTTCACGTGGCGCACAGCCGCGACAACTCCACCTCGACGAACTCCAAACACCCAGGGGCGCATATGCAGGACAAGCATGAGATGAGAGAAAACGACTACGGGGCACTAGCCAGATGCGGGACGAGCAGGAGATGAGGAGACAGGACTACAGGACACTGGCGAAAGAGACTTTCTTTTAATATATATAATAATATAAGATTGTTCTTTATTAAAAAATGATATTGTACTGTTCTTTAGAGATTAAATATTGATTATTGTCTAATTTTTTTAAGACATACTATTCTTTTCTGTATTTTCCTATGGTCATCAAAGACTGGTTCATACAAAATTTTCAATCCTTTGTTTTCTTCATGTATTCCTATCATATTTCTGTGTTTTTTCTATTCCTGCGTTGTTGAATTCCTGCGTCCCAAAGAGGCATCTAAAAGTAAGCAGAAATTAAAAAAAGGAAGAGAAAAACATTATCGTTATTTCGCTTTTTATCAGAAGGGACTGTTTTACTAAACATTTCAAAAAAAACAGGTTTAACTTCACTTATGGAGCTGTTCGTGGAGTCAAAGCTAAAAAAACATGTTTCAGTGTGAAGCGGAGCTATACAAACGGGATCTAAATATTTAGAGTACGTCTGCAGGTGGTTCCATGTATTTTTGTGAAAAAACAATAACAATGCGACCTGTGGTTTTATTCAGGATTATAGCCTTTGTGACATAATAAAATCAGTTTTGATAATTCATTATCTTATTTTGACAAAAGAAATCTATATAATTATGAATTGTTAGAATTAGTGTTTTTGTTTCTCCCGTTGCAACGCACAGATATATTTGCTAGTATGTACCTAAACTCTCAAAATGCATTTTTAGGTCCAAACTTATTCTTAAGTGTCATCTAGTCTAGGTCTCAAACTCCTAAAATGCCATCCAGATCCAAACAGGCCCTAACCTGCTCCACACTATGACAGTTTTGGAACTGGATGACACCCGAGGACAAGTTTGGAGACAAAAAAATGCATCTGGCCATTTTTTTCGTCCATCCATTCATTTGGTCCGTCTCTCTGGCTACCGGGCAATGGAGGGTTTCTTCTGTCTGAATTTATATATATAACATGTGCTCATACGAATTAGAATAGATCTTGTCTAGCGAGATACGGAGTCCGATTCCAAAATAGACACCGGTTCTTAAGGTGAATCCTAATCCAAATAGATTCCTCGACCCCGAGTAAACTAAATAAGAATAGGAATCCTAACCCAAATAAAGAACCTTGCGCAAAAAAAAAAACCAAATAACGGACTATTATTTGGATATGGAATATTTGGTAGGGTCGGCGTGCTGCAACAATGCATTGAAGTCGAATTGTTTAATATCACGTGAAGCACTAAATGATCAATTATTGGCTGGGCATTAGATTTGGAAGATTTGAGGTCCTGGTACATCATGTATCACTTATTTTGCTCGACGGCTGATCGTATTCATACCTACGTGATTAAAAGGAAATAAGCGAGCAACATAAAATCAACTAGCGTCAGCCGTGCTTGTTCGGACTAGAATCCGTCAGGAACACGTAGTTAGGGGGTGTTTAGTTCCAAAAAATTTTCATCCCAAAACATCACATCGAATCTTGCGGCACATGCATGAAGCATAAATGTAGACGAAATAAAAAACTAATTACACAGTTCACCGTGAAATCGCAAGACGAATCTTTTAAGCCTAATTAGTCCATGATCAAATAATAATTGCCAAATAAAACAAAAAGCTACAGTACCCAAAACAAAAAAAATTCGCGAACTAAACACGCTCTTAGATTGGTCCAAGATCCATGAAGGAAGTTTGAAAAGCAAAATACAACTGGGACTTACACCTGATTGGACGGCTTTGAGCTACGAACTACTACTACTTGATTGAGGCCATGTCTAGATACCCAACTTTACCCACTAAATTCACTATGCAGAATTCCTATTCCCTGTCACATCAAAATGCCGACACATATATGGAGTACTAAATATAGATGAAATAAAAAACTAATTGCACAGTTTTGTTGTACTTTGCGAGACGAACATTTTAAGCCTAATTACTCAATGTTTAGACAATTATTACCAAATAAAAACAAAAATTGCTACAGTGTGACACGACGTTTACTATACAAACTTTGCCACCCAACTTTGGCATCTAAACATGGCCTGAAGGACCCGAGGAAGAATTGTCGTACATAGGGAGCGCCGGAGTCGTTTGTCGCCACCCACAGGGCGTAGCTCCGCCCCTCGCACTCGGAGTCCCGGATGCTGGTAGTTCAGCCAACCACCGCTAGATCCGCGCGACCATGCCGGTGACCATCCGCGCGAGGGCAGTTAGTGCTCCGCCAGCGACTGTGCAGGTGGTGTGAGGCCGTGAGGGCCAAGGGCCAGTGACTCTGGCATCTGCGTCATGCACCCGGGAGTTCCCGGACTTCATAGAATGATGGGAGAGGCCAATGTACATCTCCAATGGCGTCCTCGGCCGGCTAGCTCTACCACGTAGCCCTGCAGCACGAGGAGAACGAGATCCGTGTATGACCCGGACTCCTGCCTGTGGCCCCACCGAGCTCCGTGTATGACCCGGACCTTGTGGAGTCGAGATCGCCGGTTTTGACAAGTTCCTAGACACTACGGAGGAGCAGTACAAGGCGTACGCCGAGAGGTTGGGCACTCTGATGACCTACTACTCCGTAGAGCGTGAGGACGAGAATCTAACAGGCAACATCTGGAACAAACTGGTGTATATGCGCTCTGCGGCGGGACAACAAGCGCTACTTCGAGATGAAGGACCGTATCATCACCGCCGTCGACACCCTGCACGCGGAGGTGAGGGGTGGCTCAAGACGTCCACGGACGATGACACATTGAAGGTGGTGTCGGCGTGGTACCATGTGATGCACCACCTGGACCGCCGTGACGAAAAGCGGTTTTGGAGCTTCCCATGGATCGCTTGTGACACCCTGCTAGAGAGCAAGGCGGCACGCTGGTGCCAGAAGCGGGTGGAAGACGGTACCATTGTGACAGCTAAGTTAGCTTGTGTTGCGAGTGAAAAATAGATAGCATTGAATTTATCAAGAATTGATGACTAAAACATTATGTTAATCTACTTGTTGCAAATTATAAGTCGTTCCACCTTTCTTAGGTAAGAGATTAAAATCACAATTACTTAATTGTCTGAAACTCATGAGCCGTACTCATGCGGGTTAGATAGCATATGTCCAACCAACGTATGGAGTCTGATTCCAAAGCGTATTAGAACAAATCGTAGAGGATAAAAATCCTGTTGCAACGCACGGACATGTTTGCTAGTTTACTTACTAAACTAGAAAATTAACTGAAGAACAACTTTAAATTTTATCCTTCTCCAACAGTCTCATATCTAACTACGTAGGGACTCCGTAGCCGCCCATCCTTATCCGCAGGCAACGAAAAAACAATAAAAAAAAATTAACCACGCGAGGAGTCAAACCATGGCCTAGCCTCCACCGTCCAAGTATCAATTGCTAGTCACCAGACTACTAATGTGACACTTTATGTATCTTTTTCTTTTTAGCGTGGCTAACACCTGCAAACTTTTCCCTGTGTTATGAACTGTGAAAACACCTTATGGTGCTTGGCACTATAGAAAAAATATGAAAGCATGGCATTGCATATATTAGAATAATAACTATGCATATATTCTATGCATAATGTTAAAATATGGATCAAAAAATGAATTGGAACTGATGATGTAGATACAGTATAGACTCCTATTCTAAAACAAAACATGGCATACAAGTTAGATCAGCACGCGACCACACATGATATTAAGTTGTATTCTAGAAATGAACTGGAAAAGAATAAAACGCAATATTGTAAGTCGTTTAAGCAACCATGTAACAAGTTGTACGTCCCGTTGCATTGTATGTGCATGTTTGCTATAATATTACAGAGCAAAGGGATTCGTCTGTCATCTTTTGTTTTACGCCCCATCCCTCTATGATCCCTATTTTGTTTGTGACTCAAACTCATGACCTGTGTTCATCTGAGCTAGAACTTAGAACCATGTGTGTTCGTGAGTCCGACGAAGATATATACAAAGTCCAGCTCCAATAAACAAATAACCTGAACATTACGTATATAATTTGAGCCGCAATGATAAAGAATCTGATTTTAATATGTGTTGAAACAGATAATGTGGTCATTATAAAAATCTTCGAGTCCTAAGTAGTGGCGGAGTCAGGATTTTGAACTTGGGTATTCTCACAACCGAAAAAAATTCCAATGCATAGCAGCATAGGTTTCAATCATAGTTCGTAGTATTAACTAAAGTCATAAAAACAGAGCAGTACTGGAATAACAAATTGTTCATATCTAAGATAGGGATGAAAGTATGAAACAATGCTTTCTTGCTGCACTGCCATTAAGCACTGATCCAATGCTCCTCTGCTCGGCCTCCCCCAGCCGGCAGCCGCTAGCCGGTAGCGGCTGGCCTAGCACGCCGCCGAGCGGCCTGCCGATCCGCCATGCCCGGACGCCCCGGCCAGGCCAGCAGGCCCCGCCCCGGCCTCCGCCCGCCCTGCCTGCTGCCGCCGCTAGCCGCGTGTGGAGATGAGGAGGTCAAGAGGTGGAGCGCTGCCGCCGGCTGGTTGGCCGCTCGCTGTCGCCAGGATTCAAGAAGAGAAGGAGAAGAGTGAGAAAATTAGGGATTGGGGATTGGGGAACGGCAGACTGCACGTAGTCACGGTTGGAGGCTAGGGCGTCTCCACGCCGAACAGAGGAGAGGCAGGGCTTTTTGGGCCACTGGGACTTGTGCCCTTGCCCCTTGCGGGCTAGCCTGGGAGCTGAAAATGGTAGGAGGCCGCGGGAATTGGTTGTGGACTCAGCTTGTGCTCGAAAATGATCAAATTAACACCAATATACATTATATATCTGAGTATACATGTATATATACTTATTGTTGTGCAAAAAAGTTGGGTATCGCTAGGAATACCAATGCATCAATGTAGCTCTGCCCATGGTCCTAAGTTGTTCATGTGATCGCATAACAAGGTGTATGTTCTGTTGCAATGCATGGACACCTTTGCTGGTAATAGCTTACTAAATAATTTTGCATTGGGAATCCTAAACTATTAACTAACCAAACCTTTTTTTAATAGTTTCTTTGTCTCTTACCACTTTCTCATCTAGAATCATCTATTTTCTTAATTTACGCATGCGTCCAATTTACTTTGATCTCCCAAGAAAATGTTGGGCGGGGAGCAGATACAAAGTTCCTCTAAACTGCAGAAACTTACGAGTTGGAGAGGATATTTTGCAATTTTGTACTTTTAAGGAGCTCTTTTACCAAACTGTTGGAGGACACTTTTTTCCTTTTTTGCTAAAATATCAACATAGGGTGTTGTTTTACAAAACTCCTAAAGATGCTCTAAGTTTTAATTACTTTGTGTCGTTGGATCTACCCAAAAACATGCTCAAATGAACTACAATGATATTTCATGGAATTTAATTTGAGGGAAGAAATGAACTAGAATGGCATCGCATTGTAATTAGTAAGCTGACCCAAGAAAAGCACCGTTTGGTATCCACCTGCATTACGATCTAGTGGTACAGTGGCTATCACTGAAACTTGTGCTATGTAACATACCGTCAAAAAGTGTAATTCTAGATTTAGGATGAGCCAAATTTTCTATAGTTCGACTAAGTTTATAGAAAATAGTACCAACATTTATGTTTCCAAATAGGTTTACTATAAAAATATATCTCATAACCAATCTAATGTTATTTATTTGGTATCAACTATGGGCAATCTAATTGCACTTGCAGACAACAACACACTTCCCATATTAGCAAAAGTTGTTTGAGTTTGCTTATGAAGCATGATAGTTTTGTAGAATCGATCCAGCATAATAAGAGGCATTATAAGAAGTTCTATTTGAATGTGATTTTATGCAACAGTTCAGTTTCTAGCCCTATCCCACACACTATAGGCCAAATAGAGCATTTGAAAAAAAATGTGAAAGAGGCAAACACTAAGGTTCACGCATCCCACACTGATCCATATTAACATAAAAATGTGAATTGTACCCAATGATTCCAAAATGTTGACCTAACAAATATTGAGATTTAGGAAGGCATCATAGGTGCCTCACTTTCTATAAACACACTTCCTATGATTGAAAATTAAGTATCCCAAAAAGCAAACACTCATCTTTTCTCAAAGACTTCAACCCAGGTGGGAAAGTTCTGCTAATAGTTTATGTTCCTAACCAACCGAGGTATGCTCTGTTTACAAAATGGATACTCATATGCACATATCTAGGCCAAGGGGCATCAAATTTCACACACACACACACACACCCCACACACACACATTCTGTGGGTACAGTGAACATGAGAGTTTAGTTGCGAGCTACCTTTCAATCACAGGCTCACAATGCAAGGTTACGGCGGGGTGCGATGGGTGAGGTGGAGTGCGATGGATTGGCAATTTGATTGGCATCGATGCAAGGATGCCCAATGGATAGAGGATTTAATCCCCTCCCAAGTTCGAATATCCCATTGGCAAAGGCGATAGACTGGTGGTGAATAGACAATTCGATTTGTTATAAACAAATATAGGCAACCCAATTGCACTTGCAGACAACAACACCTCCATATTATCATATGTAGTTTTGAGTTTGGGTATGAGTAGAAACATAGTTTTGTAGAATCAATCCAACATAATGAGAGGACATGATGAGAAGTTTTGTTAGAATGTTGCATGTTTATATGCAACAATTCAATTTCTAGCCATATCCCTGACACCATAGGCCAAATAAAGCATTTGAAAGAAATTGCCAACCATTGAAAATGTAGTAGCCCAAAATGCAAACACCCATCATGTTTGTCTCAAAGACTTCAACCCAAGTGGACAAGTTCCGCCATAGTGTATGTACCTAATAATGAATCGATCTATGCTCACAAAACAGATACTCACATGCATGTATAGGCCATGGAGCATTAACTCACACACATATGCACGTGTGTGTGGGTGAGTGCGCGTGCACACACACAACCAATGAGCAACTACAAATCATATATGGTAGCTTGATCAGTTCTTATGACAACGAAGCCTGAAAATGTGGGAATTTTATGGAGTTTTGAGGTGGCCATTCTGTGCCTGTGGTATATATGATGTAGGTACTGTGAACTCACAAGTTCAGTTGCTAGCAGCCTTTCAGTCACAAGCTCATAGTGCAAGGCTTAGGGTGGGGAAGGGCTGGTGAGGTGGAGACCGTTGGTGGAATAGAAATTATTTTGGCATCAATGCAAGGATGCTCCATGGATAAGGGATTTAATCCCCTCCCAAGTCCCATTCTCCCCTTGGCGAAGATGTTAGGCCCATGGTGAATTGGCAATTGGATTGACTAGATTAGACTATGGGAAACCTAATTGCACTTGGAGATGATAACACCTCCCATATTAGCACAAATAGTTTGAGTTTGATTATGAAGCAAATAGTTTTGTAGAATTGATCTAACATAATAAGAGGACATGATAAGAAGTTCCATTTGAATGTTTCTAGGTTTTTATGCAACAATTCAATTTCTGGACCTATCTATGACACTATAGGCCAAATAGAGCATTTGGAAAAATGTGAAAGAGGCAAACACTTAGGTTCACGCATCCCACACTAATCCATATTAAAACAAAACACACGTTGTACCCCTATGAATGATTCTAACATTTTGACCTGGCAAATCTTGAGATTTTGGAAGGCATCATAGGAGCGTCGCTTTTTGTCAACACACTTCCTACGATTGATAATTAAGTAGCCCAAAAAGCAAATGCCCGTGTTTTATAGAAGACTTCAACCGAGGTGGGCATCTGCCTTAGTGCATGTACCTAACAAATGAAGGTATGCTTAGTTTACAAAAGGGACACTCATATGCGCATGTCTAGGTCAAGAAGCATCAAATTTCACACACACACATGCACACACACACACACCCCAGACACACACATTCCGTGGGTACTATGAACCTAAGAGTTAAGTTGAGACCTACCTTTCAATCACAGGCTCGCAACGTAGTTTTGTAGAATCGATCCCATATAATAAGAGGACAGGATGAGAAGTTTTGTTAGAATGTTGCATGTTTATATGCAACAATTCAATTTCTGGCCATATCCCTGACACATAGGCCAGATAAAGAATTTGAAACACATTGCCTACCATTGAAAATTAAGTAGCCCAAAATGCAAACACCGATGTTGTCTCAAAGGCTTCAACCCAAGTGGACAAGTTCCGCCATAGTGTATGTACCTAATAATTAATCAATCTATGCTCACAAAACGGATACTCACATGCATGTGTATAGGCCATGGAGCATTAACTCACACACATATGCACGTGTGTGTGGGTGAGTGTGCGTGCACACACACAACAAATGAGCAACAACAAATCATATATGGTAGCTTGATCAGTTCTTATGACGACAAAGCTTGAAAATGTGGGAATTTTATGGAGCTTTGTGGTGGCCATTTTGTTCCTGTGGTATATGTTGGTATTTATTAGCGCACACAGATAAATCCGCAAGCGCACGAATGCCAATGAAGATTTCACCCAGGAGTATTCCAGGGTATCGTATTTATCTCCGGGGAAGCAATGGTTAAAGAAGTTGATAGCTAACCATCATGTATCTACTAACCTAGTATACCGACTAAACTAAAGTGGGGTAAGTGAAATACGATAAGAATACTGTGACACACAAGAAGTTCTACTTCAGAAAGGATAAAGTGAAAGCATAGCTAAATGGGGGGACAACGAGTGAGGGAGTTTCCTAAGTTCTTCTCTATATTCTAGAGGAGACCAGACAGGATGACTAGGAATGGGTAAGACATAGCGATCACACACAATAACACTTTGGAGCAATAGTACCTTTCTGACCCTCGAATGATGTGAGGAGAAGTGGTCGGGGAAAGGCTGCCAAAAAGCTCTACGAATACACCAATCTGAACGTGGTGGATTGCAAAGGCCTGACAGAGTTGTCACCTCTGGGGCTACCACAACTATCCGTAGGATTGAACGCAAACTCATGTAAACACTAGCCTAGACACCACGTCTACACTAATGATTACTACTCTAGTCAAGTACTATAACTAGAGCACTCGATGTGAGCGGAGATCCCATGCTAAGGTGAGATACAACTATACTAACCATGCTTAGCTAAACAACTAAGGCATGAACTAGATAAACAATAAAGAAGATACTAATATATTGCATAGAAAGTAATATACTGAAATAAGGAAAGTATTACAAGAAAGATATAAAGCTATACCAGACTCCTGAAGACCGCTCCAAACTTTAGGAAGAGCTCCTCTTCACTCTAACTCCCACTCACACTAAGACTACATCTTGAGAGTAGAGAGAGTTTCTCTTGTGGTGTGTTACAAGTGAGGGGTGAGGGTCCTATTTATAGCCTAAGGTGGAGTAGAGGCTACTCCAACGCCACGTCGGCGATCTGTGTGACATTCCTTGGCCACCATTAGATGAAACCGCCATAGAACCAACTTGGAATGGACGCCTGAGATCATCTGAGGTGCATGGCAGCATGCTGGAAGTCGGTGGAGGTGACTAGGCCACTGAGGGGTGCCGAGTGGCATGGTGGGGGCGCCGGCCGGCCCTTGATTTCGTCGCCTTTCGATCGTAGGGTCTTGGTTGGCTCCCAAAGACGGTGGTGGAGGCAGCACGTGCGAAGATTTGGACAGGAAATTGGTTTGGAGGTCGGTTGGAGGGCTCCAAGTCCATGATAGTGGACCCATGGATCCAAGACCACTCCATCATGACCATTGATGCAAATCGACTTAAATCAACGCATGGGAGAGCTTGTGGAACAGCTCCCATGGATTGGTGATGTGGCAAGTGCAAAGTGGCACTTGGGGGGTATTGACGATAGATAACCATCAACTGTGTATGGAAATGGACATAATTCAATACCAACCATAGAGATAGGGTTTATACTAATAGAATTCCATGAGTTTTGGTAAATCTGTGTTTCGTAGGGATTAAACAGGAAAAGAGCAAGGCTAGACCCACATGTCGGTCTAAAATCGATATTTTACCGTGGCACTGACTTAAGAAGAATCTAGAAGACACGAGAAGACACGTCAGACAAGGCGGGACCCATCTGGCAGGGACCACGGGCGACTGCCCATGGGCTAGGGCGGCCGATCGGTGGGGTCCCCTATCAGCCTCTGTCTCGTATGTCGGTTCCTCCACCGCCTTAGGGTTTGCATCTACGCCATTGTTTGAAGTTGGTTTGATCCGAGGGCTACAGTGCATCCTATGGGGCTATATAAGCAGACCCCCTCTCCCCTGATCAGATAATCCTCATCCTGGGTAGAAATCCTGAAGCTACATCTACAATCAAGAAGCCCTAGATAGGATCAAGAGCGAAGCAATCAAGAGAGATTAGTCTTGTAGTCTTCAAGATTAGGACTAGTCTTTAGATATAGTGAGATAGAGTGGAGGGAAGAGTTTGGAGAAGTCACCGGCCTATCAGTGTCTGCTCTACGCCTTGTACCTCGGGATCAAGTTCCTCTACAGGAGCTTGCTTCTGAGATTCTCTGGTATTTCAACTTCTAATTCTAGTAGGTACTTGTTATATATATTCTTCCGGTTTGCTACTCTTTTGAGAACTTATTTATTGGGACCCCATATTGCTTAAGTTGTTGGTGAATGGGAGATAGTAAGAATAATGAGAACCTGATTCTTGAAGTTTAGTCATTGGAGAATTTTATTTCAAAATTTAAAAATGAATAGCTACACTTCTCCTTTGTAGTAAAGCAATTACCTACCAGAACCATATATAGGATAGATAAACCTTCTACATTTACTGCTTGTATTTGTATTGAGTTTGGTCAAACCTTATTGAGAAATTTATCATGCTCCCAAGATCAAGATCACGTACACTCCACATATACACTGCAGCTCCTACACTGGGAGTATGCAACAACATGCTTTCCATCCATTAAAAATGTTTTACTCCTACACTAGGAGAAAATATAAAGATAAATTAGGAATAAATGATCCAAGTTCTTGCTAATGTTTCTCTTGAAAGTTTTCTAAAATTGCAGAAAGGAGGTATGTGGCTATGCAAAAATAAAAGTATTAAAAAAATGGACAAGTGTCCAAGCTAAAAAGAAAGAGAAAGAGAAGAAATATATATATATATATATATATGTATATGAAAAAGTTAGCTCATACTCTCTAGCAAAAGTTTTCAAGTTTTAAACAAGAGAAACATGTTTCAAGGAGCATAGTAGAATTAGGATTAGCCACCAAATATATTCCACACACATGCACATCTTGATCTAAGAGTATGACATCTTTCTCCTTGGATCCTAGTTTTGACTTTACAATATATGCATTGCAAGTATGTTTCCATTGTTATTCCTACCTGAGCTCCAGATAAGCCATTGTAGAAGTAGGTACAAAGAAGGCAAGATCCTACATGCCTTGGTGAGAATCCAAAAATACCACATATATGAGTGATTTGAGAGTGCTACAAAAGGAGAAGGTAAGCTATGATTTCTTTGCAAACTTATGCAAAAACTCCAATTGACTTAACTGAAGGAAGAAGGTAATATGTTTCAATCTGTTGCATTTTTCAACTGCTCAAAGATTCATGGTAGACACATTGAATCCCGCAGTGCAGGTATGGCTAGGAGAAGTCTAATGATGATGTCTTGTTCTAAAGTTATATTTGTAGGAATCCATCCTTTTTCTCGAGACGAGTAAAAGCCTAAGTGTGGGGGTACTTGTTGATGGTAGATAACTATCAATTTTAACCGTCAACTATGTATGGAAATGGACATAATTCAATACCAACCATAGAGATAGGGTTTATACTGATAGAATTCCATGAGTTTTGGTAAATCTGTGTTTTACAGGGATTAAACAAGAAAAGAGCAAGGCTAGACCCACATGTCGGTTTAAAATCGATATTTTACCGCGGCACCAACTTAAGAAGAATCTAGAAGACACGAGAAGACACGTCAGACAAGGCGGGACCCACCTGGCAGGGACCACGAGCGACTCTTTTGAGTACTTTAATTCTTGTAGCTCTTGAATTGAAGTAGTATTTTTTAGTGTAAGCGAGGTGCTTAGACTAGGATACTCGTGGATGCACCCTACTAGCCAGACCGGTGGTAGATCGCAAGGGTGACTTAAAAAGCCTTGTTGAGTCTGTTATAGCCCACCTCCCGTTAGCTAGGCCAAGTAGGACCCGGTTGCTAAGTGAAAATCACTCTCTGCTAGTGTTTCTTCTTAGATAATGTCCCTAGCGGAATAGTATAACAACGCTTGCAAAGATTAGAACTAGGAGACCTTAGTGATCTTCTCTATAGCCCTATCATCTTAGTCCTTATTGTTGCTCAGGGGTTAAGTTAGAGGCTTAGTTTCTCACTCCATCCTCCCAGTGGTAAAATATAAATAACGATACTCGAGAATACTCCCGGGTGAAGTGCTACATCGGTATATTATCTGTGCGCTTGCAGATACTTTAGAATTCTTTTGTGCACCTGATTTATACCCCCACATACTTCTAGTGTCATTGCATAGTATATGTTAATCCATTCTAGTGATAACACTAAGAAGTGTCAACAGGGGGCTGGGTGGCGCCCTTGTGGGCCCAGTCGGTGGGCCCAAGTGGCCCCAAGGCCTCCTACCACGTCCACCTATCTCCTATGTGTGTATTTGTCACCATTTTGGCCAAAATTCCTGCATACAAATATATTTCCATGTACAAGTGGAACTAGGTGAATTATAAAGCAAATCCTACACATGTGATATTGTTTTTCCCATTGTTGGTGCAATGTTGATGGTCAAAATAGGCATTTAGTGACCATCAACAAGCTCCCCCACACTAAACCTTTGCTTGTCCTGAGCGAAGCTGGAAAATAAAGATTCAAGTGCAACTTGATATGAAACAAGACTTAAAAAGATATGATGCTAACATAAAAGATATACCAAGTCATACCTCATACCTTGTGTATTTTGAAGTGTCTACCATGTCGCCTTGAGCGGTTAAAAAATGGAACGGTTTTGACGCCAAGTCATCACTATCCCCTATGAAGCATACTTGGAGTTTTTATAACTTCTGCAATTGAAAACTTAGCTCATACTTCTCCTCAAATGGTACTCTCAAATCACTCAATGGTGTATGTATCCTTACCAAGGCATTAGTGTTTTCCCTTACCTACTTCTAATAGGCTTATGTGGAGTTTTGGGTAGGATATATAAAAGTAAAGCACACTTGCATTGCATATATTGCTTAGTCAAACAATGGATCAATGGTGGAAAATATCATACACTCAGATCAAGGTGTTCATGTGTGTGGAAATGTGGAAATGGGATAATCAAGATTACTCCCTAGCACGATAAGATTCTTTCTCCGTCTTTGATTTGAGAGCATGGCTATCTTTCTCTCTTATTTTTTTTCTTTTTTAACTATGGACCTTCATGTGTCCACATTTTTTTTCTCAACTTTTTTTTCAATACTTTTTTTCATAGCCCATGCTCATTTATAAGGATTGTGGAGAAAGATCATGCTAACAAACATGGAGTATTTGTTTGGGTGGAAATGTAAAGGCATGTTTCTGCTTACTTCCAGTGTAGAAGTATAGCATATATTTGGGGGAGTGTACGTGACCTTGATCTTAAGAGCATGATAGAATTCTCAACACAGGTCAACAAAGTTTGACAAAGCTCAAAGCAAAAACAAGTAGCATATGTGAAAGGTTTTCAACATATAGCATGCTATTTGGCTTTGGTAGAAAATCTCACCATTGAGAAGTGAGGCTATCAATTTTGATGTTTTATCAAAATAGAAATCTCCAAGAGCTTACATAGAAAGATAGGATTTCTTTAGTCTCTACCATATCTCACTTCACAACAACTTAGTTGACATGTTTTCCTAATATAGATATGTCCACAAGTAACAAGCATATGAACTAGGAATAAAGTTTATGTTGGCCAATCTTTATAAAGTGATGTTCAAAGTTTGGCATGATTTACATTTTAAGTTTGATTTTAGCATATGGCATTTTTCAATCATATCAAACTCAGAAGAACAAAGCAAGAGTGGGTAGAGGGAGTGCAAACCAGCGTGCCAAAGTGGCGGAGGCCTAAGAGGTGGCAGAGAAGAATTGGCAGCCTCCCCCACACTTGGACTTTTATGTCATTTGACATTAAAAGCCTAGTGTAGATGTTGGGACATCCCTTAGAGTGTACTCCAATGTTGAATGGTGTTTTGCTCAAGTTGTTGTCACCTTGTTGTTTAGACCCTTCATCTTTTGTGTTCAATCTGAAAGGTCTAGCGACAAATACCCGAAGGATACAAGTTCTACAAGATGCTTTTGTTCTCACTTTATAAAGTTACTTCTTTTTTTCGGGTGAGAACAAAGAGAAGAGACTAAACATGATGTCTTTTTATTAGGAGGAGCTTTACTAGAGGAGTGGTTGCAAGCTTTGTAAAGAAACATTGCTAGTAGACCTTTATTTTATTATTATTTTAAACATAAGACATATTGTTCTAATTTATTATGCATGAAAGAAAAGGGACTATATCTAAAGCTAAACAAGCAATAGTTTAAAATCTAATAGTAATGTGAAAATTAAATATGGGATAAATACCGATGTACCTGTCGGCGAGGGCTCATTATTTCAAGTCAATTGAGCCTAACTTCTCCATTGAATTTAGCTTGAATTTGCATCTTCCAATCCCGGAGATGAGAATATGGATTTTGGCCCAGTAGGATAGTTTCGGACTTGGAGGTGTATGCTTCACCTCCTTCTTGATCAAGTTTCATTTCTCATCCCTACAAAGGTTAGTGGACAACACATACCTGAAGGATTTCTTAAAGAAACAAGGGTGATTGTTGTCATTGAGCTAAAGGTTTTCTTCTATGCTAACTACAAGTTGGCGCTCCTATTTAGTTAGCAAAGATCTTTCCTCAAGTTTTAAACTTTTGTTTCAAAGTTCACCAAGTTCTTGCAAATCTTGTGCCAAGCATAAGAGAGATATTCCATATATACAACCAATGTCTATACAAGCAATTTTAGTTCAATAATCAACCTAGAGACCATGTCTGATTTGACTAAGGTAGGATATTTAACCTAAGCACCATGCTTAATTTAAAAAGCCTATGGAAGTAGGATCAACACATCTAAATTTCAAACTAAGCACCATGCTTAATTTAAAAGATGTACGACCAAGACATCCAAACCAAAACATGCTCGCATAGAAGAGGAAGCATGATAACATACTTAAAGTTTATTTAAATGGAGTAAGAACATTGAATGGCAAACCAGAGGACAATTTTTTAATCCCACAATAGCTAGTGGTAAACTAGATTAGTAGACATCAAGGTTAATATCAAAATCTTTATGCCAATTGCTTCCCCGGCAACAGCGCCAGAAAGCTTGTTGGTATTTAACTATTTATTAACGTGCATAGATAAATTCGCAAGCGCACAGATACTGATGTAACTTTCACCCAGGAGTATTCTAGGGTATCGTATTTATTCACAAAGAAGCAATGGTTAAAGAAGTTGATAGCTAACCATCATGTATCTACTAACCTAGTATACCGACTAAACTAAAGTGGGGTAAGTGATATACGATAAGAATAGGGTGACACATAAGAAGTTCTACTCTAGAAATGATAAAGTAACAGCATAGCTAAATGGGAGGACAACGAGTGAGGGAGTTTCCTAAGTTCTTCTCTATATTCTAGAGCAGACCAGACAGGATAACTAGGAATGGGTAATGCATAGCAATCACACACAATAACACTTTGGAGCAACAGTACCTTTCTGACCCTCGAATGAAGTGAGGAGAAGTGGTTGGGGGAAGGCTGCCAAAAAGCTCTACAAAAACACCAATCTGAATGTGGTGGATTGCAAAGGCCTGACAGAGCTGTCACATCTGGGGCTACCACAACTATCCGTAGGATTGGGCACAAACTCAGGAAAACACTAGCCTAGACACTACGTCTACGCTAACCAGGCCTAGGCATTCGGTTAACAAAAACCGATCGGTTTGGTTTCTCGGTTTCTTAGAAATTTCGGTTACCTATGAATCAAGAACCGATCAGTTACATCACAATGCCAGAACTGAGGCAATCCGGTTTCGGTTAGTTCGGTTCGGTTTCGGTTATGACCGAACTAACTGAGCCAACAGATTACACACGAAAGACACAGGAAGAAAAAAAAGGAAAAACATGCTCGATGCCGCCGGCCTGGTGCTGCTCGCTCCTAGAGGTCACTGTAGTCGCTCGGAGCCACACCTCCAACCTCACCGTGCCGCCACAGGCCACAGCGACACGGCCCTGCGCATTGTTGATGCGCCGGCGCTGCTGCCTCGCCTTGGCCCCACGCACCGCCACCTCGCCTTGATGCCGCTTGGCTAGCTGCAGCAGCTCCCCTGCGTGGCTGCGTGCGCCAGAGCTGAGAGCAGAAGGGAGTTCCCCTACGACCTGTGTGGCTACGTGCACGGATAGGAAGGGTCATAAGGGAGGTGACTAGGTGAGCTGAGAGCAGAAGCGTCTGGCGGCTGGGGAGGGAACTGGGATGGAGGGATGTGTTTGGTCTGTATATATACCAAGGGTTCGAGTTAATGGGCTTGTATAGATGGGCTGAAAGTCTGGCTGGGACTGAATTCGGTTATCTCGGTTAACCGAGTCCAAGAACCGAACTAACCTGGTATATTTCGGTTACTTAAAACCGGGAACCAAATTAGGAACCGAAATATTCAGTTTCAATTAGTTCGGTTTCAGTTCGGTTTTTGGTTCTCGGTTATTTTTGCCCAGAGTTAACGCTAACGATTACTACTCTAGTCAAGGACTATCACTAGAGCACTCGATGCGAGTAGACATCCCATGCTAAGGTGAGATACAACTATACTAACCATACTTAGCTAAACAACTAAGGCATGAACTAGATAAACAATAAAGAAGATACCGATATATTGCATAGAAAGTAATATACTGAAATAAGGAAAGTACTACAAAAAAGATATAAAGCTATACCAGACTCCTGAAGACTGCTCCAGACTCTAGGAAGAGCTCCTCTTCACTCTAACTCCCACTCACACTAAGACTACATCTTGCGAGTAGAGAGAGTTTCTCTTGTGGTGTGTTACATGTGAGGGGTGAGGGTCCTATTTATAGCCTAAGGTGGAGTAGGGGCTACTCCAACGCCACGTCAACGATCCGCGTGATGTTCCTTGGCCACCATTGGATGAAACCGCTATAGAACCGAAAGCCCTAATTTGGTTTTTGATAATTGATGAAACCTAGTACTAACCTTTATGCTAAGTGTGTGAATTAGATAAGGTTGGTACACTTCAAGTGATGAAGCTAGAGGATGGTCCACGGAGATGATGATGGACATAGATGATCAAGTGCTCATCAATTGGAAAAGAAGAAAGAGAAAAACAAAAATAGGCTCAAGGCAAAGGTATATGTGATAGGGCCATTTTTGTTTTGCACTCAAGACACCATAGAGGGTGTGAGTGACTTAGGATCGATAGCCGTACTATAAAGAGGGGAAATATTTAGCTAAATGGTTTATCGAGTGCCACTAGGTGACATGATTCATGCATTGCATTTGGGAACCTAGTGTACTAACATGTGACCCTTGTAAAATGCTTTGAAAAATGCTAACACACGTGCACACAAGTTTTACACTTTGTGGTTAGCAAGTTGGAAGCAAGGGTGAAGCGGTCGCGAACTTAGAAAAAGAAAAGGAGGGGCTGCACCCTGACCAGACGTTGGTGTTGGCTCAACCGAATGCTGGACCCTGCGTTCGGTCAAATATAGCGCGGCACGGCTCAGTTGGCCGAGGGGGTCATGGAACGATCGGACGCTGCCTCCTACGAGTCTGGTCACTCTTTGCTACAGTGGCACAACGGTGTGACCGGACGCGCAGGGCGCGCATCAGTTCGGCCATGACGTATAGTGACGTCAACCTCGGGCGAGCGCTGGAGAGGACTTGGGCATCGACCGGAGCTGGGCGCGTCAGGTCAACTATGATCAGATGCATCCGGTCACTGTTTTTCCTCTCTAGTACCTTACTGGAGTGGACCAGACTCTGGGGACATGGAGTCAGGTTGTTTCCACCGGCGAGTTTGGTCGCAACTTAACTATGAAGCATTGTTCACTTTGACCATTGGGATCGGGTGGCCACGCTTGAGCACGGTGGCCACGTGGTGGCAGATGCGCTGCCGGACGCTGGGCATCTGTGTCCGATCAACCTGATCGACACGTTCAGTCGACACGAGCAGAGCCTAATCAGTGAGCCAACGGCTCTATTTCTTTAGAGACTCTATAAATAGTGTTTGGCCTGCTCCAAGGCATCTCTCTTGGTACTTTGACATGCTTGACATCCTTGTCAGCCTAAGCAAACACCTCCCATTCATCTCCATCCTTGATTCATCATCAAAGTGAGATTGAGAGTGATTCTTAATGCATTTGCTTGAGTGATTCCATCTAGTGGCACTTGGGGATCACTGTGGCTACTGATTTCTTATTACTCTTGGTGGTTGCCGCCACCTAGACAGCTTGGAGCAGCGGTGGAGGTCCGACACGTGTTGGTGATTGTTCATGGCCGGCTCCGGTGATTGTGAGGGGTCTTTTACCTTGCTTGGCGGAGAACCAAAAGGTAACTCTAGTGGATTGCTCATGTCATTGAGTTATCTCACTTGTGGGTAGGTTCTTGTAGTGTCCAACGTGTGGATGAGGTTCGTGCAACACCTCTTAGCCACCGAACCACCAAGTGTTGGTCAACACAACGGGGACTAGCGTGTCGGCAAGCACGTGAACCTCGGGAGAAAAATTGGTTGTCTCTTGCCATTTGGTATTCTCCCGGTGATTGATTGATATTCATATTGTGATTGGTTCATCCCTCGATGCGGTGGTATAATACCTTACTCTCTCCATTACATTCCCGCAAACTAGTTGTAACAAGCTCTTTAGTGTAATTAGTTTTGAGAGCATGTCTTACCTTTGCTAGTGTTGCTTCTGACCTAGTTGAGCTCTTTAGTGTAGCTAGCTTTTGAGAGCTCGTAGTGACTTAGTCATTGATTGACTTAGAGATTATAGCAACTAGAGTTGTTGGGATAGGTGGCTTGCAACACTTGTTAGAGCTAGTGCAAAAAGCTTTATAGCCAATTAGTTGTCTAACAAGTTTGCCTAGTGTTTTGTAGTTTTTAAATTAGGCTATTCACCCCCCTCTAGCCAATTAGTACCTTTCAAGAACCGACTTGGAATGGATGCTTGAGATAATCTGAGGTGCATGGCAGCATGCCGGAAGTCGGTGGAGGTGATTGGGCCACTGAGGTGCGCCGGGCGGCGTGGTGAGGGTGCCAGCTGGCCCTTGATTTCGCCGCCTTTCAATCATAGGGTCTTGGTTGGCTCCCAAAGGCGGTGGTGGAGGCAGCCCATGCGAAGATTTGGATAGAAAATCAGTTTGGAGGTCGGTTGGAGGGCTCCAAGTCCATGATAGTGGACCCATGGATCCAAGACAACTCCATCATGACCATTGATGCAAACCGACTTAAATCAATGCATGGGAGAGCTTGTGGAGCAGCTCCCATGGATTGGTGACATGACAAGTGCCAAAGTGGCACTTGGGGGCCGGGCGGCGCCCTTGTGGGGCCGGGCGATGGGCCCAAGTGGCCCCAAGGCCTCCTACCACGTCCACTTGCCTCCTATGTGTCTATTTGTCACCATTTTAGCCAAAATTCATGCATACAAATATATTTCCATGTACAAGTGGAACTAGGTGAATTATAAAGCAAATCCTACACATGTGATATTGTTTTCTCCCATTGTTGGTGCAATGTTGATGGTCCAAATAGGCATTTAGTGACCGTCAACAATATATATGATGTATGTACTATGAAACCGTGAGTTCAGTTGCTAGCAGTCTTTCAGTCATAGGCTCATAGTGCAAGGCTTAGGGTGGGGAAGGGCTAGTGAGGTGGAGACCGTTGGTGGAATAGAAATTATTTTGGCATCACTGCAAGGATGACCCATGGATAAGGGATTTAATCCCCTCCCAAGTCCCATTCTTCCCTTGGTGAAGGTGATAGGCCCATGGTGAATTAGCAATTGGATTGGCTAGATTAGACTGTGGGCAACCTAATTGCACTTGCAGGTGACAACACCTCCCATATTAGCACAAATAGTTTGAGTTTGATTATGAAGCAGATAGTTTTGTAGAATTGATCTAACATAATAAGAGGACATGATAAGAAGTTCCATTTGAATGTTTCTACGTTTTTATGCAACAATTCAATTTCTGGACCTATCTATGACACTATAGGCCAAACAGAGCATTTGGAAAATGTGAAAGAGGCAAACACTTATGTTCATGCATCCCACACTAATCCATATTAACACAAAACACGCATTGTACCCCTATGAATGATTCTAACATTTTGACCTGGCAAATCTTGAGATTTTGGAAGGCATCATATGAGCCTCGCTTTTTATCAACACACTTCCTACGATTGATTAAGTAGCCCAAAAAGCAAATGCTCATGTTTTCTAGAAGACTTCAACCTGGGTGGGCATCTGCCATAGAGATTGTATCTAACAAATGAAGGTATGCTTAGTTTACAAAAGGACACTCATATGCACATGTCTAGGCCAAGGAGCATCAACTTTCACACACACACACACACACTAGACACACACATTCCGTGGGTACTATGAACCCAAGAGTTAAGTTGAGACCTACCTTTCAATCACAGGCTCACAACACAGTTTTGTAGAATCGATCCAATATAATAAGAGGATAGGATGAGAAGTTTTGTTAGAATGTTGCATGTTTATGTGCAACAATTCAATTTCTGGCCATATCCCTGACACCATAGGCCAGATAAAGAATTTGAAACACATTGCCTACCATTGAAAATTAAGTAGCCCAAAATGCAAACACCGATGTTGTCTCAAAGACTTCAACCCAAGTGGACAAGTTCTGCCATAGTGTATGTTCCTAATAATGAATTGATCTATGCTCACAAAATGGATACTCACATGCATGTGTCTAGGCCATGGAGCATTAACTCACACACATATGCATGTGTGTGTGGGTGAGTGCGCGTGCACACACACAACAAATGAGCAACTACAAATCATATATGGTAGCTTGATTAGTTCTTATGACAACGAAACCTAAAAATGTGGGAATTTTATGGAGTTTTCAGGTGGCCATTCTGTGCCTGTGGTATATATGATGTAGGTACTGTGAACTCACGAGTTCAGTTGCTTGTAGCCTTTCAGTCACAGGCTCATAGTGCAAGGCTTAGTGTGGGGAAGGGCTGGTGAGGTGGAGACCGTTGGTGGAATAGAAATTATTTTGGCATCAATGCAAGGATGCTCCATGGATAAGGGATTTAATCCCCTCCCAAGTCCCATTCTCCCCATGGCGAAGGTGATAGGCCCATGGTGAATTGGCAATTGGATTGGCTAGATTAGACTATGGGCAACCTAATTGCACTTGTAGGTGACAACACCTCCCATATTAGCACAAATAGTTTGAGTTTGATTATGAAGCAGATAGTTTTGTAGAATTGATCTAACATAATAAGTGGACATGATAAGAAGTTCCATTTGAATGTTTCTAGGTTTTTATGCAACAATTCAATTTCTAGACCTATCTGTGACACTATAGGCCAAATAGAGCATTTGGTAAAAAATGTGAAAGAGGCAAACACTTAGGTTCACGCATCCCACACTAATCCATATTAACACAAAACACGCATTGTACCCCTATGAATGATTCTAACACTTTGACCTGGCAAATCTTGGAAGGCATCATAGGATGCTTGCTTTTTATCAACACACTTCCTACGATTGATAATTAAGTAGCCCAAAAAGCAAATGCCCGTGTTTTCTAGAACACTTCAACCTGGGTGGGCATCTACTATAGTGCATGTACCTAACAAACGAAGGTATGCTTAGTTTACAAAAGGGACACTCATATGCACTTGTCTAGGCCAAGGAGCATCAAATTTCACACACACACATGCACACACACACACACACACCAGAGACACACATTCCGTGGGTACTATGAACCTAAGAGTTAAGTTGAGACGTACCTTTCAATCACAGGCTCACAACGCAGTTTTGTAGAATCGATCCAATATAATAAGAGGACAGGATGTGAAGTTTTGTTAGAATGTTGCATATTTATATGCAACAAATCAATTTTTGGCCATATCCCTGACACCATAGGCTAGATAAACTATTTGAAACACATTGCCTACCATTGAAAATTAAGTAGCCCAAAATGCAAACACCCATGTTGTCTCAAAGACTTCAACCCAAGCGAACAAGTTCTGCCATAGTGTATGTACCTAATGAATAGATCTATGCTCGGTTTACAAAATGGATACTCATATGCATGTGTATCAGCAACGGAGCATCAACCCACACACACATGCACGTGTGGGTGTGGGTGTGTGCGTGTGCGCACACAATAAATGAGCAACTACATGTCATATAGTGTAGTTTGATCAGTTTCTATGACAGCGAGGCCTAAAAATGTGGGAATTTTATGGAGTTTTGAGAAGGCCATTCGGTGCTTGTGGTATATATGATGTAGGTATTGTGAATACATGAGTTAAGTTGCTTGTAGCCTTTCAGTCATAGGCTCATAGTGCACGGCTAAGGGTGGGGAGGGCTTGTGAGGTGGAGACAGTTGGTGGAATAGAAATTATTTTGGCTTCAATGCAAGGATGCCACATGGATAAGGGATTTAATCCCACCCAAGTCACAATCTCCCCTTGGCGAGGGTGAAGACCCATGGTGAATTGGCAATTCGATTGGCAAGATTAGACTATGGGCAACCTAATTGCACTTGTAAATGACAACTCCTCCCATATTAGCACAAGTAGTTTGAGTTTGATTATGAAGCGTGATAGTTTTGTAGAATATATCCAAGATAATAAGAGGACATGATAAGAAATTACGTTTGAATGTTTCTAGGCTTTTATGGAACAATTCAATTTGTAGCCCTATCCCTGACACTATAGGCCAAATAGAGCATTTGGAATAACGTGAAAGAGGCAAACACTTAGGTTCACGCATCCCACACTAATCCATATTAACACAAACCATGCATTGTACCCCTATGAATGATTCCAAAATTTTGACTTGGCAAATCTTGAGATTTTGGAAGGCATCATAGGAGCCTCACTTTCTATATATAAACACACTTCCTACAATTGATAATTAAGTAGCCCAAAAAACAAATGTCTGTGTTCTTAAAAGAGTTCAACCCGGGCATCTACCATAGTGCATGTACCGAACACATAAGGTATGCTCAGTTTACAAAATGGATAGTCATATGCACATGTCTAGGCCAAGGAGCGTATTTCACACACACACACACCCCACCACACACACATTCCATGGGTACTATGAACATGAGAGTTAAGTTGAGAGCTACCTTTCAATCACAGGCACACAACGCATAGTTTTGTAGAATCAATCCAACATAATAAGAGGATGTGATGTGTTTATATGCAGCAATTCCATTTTTGGCCATATCCCTAACACCATAGTCTAGATAAAGAATTTGAAGCACATTGCCTACCATTGAAAATTAAGTAGCTCAAAATGCAAAGACCCATGTTGTCTCAAAGACTTCAACCCAAGCAGACAAGTTCCGCCATAGTGTATGCACTTAATGAATCACTCTATGCTCAATTTACAAAACGAATACTCATATGCATGTGTATAGGCCATGGAGCATCAACTCACACACATATGCACATGTGTGTGGGTGAGTGCATGTGCACACACACAACAAATAAGCAACTGCAAATCATATATGGTAGCTTGATCAGCTCCTATGACACCGAGGCTGGAAAATGTGGGAATTTTATGGAGTTTTGATAGGGCCATTGTGCCTGTGGTATATATGATGTAGGTACTATGAAGTCATGAGTTCAGTTTCTAGCAGCCTTTCAGTCACAGGCTAATAGTGCAAGGCTTAGGGTGGTGTAGGGTTAGTGAGGTGGAGACCGTTGGTGGACCAGAAATTATTTTGGCATCAATGCAAGGATGCCCCATGGATAGGGGATTTAGTCCCCTCCCAAGTCCCAATCTACCCTTGGCAAAGGTGATAGACCCATGGTGAATTGGCAATTCGATTGGATAGATTATACTATATATAGGCAACCTAATTGCAGTTGCAGATGACAATTCCTCCCATACTAGCACAAGTAGTTTGAGTTTGATTATGAAGCGTGATAGTTTTGTAGAACATATACACACCACACACACACATGTCGTGGGTACTATGAACATGAGAGATAAGTTGAGAACTACCTTTCAATCATATGCTCACAATGCATAATTTTATAGAATCGATCCAACATAATAAGAGGACATGATGACAAGTTTTGTTAGAATATGTTGCATGTTTATATGCAACAATTCAATTTCTGGCCATATCCCTGACACCATAGGCCAGATAAAGCATTTGAAACACATTGCCTGCCATTGAAAATTAAGTAGCCCAAAATGCAAACACCCATGTTGTCTCAAAGACTTCAACCCAAGCGAACAAGTTCCGCCATAGTGTATTTACCTAATGATTCGATCTATGCTTGGTTTACAAAATGGATACTCATATGCATGTGTGTAGTCTATGGAGCATCAACTCACACACATACTCACGCATGTGTGGGTGTGTGCGCGCACAAGCACACAACAAGCTAGTGAGCAACAACAAATCATATATGGTAGCTTGATCGGTTCCTATGACAGTGAGGCCTGAAAATGTGGGAATTTTATGGAGTTTTGATTGGCCATTTTGTTCCTATGGTATATGATGTAGGTACTATGAAGTCATGAGTTCAGTTTCTAGCAGCCTTTCAGTCACAGGCTCATAGTGCAAGGCTTAGGGTGGGGTAGGGTTGGTGAGGTGGAGACTGTTGGTGGACCAGAAATTATTTTGGCATCAATGCAATGATGCTCATGGATAAGGTATCTAATCCCCTCCCAAGTCCCAATCTCCCCTTAGCGAAGGTGATAGGCCCATTGTGAATCGGTAATTCGATTGGCTAGATTAGACTATGGGCAGCCTAATTACACTTGTAGATGACAACACCTCCCATATTAGCACAAGTAGTTTGAGTTTGATTATGAAGCATGTTAGTTTTGTAGAATTGATCCAACATAAAATAAGAGGCATGATAAGATGTTCCATTTGAATGTTTCCATGTTTTTATGCAACAATTCAACTTCTATCCCTATCCCAGACACTATAGTCCAAACAGAGAATTTGGAAAAATGTGAAAGAGGCAAACACTTAGGTTCACGCATCCCACACTAATCCATATTAGCACAAAACTCGCATGGTATCCCTATGAATGATTCCAAAATTTTGACTTGACAAATCTTGAGATTTTGGAAGGCATCATAGGAGCCTCGCTTTCTATAAACACACTTCCTACTATTGATAATTAAGTAGCCCAAAAAGCAAACACCCAGGTTTTCTCAAAGACTTCAACCCGGTTTGGCATGTTTTGCCATGATGTATGTACCTAAAGAACTAAGGTATGCTCGGTTTACAAATGGATACTCATGCATGCATCTAGGGCATGGAACATCAACTTTCACACACACATGCGTGCGCTCAGGAAGACACACATGGGCAAGCACGGACGCACCCACCACACACACACACACACTATAAGCAAGCATCAGAGTTTTTTGGGAGGGCCATTCAGTTCCTATGGTATATTCTATGGGTACTGTGAACATGTGAGTTCAGTTACTAGCGACCTTTTAGTCATAGGCTCATAATGCAAGGTTTAGGGTGGGGTGGGGTGAGTGGTGTAGAGACCGATGGTGAATCAACATCAATGCTAGGATGTCCCATGGATGAGGGATTTAATCTCTTCCCATGTCCAAGTCCCCCTTGGCGAAGGTGATAGACCATGGTGAATCGACAATTCGATTGGCTACAATCCACAATGGGAAACCTAAAAATTGCACTTGGAACTGAAACAATAACTTTTCCCATATTAGCACACAAAGTTCGAGTTTTATTATGAAGCTGGTAGTTTTGTAAAATTGATCCAAAATGTTCCTTTTTGGTCTAAGTCCGCCATGCATCCTAGCGAACTATATAAAAAATACTTGCAAATAATATTAGTCTAACTTGGTCATGTTGATCATCAAACACCAAAATACAAACTAAATGGGCCAAGGGTCCATTTTGCTTACAACTCTGAAAATCCCTCGTAGTGAAACTCTACTACACACGTTTTGGAAAATATGATATTAAACTTGCAAACCCTGATATATATTGGGAATGACGACTCATGGGTAAAGAGGTGCACACTCTACAAAAGTTATTTAAAACTGATATAAACCGTGCTCTTGGTCATGAGCGAACTGGATCATTCTTATTAGCTTGTTACCATGGATGGTTTGGGCTATGATTAATATTGTTGTTCATTGGTTCTAATCATTTGGGAGCTCTAAGCATAATCTAGAAACTTAGGCTTGATAAATAAAAGGTGACCAACTAAACATGATTACCGCATTATAGTTGTGTCTCTTTTGAGCCTCGTATAAACTCATGTTATGCTTGTTGAGAATGATGATGCTCACACCTGCTATATTTCAACAAAATCCTAGATGGCTATTAGAAGGTGGATCTTTCGGTGAGTTTCTTGATGAGTCCATGAGTACTATTTAAGTGCTCCCCTAGCCAACCATCCCTATGGAGAATGGAGGTCAAAGAGAGAAGATTAGTAATGTTACTCTGTTTTTCTAAAGATGTAAGTGTTAATGTAAATATGTTTAACATTATATAGTGAGCACTATTTCTGATATTTTTCAATATTTGTTGTTATATGTATCTTACGAAAACCAGATGCGGCAGCCAATAAGATAGGTTAATGTGTTCAAAAGTGTAGTTTTACAAAGACAACATAGATGCATAACAATCATAATGATCCTTATTGTGATGGAAGGAGCATGTGCTCTACATATCTTCATGCTAATCTAGCTCATCAGTAAAGGAAGAGACGAAGTGCCAATATAGGGTCCTACATGGAATATATAGTGTTGTGCCTGAGCATCAAACCATGGTGGGTTTAGGGTTGGCGACTTCATCAGTTATGTGTTCATTATGTGTTCATTCGTTGTTGCACATCCGTGTACCATGTCATCCTTTGTTCCTTTCCAAATTGTGCACATCATGTAATTAACTTGCATATGAATTTTAAAATACATCCTACTAGTACAGCATGTTCTTAATACAATTTTTTTTATCTTTCCTTCCATGGCATGCACCCTATAAATTGAGGCAACAATATACATACTGCATCAATATCTACATCAATCATCCAGAGTTTACTAACTACATGACAAAACACTCGGAAAATCATCGAGTAATAGTATAAATCTCCCTAAAATGCTGCCTTTTAATTACTTTGTTTGGCCTAATCTACACCTATGTTGAAAAAGAAGTGTCCTACCCAAATCTTTGCTAAGGATCGACTAGCTAGGGTTCTTTCCCACAAAAAAAAGAAGACGATCAACAAGGCTCCATGCAAAACAAAAGATACTAATCTGTGAACAGTGGAATTCATATAGTGACAAAAAAAGGAGAAGAAATTACTGGATATAATTATGTAGCACACGGAATGATCTTTAAAAAACAAAAAAAGTAATACGCTTCAGTTTTTTTTAAAAGATATAGGGCAAAACGTATTTATAAGGCTATGGTTGCAAATAAAGTTCCTGGCCTTAAGAAGAGTGTAGTAACAGCAACTCGATCAACTAAACGATTGATTAGGAATGAAATGTGTCAAGATAAGTATGAACACAAATGTGAGCATTTATGGATCTTTTTCTGTCTTAAAAGTGGAGTTTTAGCAAAAGTATAGAAGATATAGTATAATTAGGGCCACAACAGGACTAGGGGCCCGAAAGTTCGAGCATGTTCTAGAGGAGAGTAGATTACTTGTTGAGCAATGCAAAGCTAGCAATAGATATGCATATGCATGGTTGGCTACTGTCGGTCTGAACATCAGAACATTTTGTATGTGGCTTCTGCGGTTTATGCTTGGCTAGCTCACTAACCGGTCGCTTCTAAGATCAGGCATGTAGCCATCACCCCGTCTATCTTAATCCATTAGCTAGCATGCACACAAGCAACTGTTGAAACAAGCAACAAAAGAAATTGATTGAGGGACGACTCAACGTACGGAAAAGGTTTGGCAAAGGCTAACTATATATGCTGGTTTGGTAGGTTCGTAAAGTCATGTTTGTATAGATCTAGATCTCGATTGGGCCTGTATCAAGTACTCTACTACTACGTACAAACCCGTCACATGTTTCTTGGCAATCTCCGTGTTGATCTTCTCATGTTTCTGGATTTGGAGAAGTTGCCCATCCAGTAGTCAATTATACTTGACGTACGTTCAGACAGGAAAACAAGTTATTTTAGCTTGATTTTGACTTAAGCTGCACAAAACATCAACTAGACATGACTTGAGCTAGTATTAAGTCACTCATGTGATCAATAATAAATAGAGCATCTCAAGGCTCCTCTGAGCCCTAGAGTATGTTTGGTAGAGATCCAAATTCTATTAATTAATTAGAAATATTTTGGATCCAGAGTCCCTCAAAAAAATATTTTGGACGATAAATGGATCGTTCAAAAAAATGTTCTTTCATATAAAATAATATAAATGAAAACATGTTTTAATTTTTTTTAACTTTTTGTGAGCAAAGAACAACTTAAATACAACTTGTTTTAATTTGTTGCACTTAAAAAGGGATTAATTGAAAAATATCACGTGAAAACGAAGATTCAGAGTCGATTGGTTAAATTATTCTTGGACACAGGGATAAATTAGCTCCAAATTAAACCGTAGTTAGCAACAAAATCTAGATCAGCCGATAGGTTAGTTAGCTTGGAGACACAGACACTAGACTTAAAAGCATGGATATCGTATTGACAAAAGTAGAGTTGTGCAAGCGTCATGTAGTCGTCATTTTGGTGGCTCAAAAAAAGCTATAGCTTTCAAGAATTGAGCTGTACGGTCTACGGTTCGGTTGGATACTTGGATAGGCTGTTGCGCCATGCGTCCGTACGTATTGGAGCAACAGTATGTAGGTACAGCACGAATTCTTCAACATCATGCATGTACTACTCCGTATATACATACATATACTAATAGCAGCAAGACTGAACAATTAACGGTAATGCTAGGCATCTTACGTCCGACACGAGCAAATCGTCGGACACTACCGCATACCGACAGCCTCGTTGTTTGCGCTTTTACCCCGCCGCTCGCTCTGCTAGCGAGTTTATCTAAAAAAAAATCATCCAACCTTATCCGTTCCACTTCCTCCTCCCCTGTCGCAGCGCCTTGTAGCTGCCCCGTCCTGGACGCAGACGCGCACCCCCCTCGCTGCTACCGTGTGCCCCATCCGCCGCTGCTCGCTCACGCCTTGTCCCGCGCGCCTCTCGCCCCCTCCTGTCGCGCGCTGGTGCTCGTGGTGCTTGCTTCGCACGTCGCGCACGTCACCCGCCCAGCCGACCCAAGCCCGGTGCTGTGGCGTTGGTGCTCGCACGCGCCGCTGGTGCTGGATGCTAGTGCAGTGGTGCTCGCGCGCTGTCACTCGCTGCCGGCTCCCACCCCGACAGCCGGAATTGATCGGCATAGGCTCTCCTCATCCCCTATGTTGCAAATATATGTTTCAAGTGTTTCAGAGGTTTCGGAGATATGTTACAGATGTTTCATATGGACGTTACAAAAGTAGATCGGGGGATGTTGTTGCACATGTTGCACATGATGCAAGTTTTTCAGAGACATGTTGTAAGAGTTTGTTCAAAATATTTTATTTGTTCCAAACATATGTTGCAAGCGTTTTGATTTGGATGTTACATATGTTTCACATATATGCTGCAACAGTATGTCCTAAATGTTTTATCTGTTTCTGTCTTCCGTTGCAGCAAGTGTTTTCATGTTACAAGTTGCTAGTGTTCTATTTAGGTGTTGCATATGTTTTCACACATATGTTGCAAGTGTATTTTCTAAATGTTTCATCTGTTTCGAACGTATGTTGCAAGTGTAGGTGCGGGGGAGTGATGGTGGCACGGCACGAGCGCCGAGGAACGGGGCGTGGCAAGCCAATGGACGGCAGACGTGGCGCGCGGTGCTCTAGGGGCTTGCGGTCGGGGGCACGACAGGGCGGGGTGCACCTGCGGGGCGGGCCAAATCGAGGCGGATAGGGCGGATTACGAGCGAGTCATACAGACACGACGACGGTGCGATGTGCAGAGGGTAGGGCGAATTAGTGGACGGGGGCAGGCTGTGCAGGCACGCGTAGTCCGATGTCCGGGTGCCGGCACATCCCAACAATTAATGTAGGCAGCGCGATCCTCGATCGCTTGAATACTCTATTAATCATAGACGAAAGGTATACGAAATTCTCGAGTACATTCTTCCGTAGACTCAGAAGAAACCGAGCTCTAGTGTTTCAATAAGCCCGATATAATAAGATGTTTATATGGTTGTCACCGATCCACTTGCTTAATTAGATACGTACAGGGTTTTTTTTACCGACCGGTTTCCGGTAACCGCCGGCCGCCGGTAGCGGTAAACCGGCCCGGTTTACCGGTAACCGGTCGGTAACCGGCCGAATTCAAAATCAAATTCAAACCCTCTTCGGTTCGGTTCGCGTCCGGTAAACCGGCCGGTTTGGAGCGGTAACCGGCCGGTTTGACCGGTTTACCGCTCCAAACCTTTTTTTTTCATGAATAAAAAGAAATTTTGGTACTTCCTTTGCACAAATTAATGTAAAAAGACCACACAATGTGGTAAAAAATAACATAAGTCACTAAAGCAACAATATATAGTCGCATACAAATACATATTCGCTTAAATATATAGTCACTAAAACAACAATATATAGTCGCATACAAATACAATATATAGTCGCTTACACAAACAAAGATATAGTTTCCGCTCGCATGGTCAACTACGTAGGATGTATGGGAAGACCCATTGTTGGCACGACATTTCATATTCGGTGGTGGACATAAGAGAGATACCTTGATGTCTAAGCAGGTCAGCCTTGTAATCTTGCCAAGTTTGTCCTGTCTATGCTGCTGTTGTCTCCCATTTTTGAACTAACATATTGTAAAAACTGGGGTCTTCCCATTCATACACCCATCTAGTCTGAGTCTGCATGGTCATGTCAGGAATGGGATAGCTATAAGTAGGCTGTGAGGTATCGCTGTAGGAGGAAGAAGAGTACTGTGGAGTGTCGTAGTCCGTCGGTGCATATGCTCTCCTCTGCGATGTCGGTTGTCCATGGTCACGGTCTTGAGTAGCATGTGTGAATTGGGTCTCGCCTGCAATCAACCATAATTAGTAGGCATAGACAGAAACAATTGTGTGTATGTAGGTGCAATGGATACCTGTGAAATGAAGACCTACATAACTACTACCACCAGCACCAATAGTAGCATCCCCACTCCCACCACCACCACCGTCTGTCCCACCAGCACCGCCACCATCACTCCCACTAGCACCGTCATTGGCACTGTCATCGTCACTACTGTCATCGTCACCACTATCCTGGGACTGGTATTGCTCATCCTCAGTCTCTGTGTCGCTGGTCACTGCTTTTCCTTTTCCTCGGTGACGCTTGCCGTGACCCTTCGGAGGCCATTGTCGGTGACCACATGTACAATATGCTCGGCACCAATCTCCTCCACCACCTTCCGAATCTCCTGAAAAAACGCATAACATATTATATATACACACATATATATATAAATAAAAAAGAAACACATGACAACTATGTTTAGGACGTACCCTGTACAAATAGTTAGCATCTTGACTTTTTCCAGATGCATCAATGGATTTGTGAAACCATGTGACCCCATTGCAATAAATCAGAAAGTTTATGACACTCATTTTTGTGGGGCCAGTCCATGAATCACACATCAACGTGACGCCAAAGTTGGGCCACTCCTTCTGAAACTTCGCATATCTATCCTTCAAGTCTTTCTCATTCTGTTATAGGTACTTGCCATCAATATCTCTTCCAGTGGGTGACGCGATGCCTTCACCTGAAACCATAAGCAAACAATGAGAATATGGAAACATACATAAGGCCATAGGTCTCCACGTATAGGTACTTACCCCACTTCTGTGTCTCTCGCACCGCACTGACAAAGTACGGATTATCGGCATTTCGTCCTGGGATTCCTACATAATGGAAAAACTTTCCCCAAGCTTTACCAATAGCTTCCTTTGCATTTTTCCCCTTCTGCGTCCAAGAGCCTGTATCAATCCTTTGTTGCTGCATTCCTCTCCTCCCACCCGCTGCCACATGATAGTCCTCCACCTCCACTGGAGTCTCCCTCCGTGATCCTGCTCTTCTAAACAACCTGTCAATAGGATTCCCACCTTGCGAACCACCACCACCACCACTACCCCCTCCACGGTGGTAATTACCTCCTCTCTGTTGCACCCTCTGCTCGTAGTCATATTCTGCTCTTGACTGGTTTAGTGCTTCCTTCATCTGAGCCTCATATTCATCATCACCGAGGGGATGGTTTCCCTTAGCTGCAGCTTTTTCTTGTGCCAACCTTTGTCGAGCCCGGTCAGCAGTCGTCTTCTTAGCTCTGTCAAGATCTCGCCGAAAGTACGCACGCACATCTGGTGGCACACGGGCGCAATGCAAGGTGTCCGCCCCGTACCCAGCCAAATGCTGTTTAAATCTAGTGCAATCACCGCCTGCTCTCGTCACATGACAATATTTGCATCTCCATCCAGGAGTAAGATTTTCACCATGCTCCCATACAACGTCTCTGTTTCTGCCTGACATTGTCTACTCTACCTGCATAAACGGACAACACAAAGTCACACCTAAATAAAATGTATCCTAAATCCTACCACAAATCCTCCACAATATATACCTAAAATATACCTAAAATCTATACCTCACATACACAAAGTCACAATATATACACAAAGTCACACAATATATACCTAAAATATACATCCTACCATAAATCCTACCTCTAATCCTAAATCCTAAAAAAATATCCTAAAATAAATCCTACCTAAAACCTAACAAAAAAACTATCCTAAATCCTAACACAAATTCTACCTAAATCCTAAAACTACTCTAAATAAAAAAAACAAAAAAAAACTCACCTGCGCGGTTAGCCGCGGATCCGGTCGGTTTACCGGGCTAACCGACCGGTTAACCGCTAGATCTGTCCGGTCAACCGACCGAGCATCGCGGGCTCGGTAAACCGCGCTGGCCGGTCGGTAAACCGAGGTCTTCGAGCGGTAAGCCGGCGGCGGCGGCCGGTCGGCAAGGGTTAGGGTCGGACGCGTCGCGGAAGGGAGAGGAAAGGAGCGTCGGCGCGTTTGACCCCCCCCCCCCCGCGAGCTCCCGGCTCGTTTTGTGCCCGTGGCGGCCTAATGGGCCTCATGGGCCTTAACGGGCCGGGACCGGTTTTTTTTTCTTTTTTTTCAAACTTCTATTCGTATAAATAAAAACTAAACGAACTCAAATTTGAAAAATTTTTACACCATCGGCTTCTATAAATCATGGACTATTTTTAGGAATTTTTTCAGCATTTTTTTTTCAAATTTTAAATTTGAATTTGGGGAATACCTAACCGGACCGGACCGGAACCGGACCGGCCCGGTTAGGGCGGTTACCGCGGTAAACCGCGGTAAACCGGCCGGTTTTTTTAACCCTGGATACGTATATACACTCCACAGTCCACACACACCAAGAAGAGAACCCAACACACCCTAATGGATAATCCTAGTACGCATGTTGCTCAGCTAATTACGCCAAGTCCGGGCTCCGGCACGGCGGCACCGGCAGCAGATTTGCATCTTGCGTCAGCCGTGCATGCGCGCGCACGCTCCCGCGTGGCCTCCAAATCAATGGATCGATCGACCTTGTCCTTGCGTCCACCCCACGGCATCCTCCCTGTCCCTGGACCTCCTGCCGGCCCACGTTCCCTCTCCGGTCGATCTCCACCACAGCGCCGGGCGCTGGCTGGCTGGCTCACACTCGCGAACAGCCACCCCCTTGCCCCTTCATCTCTTGCCTTCCGGACAACCTCGTCTCCCGCGCTCACGCAACCGCCCTTGATCTCCACAGCCATGGCGACATCACGCCGCCACGCGCATACACTGGCCGCGTATATATGCACCGCACTGACGCAGCCATACTTATCATTGCATCTCCATCGACCGCTTGGGTTAACCTTTCCCGCGACATAAACAGACATTCAAAGCTCCAACCTTGAAACTAAGTTATCGATCGGTCGATCGGCAGACCAATGGACGTCTCCGACCGGTCGGTGCGGCTGACCATCGAGGCGCAGCCGAGCGACCCGCCAGCGGGTGCCCCGGGATTCATGGCGGCGACGACGCCGTTCGAACCGCAGCTCTCGGACTCGCCACCGCGCCCGAGCGTGCACGCGGCCGACGACGACGACAACGAGGCGTCGTGCAGCGCGCGGCGGGGGCGGCCGGACCCGGACGACGCCGCGGCGGGGCCCGAGCGCCGGCTCACGCTGCTGGCGCTGCGGCTCGCCGTGCTGGAGAAGGCGGCCAGCGGGCTGGGCGCGCTGGGCTTTATCTGGGCCACCGTCGTGCTCCTCGGCGGCTTCGCCATCACGCTGGAGCGGGTCGACTTCTGGTGCGTCACCGTCATCCTCCTCGTCGAGGGCGCGCGCATCTTCAGCCGCAGCCACGAGCTGGAGTGGCAGCACCAGGCCACGTGGTCGCTCTCGCTCGCCGAAGCGGGACGGTCCAGCGTCCGACTCGTCGCGCGATCATTCCGCTTCGTCTTCCACCGCGCGGGCGGCTGCGCGACGAGCGGGAAGCAAGCGGCCGGCGGAGACGCCGCGGCAGCGTCCTGCAGCAGCCACGTCGGGCGGAACGGATGCGGATGGGGCTGGACCTGGACCTGGACCTGGACCACATGGCCCTGGAGCTGGAGCTTCCTGTCGGGCCACGTCGGGCGGGTCTTCTACTGGCTGCAGCTGGCGTCCGCGACGGCGTGCGTGGTGCTGTCCGGGGTGCGGCTCGCCAGGCAGGACTTCGGGGAGGCCGTGGACGCGCGGACGAATCGGCGGTCGGCGCTCGACATCTTCTACGGCCTGGCGCTGGCCGAGGCGCTGCTGTTCCTCGCCGAGAAGGCGGCGTGGGAGTGGGAGGTCAGCCACGGCCGCCTGCTGGAGCGCGTCGCCGCCGAGTGCCGCCTCGCGGGCGCGCCGGGGCTGCTCGCCATCCGCCGCTTCTTCTACGACGCCTACTCGCGGTGCGTCGAGGGGAGCATCTTCGACGGCCTCCGCATGGACCTCGTCTCCTTCGCCGATGAGCTCATCGTGGGGGGGTCCCACGACGAGCAGCGCATCGGCGTGGGCATCCTCGTCAACGTGGCCGCCAGCCCGCGGCAAGGGGACGCTGCGCTGCGCCGCGTCGGCACGTCGCCCGCCGTCGTGGAGCGGCTCGTAGAGATGCTCAGCTGGACGGGCCCCGCCGAGCGCGGCGCGCGGGCTTCCGCGGCGCTCGTCGTGTCCAAGCTCGCCAGCAAGAAGCGCAACGCGCTCCGCGTCGCAGGGGTGCCCGGCGCCATCGAGTCCGTGTCGTCGCTGCTCTACGCCGCTGACGAGGAGTGCAACCTCCTAGGCCTCCTCATCATCAAGAAGCTTGCGCGCGACCACGACAACTGCAGCAAGATCGGCACCGCCCGCGGCCTGCTCGACAAGATCATCGACTTCTCCACCATCGGCGTCGTCGGCGGCGCGTCGTCCCCGCCCACCGCCACGTTCTTCATGGCCCCCGCGCGCGCCAAGGCCGTGCAGCGGTCGCTGCAGGTGATCAAGATGCTCGCCGAGACCACAGGCAGCACCGGGAAGTAGCTCAGGCGAGAGGTGGCGGAGATCGTGTTCACGGTGAGCAACATCCGCGCCGTGCTCCGGCACGCGCCCGCCGCCCACGTCGGGCTGCGGCGGCTCGGCGCCGAGGTGCTGACGCGACTCGCCATGGACGCGGACGCGCGCGAGCGGATCGGCGGCACGGGTGGGGTGGTCGCGCTCCTGCTCGACATGTTCCTCCGCGCCGGAGGCTTCTCCGACGAGGCCGCCGCCGCCGACGCCGCGCGCGTCGAGGCCGGCGAGGCGCTCGCCATGCTGGCCCTGGAGAGCCCGCGCAACTGCGAGCGCATCCTCAGAGCCGGCGGTGGCAGGTCGAGCTCGGCCACCACATCCACCACCACCGTGGACAGCCTCGTCGACGCGCTTGGGGACGCGGCCATCGGCGTCGGGGCGGGCAGGATCCTGACGAACCTCTGCGCGTACACCGGCGGGAGCTGCGAGTGGTTCCCGCAGCTCCGCCGCGCGACGCGCGGCGCGGCCACGGTGCTCCGGGACGTGGCCACCGTCAACGAGTCAAAGCCGCTGGAGGTGTCGCTGGGCTTGGCGGCTCAGCTGGTGAGGCTGATGGGCCCGCACGAGCTGGCCCACCACCTCGTCAGCGCCGGGGTCACCGAGGCGGGCCTGGTCAGCCGGCTGGTCATCGTGCTGGCGACGTACGCCTGCCCTTCGATCAAGGCGCCGCGGATCCGGAGGTTCACGGTCGAGCTCGTCATCGCGCTGCTGAGGACGCCGCCGGCGCGAGAGAGGTGGCTGATCGCCGAGGCGATGGCCGCGGCGGGGATGGGCGCGGAGCTGCGGCGAGTGGCGGAGACGACGTCGGAGCTGGAGTGCTTCCACGTGTTCTCCGGCAGCGCTGGTCTGAGCAGGCACGCCGTCGGGCTCGCCGCGCTAGTCGACACGGCGCTGGAGCTCATGGGCACCGTCGCCGAAGCCGAGCCCCACGGCCACGTGTGACAACTGATAAGTGTGCGTGTGTGCGACTGTGTGTTGCTGTTGCGTGCGGGCAAGAAGCTGAGGAACTTGTTGAGTGTGTACAGGGATTTTTTTTAACGAATCAGGAGAGCTGCCGGTTATATTAAAAAGTAGATGAAGCCCAAACTGGATAAAAAATAAATATACAACTTTGATCACGGTTAGGTTGGAACATCAACACGCACCGGAACCCGAACTCAAATAAAATGAAAAAAATAACTCAGGGCGATTGGAATGTGACATCGACACGAGCCACAGCTCAACATAGAACACACTGTTCACCGCCATCAAACCATCACAAACTGCTCACTAAAATGCATTGCCACCACCCTAAAGACAGGGCCGTCAAGACGAAAACACCCTCATCACCGCATGCGTCGTCGTTGTTGACAATGTCACACACCAAGTAGCCCACTTCTAAGCAGGGCTAGCCGTTGTATTCCGCTGCAAAACCGTGTAGTCCTTCCACAATCGGTTCCGCTAGCGCCATCTCCGAAAACATTGTCCCACACCGGAGTACCCACTGCAAAGCAGTGCTGCCCGTCGTAGGCCGCTGCAAGCTGCCAAACCGACGCGAGAGGAGCTACATTAGGCGCACATCAAGCCGGCCCCGCCCGTCGAGATCTATGCGCGCGCACCGCAGCTTCCAGTAGCTTAGCTATGTCATCGAAGGTAGAAGTGCCATACGCGCCCTCTGGCTGCCGGTCAGAAGCCTCCTTGCTCCGAAACAGCCACCTCTAAGCGGGACCGCCCGCTGCCACACCACGAGGTCACCACGGCTACGCAAGTCTGTTGGCCAGCACCTTTCACGTCGGCCTCCTCGCCAACTCCGTGGGTACCTCCCACACTGGCATTCTCGCCAACTTCGTGGTTGCAACTTACCAAACTGCCAAACAAATACGAAACCCTCCAATCGCGCGCCAAATGCCGTCCTCCTGACCACCATCCGCCGTAGTGCACACCGAAAACTCGAATCCTCAGTCTTGGATAAATTTCAAATGCATAAAAGAGTACTATTTCATTCGTTGGTTTGTAATTACGTAACTAATGACTGGGTTAATATTGGATGAGACGGGTTCCACAATCCTGACTCTTGTTCCTGCTTATCTTTTTTTTTTCTTTTTGTTGAAAGTGCCATGTTTCTTTTGCGTTAATTCTGTTGTGCGTGGACATGAAGCTGAAGCGGGTGGAGACGCACAGTTTTGCAAGACGTGCAAGGAACAGAGAAAGGGATGTACTAAGATTCAGATGACAACATGGCAGGATGGATCATTAAATCTAAACATACCAAATCACTTTTTAAAGAAGGGGGAAGGGGACTTGGTGCCGCCGCAGGTGCACCGTGCACACCACTTCTGTGTTGTGAGATCTGAAATATTTTTTTCTACTTCTGTGTAGCTAGTAGCTGGAGTCATTGTCTTGCTACTTTGCTAGTTCGTTAGTCTAAAACTGGAACTAGATTTCGCTGTGCTGTTTGATCATTGAACTCAGAACTGAGAATCTTGCTGTCAATTTTGTGTCACATGCCAGAGTTCTTTACTTCTTCTATGTCATTATGTCATTACATGCATGAACTCAGAAATGTCATTATATGTTGTTCAGTTGTGTCGGTATCTTACGTGCCAATTTCAGTGCTGAAGTTAAACATTGTTGTCCTAATTCCTATATTCACGATGATATACTTTCTGTGGTGCCACTAAAATACCCAACGGCCGCCTAGAACCCATCGGGTGACCCACAAGTGTGGGTGTGACATTATTTGATCCATATATAAGGTGTTTTGATCTCCGGTGCTTGCAACATCATGGATTCATTGCTATATGTCGTTAGAATTTGAGTTTGGGGTCAACGGAGGGAGTATTTTTTAAAAAAAAAACCTCTCCCACTGCCGCCCTCTATTGGAAAACCTGCTTGGTCCCCCTCCTCTCTCCTAATCGGCGATCTCGCTGGGTGGACAGAGGAGCGGGGCCCTGACCCCTTTTTCCTTTATAGTTTTTACATTAGCCAGGTTTGTGGATCTTTGTTGATCAAGGGTGAGGTTCTGGTGTCATCGATGAGGTGGTGGCGATGATGGTACTTTGGAACAATGTTCAAAATTTCGGCCGAATTTTGCGAAATTCGGTAAATTTGGTAGTGGCCAAAAGAAAAATCCAAATTTTTGTAAGACACTTATATATGTGCTATATAACTGTAGACTCATATTTTTCTATTGTTTATATTGCATATTCTTCTATTCAATAGATGTGTAGTCATAAATCATACTAATATTTGTTTAGATCTAATTTTTTTAGAAAAAAGTATATTTCATGTGCTAGTCTCTAAAAAAATTTTGCCGAAATTTTGACCGAATTTCTAAAATTCAGTATTTCGGTGGTGGCCGAAATGTTTGCAATACCGAAATTAAAAACCCAGCTTTGGAATAAGTTCTCTCCCTATCTCAACGATGTTCAATCTGGCGTCGATGAAGAACCGATGTCGGTTTGGCCTGTCAAATATGTTGCTCTTCTTCCGATCTTGGTAGTTGATGTGCTTATCTAAAGAAGCAGTTGGTTGCCTTTCGATGAGGTGATCTCGACCTCTTCTTTTGGTCTGTTCTATTGGCAAGGTTCGGAATCTTCAACAATATGTTTTAATGGTGAACGATTATAAGCTTGTGTTCCTTAGAGAATTTCTCCAACAAATTTTCTTACAATCGATATTAGATCTCGTTGTCAGTGGTGAGTGGTTTTTGTGGTCTTCAAAGCCATGTTTGGCGATGGTGTTTGCAGGTGGCCCTTTTCTTTGTTGTCTTTATAGTGCGATCTTCGAGCTTCGGCAGGCAGTAGCCGTCGAAAACAAGAAGACGACCGTTTTGGTCTTTGATGTACTCTTATATTTTAGAGGTCATTTTGTGTCTTTTTGTTCATCGTTTATACTAGCCTTTGTTTTCCTTCGGGTATATCAGATGTGAACACTCTTTTGAGTGTTTTTATCAAAAAAAATTGAGCTTAGGGTACATGAACATTCAAAATAATTCTAAACAAATATTAAAGACTAGTGTATGGCAAGGGAAGGGACGTTGGAATCTAGTCTCACCTTACTATAGAGAAACTCCAACAAACTACCTAAATACACTACCTATCCTATATTTGAATAGTGGAGGACAAAAACGCATTCCAGCAGGCTACCTATCAAATTACCCAAATTTATTGGCTCAACAAATTTCCTCTCCCGCTACCTACTTCTGTTGGGCCAACAGGTGGCTACATATTTCTCTATTTGATGGTTTCTCTACCAGAGCACTCGTTGTCGAGATCCTAACATATGGATATGTTAAGCCTCAGGTTCAATGGTTCCCGATCGAGAAGAAGACCCCCCCGACCGACCCCTCTGGGATCGTCTAAGGGCTATGCCCATCGGGCACGCCCGCGCGTACCCTCTGGCAGTATCGGATTGTTTAGCTCCAGCAATGCCTAGCAGCGATATCACGTAGATCGATCTAGATGGTAGCACACGAGACACATGGATTTATACTGGTTCGAAGCGTGGTGCACATGGATCTCAACTTCGCATTACCTTCTTAATTACCTTTGCTAGCTAGTTAGCTTTGCTATAGTAGCTCTTTTGTGTAGCTTGCTAGTTGTTGTTGTAGTTTCCTTCTCGGTTTGACTTGTGCGGTTGAATGCAAATATACTAGAATTGTGAATTGGATAGGTGGCTTGCAAACACCCCGTAGGCTAAGCAAAACTCGTATCTCGCTATTTGTTATATTGATAAACTTGTTTAGCTTGTATTTGTAGAAATTTTTAAAAGGCTATTCACCCCCCTCTAGCCATCAAGACCTTTCAAGTGGTATCGGAGCCGTGGTCACCGTTTGTAAGGCTTAACAACCTCGGTGTAAGATGGCTCAAGTTGTGTTCAACCATGTCGGGGGCAAGCCTCCATTCTTTGATGGTGTCTCATCTTTTGATCATTGGAAAAGAAAGATGAAGCAATATCTTGGCTCTATTAATGAGAAGGTTTGGGAGGTGACACATCATGATTATGCTATCATTGATCCTGACAACCTCACCAACAATGACCGCATCAACAACCAATGCAACACTATGGCTCTCAACACTCTCTATAATGGGATTGATGCAAAGGTCTTTGAGCAAATCAAGGACTTTGAGATGGCAAGTGAAGTGTGGACAAGATTAGAGGAAACATATGAGGGCACTTCAACGGTAAAGAGTGCCAAGCTCTATGTTCTCAAGGACAAGTTTGCAAGCTTCAAGATGAAGGATGATGAGTCTATACCGGAGATGTTTTATAGGCTACAAGTTATTGTCAATGATCTCAAGAGCCTAGGAGAAGATGTTAAGGACAAGGACTTCTCACATAAGTTCTTGATGAACTTACCTAAGAAGTTTGCTATCTTGAGGAAGATGATCCAAAGAGAGGGTTTGGACAAGGTGACTCCAATCCAAGTGCTTGGAGATGTCATGACCGATGCTCAATATGATGATGATGAAGATGAAGATGAGAAGAAGGAGATCAAGGTCAAGCAAGAGAAGCCCATTGCATTCAAGGCTTCATCTTCTAAGGGCAAGAGCAAGGTGGAGAGCGATGATGATGATCCATTCGATGATGAGACCATGGCTCTCCTTGTGCACAAGATGGGAAGGTTCATGAAGAAGAAAGGATATGGGGCAAGGAAGAGGAGAGACACTATGAAGGCAAAGATCCTTTGCTACAATTGCAATAGCCCCGATCACATAGTGGCGGATTGCCCCTATGAAGATAAGAGATGTCATAATGAGGACTTGAAGCTCAAGAAGAACAAGAAGGATAAGAAAGAGAAGGAGAAGAAAGCAAAGAAGAGCTTCACATTCAACAAGAAGAAGGGTGGTGGTTATGTGGTCACATGGGATAGTGACAACTCCGATAGTAATGATGATGAAAGCTCTAGTGATGATGAGAGGACCACTCGGTGAGCCATTGCAAGCATCGTCCTCTCCAACAAGCCATCCATCTTCGACACTACATCGACATGCCTTATGGCCAAGCCTACCAAGGTAAAATATGATGATAGTGATGATGATTCTTGTGCTAGTGATGGTTGTAGGAGTGATGATGAGGAGGATGAGGACTACTCCAAGGATGATCTATTAGGCATAATAGATCAAATGAGCAAAGGCTACAAGGGGACCACCAAGAAATACAAAATCTTAGAACAAGAGCTCATTGCCAAGAGCAATGAAAATGATGCCTTGATGGAGGAGCTTGTTGCTCTCAAAAAAAGTAAGGAGTGCAAAGGAATTGATCAAGAGCTCAAAGCTCTTAGGAAATCCTTTGATGAGCTAGAGACCTCTCGTGAGTGTCTAAAGGAAGACCACGAAGATCTTGAAATTGCTCACACTAGGCTTAAGGAAGCCCACTCCACTCTACTTGAGCTCATCAAGGAAAAGGATCTCAAGTTGGAGAAGTTCATGAAGGAAGCTAAGGAGGAGCAAGTGATTGTCACTTGTGATATTGGACTAACATGTGATATTATTGATGATCCTTTATTTGTTAGTCCTACTAATGCTTCATGTAGCTCATCATCATCCACCACAACCAACTCTATCTCTACTACTAGTGATTCATCACTTGTGGTTGAGAATGAGACTCTCAAGAGAGAGGTGGATGATCTCACCCGCGCATTAGGCAATGCCTATGGTGGGGATGCCCGCTTGCTAAAATGCTTGGGTAGCCAAAGGTTCTCTCTTAACAAAGAGGGTTTAGGCTATACTCCCAAGAAGGGCAAGGCGGCCTTTGCTACTCCAAAGCCTCGCTTTATGAAGAACAATGGTCGTTATTGCAATAGATGCAAGCAAGTTGGGCATCTAGAGATTAATTGCAACAAAATGAACAAGAACAAGAAAAATGCTAATGTACCTTACATTCCTTTTGATTCTTGTTATGTGCTTACCAAGGGTGAGAAAGGTGTGCATGCTAGGTTTGTTGGTACACCAATTGTGGGCCCAAAGAAAAAGGCCATTTGGGTACCAAAGAACTTAGTTACTAACCTCCAAGGACCCAAGTAAGTATGGATACCTAAAAGACATTAATTTGTTTTGTAGGTAAATTACAAGGCCAGAGGAAAGCATTGGGTGCTTGATAGTGGGTGCTCTCAACATATGACCAGTGATTCAAGAATGTTCAACTCTCTCAAATCAAATGATAGTGGCATTGATAGCATCACATTTGGTGACAATAGCAAGGGTGATGTAAAGGCTCTTGGAAGGATTGCAATCTCAAATGATCATAGCATTTCCAATGTGCTCTTAGTTGAAAAGTTGAACTTCAATCTTCTCTCGGTTGTTCAACTGTGTGATCTTGGTTTCAAGTGCATATTTGGTGTTGATGATGTGGAGATAGTTAGTGTTGATGGCTTCAATTTGATCTTCAAGGGTTTTAGATACGAGAATCTATACTTAGTTGATTTCAATGCTAGTGACACTCAACTTTCAACATGCTTGCTCACCAAATCAAGTATGGGTTGGTTATGGCATAGAAGACTTGGTCATGTTGGCATGAAGCAATTGAACAAGTTAGTGAAGCATGACTTAGTTAGAGGCTTGAAGGATGTCACATTTGAGAAGGATAAGCTATGTAGTGCATGTCAAGCCGAAAAGTAAGTGGGCAACACTCATCCATTGAAGAGCATTATGAGTACTTCCAAGGCATTTGAGTTGTTGCACATGGATCTATTTGGGCCAACTACATACACAAGCATTGGTGGCAACAAGTATGGCTTTGTGATTGTGGATGATTTTACTAGATATACATGGGTATTCTTTCTTATGGACAAGAGTGATATATTTGACATATTCAAGAAGTTCATCAAGAAAGTGCAAAATAAGTTTGAGACCACAATCAAAAAAGTAAGAAGTGACAATGGAACTGAGTTTAGAAACACAAGAGTTGATGAGCTATGTGATGAGCTTGGAATCAAGCATCAATTTTTGGCCAAGTATACACCTCAATCTAATGGCCTAGTTGAGAGAAAGAATAGAACCTTAATTGATATGGCAAGATCAATGTTGAATGAGTATAATGTGAGTCATTCATTTTGGGCCGAAGCAATCAACATGGCTTGCTTCTATAGCAACCGCCTCTATTGCCACAAGTTTCTAGAGAAGACACCATATGAGATCTTAAATGGAAGAAAGCCCAACATTGCATACTTTCAGGTATTTAGTTGCAAATGCTACATCTTGAAGAAGGGCACTAGATTGAGCAAGTTTGAGAAGAAATGTGATGAAGGATTCCTACTTGGTTACTCCACTACTAGCAAAGCTTATAGAGTTTGGAATTTGGCTAGTGGTTTACTTGAGGAAGTTCATGATGTTGAGTTTGATGAAACAAATGGCTCTCAAGATGAGGAAGATAACTTGGATGATGTGAGAGGAACTCAATTAACCAATGCTATGAAAGAAATGGATATTGGTGATATTAGGCCAAAGCAAGTGATTGATGTGGATGACAACAATGATCAAGTGCTCCAAAGTCCAATTACTCAAGCTAGTGGTTCTCTAATGCAAAATCAAGCTAGTACATCATCTCAAGTGCAACAAGATCAACAAGTGGCTAGTTCATCATCTCCAACTCATGATCAACATCAACATCCAAGCAATCAAGTCCAAGTGCTTCAACCAACTAACATTGCAAGAGACCATCCATTGGATTCCATCATTGGTGACATACAAAGGGGAGTTCAAACTAGATCAAGATTGGCATCATTTTGTGCTCACTCTTCTTTTGTGTTAATGGAAGAACCCAAGGACATTGATAAAGCATTGAGAGATCCGGATTGGGTAAATGCAATGCATGAAGAGCTCAACTACTTCAAGAGAAATGAAGTATGTGAACTAGTTGAGAGGCCTAAGGATCACAATATCATTGGAACAAGATGGGTCTTTCGCAACAAGCAAGATCAAGATGGGATAGTAGTAAGGAACAAAGCAAGACTAGTGGCTCAAGGTTACACACAAATAGAGGATCTTGACTTTGGTGAAACTTATGCCCCGGTTGCAAGATTGGAAGCAATTAGGATCTTACTTGCCTATGCTTGTGCTCACAATATCAAGCTATATCAAATGGATGTGAAGAGTGCATTTCTCAATGGGTACATTCAAGAAGAGGTGTATGTGAAGCAACCCCCCGGTTTTGAAGATGACAAGAAACCCAATCATGTCTACAAATTGAGAAAAGCTTTGTATGGATTAAAGCAAGCACCTAGAGCATGGTATGAAAGATTGAGGGACTTCTTGCTATCCAAAGGATTTGTCATGGGCAAAGTGGATACTACTCTCTTCACCAAGAAGATTGGGAAAGACTTGTTTGTGTTGCAAATATATATTGATGATACCATATTCGGTTCAACCAATCAAGATTATTGTGATGAGTTTGGGAAAATGATGGCAAAGGAATTTGAAATGTCAATGATTGGTGAACTTAGTTTCTTTCTTGGACTTCAAATCAAACAAATGAAGGAAGGAACATTTATGAGCCAAACCAAATACATAAAGGATATGCTAAAGAAGTTTGGTTTGGAAGATGCAAAAGGAATCACTACTCCAATGAGCTCTAATAGAAGCTTGGATAGTGACAAGAATGGCAACATGGTAGATCAAAAGCTATATAGATCAATGATTGGTAGCCTACTCTATGTGACGGCATCAAGGCCCGATGTGATGTTTAGTGTATGCATATGTGCAAGATTTCAAGCCTCACCAAGAGAAAGTCATTTGAAGGCAACAAAGAGAATATTGAGGTACTTAAAGCATACACAAGATGTTGGATTATGGTATCCCAAAGGTGTAAGCTTTGAGCTAGTTGGATATTCGGATTCCGACTATGCCGGTGACAAAGTGGAGAGAAAGAGCACTTCCGGAACTTGTCAATTGTTGGGAAGATCACTTGTCTCATGGTCATCCAAGAAGCAAAATAGTATTGCACTATCTATCGCCGAAGCCGAATACATCGCCGCGGGTAGTTGTTGTGCACAAATCTTGTGGATGAAGGCAATATTGAAGGATTTTGGAATCAATTTTAAGAATGTGCCATTGCTATGTGACAATGAAAGTGCCGTGAAGCTAACCAACAATTCGGTTCAACATCAAAGAACAAAGCATATTGATGTTCGTCATCATTTCATTAGAGATCATCAACAAAAGGGTGACATTGTAATTGAGAATGTGGGCACCGAAGATCAATTAGCCGATCTATTCACCAAGCCACTTGATGAGAAAAGATTTCACAAGCTCAAGAATGAGTTGAACATACTTGACTTCTCCAACATGAGTTGATGCACCTCCATGATATGACATGCCTCTCCTTCGAGCCCCAAGGTACAATTGGTTGACATGTCATACATTCTATACTAAAGACATGTTTAGTGCATCTAGTCATGATTTCTTATGTTCTAGGCTCATTCATGAAAATCAAATGAATTTGAAGTTTATATGGTGCCACTATTGTTTCCATGACTTGTATGATCTATTGGTAGCATATAACTTGTTTAAGTAGCTTGTGATCCTAAGTGTTTAATCTAGATCACTTGTCTAAATATTTGCTTCAACATGGTGCATGATAACCCTTCTAGCAAGGTGTGAAGAAGCTTGCCCTTGGATCAAACCGAAGCATTTTGTTTATGCAAGCAATCTAGGTTGAATCACAAACTTGATCCTCACCCCATAACATGACATGTTATTCTATCTAAAATTGGTCCCTTGTGGTCATTAGTGCCAAAGGGGGAGAAAAATGTTGTTCACAAAGATAGAACTCAAAGGGGGAGAAGCACAAAGGGGGAGAAAAATGTTGTTCACAAAGATAGATTCCAAAAAGGGGAGAAAATGATAAAAGAAGGGGATCAACTAAAATTTTGAGCACACAAGTAGGGGGAGCAAGCTCTTAAACATGAATGTTGCATTTCCATGTGCACTTCATATGTATGATGCATAGTTATGCATTTCTTTTTCTCCGCTACTTTGCTTGTGTGGTGACTTGCTAGTATAATTTGAATGATGAATTGAAGTACTAGCATGAATAGGAAGTAGTTAGATTTTTCTTGCTTCATGTTTTTCAAAGTGGTACTAGAGCCTTGCTTATAATGTTGATCTCACGAGGTTTCTAGTTATGTTTGTGCTTTTCAAAGTGATATCTAACTACACAAGGTGCTAAGATGGTGTTTATCGCTACTCCGATGGTATCACGCTTCAAAGGTCTATAATCTAAAACACTTAGCACCTATTGGTAGTCAATGCTCCTATATTTTCCTATCTAAGCATGTATGCTTCCTAAATCCAAACATATTGCATACATGTAGGGGGAGCCATTGCTATCAATTTGAATTCATGATCACATGTCCATAATTCTTACACATGGTAATATACTTGGACAATGTGACATGGGTTCAATCAAAATTCTATCATAATATCTTTGTGAAAGGGTTGTCACCAATTACCAACAAGGGGGATATTGAAAGCTCTATGTTTGGTGTTGGTAATTAGTGACAATGCCTAAGTACTAATCCTATGCCTAAGTTGTATATAGCATATGAGGATTAGTACATTCCAAGGTTGGTGGCAAGATGGACATGGTGATCATGATGGCCACACTTGGATTTGGACGCAACCCTACGTGATCAAGGCAAAAGTATATGCTTAAGGGTTGTGTTTTAGTAACCAAGACACCTAGTGGGTGTGGTTACATTATAGGATAGATAGCCGTACTATAAAGAGGAGAATGACGCGGCTATTGAACTCCTAAGTGCCTCTAGGTGTGCATTTCATAATCATATGCATTTGGATAGAACTAATAACGCCTCAAAAAATGATTGTGAAAATGCTAACACACTCACACATGACGTGATCACTTGGTGGTGTTAGCACATTTGCGAAGTCGGTGGAGTTTGAGCGGTAGAGAGGGTTTGGGGTCCACTCTCCCAAACGGAGTTTTCAAGGAATTGAAACGTCTATTTTCCACTATGCTAGAAGTCGGAAATCAAACGGAGGCAAACAGAGGTCATAGAGGTGACTGGACGCGGTCTCTGTTTGACCGGACGCGTCCGGTCAGTGTTCAGTGTCTGCGCGTGTTTCAGCTTTTTGATCGGACGCGCAGCACGTCCGGTCGTTGAGGGAGCTTACTGGACTCCAACCGGACGCTGGTACTGTGACATCTGGTTAGTTCTGCAGCGCGTCCGGTCACTGCTTTGTTAGTGCGTTGCTCAGGCTTGACCAGCGCGTCCGGTCCGTTACGGGACCAGTGTGTCCGGTCGAGCCCAGCACATCCAGTCAGCACGACCAGCGCGTCCGGTCAGCGCGACTGCTGCTGTTTCAAGTTCCTAATGGCTCTATTAGAAGGGGTACGTCTATAAATACTCGTTGGCCGGCTCAAAGCTCTCACTCTTGGACATTTTACATACTTGTGAGCACTTTGAGCTAAGCAACTCCCCTCCCACTCATCTCTCTTGCTTCTTTGCATATTCGAAGTGAGATTGAGTGATCCAAGGCGCACCTCCCCGACGTGCGGCCCCTGCTGGAGCCCATTGGGGGGTCGACCTCCTAGGCGTCGAGGGAAGCCTCGGCGCCCGTTGAGGGGGAGGGAGAGCCAGGAGAGAGAAGGGCCGGAGCGGGTCCTTCAGCGAGAGGAGCTACCTCGTCCGGGGCCCCGCAGGAGGGGTCGGTGGCGCCGCTCCCGCGAGCCCGATTGCCTCGGGCTCAGCTAGCGGTTGGAGCAGCGGCATCAGCGTCAGAAGCCAGGGCACCGTCGACGAGCGTAAGGACCTGAGGCCAACTAGCCTCGGTAGTGCAAAGATCCTCGGATGCCCTGTTAGCCCGAGCTCCGAGGAGCACCTGGCCGACAGGAGGCTCAACGGTAGGGCCGTCACAGGTGCCGCCGGGTGGCTCGGGCCTACCGGGGTCTAGGCCCCTGGTTCCCCTATCTGGGTAAGTTTTTGGCCTTCTTTTTTCGTCATTGGTGATCCCGTTGTTTGTTCTGACGCGTTTGTTTGTCGCTCAGCCATAAGCGTAAGGCGGAGCTTGCGGGTTCGACTCCCATCAAGGTGCTCAGGTCGAGCGCCGCCCTGATGATGCAGACGGCGGCTAACGAGGCCGCCTGGGTTGCGAAGTACCAGGCTACGGCAGAGCGGCTCAGGCTGAGGGAGGTGGCTGCCAAGGCGGGGGCAAGCACCCAGGAGGTCACCGGCTCTGGTCCCGCCACACGGGGGTCAGGGCCGGCTGAGGCGGTCCCGGGTGATGCCAGGTTCGAGGTGCCCGGCGCTTGTGGGTCAGAGCCTGGGTCGATCGCGATGACCCAGGCGACCGTCGAGGCCGTTGAGGCCAAAACATCCGTCCACGACATGGGGCGGGCGGATGTTGAAAAGGCAAATGAGGTGGTGGAGGCCCCGCCAGAGGCGAGGCAAGAGGCGGTGCAGACAGAGTCACAACTGACGTGGGAAGAGCCGCAGCCGCAGCAGGACTAGCCAACGAAGCCGGTGGTTGAGGCGGAACGGGGGGCGGTCGTGCCATCGCCTATCGTATAGGCGGTGGTGCCAGCAGTCGAGGTGCTAGCCCCGCCCCTGGGGTCGACCCCGGCCCTGATCGACCTCACCGTCAACGGCTCTCCTTTTGACAAAGGGAAGCAGAAGGCGAACGTCGAGACGGCCGAGGCCTCGGATCGGCCTGGTACCTCTATGGCGTTGGGGGACAACCTGGCTGAGGCGTCGGCCAGGTGGCCTGACTACGCCGGGTTGGCGCTCGTGCGGGCGAAGGAGGAGCTTCCGCGCTGGGGCCGGTCGACCCTTGAGTTTAGGGACGCGTCCAACCCTAGCGCTGAGCCCTTCTTCGCGCTCGACGACAAGGACGAGGTGCAACACTGGGAGTACCTCGAGGGACTCTGAAAGCACTCATTGCAGTCCCTGTGCATGGTCTCGGATACCCTGGTGCGGGGTATGTCGGAGGCTTTCGAGGTAAGCCGGGTTCATTAGTCTTTCCCTGTGTTTTATCCTTCCCTTTTCCTTGGTTCTGATTTTTAGGTTTTAAATGTGGTCAGGAGCTCAAGGAGCGTTCCCACTACAAGTCACTCTTCATTCGTCATGAGAGTGGTGTGTGGGCAGCGCTTGCTCATCAACATGCCCGGGTCGAGGAAGCCAACAAGCGGCTATCCCAGACGAGCGCCGAGATGGATGAGCTCCGTGTTGCCCACGTGACGGTTAGGGAGGAGGTGGCGTAGGCCCAGGAAGCCGAGATCAAGGCACATGAAGATGCAGCAAGGGCTCGGGAAGAGGCGGCTAAAGCTCACGAGGACCTCATGCCGCTGCTGGCGCGTGTGAAGGAGCTCGAGGAGGATATCGCCTTAGTCGGCAGTCAGCGTGATGCCCTCAACATCCAGGTCGGGATGGCGTCCACTCATGTTAGAACCTTGGAGGATGAGGTTGTGACATTGAAGGGGACGGTCCAAGAGAGGGACGAGGCTCTCTCGGGCACCAGTCAGGAAATTGAGGTGCTGAAGGCGGCGGTCCACGACAAGGACGAGGCTCTTCGAGCGTCTGAGAAGACGTGCGGGGAGCTGCGCGATGAGGTCATGGGTTGGCAGACCTACTCTGAGGGTAAACCTCTTGTTATGTTCTGGCCTTGGCATCGAGGTCCCTGGCTTATGCTAACTCAATGTTTATGTTTCAGAGTTGGAAAAGCAGCAGCATGCAGCCCAGGCGACGACCACCTCGTTCCAAAACCTCTTCGAGGCCGAGGCCGGGCGGACTCAGTTGCTCTAGGGCGCTATCACCTCAGTGTGTGATGGCCTGGGGGTCAAGCCTGATGCCAATACCGAGGAGGACGCACCGGGGAACTCCTTTGTCCGTCGGATGGTGGCGCTGGGCCGCCTCATCCGCGAGAGGATACGAGGCGGGCTGCATCACGGTGTGAAGAGGGCTATGGCGGTCGTTCGGTCTGGGTTCGTGTACGACATGGACCTCATCGCTGACGGCTTCATCACGGATCCAGACCGGACGGACGAGGAGAATGAAGTCACCTGCCTGACCCTGATCGAGGCCGCTGACGAGCCTAGGAGTCGCCTTGCCAAGCTTTTCGAGGTCGAGGTGGTTCCGCCTACTGATGACGAGGGCCTGTGAGCCAAACCTGGTCATGAAGGCCCGTGTAATAAGTTAGTATTCGTAACTTTGGTCGTGATGGCCTCGGGGGCCTTAAACACTTAAATGTAAACTTGTACTGATCGTCAATTTTTGTTCGAGTTTTTTCTTCCCTTTGTCGCTTGAATCACGTTCTCGCATGATTTTCTTAGCGGGTGGTTACACCCCTTGGCGTAAGGGAGCGAGTGGAGGTACCGTAGCCTCGGAGGCGTAAGTGATCTCGCGGATCGACTACCCTCGAGCTTTAGGGTGCGTTTGCGGCTTTGTAGATCGTGTAAGAACTTGATTCAAAGCGAACGAGAATGTTAATCGTGAGCTTTTTCAAAGTCGTGAACTATTACTAGGTCTGCTTAGCGCGCGGTTGCACCCCTTGGCATGGGGGGGTGTGAGTGGAGGTACCATAGCCCCGGAGGCATAAGTGATCTCGCGACTCAATGGCCCTCGAGCCTCAGGGTGCTCTTGCAGCCTTGTCGACTTATGTAACGGTTCTTTTCTTTTTTTGAAAAAGCTCAAAAAAATGCGAGTTTTTTGGGGACAGGGGGTTCCCCCTTGCAGCCCCCGAGGGAGGGTCGACTCTGAGAAAACAGGGTCGATCCTTCCTGGTTGTTATGAAAACAATGCTTTGAACACCACTGTATTCTTTATTTATGAGATTGTGAAACAATTTACAGAGCCTCAAGGCTTTAAGGAAAAAAGAGATGTAGCTATTCAATGTTCCAAGCGTTGGTGAAGATTTCGCCTTTCTCGTTCGATAGTTTGTACGTGCCGGGCTTCAACACTTCCACGATGATGTATGGCCCTTCCCACTGTGGCGTAAGCTTGTGTCGTCCCTTGTTGTTCTGGCTTCGTCGTAGCACTAGGTCACCAACATTGAGGTCCCGTCTGCGGACGTGTTTGTCGTGGTAGCGTCGGAGACTTTGCTGATACCTGGCAGAGTGTAATAGAGCCACATCGCAAGCTTCCTCGAGCTGGTCGAGGGCGTCCTCCCTTGTGGCGTCATTGTTTTTCTTGTTGTAGGCTTTCAGCCTCGGGGATCCATATTCTACATCGGTTGGGAGCATAGCCTCGAACCCGTAGACTAAGAAGAACGGAGTGAACCCCGTGGCTTGACTCGGCATTGTTCTTAGGCTCCACAGGACCGAGGGGAGCTCGGCGACCCATTTTTTGCCGTGTTTGTTTAACTTGTCAAAAATTCTTGGTTTCAGGCCTTGTAGGACCATGCCGTTGGCACGTTCTACTTGGCCATTTGTTTTTGGGTGAGCTACAGCCGACTAGAGCACATGGATGTGGTGGTTGTCGCAGAAATCTAGAAACTTTTTACCAGTGAATTGGGTGCCGTTGTCTGTGATGATGCAGTTAGGAACCCCAAAGTGGTGGATGATGTCGGTAAAAAATAGCACAGCTTGCTCAGACCTGATGCTGGTGATAGGACGGGCCTCGATCCACTTGGAAAATTTGTCAATGGCGACGAGCAAGTGGGTGAAGCCACCAGTTGTCCTTTTTAGGGGTCCGACCAAGTCGAGCCCCCAAACAGCGAACGGTCATGTGATGGGAATAGTTTGCAGGGCATGAGCCAGGAGGTGGGTTTGTCTTGCATAGTACTGGCAGCCTTTACAGGAGCGTATTAGCTTGACAACGTCGGAGACTACGGTCGGCCAATAGAAACCTTGTCGGAATGTGTTTCCAATGAGAGTTCGAGGTGCCGCGTGATGACCACAAGCCCCCGAGTGTAGATCATCGAGCAGGTTTCTGCCTTCCTCATTTGTGATACGGCGTTGGAGGACGCCAGTAGGGCTGCGGCGATACAGCTCCCTGCTGTCGCCAAATATCACAAAGGATTTGGCCCAGCGAGCGATCCGTTGAGCCTCGATCTTATCCGAGGGGAGGTCCCCTCGAGTGAGATGGTCGAGGTACGGAATACGCCAGTCAGGCTCGGGGTTGGATGGCGGGGTCGAGCCTTCTGCCTGCATGGCCTCAGCCCCGGTCGAGGGGGCTTCCGCCTTAGGTGGAGGGTCGAGTGACGACCCGTTGACCCCTCCGTCTACCCTGATGTTGACGGACGGTTGATGGAGATCTCTTGCGAAAACATCAGGTGGGACTGTAGTTCGACTAGAAGTGATTTTTGCGAGTTCATCGGCGGCCTCATTATACCTGCGTGCAATGTGGTTGAGCTCGAGGCTGTGAAACTTGTCTTCAAGGCGCCGCACCTCCTCATAGTAGGCCTCCATCTTGGGATCATGGCAGCTTGAGCTCTTCATGACCTGGTCGATCACGAGCTGAGAGTCACCTCAAACATCGAGGGGTCAGACCCCTAGTTCGACAGCGATTCGTAAGCCCATGACGAGCGCCTCATATTCGTCGACATTGTTGGAGGCAGGAAAATGAAGCCGGATGATATAGCGCATGTGGACTCCGAGGGGTGAGATGAAGAGCAAACCCGCGCCTGCTACCATTTTCATCAATGACCCATCGAAATACATGGTCCAAAGCTCGGCCTGGAGCTGAACCAGAGGAAGTTGAGTGTCGGTCCACTTCACCAGGAAATCTGCTAGTACCTGAGATTTGATGGCTTTGCGTGGCGCATAAGAGAGGGTCTCGCCCATGAGCTCGACCGCCCACTTGGCTATCCTACCCGAGGCTTCCAGGTTCTGGGCTATCTCTCCCAGAGGGAAAGATGAGACCACAGTCACCGGGTGGCCCTCGAAGTAGTGACGGAGTTTGCGCCGCGTTAAGACGATGGCGTACAGCAGCTTCTGGATCTACAGGTAGCGAACCTTGGTTTCCGAGAGCACCTCGCTGATGAAGTAGACCGGTCTCTGAACGAGCAGGGCATGTCCTTCGTCTGCCCTCTCAACAACCAAGACCGCACTGACTACTTGTGTCGTTGCGGCGACATAAAGTAGGAGGGGTTCCCCTGTGGTCGGAGGGACGAGGATCGGTGAGTTGGAGAGCGTAGCCTTGAGCTTTGCAAGGGCTTCCTCGGCCTCGAGGGTCCACGAGAAGTGTTCTAATTTCTTTAGGAGATGATACAGTGGGAGCGCTTTTTCGCCGAGGCGCGAAATGAAGCGACTGAGGGCCGCAAGGCAGCCCATGACCCTCTGCATGCCCTTTAGATCTCGGATAGGGCCCATTTTGGTTATTGCAGTGATTTTTTCTAGGTTGGCCTCGATGCCCCGTTCGGAAATGATGAACCCTAGGAGCATGCCTCGAGGAACGACAAAAACGCATTTCTCAGGGTTGAGCTTAATGTTCTTTGCCCGGAGGCACTTGAACGCAACGTTGAGGTCGTTTATCAAATTACTGGCCTTTTTGGTTTTGACAACGATATCATCGATGTAAGCCTCGATGGTTGGTCCAATGTGTTCCCCAAAAACATGTTGCATGCATCGCTGGTACGTAGCCCCTGTGTTCCGGAGACCGAAGGGCATAGTAACATAGCAATACATGCCGAATGGGGTGATGAATGAAGTCGCGAGCTGGTCGGACTCCTTCATTTTGATCTGGTGATAGCTGGAATACGCATCTAAGAATGATAGAGTTTCACATCCCGCAGTAGAATAAACGATTTGATCGATGCGTGGCAAAGGAAAAGGAACTTTTGGACATGCTTTATTTAAACCAGTATAGTCTACACACATCCTCCACTGCCCATTCTTTTTCTTAACTAATACAGGATTAGCTAGCCACTCGGGATGATGAACCTCCTTGATGAATCTGACCTTCAACAGCTTGTGGATCTCCTCGCCGATGACCTTGTGCTTTTCCTCGTCGAAGCGGCGCAAGCGTTGCTTCACCGGTTTGGAGCCGGCTCGGATCTCCAAGGCGTGCTCGGTGACTTCCCTGGGTATGCCTGGCATATCCGAGGGACTCCACGCAAAGATGTCGATGTTTGCGCAGAGAAAGTCGACGAGCACTGTTTCCTATTTGGGGTCGAGGGTGGCGTTGATGCTCAACGCCTTTCCCTTTGGGTCGGTGGGATCAAGGGGCACGAGCTTGACGTCTTCCGCAGGCTCGAAGTTGCCGGCGTGGCGCTTGGGGTCGGGGATCTCGTTGGCCAAACCATCGAGGCTCGCCGCTAAGGTCACCGACTCCAAGATGGCTTCTCCGTGCTCAACGCACTCCACGTCGCACTCGTAGGCGTGCTCATAGGAGGGCCCGACAGTTATGACACCGTTGGGGCTTGGCATTTTGATCTTGAGGTAGGTGTAATTGGGGACCGCCATGAACCGGGCGTAGCAGGGGCGCCCAAGGATGGCGTGGTATGTTCCATGGAATCCGACCACTTCGAAAGTGAGAGTTTCCTTTCTAAAGTTGGCAGGAGTGCCGAAACAGATAGGCAGGTCGACCCGCTCGACGGGCTCTGCTCGCTTCCCTAGCACGACTCCATGGAAGCCCTCGACGCTGGGTCGAAGGTGTGTCCTTGTGATCTCCAGAAGGTTGAGGGTCTAGGCATAGATGATGTTAAGACTGTTGCCGCCATCCATGAGCACCTTGGTGAGGCGTGTGTTGGCGATAATGGGATCGACAACAAGTGGGTAGACCCCAGGATTGGGGACGTAGTCTGGGTGGTCATCACGGTCGAAAGTGATGGCCACCTCAGACCAGTCAAGGAAGAGGGGGTTGCGAGTTGCACAGAGAAGACCTCTCGATGTTCCCGCTTGCACTGCCGTGTTGAGAGGCGCGTCGAGGGTCCTCCGTATATCATGAAGCAGTTGTGGATCTCGAGGAACCCCTCGTCCTTGTCATCTCCCTTGGGATCTTCCTTCTTGTCGTCTTTCTTAACGCCTATGCTTTCAAAGTATCTCCGGAGCATGTGGCAGTCCTCGAGGTTGTGGTTCGTGGGCCCTTTATGGTAGGGACATGGCTCTTTGAGCAGTTTGTTGAAAATGCCCCCGCCGGGGGCCCCTCGAGGTTTCTTGCGATCAGCAGCAGCAAGGTCGTCGGCCGGGGCCTCGAGCTTGCCCTGCTGGTTCTTCTTCTTCCTGTTGTTCCTCTTCGAGCCCCGGCTAGAGCCTGCGGGATCCTCTCCCTTGTGCTTCCCCTTGTCCTGATCGCTACCAAAGATGGCACCAACGGCCTCCTCGCCGGCGGCGAAGTTGGTGATAATATCCATGAACCCGTTGGTAGTGATGGGAGTGCTACGGCCCAACTCTCGGACCAACTCTTTGCAGGTGGTACCAGAGAGGAAGGCCATGATGACATCGAAGTCAGTGATGTTGGGGAGCTCGGTGGGTTGTTTGGAGAAACGCCGGATGTAATCCCGGAGGGATTCACCCGGCTTCTGTTTGCAGCTTTGAAGATCCCATGAGTTGCCGGGGCGCATGTAGGTTCCCTTGAAGTTCCCCTCGAACACTCTCATGAGGTCGTTCCAGTCATGGATTTGTCGAGGTGGGAGGTCCTCGAGCCAGGCTCGAGCGGTGTCCAACAGGAACAGGGGGAGTTGTCGAATGATGACCCGGTCGTCGGTGGCCCCACCCAACTGACATGCCAAGCGAAAGTCAACGAGCCAAAGTTCGGGTTTGGTCTCACCGTTATACTTGGTAAGAGTCGTTGGGGGGCGGAACCGAGCCGGGAGTATCGTTTCGCGAATGGCTTGCTAAAGACCCGAGGACCCAGTGGCTCGGGTGAAGGGCTTCGATCTTCCGAGCTGTCGTAGCGCCCGCCTCTATGCTCGTGGTAACCTCGAGCTACACCGTCACCATGTTTGCGCCTCCGGCGCTCGACGATGTTATCACGGGCATCTCAAGGTTCACGGTTGTCGACGATGCGTTCACGGACAGAGACCGCCTTGTTCCGTTGGGCATGCTCGGGATGAACCGAGGCCTCTCTCTCCTATCAGGAGGGCTCCACAGGCTGCTCCGAGGCAAGCCCGCATCGCCTCGAGGTGGAACTCTCGGCCTGTTGCATGGCAGCGGTCTCGAGGAGTCCTCAGATTTCATCACGGGCTCGACGGGCCTTGGGGTTCGATGGCTCGGGCATGTTATGAAGGAGCATGGCGGCTGCGACCACGTCCTGGCTGGCTCGACCGAAAACCGGGGGCTCGACTGCCCAATCCTCGACGATGCGACGATTGACATCGCGAGCTCTCTCTCGAGCTCCTCCGCCATGTGCGCGTGCCGCGCGCTCTTGCTCGAGGGTTTGCCGAAGTAGGCGTAGGTTTTCTCGTTCCTCGTCGAGCCTATCCTGCAACTTACGGATTTGCTCGAGCTGCATTCCTTGATCCGCAAGGAATTGAGCCTCATCCCGCTTAGCAAGGAGCTCGACCTGGGGTGGCGTGTTCCTTCCTTCAATGGCTGCCTCATCCTCCGAATCCGACGTGATAGCTCCATCGATATTGAAGCACTCGCGAGTCAGGCAGTAGGTGTCATCGGTAGAGTCGGAGTCTGGAGCGCCGAAATAGTAGTATAACGGGTGCATGTGAGGCTATGCGTCTCTGGGGTCGTGATGTCGAAAAGCAGTTGCACGGAGCTCCGTATCTAGGGTATCCGTGGAGTCTAGGTACTCGGAAGCTGGTGTGGATGCAACGAGGTCGAGGGTGGAGCGTAGATGGTGTCCGAGGAGTTCCTCGTAAGCACTCATGCAGGTGCTTACAGAAGAAGCATACGCCCGGGCAACCGAGTCTAGTCCAAACGGGAATGCTAACGAAGGCATCGTTCCTCGTGCTGGTGTAGTCGAACTAGGTGATGGTGGCGTCACACCGGGCAGTAGAGCGATGGGTCTCCCTATCGGCATCTTACCCTCAGCCAAGCTCATCCTACACAGATCCTTAGTGAGGAAATCCATGTCGGCGTCTGGCTGAGAGGTGCCGGATCGGGGAATGCCATCACCCTCCGCAAGGCGATGACGGCGGTTGCGCTGGGCTCGCCGTCGCCTGGCGGCGCGTGCCTGACGAGAGCGACGATACCGGCGCAGGGCTCCCCAGGTTGGGAGAGTTCGTGGTCACCGTCGGTCGGGTGCCTGGGCGGGAGGAGGACCATGTCGTAGCCATGGCCAAGCGACATGAACTCTAAACTCCCAAACTAGATCACCGTGGCCAATGGGAGCGGACGTTCGGGGTCAGCCATCCAGAAAAATGGCGGAAAAATGATGTTGGCACGCAGCGTCCCCTACCTGGCACGCCAACTGTCGGTGTTTGGTCCCGCGGGGGTCCTAAGCCAACGAGTGAATCAAATGCTGTGTGTCCCTAATCTGGATGGCGATGCAAGGAGGATACACGGAGGTTTATCCTGGTTCGGGCAAAAGAAGGCCCTACGTCCAGCGGGGAGGGAGGAGTATTGTATTTCCTTACACCTAAGTGCTTGCATAGGGGTTACAAACTATGAGAGAGGGAACCGTGCCCAGGTCTCAAAGGAAAAGTGAGAGTACAAAGGAGATTGCTTGAGATGTTTATCTTCTTTGGTGGGATGGAGACTGGTTTTTCATCGTCTGTTGTTCGTTGTTCTTCTGTCTGCCCCCTTGTAGAGCCCCGACCTGCCCTTTTATAGGGTAAGAGGAGCCAGGGACGCCGGGGGTGCCTTTGAGGTGAAGTTTTGTCGATCCCTATGGGGGTGGCTGTAGCGACGTGCCCCGGGAATGGCCGGCCATCCCTGGACACCATGGTGACATAGAAGACGAGACGGTGAAAAGACTCCGAGTCCTGTGCCACGTTGGCCTTTCTTCCTTATCGACCGGCGATGGGTCGAGGCTGGGTCGAGCCCGGGTCGAGGATGGGTCAAGGATGGGTGGATAAGGCTGAGTCCCCGAGATTGTGGGGTACGGTCCTTGTCGTATCCTCCCTCGAGGGTGATCAGTGGCAAAATAGTGCACGGTATGGTGCGTATAGTGACAAGTTTTCATCTCCCATCCCGGGATGGGCAGTAAAAAGTGAGATTTGACACCGGCACTGCTTCCACGCCGGTTACTGCTGTAGCCATGATGGTATGAAGTAGTGGGTAGTCACATTAAATGCTCTGACTTTTGTCTCAGAGTTGGTGAATAAGGTGGGTCGAGCGGCCCGACTTGGGGTCGTGCGAGTCAGAGATTTCCCGATAGTCGAGGTGCCTTGCCGAGCGAGCCTCGTACGAGTCGGAACACGGTCGAGGCGTCCCGTCGAGCGTGCCTCGTACGAGTCAGAACATAGTCAAGGCATCCCGTCGAGCGTGCCTCGTACGAGTCGGAACGTAGTCAAGGCGTCCCGTCGAGCGTGCCTCGTACGAGTCGGAACGTAGTCGAGGTGTCTCGTTTGCTATTTTGGCTCGTCTCGTTTGTGGGTAGCAGTTTTGTTTTTCTTAATTGTTGATTGTGGGTACCCCTAGCTGTAGGTACCCGACACCTGGCGTCAGTGGCGTCGGGCAGGCGGGAGCGGTCTTGGGCCGAGCAGTGCCATCGGGCCGGCCCAGTTAGCTTTAGGAAGTTGTTTTTGTTTTATTTGATTTATTTCAAATGTTTGATTTGCACTCAAACTTTGTAAATTCATATCTCATGTTCTAGAAGTCCAAATAATATGGTTCAAAATGTGTAGTGCTCTGGATGACCTATAGTTTATTTAGAAAATATAATATGTGGTTTGTTGGTTACTAATTTCTGAGGTTTGTAATTAATCTTGTGATGCACTTTATTTAAACATGTGTTTTAGTAATTTTGTATCTCCCTGTGTGTTAATCCTTTGGCCATGAAATTTTTGTGAGATGCTAATTATGGTATAAAGATGCTCTAGTTAAATTTTCAGCCTTTTTTAAGGTCATTTGCTCCAGTTATAAAAATTTCTGTGTTATAGGCTTTATTAGCACTTATCTTTTTGTTATTTTGATATCTCCATATATTCTTGTCAAAATGAGGTCAAATTTTTGTGGTAGCCTCCTGGTAGCATGTATTTACCGCTGTAATTTTATTAGAATTTTATGAGTACATTTTATATGTGATGCCATTTATGCTTATGCACTCTAAATAAATAGAAAAGGGTGTTTCGATAATATTTATGCTAGTGCCATGACTTGTTGTGGTGTTACTTAAACATGATCTAACTGATTGTGAAGTTGGGTAGGTCATTTGTGATGTTCTCAATATCACTTAATATTTAATTGCTCAAATCTATCTTTTCTGGACAGATTTGGTGGTTAAGCAAATTAGGCTATGTTAATGATGTTTTCATGCTTGGTGATCTATAGCAAAGTTGTTGAGAACTTCATGAACTAGTTTCTGATAAATGTTGGTAGCATTTGGACTTATAGTTTAGAAGTGGCAGCCGTTCCAAGCTGGGTTCAGTTTTGGAAGTGCTCTTTGTCTTTTAGAATAGATTATGTACATGTGCTATTTCGACTTAGTAAATGATAAAATCATGCGTAGATGTTTATAAATTAAATATAGACAATTTCATAAGCTTTCCAGAATGTCCTCTTGCAAGTCATTTGGATTTGTAGAACTCAAGTTGTGAGTTTTCTTAGGTACTGTTGATAACATGTTGGAAATACTAAACTTCTGGAATCTTGTTATGTGTGTGTTTAGTCTTAATTTTGTGGTACTCAGTGGTTTCTTAGGGATGTTTAAACATGTTAATACCAGAGAGGAAATTTGCACCTAAGCTTGAAGTGATTTGAATAGAGCACCACATAGCTTGGTTTTGTGCTTATGATGTTGCTATGTCATTACATCCATCTTCACATCATTCATGCATGTTCATAAATCATCATGTCATACTTGGTGCATACATGAAATTCTTTGGGTGCATATACATGCAATAGGTGTGCCGAGAATCATGTCTCGAGCGAAGTCCCGCTGGGCGTGGAACCCGAAGTTGGAGTCCGTTCGGGAGCCGGAGGTCCAGTCCGACGAAGCCGGAGAAGACGTGGGAACCGTTCTTGAAGCCGAACCTTGATCTATCTTCTTTCGGTTAAGGCAAGCCCCAGAGCATTATAAGCCTCCTACTATCAAAGTTATTATCTATATATACTTTTTATATGTATTGTTGCATTACGTGATAGGAGTTGGTTGGAAACCCTTGCTGCATTGATAACACTCCTTGTCCAGCAATTCGAACCTTGAATCCTATGTAGACAGGATCATATCTATGCTTAGCCATGCTGAATTAGACAGGTAGAAGTCGGGTGATTTCCTATCACCTGCGAGATATAGGGCTTTATCAGGTCATGGTTGGCTATATTTGCTATCGTGAAAATGAACCATGTGTTAATGAAATGAAATGAGACCGGGTGGGATGACGATAGTGAAGCAGCAAGGCATGGAGGTCTTGGGTGTGGATCTATCCCTGTCTGTGTCGGTTAAGGACCGAGACCTGGAGCCTTCTATGTTATTTTGAATGCATGCCTGACATTTAGTTGGCCGGCCTGAGGTTGCTGACCACGAAGCCTAGTAGCTCAACTCAGGCTGTGAAGTCAAAAAGTGAAAGTCGCCTCGGAAGGGAGCCAGAGGGTCCAAGGGCAGGTGAGTTAAAAGTCCTAAGCATCCTGGCCACTGGTATCCCCGAGAACGTGGCGCTGTTTGGGCCCATCCTGAGTTGTACCAAAGGTTATCTATGGCTGCCTTTAGCGGGGTTTGCCGGGTGAGTGTCAGGAATACCCCCTCAGCTGAGTTGGAATCGATTCGAGTCGCCGTCTCTCCCAGATAGTGAGAAACTTGACTGGTTATCTCCAGCGTAGATACACTAATTATAATGATGGTTCGGAATTGATGATAATGATGATGATGGCCTTATTATACCTGCTATGGTTAATATTGTTTGATCCTAATAAAGTGAGTGCTTTAGTACAGGTGCTAATCTAGTTATCAGGTTAATGATGATCAACTTGATACTTAAGCATATATTGGTTACTTATCTGTATTAAGCTTTTCTACAATTGAGTCAAGCTAGGCCACTTTATAAAGCCTTGCATACTCCTTGGTGTCACCTTTGTTTCTGGTTTTCGTCGGGTAAGTCTAGCTGAGTACCTTCTCATACTCAGGGTTTATTTTTCCCACCTGTTGCAGGTAGGAGATTCGTACTTGTTGCTGCAAGTATTGTCTTCGCCATGTGGGCGTGAAGACTAGACCATATGGGCATGGTCTCTATAGTATCTCTTCTGGTATGCTTTTGCAGGATGTGACTATGTACTGGCAGTATTTGACTTCAAATGGTTTCAGAAATTATGTTGCTTCCGCTAATCTTTACTTTGGTTTTGTAATAAATTATTCGTACTCCGATGTATGAGATTACTTATGAACTGTTGTAACAAGTGGTGTGTTATGTTGAATCACTACGATCTTGGTTTCTCTCTATTTGGATTGAAATCCATCGTGATTTCATGGACTACCGGAGTTATATGGGCTCAAGTTTGAAAATTTGATCACTTTGGCGATTGTTTTTGGACTTGTGCTCTTATAATTTGGACGGTTCCGTGACATTGAACACTACTATGCCCTGATTGAATCGTGTGGGTATGTACAACCGTATCTGACCTTGCATTTTTATGGGCCCCCTTCCCGACCCGATGGGTAGTTAGTGTAACTATGGGTTATGCAAGCGACTCGGACTGAAATTCATCTTCGACCATGAGCAGTCGTTCGTGGCCCTGAGACCAGTAATCCTGAGGACTCAGGGATTACTTAGGCGGATAGCGAACACATGTAAGCCTCTGGGGCTATGGTGTATACTAACCTGTCGAGTTAATAACGGGTAGAATAGGTGACGTCTGCTATCCGGAAGCAGCAGAACTAAGCCTGACCAGCTAGGGCACGTCATAAAATCCTTTTCCCAAATTTCAGGAGCTCGTACTTTGGTTGTAGCCTTGAGCTGACTAGTTTTCCGGTTTCCCCCTAAGGGGCACACCTCCGCTGAAATAAGGTACTTGGAGCACGTTTGAATGTCTGAGGGAAATACATAGCCTCGAGGCTAGAGGTTTTTGGATCGGTTGGTGACCCCCTGAACATCCCCTCACTCTAGAAATGGTAGGGTTCGGCTTTCTCGATTCCGAGCCAAAATCACCGACTGCACCTGCCGCTTTGGTGGGCTACGCCGGGTTTTGGTGGGGCCCAAATGTTGGTCCACCCGGTTTCACCAGCAATTTTGGGCCTCAAGCCCAGGGTCCATAAGGGTTTTTGACTTGTATTAGCCACCCTTAAGTTAGCCAAGGGTGGAGACGGTCCATCTCTTTGCTGCCGTCGACAAAAGCAGTAGTGCTCACTCCTTTGCTTACCTTGACCTAGCAGACGTCGTCATATCTAGATCTTGCTCCCAGCAGTCGCAGTCATGGCGCCGAGAAAGACCCTGGCCAAGCACTAGTAGGAATCTCCACTTCTATGATGAATTTCCTAATGACAAATCTAAAACCGTCATAGAAGATGGCTTTCTATGACAAAAATTTCCATTTTGTCATAGATAAGCGGTGATGATCCTACAACCCTCCAATTCTATGACGAAATCAGGCATCATCACAAAACCATCATAGAAGAGCACACAGTTTCATCACAGATAACTCACCGACTAATCTGTGACGATCTCCTTTAAAACTATGATGAACAGGGCTTCGTCATTGAACTAATTACACATATGTGATGAACACTATTCCATCTGTAATGAACGGTTTCGTTATAGATCTCCACACGATACTTTCTCCATCCAACGCGTACCTATGGGACCTGCAGTTACTCATCCAATTCATCATAGAAGTCTCCGCTCAGTACTTTCTCCATGTGATGGGACCCTTCTCCATTTGACGTGTACCTGTGGATCCTGCATTTACTCATCCATTTCTCCATGCGATGGGACCCTTCTCCATCTGACGTGTACTTGTGGGACATGCAGTTACTCATCTCTGACACTTTCAATTCATCATAAAAGTCTTCGCTCAATCCTTTCTCCATGCGACATGTACCTATGGGACCCTTCTCCATCTGACCTGTGGGACCCGACGGCTTGCGTGTCACTTGCGCTTGTGGACCCTTCTCCATCCGACTTGTGGGATCCAATGGCACCTTTCTCCATCTCCTTCTGACCTATGGGACCCAATGACTTCTGTGTCATGTGTCCAAGTGTGGGATCTGATGGCACCTTTCTCCATCACCATCCGACCTGTGAGACCCGACGGCTTACCTGTGGGACCTTTCTCCATCTCCACCGACCTATGGGATCTGACGACTTGCGTGACCTGTGGGACCTAATGGCTTGCGTGTCACGTGTCCGACGTGTGGGACCCGACGATACATTTCTCCATCTCCACCGACCTGTGGGACCCGACGGCTTGCGTCTTACTTGTTGCTACTGGGGTTTAATAGATTCAAACTCAAAAAAACATGAGACCTGGGAGTCGAATATGGGTCCTAGAAAAGGAATAGACCGTCTTCACCATTGCGCTAGACGTCTAGTCATGTTGACATGTCTTTGGGGTAGTTTATATTCTCTGCATGGGTAGGTTGACTTATATATTGGATATATCCCCTACAAGTGGAAACAAATCTGTTCCCGTTGGACTTGTGGCGGTGGCGGCAGCGATGGCAACGGAGGATCCCGAGTGTGCTGTGGTGGCTCAGACGTCCTTTTAGAGGCTAGGCGGCTGATCTTCCTAGTGGATCGCGGTGGCATTGGCGTCCGTGTCCGTCGTGTGCCATGGTAGAGGCAACAAATCCAATCCACAGGTCTCCTTTCTCACCTTTTCCTGTTTGCTTCACTGTTTTGGTCCTTGCTCTTGCTTGAACATGAGGTATACAAGAAACATTGTAGTGTTTCAGATCTAGTTAGGCCAATGCTGATGAAAAGAACTAAGAGGTGTTACTGGTTGGTTTTTTGCCTGCGCGTGTCACTTGTAGATCTATCTAGGCAAACAAACAGACCCTTTGCTTCTGCCTTAAACTATTTTTTCTATCAAGTGCTTGCTTGATTCTATATTTCTATTTTGTATGCTCCAGTGCCACCAGTGAGTCCTTATGGTATTTTGAACTGGTAACATATCTGAGCCAGGCCACATTTCTGTGCCAATGATGTCTACATGGCTATTGGATGTATTAGGATGCAGCTCATATATTTGCTTTCTGTGTGTCCTCTCCTTGTTGACAAGCAAGTTATCCATTTGGTTCCAAATGAGATGAAGACATCGAAAGAAAATAAATGCTTTGTGTCCATCATTCACATCAATGAGACCACTAATGTCTAAGCTGCACATGTTGCCACTGATGATGCCAATGATGATCACTACCGCTTGTTCACTGCCATTGTACTTGTGAAAACTCAACCTGTTCGAGTTGTGCAGATTTGAGATGAGTTGTCCCTGCTATGTTGTGTTCGAGGGCCGTGAGCCAGGAGTTGACTACAACTGGCTTGACTACCAAAGACAAGTTCATAGGTTTCTTGACAACTGTTATATAAAGTACAACTCCTATGCAGAAGGAATTGCTGCCTTTAACTCAAGAACCAACTCAAATCCAGCCTTAGCTCATGATGATGACTTCTACTTTAAAACCCAATAGCTGCTCCACTCTATTTGTCCTTCAAAACTGTTATAATTATATTCCTCTTAATCTTTGTCTGTCTCCTATGGAATAAGCCCTGAGCTTGTGTACTGATTGTAAGTGTGATGGTTAGACTTGATTTAGCTGGAATTGTAATGGTTACAGCTCCATTAACTACTACTATACCTGAGAATGGGCAGACATCCAAAATCCAAACAGAAGAACCTAACTAGCATCCACCTAAATCTAAATCCATCCAACACATCCAATCTCAGTTTGCACATAATTTTTTTTCGAAGAAATCACCGCACCTGCGCTCATGTGTCATCGTCACCCCACCCATCGACGTCCTCGGGCAAGTCCGTCGTGTCCAGGCCTAGGCGAAGGCAGCGGTAGTGGGTGCAGGATGAGCGAGGATGTGGACTTGGATGGCGGTACTCCATCCTCCCTGGCGTTGGCGAACCTGGAGATGGGGGTGGAGGCCAGGATTGTAAGGGCCTTGAAGGAGGAGGCATGGCCCCTCTGTTGCGGTAGAGAGGAGGACCTATCGGAGACATCGATGCCGAGGTCCCCGAGCGCGACGTAGCGCGACCTTGGCCAGCACCGTAGAAGTCCAATAGAATTTGGACTGTCCAATTTTTTCTACCCTACAGAATCCAAAGTTAATGAATCTACAGACAATGGATGTCCATGTCCAGTTTAATCCAAGTCCAGCAAAGTCCAAGTGCCAAAATCCAATTGGATATTGGACTAAAGCCAATCCATTCTATGGTATAACTGCTACTCTAGTTTGAGTTATATATATCTATGTGGTGCTACTCTAAATTTAGATGAGGCCATACCATGAAAATTATTAATGGTTGTTAAAGTTGCACTTTGGTATAAGTTGTGGACTTCACCGATGGATCTTTGTTGGATTATTTTCCTACTCAGTTATCTCATTACTAAGCAAGCTCTCATCCTACGGCATGCACACTGATAAAATGGAGGAGACCCCCAACAAGAGGAACACACTAGCTAGCCTCATGGACGATATCTTTGTCGAGATCCTCCACCGCCTCCCTGCCCGCTCCTTGTTTTGCTGCAAATGTGTTTGTTGCTCCTGGAAACACCTCATCTAGGACAACCATAAGTTGATGCCCCAGACTGTGGCTAGCTTCTTCTACGATGGAATCTACGGCCAATGAAACTTCACCAGTATCACCAGTGATTACCCATCCTTGGACTGCTTGCCCTTCACCATGAACAATGTAGCTATCTAAGATTGCTGCAACATCCTCATCCTATGCTGGTGCCTTGGGGATGATGGATACCGCTATGTCGTATGCAATTTGGTAACCCAAGAGTTGAAGGTACTACTACCTAGAATCCATTCTATTGGTGAGGCTCGATTGGGTTTAATCCGACAATCTTCTCGTACTTCCATGTGTTTGAATACATGGAGGAGGATGGTCAGTGTGTGGGTGTCGACATCTACTCGTCTAAAACTACAGCATGGATCTTTAAGGAATCTAAATGGGGTGAGGAGGCTGAGTGGACATTTTCAAAATCAGTAACTGTGTTTCTTAATGGTTGTCTACACTATACTAGGTTCTGCAAGGGTTACCATCGTATACTTGTTGGCATTTATTAACTCCTCACTTGTTTTAGTAGCCACCCATTAATTACCTACACTTCTAACATTACTTGAACTAGGTTGTCATCCCTAGTGATGGTGCTAGAAATGTTTGTTGGTACTACCTAGTACCACTACTAGAATAATACTAAGCAGATGTTTATTATTTTTATGTGACTAGAAAGATATAGAATATATGAATGAAAAGAATTCTACAAGCGGATAGATAATTATACCATTATAACACTTCACCTGAGAGTATTCCAGGTATCGTATTTATATTTTACCACAGGGAAGGTGTAGCATTGGACATGTATTTATAACTTATAACATTGATGGAGAAATAAACCATAACAATCTCTCTACACATAACAGGGGTAAGTCACAAGATAAAAAATATATATGATAAGCATTGATCAAGCATTATAATAATAATAAATAAATCTCTCAGAGCACTCCTATCTATAGCAGTAGCATGGTTAGGTTAGAGGAATAAATCCTAAGTCATTCTTAATTATAAGTCAAAGCATACGTTGATTAGTGTAATTACACTTAGTAGTCATTGCTAAGATCACCATTGAATCTACACATAAGGGGCATTACTTTGGGAAGTTCGAGAACAGAGCTTTCCTTCCTTTGCAACCGGGCCCTACTTCTATGACCTATATTCGGGGAGCGGACTACAAAGGACTCAACGATAGTGTCACACTCGTGATCTACCACATGACCCAGAATATAGAGTGTATTCACAGGTAAATAACATCAAGCGCCATGCTTACATGATCTCTACCACCCACCTTGTGATCATTGGGGTGAGCGCTGTACAAACTTATGCATAAACACAATGATAAACTAACTATACTAAGCATATAATCAAAGTAGACAATGAACATTGCAACCTTAAACATGAATAAGATGAATACTATATTGTCTTGACAATTGTACCAAAGCATATAAAAATAATAGAGATACAAAAGAAAGAGGGGTACAAAGATTATACCGAACCAAGCTTAGACGATGTCGGGAATCCAAGTGAAGAACTGCTTGCCTCCCTCTAGACCTAGCTTAACTAGCTATGCCCTAGAAACTAGAGGAGTTATATGGAGATTAGGGTTTCTGGCTCTAGAAGACTTGATCTCAAATGACTTGATGCCTCCAGGGGGTGCTAGGGTCTATTTATATAGCCCAAAGGATGCAACGTGAGCCTTTAGGTCAAATCGACTTAAAGGACGGCGTAGATGCAATCCTAGGAGATGATGGAGGAAGCTTCAGGAAGCTGATAAGCAGGGAACCACCTGCTAGACTGGGTGGCACCATGGTGGGGCCCGTCGACCCCACCTAGCAGCCTCTCAGGGTCTGCCTTGGGGGGTTTCCTCCTAGAGTTCTCTGGAACCTTCTGTAGTAGTTTTCATTGCAATTAAATTTAGTTCTATTTGACGTTTTGATCCATCTTTCCGGTTTTCTAGAATAACCCTGCTGAAAATACAGATTCACCAAAACTCATGGAAATTGTTAGTTTAAACCCCTAAGTTTCTATTGGTGATCCATTTTAAGCATTTATTCAAGTTATGTTGATGGTTTATGATGAACAATAACTGTCATCAACACTTGTTGTGGATATGGAGGGAAAGGCATAGAGGAAAATTCCTAACTGGCCGCATGGTTTTTCACGCTCCATCCATCAAGCTCAGGGTCACTTGTGTCAATATACTGTTGGTGGTCACAATATGTTCAAGCTTTCGATCTGGATCCTTGAAGGCTATGGTACTAATAATGAATGGACATTGAAGCATAGTATCAGCCTGCGTAAGTTTTGGAAAGACTAAGAAACAAATGAGTTACTTTGATTTTGAGTTGTGCTACACAACGGTTATAGTTCACCCAAAATGGAATTTGGTTTTCTTTGTTGGGGTTGGGGTGGAAAGAGCCATCATCGCATATAACATGGATAGCAGAAAAGTTCATGTCATCTCTACAGATTACATTGGGTATGGTACACATGACATCCTACCAGAACTCATCGGCAGACCTTACTATCTTCCCTATGTTCCCTTGTTCTCAAAGTTGGAGTCATTAGCAAAGTAGTAAATAAAGCTGCATTTGATGTATCTCTTTGTCATGACATGTTTAAATGGATCAATGTTGTTTGTTTGATTGTCTACGGACATGTTAATTTCCACTTGGATGGATGTTGTCATTATTTTGCAGCAACTTTAATTTGTTTGTAATGTAAGCTAAGGTCTGTGCAGTGTGTCAGACACTCAAACTACAGAGGTTGGACTTTCTTGTTCCCAAAGAAAAACTCCAATGGCTCCTCTATACTTCTGTAGTAGTCATATCTAACTGCCATGATCTCTTTCGCAACTTCGCTTATTTTCCTTCCTTCCCGGAGCCCTCCCATTCCCACTGCAGATCTAAAATCACCAGGAAGGTGCGGTTTCCTTCTCCAAACCTACTTCACTCTTAGCCACCGCCATGTTGGTAGTACGGAGGGAGTACATGTTGTTACTCTTTTCTTATGTTGTTACTCTTCCTTATGTATCTTCCCTTGCATTTTATGTCAGACGTATTCAAATGTACAGAGGTTTTGATTTGTGAAGTCTTATTTTGCATGTCTGTGTTTACTATGTTGTTGAACTTAGTATTAATTAGGTGGGTTAAACTCTGTTGAGCATGGTGTAGATCAGGTCCTTTTGTCATTTGGTAGCACGCGCAAGAAAGTCTGAGCATTGTAAATCTGATAGGGTCAGACACATCTCACGTTATATAATAGTTTTACACACAACTTTGTACTATATAGTGTGTCTATATATATTTGGTCAAAATTCAAAATTTTTGAGGGAAGGGGATGCTCCTCCCATATAGATCATGCGCAGTCGGAGAGAGTGAAGTGAATGCACAAGAAGAGCTTTTGACCACCATGACACGCTTGAGACTTGAAAGCCTGGTGCAGTTGTGAAGAGTGTTGATACTTCTTAATCACTATTGGAAAATTTCGCAAGCGCACAGAACTATCGCGTAGCACTTCGCTCGGTGAGTACCAAGTGTCGAATTTATATTTTTTCCCACAAGAAGGCGGGAGGCTCGAATCTATATAGTACTGGATCTATGAACTAGGCCCTTAGGTTAATATCCTAGATAGGTGAATGATAGTGTAGGAAGGGGTGTTGATCTACCTAAACTAACTACTACTAAGCTACTATAAGAGATAGCTAGGGGGAGAGAAGGAGTGTTTATCTTTCTAATAGCTAAGCTACACAAGTAACTAGGAGAGACACGATAGCACTTCAGGGCATAGCCCGCCTACAAATTAGGAGAGTTAAATAGACAAGGTCTGCCATGAGCCCTACAATTCAATAACTAAGCCTAAATGTGGAGGAATACAAAGGATGGACAAGGCTGTCACCACTTGCCAACTACCCCAACCTATCCGTCGGCCTAGCCATATCCATAGGTAATCTATAGCCTGAGCACCACACTTAATCTATCGATATACTACTTTGATCTGAGCTTCGATGAAATGAGATCGAAGCGCCCTAACCAGACGGTGGAACCGGTACTAACGTATAACTACTAACCAAAAGATAACCTATGCTACTAATGCTAAACAAACAAGCACCTAAGCCAGTAATGACCTAACACTAATGGCTAAGCTACTATGAATGTAAAGCAAGCAAATACTATAATAAAGTAAAGTACTAAAAAGTAAATACTGAATAAAGTAAATGCTAAAATAAAGAATACAAAAGGAACTATACCAGAGACTTGGAAGACTCTTCCTAGTCGGAGAGAAGCTCCTGACTCCACTCCACTCCACTCTAGACTACTCACTTTAAAGCCTAAGCTAAGCTAGAGAGCTAAGAGAGCTATGGAATGCTTTCTCTTGAATGGGGTGAGTTCCACCAAGTGCCACGCCCCTCTATTTATAGTGTAGAGAGGCATGGGGGGAACTTTTAGGCAGTGGAGAGGCTATGGGAGCAGGGGGCGCCGGCCGGCCATAGGGGGGCACCGGCCGGCACTAGGATCCACCGCCTTTGGATCCTAGGGTGCTGGTTGCTCCCCTAAGGCGGTTACATAACCATCACATGTTGATTTTTAGGCAGCACATGTTGGAATGGAGCTCCAAGTTGTGACAAGTGGGCCCTTCAATCCATGTGTTGCAAATCTTGTCCATTGATCAATCGATCCAAGTCTTGGCCTCTGATTGGTTGAGGAGGTGTTCCCACCGATCACTGACATGGTAGGGGGCCAAGGTGGCGCCAAGTGGGGCTAGGCGGCACCTAGGTGGCATCGGCTGGAGCCCCACTGTGGACCCATGGCCACCTGTCATGTCCACTTGCTTGTACACTCCATGTTTGTCACCTTTTTGGCCAATTTTTGCTATATTTCCAGCATACAAATAATTCTCCAAGCACAAGTGGAACTAGGTGAATTTGAAACATAAATCTATCATTTCATGTGTCATTTCATGTGATTTTTGGTTGAAGGTTGATGGTAGAATAGGGTGTTATCGACCGTCAACAAAGAGGACTCACAATAGTCGAGGGGTGTTGATATTTCTTAACTACTATTGGATTAATTCCGCAAGCGCATAGAATATATCGGTGTAGCACTTCAGTTGGGAATATTACCAAGTATCATATTTGTTTTCCCCAGAGAAGGCTAAGTGTGACTTAGACAAATGCTGAGCAAGTTTTAGTGAATTACCTAGATACGATTGTGATGAATCAAAAGGGACTAACCTAACTACTAAATAAAATAAAAGAAAAGAAAAGCTACTACTACTATGGTCACAAAGGGGGTGAAGAATAACTAAAGTATTGTTTAAATATGATCCTATCAAATGTCTAGCAATGAGCAATGAGTATACTTCGGGGCGTACCTGCCCTAAACTCACCTGAGGGTTGATTAGGAACAAAGCACCATGAGGCCTATGATTTAATAACTAGTCCTACCATGAGGGAATACAAAGAATGGACAAGGATGTCACCACTTGCCACCAACCCCAATCTATCCGGGGAGCTAGCTACAATCCTAGGTACCCTATAGTCTAAGCACCACGCTTACACTAAGTGATACTACTCTAACCTAGCGCTAAGATCAGAGCACCAACTAGTGATGAGGATCTCATATACCAGAAACTAACTACTAAGCAAGATATGATCGCAATATTCACACACAACTTTACTCTAATTGCAATAAAGTAAATACATGAAAGTAAAGACAAATACTAAGTGAAATATAAATAGAACACAAGAGTAGCTTATAGAGCTTATAGAAGAACTCCCAAAGACTCCTTCTAAGCTCCTAGCTCTCTCTTGTTCACTGTCACTCTCAAATACTAACCTAAACTAGGGAGTAGAGAGAATGATTCACTATGGGATGATTTATAACTACGGGGAACACCTCTATTTATAGCACTAAGGAGCTAGGGGGTATTTGTAGGCCGAGGAGAGGTGGTGGAGGCTGGAGAGCGCCGGCCGGCTAGGTGAGGGCGCCGCCCGACCCTTCAATGCACCACCATTGCTTCATAGGGTTGTGGATGCCTCTCCAAGTCGGTTCTCAATTCAGCACATGGTGATTTTGTAGCAGCACGTGCTCTAGATGTCGGTTGATGGCCTCCTAGTGGATGATAGTGGGCCCATGAATCCACCGTGAATGAATCATGCCCGTTGATCAAACCCACTTGGATGGAGGCTTGTCATTGGCTGAGAAGCTCGTCTCGTGGATTGGTGACGTGGATGGCCACAAGGTGGGGCTGGGTGATGCCACCTTGGCACCGATCGGTGTGGCATGTGACCCACGTGGCCCCTACCACGTCCTGCTGACTCATTTCTCCATTTTTGGCTCTTTTTTCCTATTTTTGCTGCATACAAATAAAACTCATGTACAAGTGGAATTCTATTAGTAATAAACCAAATCTTTCCACTTTTATGTTGATTTTCCTTTGATTTTTATGCATTGTTGATGACTAAAATGGGTGCTTAGTGGCCATCAACAAGGGGCAGTCAGGCAGACCGAAGAGTGAAGAGGAGTTGCTTCCCTATTAAGCAATTTCTCTTGGTCGAATGAGCAGAGACAGTCTGCTAGCTAGAGATGGCTATACAATGGGAGTGAGGCCACGCTTTGTACACACAGGGATGCCAAGGCTAGAACAGGCTTCTGACGTGAGTGCACCACGTTCAACATTACTACTAGTATCCAAATAGAGAATATTTTAGACGGTCAGAACTTCTGTCATGGCAGCAGCTAGCTAGAGATGGCTACATGGTTTCATAGGTTCTGATCGTCTGCACTCCCTCGGCTATGTTTGAAGCTGCCACTTCAGAAATCTAGCTACCTTCTACTTCATGCATGTAGCCACACAGACGGTGTAGCTCCTGTTTGTAGCATAGCCAATCAGGCAAAAGTTCTACTCATAGCTGAGTACAAGAGTTACATGTCTGGCCCATTCAAATTTACGCTGCTCGGACTATTACACGAGCATACGGTTTGATATGAAGCATGTTACCTTTATCCAGATCCTCAAAGCAGCATGAAACGTGGTTGGGAAAACGCAAATGGGTTAGGAAGGGGAAGCCCGAAGGCAGGCGATTGATGCAATGCGCGCTATCGGATGAGGGAAGGGGGACGCTCCTTTCATATAGACCTTGCATGGCTGACGAGAGTGAAGCGAATGTTGCAGAAAAGCTGGACACAATAAGTGAATCGAGAAAAAGAGCTTTTGACCACCATGACATGCTTGAGACTTGAATGCCTGGTCCAATTGTGAGGTCTTTTCTGTACTTATTTCGCTCCAATCCAAGTAGTCATGGCAGTCGATGGGTAGACTGATTGCTATGACACTCTACTGTCCTACGAGATCAAATACGCAGCGGTCAGACTTTCTTGCGTTCACAATAAAAGTCAAAAGCTTTGGCTCCTCCGTTCTGCATTAGATCAAGGCAAGACTTGTTCAGATGAACTCCTCGCTGCATGGTTCTTTCAAGTTCAACAAATTTTATCAAAGACATGAGTTGGCTTTAACAAAGATTAATGGCACTCATGAATGTTTAGCAAATTAAGTTTCAGATCAAAGATAACCAGAAAGAAATCTGCAGTGAAAAGAAACTAGCTACAAAATGACCGAACGACCTGAGCTACATCACGCTTAACAGAGTTTAACCCACATAATACAAAGTGCAGCAAAAGTTCACACAGACATGCATGCAAATAAGAGTTCACATATTCGCAAGGGCGTCCCACAGATCAAACCTAGTCATGACTACAAGTACTGTTGGTACGTCCCACAGATCAAGGGTTGAGGCAGGCGTGTAGGATCTCATCTACGTCCACCTTCGCTGAGAGGGCGTTGGTGGCAGGCTCGAAACTCTCGATAAGATCGACGATGTCATCGTCCTTCGATTAAGGCAGAAAACCCTACTCCACCACCCAGACCTTAACCGCTGCACCAATCTAAAGCTGGGCAGCAGCCAGCGTTGCGGTAGCCCCCTAACGAATGCCTTCGGTCACCACGGCTTGAAGGCGGGCCGGCATGGCTCAGAACGGCTCCTCTGCGGCGAACAGATTATCGACTGCTCGCACGGGGAAGCCCGAGTTAATGGCGGCTTGCACGCACAGGTGGAGGGTCTCTATATGCATCCTCAGATCTACAAGAAGGTTCATCATGTTTTGGCCCTGCTCCATGTGGATGTCCTAGTCGACTCGCGCCTTGAAGAACTCAGTTATGGAAAAATGAAGTGCGTCGCACATGGCATCTAGCTCACCGCACAGCATCTCGACGTTCAGCCTGGCTGATGACAAATCCACTTGGACCTCGCCATAATCCTTCAATAATTGATGGTACTCTATGTCATTTGAGGATTCACGCTCTTTTGATGGCGCAACATCTGGATGAAGTTCAGAAGAGTGGAAAGACATTCATTAGAATGGAAAGGGTTGGGTATGTACTATGTTCTAAACATAGGACAGGATTTGGAGAAGCGTGATAGGAGAATGATATTGGTATAATATTGTCAAGAAGATTGATTTCTGGTTATAGAACGTGACATGGAAAAGGTGGTGGTGGAGGTCTATAGCTAGAAGTTGCCGAGGATGATGTGAGGAAATATAGAAAGTTGTCAAAGTTACTGAATATTACTTCATAAGAATGTATGAGTTCTTCTGGAGACATGTAGATGTTATATAGGTATGCATAGATGACTGAGAAACACAATTGTAAAACTAGGTTACTGCTGTTTGGACAGCAGGGGTAGCCACCACTATGGAATTAATATCTTTGCCATCATGACACGATTGGCCACCAAAACTTGCAGAGTCATGTGCAAGAATATGATTGACATGTTGGGTAAAGGGTTTGGTGATTCATGCAGCGATTTAGCGGGGAACATGGTGAATTGCCAAGGCATCCAGGACATGCACGTTGGCGGACAGCAGTGGTTATGATGAGCGGTTGCATGGTTATCACAAAACCAAAAGGCGATCCATTTTGTGGGGTTGCTAGGTACTGTATGAGGTATGTTCTCGCAAGAGAGCATGTCATTTTGAGTAACGATTGGCTGGAAAACATGACTGCAAAAATGGGTGAGCGCTGCTGCAAGAATAGATGGGACAGCAAAATTAGTGAGCACGACAACATCAATATCTTCGGCGTCGTAGCTCCCCTGGCCATGAAATTTTGTGGAGGTGTGTGCAAGGATATGAATCAATCAGCAGCAGTGCGGCTGCGGGGCAGCAGGGACAGCGAGAACAAAAAGATTGATATCTCTTTCATCTTTGATACTATGGCCACAAAAATTTATAGGGCATGTGCAACTGAATGAACAACATCATGATCAAAGGGCTCAATGACCGGAGGGCAGGAACTCAAGGAACACGCATGCCAATTGGCAACAGCGCTGCTGTCCGCAAGGGACAGAGACATGATTGTGAGAAAACTTCGCCGGAATTCGATCACGTGTAGATTATGGCACATGTTCTACAACGAGTAACATATAAACAAGATGAGGAACATGATGGGGGGTCCTCACATTGGGGTTAGCTGCAGCTGGGGATGAATTTAGTGGCAGCCGACATCGACAACGGGGTGACGATAGGGACCACGATCAATGGGACAGCGCCAATTCCACATTGGAGCTTATCTGCGCCACACGATAGATTGAAGAGATGGATGAGGGATAAAATGACATCAAGATCAGAGAGGGGAGAGGGAGGGGCGTCCTCACCATGCTGCACACCAGTAGTAGCGACGACCGCAAACTGCAACAACAGGTGAGGGATGTCGGTGCATGGGGTTCAGTAGGGAGCACAACCTCATCTCGTACATTGGAGATTATCATGAGGAATTCCTTGAGGTCCTGTGATTTGACAAGATCACCAAGGGGATAAAAGAGATGAACAGCGAGGAGAAAATCTCACCAACTGTTGCTGTCATGCCTAGAAGAAGGAACCAGTGGCACAACGTACTCCGATTGATCATGGTGTTCCATTTTGTTGGAGAGGAAGGAGGAGAATGAGGGATGAGAAGGGACAACCATGCATGGGAGATGCAGGAGAAAAGGAAGGAGGAGTCATTTCTGCTCTTGGGCGTGAGGAAAGGAGGAGGGGCTGGGGTTAAAAGCTTCCCCTTGCCTGCATGCATGCTGAGAGGGTGGAGCGCATAGCTGCTCTTTGCTACCATTTACTCAAGCAATTAAGGAGGGAGAATTAGGGAGATTAGAAGATGCACAGCTGTTATTTCCTGCATAAATGAAGGAGGGGCGTTAGGGAGGTGAGTAGGATCCGTGAAGGACTAAGAGGTTTTCCATCAAGGCAATTATGCATGTGTGATTGATGGTGAGGAATTGTATTTCTGTTGCATGTGGGGAAGAGGATGGCGATCAAGGGAGTTAATGTTCATTTGTTGTGCGTGATGGAGGGAGGGAGAAAATGGATGCATCTGATCTGTTGCATGTATGCATGCAAAAACTAAAAGGGAAGGATGGAGCACCTCTGCTAATTTAGGGAGGAAAATTAAGGAGGAAATGATGGCATGTTGTTTTTGCATGAAAGTAAAGGGGAGGAGGCGCCATAGAGAAGAGAGGGGAGGCTTCTCCATGTGAAAAGATGCTGAGGAGATTTTACTAGTTGCTGCATGCATGCAAATGAAAAGGAGGCAAGCAAAGGAGGTAAGAGCAACTCCAACAGTTTTGCATTTTTTGTTTGGCAAAAGATGGAGTTTGCCAACTCTGAAATCAATATGGGGAGGAGAAAAAAAGGTTATCTTCAACGGCTTGGCAAAATTGACTTGCCAAAATCCAAAAAAGGAAACCGGCGGCGCTGGAGGGAAGAGCGCACGCGGGAGTAGCGCGTGAGATGGGATGCCAAGCCGATCGCGAGCTTGCATATATGCCAATCCATCCCAGGATTTTGCCAAGTTAACAAAAATGCAAAACTCATTTGCCAAACCGTTGGATAGGAGTTTTATAGACTTTTTTACAAAATCAGGAATGCAAAGCCCGTTTGCAAAACCGTTGGAGTTGCTCTAAGGTCAGGGAATTAAGAGAGTAGGCATTAGTTGAGGATGTGGCGCATGTTTTCACAGGAGAAAGAGAGAGGGCTCAGCCAAGGGGTGGGAGAAGGAGAGAAGGGCGTTGAGTTGAGTTGTGCTTGACCCAAAGCGTTGAGATGCGGACAATAGGTTATACTTTGACATTTTAACAACAAACAAGAATTTGGGCTTCTGTTGTGATAAAAAGGGGAGAGAGACTAAGCCCGTTAGTGAAAAAGAGACAAGTTGGGCTGCTATATTCATGATAAAAAGAGAGTGGGTTGGTATGGGCTTAACCCAAATTGAGATTGATTTGGAGTTCGGTAAAAGAATGGAAGAGGAAGGAAGATAACACATGAGGTAACTAGGAGTAGATACGATGATGTTTGGGTTGGGATTTCGGAAGACAAGGTTGAGATCAAACCCTAAGCGCATTTGGAAACAATAAAATTCATTTTTCAAACATAAACACTATGCAATGGCATGAGATGCAACATACAATTCAATTGTATTCCAAAAATGTCAAAAACTCACATTTTTCCACTACTAAAATGTCAACAACTAAACTAAAGTTGGGAATATTTTAGAAAAATAATAAAATCATTTAATGTCATTTAGTGTTTTCTAAGTCGTATCCCAAAATAGAAATTTTGGGGTGTGACAACTGACTAGCGCAGCATGGCATAGAATTGTGGGCGGCTGCCTCCATTGGGGGATGTCTCGCGGGGCCGCTTTCCGAGCGAGACAACAAAGAACCGGGCTCCAAGGCCAACGAGGCTCGGGACACCATCACGCCCACGTCCTCCTGTTGAGATAGTAGGCAAATTCCAAATATTAGTTAAATTAAACAGCATGAACACAAATACTAGTGTGAGCATTTCTCACATATTCTACCTCCAAAGGGGGAACTGGCGGGTGAGAGACCACGCCGACAAAAGGTCCGTCTGATGGTGGAGGATTGCCTGCGTGGAAGGCCTCTGGGCCCCCCATCGACAGACGACCTCGTTGGCTCCACCAAGGTCCTTGCAGGAGGTGTCAGCGGCACAGTAGGGTGGAAGGCAAAAGCTTTGGGATGGAATTGGGAGCTCTGGAGAGAGAAGGCAGCAGATGTATAACCTTCCGTCTCGCCCCTTGTCTCTACTGCTATAGTTTGGGGGCCATCGACCACCCCACGACCGAGACATTTGCGTGGGTGGACAGCGGGGCTTCGCCCCGTCACGTCAATGCGACGGGCTGGGAGGCGACATCCCCTGCTGCAACAGGCTGCTGACGCCACCCACGCGCACGTGCCTACGCGGGAATGCAAGAGCACGTCGTCCGGGTAGTCAAGATTTCAGACGGCCAAACCTTGTGTGATCATGTCAAAATAAAAATGATCTTTGATGTATGGTTCTTGCAAGTTCAACAAATCTTATCAAATATACGAAAATAAGATGAGTTGGGTTCAACACAGATCAGAGTCACTCTGTAGGCAATAGTTTTACTCACAGCTCTGTACTGTATTGTGTCCGACGAGATGAAATGTGCCGAAATCGGACTTTCTTATGAGCACAGTATAGAGTGAAGCAAATGCGGCAGGAAAGCTGGACTTTTTGGCACGGGCATCTTAGGAAGCTGAAGTTAATTAAAGATTCTGGTTAGCAACTCATTGTGCCTATATGAATTGAAGGAGCTGTGTATTACTGCAGGACTTGCTAAGTTGCTATGACATGTCATTTATAAATATGTCACATTCAGATTTCAGAACAGTAGTTGAAACCCTACTTTTCCAAAAAAAAAGCATGGGCTTGGTAGTTACTTGTTGCTAAATTGGAAACAGTGTTGTGTTATCTTTCGGACTTTACAAATTGTTTATTGATAGTTACGTGTTGCTATGTTGGTTCTAACTTCTAACCAGCTATATCTGCAGCATCGGAGATCTTTGCAATGGCACTGCAAAAGGCAAACAGATGTCTTCAGTTAAAAAGGTACAGTACAAGTAAGAATATCCATTCAGTCATCAGTGATCCTTTACTCAAGGGGCACATACTTATGTTGTTTTCTTGTGCTTTGTTTTTTAACTTCTTTATTTGATTATTTCCACTTTGTAAGTACTGGAGGAATAAGGATCAACTATTAACTGTATTATGGAATTCATAATGCATGACAATTGACAAACAAAGAGATGGCTTGGAATTTCAGAACGACATCGATATGTATTTCTATTTCTTGAAGTTCAGTCTTTCAAGGTTGTCCAAAAAACCAATGCTTAATTCTAGTTTGATCTGCAATGTAGGAAAAGATTTATTATGATTAAAAATCCCTTTGGCATCTTGGTGTAACAATTGCGCGTATAGTACTATAGAACCATAATTGATTTGAGCTTGGAACATGGATTAATAGATATTCTATTTACTTATTACTAGCACCAAACTTCTTACATAGTTTTGTTTCTGTGCGGCAGCTATCATTTTTGTATCAATTCAATCCATGAGCCCTTAAGGAGTTAAATGTCCATGCCACGGGCGCTATTTGAGTTATATTTCTCTTGTTAGTAAAATGGTCACATTTGTTAGTTTAGATATAAATGTGCTGTGATTATACTTCTCTGTACCCTTTGAAATCATATTCTTTCTTATAGTATTACTCAGATCCATGTATTCACCTATGACTTATATGTCAGGACAACGAGCTTCATTGTGCTAATGGTTGTGAGTCTCATCCACACTTGTGGCCGTCCTTACTCCATAAAGAATTTTGATGATTTGCAGCTATGTTCTTCCTGGAAATGAAAACATAGAGGTTATCTGAAGTTTACTGATCATGCCTTATGCAAAAATACATATGTACGATATACGTCTTGATTCTTGCAATTATAAGCAATCCATGGATTATCCTTGCAATTTAAATAACTACTGTGGTAATATAAAGCAGTTTTATATCCGTATTCGACTCCTACATTGGCACACCACTGTCCTTGTAGCCAACTAAACATCCATTTACAGAATGTGGCTAACTTGTTTAGCTATATGGTTTGCAGACTGATGCAATTTGTAGGTGATTTCACTGTTAGGATTTGACTATAGTAACCATGGTTTTTAGGTATGGAGGAGCTATGAATACACATTCTATTGTTCTATTGTACAAACTCTAAATCACATTATAGCTCAGTAGTTGCTATATTGAGATTGTTATTATTTATAATAAGTAAGGTGTAACATATATTAAAATTCTCTTGGTTTCATATCCTTTATTTTTCCAAATTTAGTATAGCAACATTATAAGAATATTTCTCTTCCATCGTGTTGCAGGTTACTAAAGATTTAGGGCATCCCTATAGTCACCTTGTTCCTCCACCAAAGCATGATGGATGCATGGGCACATTATAGCTTAGTAGTTGATGCTATATTGACATTGTTATTTATAGTCACGTGCAACATATTGAAATTCTTTTGGTTTCATATCCTTTATTTTCCCAAATTTTGTATAGCAACATTATAAGAATCTCTCTCTTTTATTGTGTTGCAGGTTACTAATGTTTTAGGGCATCCCTATAGTCACCTTGTTCCTTCACCAAAGCATGATGGATGCATGGCCGAAAAGTTGGCAAACATAGATGTTATTTTTTTCTATTGTGGAACCTCACTGTGAATTTAGAAACTACTTGTAAAGTGGTTGTGACAACTGCACATTCAGATGACGATGTGTGCTATTCTGGAGATTGCCTCCCAAAACTCCTCGAGGCATTTTCCAAATCACACCATTCTTTTGAGGAGTCTGTTTTGAAGTGCCTTAAATATTGTTTCAAAGGTTTATCGGATTGTGTTCTTTTGTGGCTTTTCAAGGCATTTTACAAATTTCTTCTAGTCACTTCCCCTTCACAAGTATCTTAATCTAAAATGTGGCCAACAATGTCGTAGTGAGTTTAGTAATCCAACTAGGAACAATTTATTTCTTATCTAAGATTACAAGCTTGACTCCTATTATTCTAGATTATTTATATAAAACAAAAGTTTCTTAGGCTCAATGGTGCGTTCTTAAGTAGTGATTGATAATGTTATAAAATATAAGTCCTAGCACAAAAAACAGACACAAACATTAGCAACATGATCTTCTGCCCCTCTTTGCAAAGCTCAAGCATAAAGCTTGCCAACCATAGAAGCTCATTGGGTGTGTATGCTGCGTCAATTTACTTATTCCTCTAGCAGTTACACGACCTTCTGGATCACTTGCATGTTGCTACATAGGTCTAGCGTGAGGATTATGGGATTGTTGTGTATTAGTCAAGAACGACACACGCTACGTTGCTCTTGTACTCATTAAGTCATTAGTAGAAAACTCAATTTATATATGTTTCTTATAACACTTTGAAATATGTTGCTTTGTAACGCTTATATTTTGTAACACTATCTTGTGTTACTATAGAGTGTAAATCCAGAAAAATACGAGCACCCGTGCCGAAAATAAGATTTGAACCCGAGTGGACAGGTTGTGCCATGAGTAACCTAACTAGTTGAGCTAAGCTCAATTCACAACTCATTTGTACACTTACATATATTTCTATGGCAATCGAATTCAAAACAAAATTCATTGCAATGATTTTTTAAAAAAATCCATAGCAATAGGATGGTCTCTATGTTGGCATCTACATGATTCTATATTCAGAAAACGCTTCACAGGAATCATACAAGTCTCTTCCTAAAAACAAATTTATGAACTTGTCATGGGGTGCAACTTAGGTTCATGAACTTTGAAAATGTATTTCTTGGCACCAAAACTTGTTAAGCGGTGCACCACAGTAATCTTTATGGTCCACAAATGGACCTGCAATGCACTATTGTACAAGTTTAAGGATATGCAGTGCACCACTTAACAAGTTTATGGAATCAGAAATGTATTTTAAAGTTCGTGGACCTAAAACGCCGTATAACAAAGTCACGGGCCACTGATGCATATAACTCTTTAATTTTTTTGAAAGAAAAATATATTCAAAGCGAATCTCGAATTGTGCACAAAAATGTCAGAAACCTTCTTGTGGTGAAACCCTATTAGTTAGGGCAGGGCAATCGGTTTTAACCGATTGTTCGGTTTGGTTTGTTCAGATTCGGTTTGGTTCAGTGAAAATGTGCCCAGTCCTACTATTAGTGAATTGGATACCTGAGTTATTGGAAAAAAAACAAAAGAAAAACTTAAATAATTCATTTACGCCAGGATCAACTCAGCTGCCACAATTCCAATTCGCAAAACTTAATACGCGGGTCAACTCTTAAGGTTAGTGTTAACAATTCCAATTCGACAAACCAGTGCATCATAGTAATAATCACACTTTCAACCATATATAAACATGTACTAAATCATATGGAAAATATGACCATTTCCCACAACCATAATTCTGGGCATACATATGACCATTCACCACAACCATACTTCACATCGACTCATGGATACATAAAATTCATAAAGGCATACAAATGTCTATCGCAGCTCACAGTCACAGCCCAATCATTCTAACGAGTTCATCCATCACAGGCCAGAACATAGATGGTTCATTATTTCTGTCATACATAAGTGTCGCAACAAAAGAAACTGGCAGTCAGCACTGCAGTCTTGCAAAACGAACCACACATAGAGATACATAACACAAGTCATAATTTAAACTGGCCACCAAACCCTTTGATAGTCAAACTGGATATGAGTGTCATTGCTGCTCCCCACGATGCCTAGTAATCTCCTACAATATACAACTAAAAAGAACAAAACTAAGACCACCGATTCGTGCGAGAATCGTTTGGGGTGTCGCTCTGCCTCTCCCATGCGATTCCGTCAACAGGTCGCGCACTCGCTCCACACGATCAGATCAGGAAGGCAACGCGCACTCACTGCATACGATCAGCTCAATCCCCATAACCGGAAGGCAAAAATCAATTCCTGTAACAATCGTGATCAAATCCACGATCACCCCACGCCACCAATCACGCGAGACCGCGACCTCCCTAGCACTCAGCACTCGCACGGCACCGCGACCTCACCTCTTCGTACCTGGCCCTCGCACCACCTTCGCCATCGCACGCCGTCCGCCGATCAACGCCATCGTTCAATCGCGCCCTGTCCCCGTCCTGCCCCGTACCAGCCCTGTCTGATGCCCCGTCCTGTCCCTGTTGCCTCGATGCCGCTGGAGCGCCCGTCGCCTCGCCGTCCTGCCCGCTGATGCCAGCGTGCGCCCCTGCCGGCGTACCCTGTCACGACGCCAAGCTAGCGACGAGCACCCACCAGGTACGTCACCAGGACCTATATCCCCATCTGTTTCCCTTCCTACTGTGCGATACGGAACACCTAAACCCAAATCCTAACAGCAGCACGTGAGCGAAGACGACCACGGCTAATCCTAGCAGAAGCACACGGACGACGACGACGACTAGCGGAGCCGTCGCCGAATCGCCCCGCTCGAGTCTCCGTGGCGCCACGCCCTCCCCACTGACACTGCTGCTTTGCGCCGCCACCGCCACCGCCTCAGGTCTCCACCGCCGCTAACACACGCCAGGCACGCGGAATAAGGACGCCACTCCAACATCCGTTGCAACAGATCGCTGATCTCGCCACCTGCAATTCGCGAAGCCTGCAACAGATCGGCGATCATGGCGAGCGGCCGAGATCCTTAGCATGAACCACCAGCCCACCACTACCAGCTGGGCATCACAAGCATCACGCCCGCGAACTCCTGCGCCGCACCGCCATTGCCAGGTGTGAGCTCGCTCTGGCGAACAGCCATTCCCGGGCTTGCTCCTCTGCCCTTGGTAAGCCACAGGTGAGCTTCCCCGCACCCCTACGCTCCTTCTCCAAGCACGCGCGTGCGCGCAAGGCACACTGCACAACCGCAAGCTCGCGTTGCTAGGAAATGGCCGCCGAGCACCGGTCGTGCTATGTTCCGTGCTCTGCTTTGCACGAGCGTTCCTAACTTGTTAGCTTGATGACATCAGGATGACATGTCCATACTTTCTTGCCGTTTTCCTTCAGAAGAATAAAAGAGGAAATACACTTGAAATAAGATTACTGTTCTGCATCTTGCTGCAACGTGATGTCCTGTTCTGCATCCTGCTGCAAATTTTACAAATGAATAAGATTACTGTTCCATCATCAATCAAATACATGTATTACCTCATTAGTTTCGAATGCAAAGATGGAGGTTTAGCAACCTATTAATCTATTATATTTGATCATTGGTTATTACAAATGTGTTAGCGGTTGATACAACCATCTTCCGGTAATCCCAAAACTGCTTCGAGATAAGAACAAAAATTTACTAATAGACTGTGTCATGCTCCGCATAACCTCCGTGGCCTCCAAACCCCACGATATACACCTTCCACTGGGTCCAGCAGGCACAGGGGGACATTGTTCGGTGCACAGGTATTGATTCCACGAGGCCTAGAAACATGTTCGGTTAATCCATGTGGTTAGAACAGCGACCCAGCTACTTGTTTACTGAAGGTGAACTGAATGTGTACCGAAGAATCAATGAACAATGTACAGAACTGCACTTTAACCTAAAAAAATATGTACAGAACAGCAATTGGTACTAATATTGATTGTACTCGATGGCCTATCTTAAAATAAGAATTCAGCATAATATTAATGCCTCTAGGAATTGGTTTCACTCGTTTTAAATTTACATTAAAAAAGGGAAATTCACTCGTTTTCAATTTACACCATATAATATTAATGCCTACGGGGCAAAATTCACTCGTTTCAATTTATACCTAAAAAGGAGAATGAGCTATGATTCTAGGAATTGGTTTTCTATTGTCAGAGATCCATTTTGAGGCAAACGCTCCTATGCCCTCCAAATTAGCTGACACCACAGTCATCAGATATTAAAAGGAGAGGAGCAAGGAAACACAAATTTTGCTGGACCTTGCTAGCATTTGTGACAGCTGACACAACAGCCGTCTGATCACAGAACTATTTGCATCTTGCAGGACTACAAATTGTAGGAAACAAAAACAATAGTGAGTGAGCGTGATGTTCGCAATATCACTATTAAAAGTAGCATGAACTAATGTGGTGATTTGTTTATCTGCAGTAGCCTCTAGAAAAACTCGAGCAGTACAACCCATTGGTAATGTGGTGATTTGGAGAATACTTCAGATATTCAGGTGGTGTGATTGTTGGATTTTTTTTAGATGAAAATGTTCCACACGATGAAAGTGCTAGCAAATATTCAGGTGGTGTGATTGTTGAATTTTTTTTAGATGAAAATGACCTGCATGATGAAAAACTCCATCCATCTAAAAAAATATTCTGCATAGTCTAGAAAACATTTTTTTTGATAGGCATAGTCTAGAAAACTAACAGATAATAACTAAAACTTACTATGCAGATTCTTTTATTAAACAAAATATGGAACAATAATGTTAGTAGGAAATTGCACGTTGAAAAGACTGTCAGGAAGGGAAGAGAAGGGATTGGCACACCGCACACCTGGTGGTACGTCCTGGCCACGATCACCACGTCCTGGCCGCGATCACCATGTACTGGGCTCCCGGCCGGCGAGGGTGCTCCCGTTTCGCAGAGTAGGAAGGGAAGAGAAGGGATTGGCACACCTGGTGGTACGTTCTCCGCGATAACCATGTCCTAACCACGATCACCACAGCCTAGCCTGGTGAGGGAGATCGCGGAGGGAGATCGCGGAGACGTGGCTGGTGGAGGATGTCACACGACGCCCTGCCGCCACCAGCGACGGTGGCCCACCCGGTTTCGTCCTGCCCACGATCAAGGTCACGGTGCTTCAAGTGGCAACGACGCACTGCCGCATCCAGTGATGGCGGCCCCGCCCGGTTTCAGTTTGCAAGATCGAGGTGAGGGGCAGTCGTGGTGCGTCGGATCGAAGGGATTCGAGTGAATTCCCGATGGTCCGCGGACTGCAGGGCGAGGGCGGTGCGTGCTGGTGGCGCCGATGGTGGTGGCAAGACGGCGAGGGCTGAAGGATCGTGAAGGAAGGAGCACGCGCCAAGGGCATGATTGACGTCGCGGTTTCCTACTAGGAGCGATCGCGGGCAGGACGTCAATCGCGGGGAGAAGGTCCCACCAGCCAGCGCCTTACAACCGGACGTGCATTACCGCACGTCGAAGGCAGAGCGACGCTCCAAATGATTGTCGCACGAATCGGTGGTCTTAGTTTCGTTCTTTTTAGTTGTAGGAGATGTAGATGTTACTTTAACGTTTGTATTTAATTTTTACATTATTGTTATCTTATCGTGCGATCCGTGTGTTTTTAGTACAAAATGTTAGCTACCCCGTAGCAACGCACGAGTACGCTACCTAGTCCTCAAGAAGAGGATGAAAAAACCATACAGCGAATCATATAGTAGCACCAACACTAGCACCAGCAGTCACATATGTAACCCTATCATAGGCCTTCCAATACCTCTCATAGGCCTCCCGCTCAGCCCCTCAAAAAAAAGGATAAAGGAAAAAAGAAGAATGCACGGATTAGGACTGCTTCAAGTTTAAATGAATGGGAATTCAGAACATCAGATGCCACATGTTGGGGAATTGACTTCGTCCAAAAAAACTCAAGCCCAAACTTTGGAGTATAAAAAATATAAAAGTTTTCTAATGAAATTTACTTGCAGAAAAAGTATAGCGAAGAATGTATATCGACTTCGTCGTTCAACTTTTGACATTCAACTTCGCATGACGACTTCATCGTTCAACTTTCGACGGTCAACTTCGCCTGACGACTTCGTCGTTCAACTTTTGACGGTCAACTTCGCCTGACGACTTCGTCGTTCAACTTCATTGTTCAAAACTTCACCGATCGACTTCGTCAACATGAAGTTGACTTCGCTGGACAGAGAAGTAGACGAGAAGAAGAAGTCTGAATCTGGAGGAAATGACTACTTCGCCCTTATATGAAATAAAGAATATAAATATTTAGGTTGGGGTAAAATAGTCATTTTATGTAAAATACGAAGACTAGGACCCTATAAATACCCCCTCTGACATGTATGGAAGGATCATGAAATAAAGACATTTTTGCTCACAACTTTGTCTTGTCTGAAATATTTTGATGATTGTGTGAATTGTGTCATTTGACCTGAACTTTTCACCCAACATCTGGCGCCCACCATTTGTGTGTGCATCTAAAGATCTTCACGACCACAAGAAATAAAATGGCAAGACCAAACAAGAAGACCGTCAATGAAGAAACCGAAGACGAACAACCACTCGGAGAAGACAGAGGCCTTACAAAAGAAGTCTCTCAAGGTGCAAACTCTTCAAGAATTGGCGAAGCTGAAGAACAAAGACTCAAAGAACTTGAAGAACAAGTTTTACGAAGGCAAAAAGAATTTGAAGAATGTCGCGCAAGAGCACGAGAAAAGACACTCAAACAAAGAATAGAAGAGGCCGAAGCCACCCTTCGCAATTTAAACGAGCAATTGCAAAATGCAAATCAAGAAGTTATAAATCAAGAAGAATCGCATCCAGCGACAAGAATCTCTCAAGAGAGAAATACTCAGAAATTATTCATATCAATTGATACAAGCTCCCCACTATCAACAATTTGCAGCTAGCTCAATGGCCTATAGGGTACAAATTCAACATGATACCAACATTCGATGGTGAATCAGACCCAAGGCAATTCTTAATGAGTTTTGAAGCCGCAGTAATTGCAGGCGGTGGAGATGAAACCACACTTGCAAAGTCACTTGTCATGGCAGTAAAAGGTCCAGCACAACACTGGTATTCATCTCTAAAAGCAAGATCCATACATTCATGGGAACAATTAAAGACAAATCTGCTCGTTGACTTCCAAGGATTTCAACCAACTGGTCTTACGGACATGGATTTATTCAACTGCAAACAACAGCCCAAAGAACCTCTAAGTCAATATTACAAGAGATTCATTCAAATCAAATCTCAAATCACAAATATCCCAGTTGAAGTTGTCATAATTGCAGCAATCAAGGGACTTCGGGCAGGACAATGTGCAACACACCTTACTCGAGAAAAGCCAACCTCACTCGCTCAGCTTTATGAAGAAATCTAGAAGTACTGCAAGTCTGATGAAGATTACAGAAAAAGAATTGAGGAAGAAAACAGCTTCAGGAATCAAAACAAAGGCAGCAATTTTCATCCCCCAAAGCAAAACAATTGTGAACGAAGACACTTCAACCAAGTCAATCAAGTTGAAAACAGCAATTCAACTACTGAAACAAATTTTCAACCTCAAAATCAATACAACGTCCAGTACAACCAAAGGACATTCGAAAGAGGTGGCTTCAATTCAAGAGGAAGAGAAGGACGAGGAAGAGGAAGAACACCCTTAAGACCAGAAGACATGTATTGCATCATTCATGGCAAAGGGGCTGGACACACATCAAAAATGTGTCCAAAAGTAAAGAAAAGCATCGAAGAAATACAAGAAGAAAACAAAATCTCAAGTCAATCAAAAGCTGTCAACCATATGATTCAAGGTCAACAAAACTCTTATTACCCAATTCAGTTTGGGCACTCCCAAGCAATGATCCCAGCCCCATCATCATATAGCTATGGACCAGTAGCAATGTACGACCCAAATCAATGGAGGCAAAATCAACAAACAAATTTTCAAATTCAGCCCGAATCCTCTGTGGCAAATAGCAATCCACAACAAACAAGACAACTCCCCATCAACTTCAATGGCAAGCAAAGGAAGAATCATGACAATCATTGGAGGAAACAGTACTGATCATGAAAACAACAATCAAAAGAAGAATTACTTCCGAAGAGTAAACTCTATCTCAATAGAGGGCCCATACAAAAAGACAAGATGGTCTCATCTACCAATTACATTCTCAGAAAAAGACTTGCAACTAAAAGACTATCCACACATGGATGCAATGGTAGTTGAAGCAAATATTGATGGTTGGGCTGTCTCAAAAATTCTAGTTGACGGTGGAAGTTCTGCAGACATTATATTCACAACAACAATTGATGCCATGAAAATTGATCGCAAACTTTTAGGAAGAGCTGAACACCCACTCTACGGCTTCGGTGGGAAGCCAATTCACTCAATAGGAAGAATAATTCTTCCTGTATCATTTGGAACAGTAAACAATGCAAGAACAGAGCAAATTGCATTTGATGTGGTGGACATCCATTATCCCTACAACACACTTTTTGGAAGGGGAACTCTAAATGCATTTGAAGCAGTAATAAGCTACTCTTACTTATGTATGAAGATGCCTGCAATAAATGGAGTTATCATAGTCCATGGAGATCAAACTGAAGCAAGAAACATTGAAAAAGAATACACTCCCGGTCGGAAAAATGTTCATACAATCAAAGAAGAAGAGAAAGAATAAACAGAAAATGCGAAGCCACAAGCAAAAGCTCAAGCTATCGAAGAAACAAAAAAAGTGGCTCTGGACTTATTAGTCCCAGACAAAAAAGTAATCATAGGGACAGGACTTTCTCAAGAAGAAGAAAATAGACTCATAGAATTTCTTTGAATCAACAAAGATATCTTTGCATGGACGTTAGGAGGAGTGAGCAGAGATATAATTGAGCACAAACTCGACATCAACCCAAATTTTAGACCCAAAAAGCAGAAACTGAGAAAGTTAGCTGAAGACAGAATACAAGCTGCAAAAGCCGAAGTCCAAAGATTGCTAGATGCTAAAGTCATAAGAGAGGTCCAATTCACAACTTGGCTAGCAAATATTGTCATGGTCAAGAAAAAGAACGGAAAATGGTGAATGTGTATCGATTTTACAGATCTTAACAAAGCATGCCCAAAAGATAATTTTCCACTACCAAGAGTCGACACACTAGTTGATCAAGCAGCTGGAAGTGAAATGCTAAGTTTCCTGGATTGTTTCTCAGGATATCATCAAATTCGAATGAGAAAAGAAGATGAAGAATTTACAAGTTTCATCACACCTTTTGGAACATACTGCTTTGTAAGAATGGCAGAGGGGCTTCGCAATGCAGGCACAACATTCATCAGGATGACTTCAACAGTGCTCAAAAGTCAGATTGGCAAAAATTTGCTAGCTTATGTCGATGACATAGTTGTCAAGAGCAAGAAAAGATAAGATCATATTCAAGACCTCCAAGAAACATTCATAAATTTAAGAAAAGGCAATTTGAAATTAAACCCCAAAAAATGTACCTTCGGAGTTCAGAAAGGAAAAATCTTAGGCTGCATTGTATCAGCAAAAGGGATAGATCCAAACCCAGACAAAGTTCAAGCAATTTTGAACATGAGAATTCCTGAAAACATAAAAGATGTTCAAAAATTGATTGGAAGACTTGCAGCTCTAAACAGATTCATCTCAAAATCAGCAGAACGAAGCCTACCAATATTTCAGGCACTCAAAGGATCCAAAAGAGACTTCGTCTGGGGATCTTCGCAACAACATGCATTTGAAGAAATAAAAAAATATCTACTACAACCAAACACATTGATTTCACGAACACCAGGAGTAGATTTGCTATTATATGTCTCAGCTACAGAAACAGCAGTAAGTGCAGTATTAGTCCAAGAACAAGAAACAAAACATTCAAAACAGCAAGTACCAGTCTACTATGTTTCAGAAGCATTATCTGGATCAAAATCATACTATTCCGAGATCGAGAAAATCGCATACACAGTTTTAACAGTATCAAGAAAGTTGAAGCACTACTTTCAGGCCCACAAAATCAGAGTTCTCACAAATTACCCTCTGAAAGAAGTATTACAAAGCTGCCGAACAACAGGAAGACTTGGAAAATGGGCAGCAGAATTATCCCAGCACTTCATAGAGTTTGAAAAAAGAACATCAATAAAATCTCAAGTTCTAGCAGACTTCATAGCAGATTGGACACCTTCCCAAAGTTCAAGCAAAGAAAAAGCACAACCAGAATAGACAATATATTGCGATGGCGCATGGGGCTTCGCAGGGGCTGGAGCAGCTGCAATAATTACCTCGCCTTCAGGCATAAAGATGAAATATGCCGCAAGACTAGAATTTCAATGTACAAACAACATAGCAGAATACGAAGCCGTTTTACTGGGACTTCGCAAAGCAAAAGTAATAGGAATCCAAAGATTGGTAATCAAGACAGATTCGCAAATTGTAGCAGGACACATTGAAAAAGACTACAAAGCAAGAGACCCAGAATTAGCAAGATACTTACAATTCCTCAAAGATCAAGAAATTTTTTTTTGAAGCTTTCACAGTCAAAAACATCTCAAGAAATGACAATTCAGATGCTGACGAATTAGCAAAAGTTGCAGCACAAAACACAAACCTCCCTCAAGATGTTTTCTATCAAATCTTGAACCAAGCGTCCATCAAAGAAGTACAAGTTACCCCAGAGAAGTCCATATAATACAAAGTGAAGATTGGAGAGCCCCAATCATGGCTTACCTTCGTGGGCACTATGAGCCTGAAAACGAAGTCAATGACATAAGAATGAAGCAAAGAACAAGAAATTACAAGATCATCAACAATCAGTTATATAAACAAGGAATATGTGCACCATTACTCAAATGTATATCAACAGAAGAGGAAAAAAATTATTATTAGAAATACATGAAGGAATTTACGGCACACATCCCGGAGCAAGAACAATATCAGGAAAAGCATTTCGTCAGGGATTTTATTGGCCATCAGCCCAAAATGACAGTAAAGAAATTGTCAAATCTTGTCATAATTGCCAAATGTCTGCAAACAAGACAAAGGCTCCAGCAACAAATTTACAAACAATAGAACCAACTTGGCCATTGGCAAGATGGGGAATCGACATCATTGGAAAATTGCCTGCAGCACAAGGAAACCTTCAATATGCAGTAGTAGCAGTGGAATATTTAACTAAGTGGATCAAAGCTAAACCAGTGACAAACATGTCATCATTCACAATGAAGAAATTTCTTTAGCAAAACATGATTTGTCGCTTCGGAGTTCCAAGGCACATAACAGTAGATAATGGAACTAAATTTGACAGCCAAAATTTCAGAGAACATTGTGACAGCTTGGGAATTCAACTATGCTTCGCATCAGTGAAACACCCGCAGTCAAATGGTGCAGTTGAACGAGCAAATGGAATCATATGCACAGGAATATCAAAATGCCTAGTGGGGCTGCCTAAAGGCAAATGGGTGGATGAGTTACCTAAAGTTGTCTGAGTACACAACACTACAGCTTAAAGATCAACAAACTTTACCCTCTTCAAATTACTTTATGGAGAAGAAGCAATGACGCCTGAAGAGATACAATTTCAAGGCCCAAGAACAAATATCAAAATAACAGATGAAGACCAACAAATAACAAGCAAAGACTTACTAGAAGAAGAAAGAATGAAAGCGATCCAGAATCTTGAGAAATATCAGAAGGAAACAAAAAGTTGGTACAATAAGAAAGTTAAACCAAGACAATTAACACCAGGAGATTTCGTCTTGAAAAGAAAAAGAAATGAAGATACAGTCGGAAAGTTCCAGTAAAAATGGGAAGGACCATATCTCATCATAAGGACTAACAAGCCAGGAGCATTTCACCTAGCAGACATGAATGGCAAGGAAATTGATTACACATTCAACATTCAAGACCTACGAAGATACTACCCTTAGATTTTATTTTCATTATTGTACAGAATAGATTAGTTTTACATTTCCAAAAATTTCAATTCAAATGTAAATGAGCTGCACTCTTTTTCTACTCAGGGGAAACCCTTCACAGGTTGAGTGATTTTTTAACAAGGTAGTCTCTATTGTAAATTCTCATCAAAGTATAAATGAGAAAACTAGTTCCCCTAAAACATAATCCGATCAAAGGCCGAAGAGTATACTTCAAATATACTCGTGCATCGGCAAAACAACCAAAAGTAGGTAGCATCATTATTCGAACAAGCAAAAAATGATGCTAACCTATCAGAATATTTCAAATTCACTAAGGTGAATTTTGACTTCAAAAAAAGAAGTTCGCATGTTATCTTCGCCAAAAAGAGCGAATGAATACTTCAAATTCACTAAGGTGAATTTTGACTTCAAAAAAGAAGTCTGCATGTTATCTTCGTCAAAAAGAGCGAATGAATATTTCAAATTCACTAAGGTGAATTTTGACTTCAAAAAAGAAGTCCGCATGTTATCTTCGCCAAAAAGAGCGAATGAATATTTCAAATTCACTAAGGTGAATTTCGACTTCAAAAAAAAAAAGAAGTCCGTATGTTATCTTCGCCAAAAAGAGCGAATGAATACTTCAAATTCACTAAGGTGAATTTTGACTTCAAAAAAGAAGTCCGCATGTTATCTTCGCCAAAAAGAGCGAATGAATATTTCAAATTCACTAAGGTGAATTTTGACTTCAAAAATGAAGTCCGCATATTACTTTTGCCAAAAAGAGCGAATGAACATTTCGAATTCACTAAGGTGAATTTTGATTTCAAAAATAAAGTCCGCATATTACTTTCACAAAAAAGAGCGAATGAAAATTTCAAATTTACCAAAGTAAAATTTGACTTAAAAAGTCCGCATGTTATCTTCGCTTAAAAAGTGAGGGGACGGTGTTTTCAAATTCAGCTAAAGTGAAATTTGATTCTACAAAATACGAAGTCAATTCATCGTCTTTGCTTAAAAAGTGAGGGGACGGTGTTTTCAAATTCACCTAAAGTGAAATTTGATTCTACAAAATACGAAGTCAATTCATCGTCTTCGCTTAAAAAGTGAGGGGACGGTGTTTTCAAATTCACCTAAAGTGAAATTTGATTCTACGAAATACGAAGTCAATTCATCGTCTTCGCTTAAAAAGTGAGGGGACGGTGTTTTCAAATTCACCTAAAGTGAAATTTGATTCTACGAAATACGAAGTCAATTCATCGTCTTCGCTTAAAAAGTGAGGGGACGGTGTTTTCAAATTCACCTAAAGTGAAATTTGATTCTACAAAATACGAAGTTAATTCATCGTCTTCACTTAAAAAGAAAGAGGACGGTGTTTTCAAATTCACCTAAAGAGAAATTTGATTCTAAAAAAATACGAAGTCAATTCATCATCTTCGCTTAAAAAGAAAGGGGACGGTATTTTCAAATTCACCTAAAAGTGAAATTTGATTACATAGAGTGCGAAGTCAATTCATCGTCTTCGCTCAAAGTAAGAATACATCATTCACTTCACTTAACAAATCATATTACATAAAAATGTCTACACAAATACATACATAAAAACATTTTATTGTATCAACAAAAATACATATCAAATATTTTCTAAAGCAACAATAGCTGCTGCTTCATCAATCAAATCTTCAACAACTTTATCTAAAACATGATCCACCTCCGAACTAAGATAGTCTTCGGAAATATAGCTCGGCGAAGCACTTGAACACAAAGACTGAAAACACACAAGGGAAATGCCATCAAAATTTGCTTTCAAAATCTCTCCACACCACAATAAAAGAACAAATACCTGAGAAAATTTGCTGCAATCAACAACACGAGGCAAACATCTTTCATTTTCAGCAATCGAGAAATCAGTCTCAAATTCTAGAAACAAGTACATTTCATCAGAGAAATATATATAAAAAAACACACACAAAACAGCAAAATTTATGTTTGCTTACGTTTCACAAACACATCAAAAGAAGGTTTTGCTTCTTCAGTAGCAAACTCCAACCATAAAGTAGGCTCAGCAACAAAGTTACCTTTACACATTAACAAGGGCATAACCATAACTCCATCCTGTCCAAAGTTCAACATTTACAAAATAAGTTAAAAAAGACTTTCAAAACCTCACCCCTCGAAGCTAGAATCTAAACTACGACAAACTAAAGTACATGATCTCGAGCATCATCATCCCTCGCCCTCACTTGTTCAAGTCTCTCTTGTCTTCGCTCTGCCTCAACATCAGAAGCAAGTCTCTTCTCAAGCTGCTACAAAACAAAATAAAACAATAGATAAGAAAAAACAAAAGAAAAAAACAGCGAATCAAAATAATACATAAGACAACATACTTTTTCCATCTTTTGTTTAGCCTTCATGAAGGCATGCTCCCTTCCACCTTGGTTCCAGTACTCATGAAAATACTTCTTGCAAAGCATTTGAGTACGAGTAGAAACTTGGTTAAGAGATTCCACTGACGGAAATCTGTAGCTTTTGTCATACAATTTTTCATACAAGGGATCATTGGCCTCCTTCATCAAGTGAAAAATAGCCCGACTTGAATACATACAACTCAGATCAGCAGAAGTTTGTAAAACAGTAGGCAAATCTTCATATTGGTGACAAAGCCAAGCAAAGAATGGATCAAATTCTCCAACTTCCCAGCAAGGATCTTCTGGCTTCACACCAAATTTATCATAGCAATTCTTGCAAAGTTCCCACAAACGATTGCACTTGTTATGAAAATTTTGATCCTTTTCAAGAGATTTTTTCTCAAGATAATTCTTCTCTCTCACAACTTTCTCAAGATCTTTCTTCAAATTATCAAATTCTTCAGTCTTCGTTTCAAGCTCAGCCCAAACTGAAATACATCTAGATTTCATATTATGAAGAGCCTCAACTGTTTCAACTCTCTCTTTCTCCTTATCAGCAAGTTGAGATTTCAGAGAATTAATCTCTTCAACCAAACTTTTTTCACGAAGTGCAGCATTTTTTGCTTCATCTTCAATTGACTTACGCAAACTCCTTTGCAAAAGTGCATTCTACATACGAAGTCAAAAATAAAATAACAAATTCAAACAATAAATATAAAATAAAATTTACGCAAAAAAGATAAACAGTCAAAATAAACTAACCTTATAAATCATGGAAACACTGACATCCGCCAACTCAAGCGAAGATTTGCCAACAAGTTCGGCCTCCGCATCAGGAACTGCGAAGGCATCATCAATGCATTTTGACAACTTTAATTCTGGTTTCTTCGGCATAATGCGAAGTTTGTCCAAACCAATTCCAACAAATTTGAAAGTATCTAAGTTCACACCTTGAGCCTGGCAGTATTCCATGCAACGTTTATAAGCTTCAAGATTTACACCATCAGAAACTGTTTCCAAAACTTCAGCCGGAGTCGCAGATTCTTGAGCAACTTCTTTCATCTTGCCAATATCAACGGCTGTCTCCCTCTGGGAAGAAAAATCAGGGAAAAATTTCTCTGCGAAGACAAACAACAAGAATTAAAATATATATATATAAATTTATGCGAAGTAAGAAAAATCACATGTGGAAACACCCTTTTCAAGCTGAAAAGACACCCTCTCACCAGTAATCACATTGATGGTAGATTCAGAAAGACGACAAACTCGATCTTGTTCAGCTTCTTCATCATAAACTTCATCATCAGATTCATCAAAATCAAGGGCGAGAATAGTGGTACCCTTAATTTTTTGTGCCTTCACACCAGAAACAGCAACATCAGAAGCAACCTTCTCATCACCAACTGCAGCATCTTGTTCTACCGGCAAAACATTCTCCAAAACTTCACAACCCAAATTAGCACCTCCAGGCAAAATTACAACTTCAACTTCATCAACAAAATTTCCTGGATTGTCCCAGGGAGTTTCAACAGAAAATCTTTGAGAGGATGGCCCAGCAGTCTCCTGCGAAGCCAACACCTCATCTTCTTCTTGCAAACCACCAACATTGGCGGCAACAGTAACCGGAGAAGAAACAGGATTAATTTGATCTGAAGCAATATCTTCACCAACATTTTGTTGTGACGAAGTTAAGATAGCTTCAACAAAATCGCCATGGGAAATATTGGCCATCAAATTCTGAAAATAGTTATCAAGCGGAGTCAACATAGGCGGAGTCAACCCACTAGAATCAAAAACTAAACTAAATATTCTCACCTCATCATCACAAGATATTTTCTTCAAAGCTTCATCAACAAAATTTTCTGACAATTCAGAATCAGAAAAATCAGCAGTCTTCGCTTTCTTCTTCGAAATTTTCTTGGTAAGCGGAGGCCCACCCCTCTTTTTTCTAGTAACATTTTCAATACCAGGCTTCGCACTTCTGGCATAAGCAGGAGCTGGCCTCTCTCCATATTCAATCTGAGCAATTTCAAAAACTCTATTCAATCTCTTATAATCCGAACCAAGGATTTTATCCATCAAATCTTTTTCTTTCTTCAAAAATTTCCCAAGAATTTCAACAGCTTTGATTTCAACAGCAGAAACAAATTCCTTGTCTTCGCTATACTTCTTTGGACGAAAAACTTCATTATCTGGAAAAATATAAGTTTTTCCTCTGACCACCTTTTCATGAAATCGAACAAAGCTCCAACCTTTCTTCAGAGGCCAAATCCGGGCAGCAATATACTCTTCGCAAAGATCTCGAGCACTTTGCAGACTTGCAGCAAGCTTATAAAACTTCTCGCAAGATTTGAAACTTCTTGTTGATGCAAAAGTAGATCTGCAAACACAAAGGGCTAATACCCGAAATCGATATCCAAAGCGTGCCAGTCGATTTGACCTGTTAATCGACAAGGATGAAGATACGAGTACTTTGGTCCTGACAACAGCGATACGCCCGGAAGCCACGGCCAAGAGGTACTCACGCGGAACTCAAGGATCGTCGAAGATTGCACTGGAGCAATGCAACTCGCCGAATCGATGCGAACTCGTAAAAAGAAAAAAAATGCAAATTGACGAAGTCGCCGAAAGTAGATGTAAATAAGAGTAAAAGCTGTTTTTGATATATTGATTGATTGATTATTACATTGCCCTTCACCCTATATTTATATTCTGATCTACAGAAACGTAACCAAATATGACTAGGACACTAAATCCAAACCTAAGGAAACACATGACTTTGATACAATTCAAACTCTAATAAACGTATACAAGGAAATTAACTCCTTTTTATTCCATAGTCCGCCTCAATCACGATGGTACTCTCATCAACCTTCTTTTCATCGGCACACTCCCTGTTCCATCGGCAGCAACCTTCAAGTCTTTTTCCATCGGCACACTCCCTGTTTCATCGGCAGCGGTCTTTAAGTCTCTTCCATCGGCATCGGCAATAATACCCTTAACCTTATCGGCAACACTTCACTTTGAGTCCACATGCCACCACCACCACTCATAAGCAGCCTTCTTTACCATCTTTTAATCGGCTATCAATCTACATAGTAACCTTTCCTCCGCCGATTAGCCCTTCCTGACTATCTTGACACGTGCTAAAAATGATGTCAACACATGCCCCCCAATTTCGGAGTATGAGATACTGATACTCTGAAATTTACTCCAGATAATGCTTGATGTTACCTATTTTTCTCAACCCATTCTCCAAGCATAACACGATCTGTTACTAAATTTAATCAAATCTAGTTCTAATATCGCACAATTTCCAACTATTTTTGCTTCAATCCCGATTGAGATACCAAAATAACAAACCATCAACAAGATCTTAGCATAGCAACATCATCATTTTGAAACTGAAAGATCCTGTGTCAAGATATCTTCCAAGTCATGATTACTTGCCATCAAATCTTCTATATAATCCCTTGATTGTCGTGCGAATAGTTACCATATCCATCTGAACCACCTTGATCCACCCGCGCACGGCATAGAGATAAGTCAAGAATACCCCTACCCCAAATGGCCTACAAATAGATTTCCCCGGACTGCTCATCTTCCACCTTCAAACTTTAACCTTTGGCATTCTCTCTCCGACTGCAACCCTAACCAACAACTACGCGTTCTTCAACCCATCAAAGCTCCTTCCATCATCAACTTCAAATCCCCAGCTCGTGCCCTCATCCTTCTCGAAGCAATGGCGATCAACTTCAATGTCCCTACGGTTCGTTCTTCTTTTATTACCTTTACTTCGATCCTTCTGGTTTCTTGCGAGTTCTTACAGTTGGTATTTTTCCTACTTCTTCCATTCCCCTGATCTTCCAAACTCAGGAACTACGCAACACATTGGTTATTCCAACCAACCAACCTCCCCTCCATTGCCTAGGTCCAATGGGCGACCCAGATCCAACCGACTTGATCAATGCAGAGGCTAACCGTATTCCCTTCAAAGCTCAAAATTTCTCTTTGAATCTATGGAAGGATACATTCTGATCTTGGCCCAAACCCACCAAAGGGTGGAAAAATTAGTACTTGAGGGTCAACAGATCGATGCAAGTGTTCTGGGCAGAGCGGAAGATAGACCAATGCATCAGGCTATCCATTGCCGATATGCAAAAGAATGAATCTATGATGATAGCCGCCGCTTACTTCTGGTCAGATACCATAAATACCTTTATGTTCGGTCATGGCCCATGCGCCCCCACTCTTGCCGATGTATATATGCTCACCGGCTTGGATATCTCAACTGTCGATGAAGGCCACATCTTTGGCAGAAAAGCTGAGTATAGAGTAAATACACGCAACATCGGCGGCTGGACAGGATACATCCAAGAGTACCAAAAGACTGGTACTGTCAATCAAAGGGAACACGCCATATTCCTGAACATGTGGCTGGAGAAGTTTATCTTCTGTGGTCGCTCGGTAGGACCAACCAACGCCTTCCTTCCAGCAGCTGAACTCTTGGCCAATGGTGTCAGATTCTCACTTGGCCGATACCTCCTGAGCTCGACCTACCACCTCCTCCACCAAGTGTCTCAGAAGCTTCTACTTGGTGAACCCATCGGCAATTTGGGAGGCCCGTGGTGGTTCATCAATATGTGGTTAAACGCTCACATGCATAAGTGTCTACAGTGGGATTTCTTTGCCTAAGAATTCCCACGAGAGATCGCCGAAGATTACGTTCTTAGAGACGATGAATCGGCAACACGCCCTCCTCTCAACTTCGGCGAAGCCATAATTGTCCTCCCTGGAACAGAGGCCAATGAAGATCAAATCGGCAGGTTTTTTCAGAATTTCTACCATGGTCTCCCTCGTGATCTTAGGGCTTGGGTACCCTATATTGATGAGGATAACAAGTTCCCTCTTCTCTTCAATTTTGCCGATAGTGATCTGAACCAAGATAATGATCTTATGATGGCTATTATCACCCCCAGAGCAATCCCGGTAAACACATTTGGTAGCGGGAAGAATTCCAATATCACTTATGAATTCTACAATCCATCGGCAGTGTCTCGCCAACTGGCCTTTGGGCAACTGCCAATCAAGCTATGCTTTGCCGATGTGATCAAGCCTAGAGAAATCATTACCGCTGGGACTGAATGGAGTAGGGTAGTAAGACTTGCTCCCGATGCCGATATTTCAAATGTTGATCTCTCTGCCTGGTCACCAGCGTCTTTCATCACAGAGTCATATAAGCAATGGTGGCAAGAGTGGAAGGAACAGTTGTTTTCAACATCCGTTCACATATATCGGCACATGATCGATCCCGACTACGCCATACCCGACGATACAGTAAGTTCCTTTTAACTTTTGTCTCTCTTCCCCCTTATATATATGTCGGCAGCTAATCTTTTCTGTAACAGGCCGATGATCCAGTCCCATCAGTAAGCAAGAGTGGGAAACCCTTCAACCTCCACCCTATTTCTCCAGTCTCAATAATCGGCTACAACGCCCCTACCTTAGACGCCTTAACCTTCCAGAGGACCCGTGCCAAAACTATCACCTCCAGACCAAGATTGGCAACATCCAAGGCCACTCCAATGGCTGCTGCTACAAGCCTAATTAAGGCTTTTAAGGTAATAACTTTGCTTATTTTGTTTTCTGCCGATACACACTATTTTAACATATAACTATCAGGGTGTAAGAGCTGCAGCTGGATCGTCATCGGCAACTCCTCCAACATCAAGCACCACGACCTCTACCTAGCCTCCAGAGGTATTCTTTTATTCTTACATTTTTCCTGTTAAATATCCGATCTTACACCCATTTTTGCAGCAACAAATGGGTACATCGGCAAGCACACCAAGCACGCAAGCTCCCCAATCAACAAGTGCCGATGCCCCCCAGCCAATTGTCGCTGAGACCCAAACAAAGCGCAAAGCTTTAACCGATGCCGAAGCTCAACAAAAGCGACAGAAATCTACACAGCCCCTACGTCCGTTCCAACACCTATTAGTCAACCAACTGATATAATTGAACAAGCTGCTCCTCCTGCACAAGATATACCATCGGCCATCATACCCCAAGGGCCAACTACTGATGAGGTCGTAGAAGACATTCCATCGGCATCCTCTGCCGATCCTTTACATGATCCTCTTCAAGCTGCTCCTTCAAGCCAGGCTCAAGAAATTGCCTTAAAGCAGGTAAACCGATTAACTGCTTGGTTTATAATATCCCCTTTCATCTTTAGATAGGATTTCTAACTTTCTTTTCTTTACAGGAACAAGATTCTCCTGATAGCTTGTTTTCTTTTGCTATCGACGTCTCCGATGATGACGGAGAAGAGGCGAGTTCTTCCCTGGCATTGGGAACAATATCGGCAGATACCTATGTCCAACTAGAAGCTCTTCTGAATCTGCTGCAACAAGATACTGCTCAACTGGTGATCGATTCAGACCCTGCAAAGACTATCTTCAAAATGATCCGCGGCCAAGTCCCTACCGATGTTGAAGAAACCATCTTCCCAGTAGTTCACCTAGAGAGTAGACAACTTCAATATCAAAGGGCTGCTCATCGTATTACCGATAGAGCAGCTCAGGCTCAGCTTAAGGAAGAAATGCTGCAGCTGAAGCAAACTGCCGATGAGAAGCACAAAAGCATCAGCAACTTGCAAGCCTCCGGTACTGATCTTAAGCAGAAAATCCTAGATCTATCGGCAAAAAGAGCAGCTTTGCTAGCTGAACTGGAAGAGGTTGAAGCAGCTCTGACTCAAGCCAAGCAAGAAGAAGACCAGCTTCCTGATGCTATCAAAGTCTTTCAGCAGGAACGAGATGCCCAAGCTCGCAAGGCCTTGGCCTTGAAAAAGAAACTCAAACCTGTGGAAGGAACTGCCGATGAAGATGCCAAAGAACTGAAAGAAGCCGATGAAATTCGCCTGCGTGCAATATCGGCTATCCAAACTTTATTAAATTAGCGCATCGACAACAATACATTGATACTTTGTTTTAACTCTAGCCGATAGGATTGTTATCGGCAATTACACTTTTATGCATCTATCCAGATACTAGGGTAATATTTCTTTAAGTATTTTCCATTTAATGCTCTGGGAAATGCAACTCCTTCGAGAGTTTCGAAAATATACGCATTACCAGGAACAGATTGATTTATCCGATATGGACCTTCCCAATTAGGTGACCATTTGCCAAACTTAGAACTTTTAGTCCCAATCGGTAAAATCAACTTCCAAACCAACTCTCCATCGACAAATTCTTTTACCTTCACCTTCTTGTCATACCATCTGGCTACCCTTTTCTTATTCTCCTCAATGCTAGCTAAAGCTTTTAAACGATGACCTGCTACATCTTCCAACTCATCTTTCATAAGGATATCATAATCATCGGCTGTCAATTGATCTTGAAAGCGTATTCGCCTAGAACCAGTTTTATCCTCCCAAGGCAATACTGCATCGTGTCCATACACCAACTGATAAGGTGTTACCTTGGTTGCACCATGACACGCCATCCGATATGACCACAAGGCTTCATTTAATACTGTATGCCACTTCTTTGGATATTCTTTAATCTTGCGCTTAATGAGCTTGATAATTCCTTTGTTAGAAGCCTCAGCCTGACCATTAGCCTGGGCGTAATACGGTGAAGAATTCAAAACTTTAATCCCCATACCTATAGCAAACTCATCAAATTCACCTGATGTAAACATGGTACCCTGATCGGTAGTGATGGTTTGAGGAATGCCAAATCGGTAGACAATATGCTCTTTCACAAAATCAACCATATTAGCCGATGTCACTTTTTTCAAAGGAATTGCTTCAACCCACTTTGTGAAATAATCTGTAGCAACCAGAATAAATTTATGCCCTTTACTCGATGGTGGATAAATCTGACCGATGAGATCAATAGCCCAACCCCGGAACGGCCAAGGCTTAATTATGAGGTTCATAGCCGATGCGGGTGCCCTCTGAATATTACCAAATTTCTGACATTCCTGACATCCTTTAAAATATTTAAAAAAATCCTCAAGAATAGTCGGCCAATAATATCCATTCCTTCTTAAAAGCAGATTATATGCACCCTTGCCATTAATGACAAAGAAAGTCATCGGTAAGGTTTTACTGCCGATGGTCAATTCAACACACACTGCCCCTTTAGCTGGTGACACATTACCTTCAAAATCCTTTAGCATCATATCGGTCTTAGTTAAGTCTTGATCTCCCTTACCAAGCTTCTGATACATCACATAAGGCATAATATTAATCGCAGCTCCTCCATCAATAAGTATCTTAGATACAGGCTGCCCATCAACTCTGCCTTTTACAAACAAAGCCTTGAGATGTTGTCTCTCATCATCGGCAGGCTTCTCAAAAACAGCCATCATTGGATCTAGCGTTAATTGAGCTATTTGGTCAGAGAAAACAACTTCTTCTTCATTATCAGAGAGTGCCAAAAATTCCATCGGCAACATAAACACCATATTAACATTTGCCGATGGGCCTTTATTTTTGTGCTTTATCTGCCACTGTTGATTATCAGATCTCTCATTGGAGGAACTTTCTTCTTGGTATAAGTCTTTTTGACGCTCTCGCTGCATTTTCCTCTTCTGTGTCTTTGTCAAACCTTCTGGACACCATTGAGGAAGTTTAGTTTTCCACACTGGCTGGTATGTCCTGTTTGTCTCCACACGACGTATGTTAGGATCCCTGTAAAATATTTCTTCATCAGGAACTCTTGCATTTGCCATCTCTTCAAGTTCCTCTTGGTTTCTCGGAAAATATGCAACGCGTTTACCAAACCTTTCATGTACACTGAGTCTGCCCCGCAGCCGATCATATACTGATGCTTTACCTCTGATTGGCTCATTAATGGACAAACCTTGATTACCAGATTGAAACCTCCTTTTAGGACGATTAACCCCATAATAACCATTGCATTCTGGGCAATCTTCAACAATAGGTAACTTAATACCTTCTTCCCAACAATGAATGAAAAACGGACACCTCCAATGATCCTTATGCCGATTCCACTCCTCTCGGCGTCTTTCTTCTTGCTGTTGTCGATACTAGTCCCTTCGCTGACGACAGCCTTCCTGTTGTCTTTGATGAGTAATCACAATGCCAGATCGAGGAGGCTTTCCAGAGCTGCCACTTTCTCTCAATAGCCCCTTGCCTTTTGCATCATCGGTGGTTATCCGATGTTGGGGATCCACTGATGCATTCTTTTCAGCAGCTTCCGATGTCAACACCTTAATTTTTCCCTCAGCATCCAACATATTTGCTGGAAAAGGATGTTGATCAATTTTCATCGGCTTCTGAATCTTGGAATTACCAAATTTTATTCTCCCAGACTCAATAGCTAACTGTAACTGTTGTATAAATACTTTGCACTCATTTGTACTGTGTGAAGTTGCATTATGTCATTTGTAATACAGCATTTTCTTCAATTCTTCTGCCGATGGGATCACATGATTAGGTGACAACTTAATCTGGCCCTCTTGAAGCAAAAGATCAAATATCTTATCAGCTTTGGTGACGTCAAAAGTAAACTTTTCTGGCTCTTTGTGGCCAAAGGGACAAGATATCGGCTTTTTATTCTTAACCCACTCAGCTAAACCGATAACTGGTTCTTCATCCGAATCAGAATCTTCTACTTCTCCGACAAATGAAACCTTCTTATTCCAATTCCTTTTGGGTTCAAAAATCCTAGTGTCTTGATCGGAAATCCTTTGCACTAGATGACTTAGGCTTTTGAACTCCTGAGAAGCATATCTGTCCTTAAGGTGTGGCAACAATCCCTGAAAGGCCAAATCGGCAAGTTGTCGATCATCCAATACCAAGCTATAACACTTGTTCTTTACATCTCGTAGCCTTTGCACAAAGCCTTCCACCGATTCATCATTGCACTGTTTCATCTTTACCAAATCGGTAAGCTTCTTTTCATGAACTCCAGCAAAGAAATATTTATGAAATTACTTTTCCAGATTAGCCCAAGTAATAACAAAATTTGGCGGTAATGAAATAAACCATGTAAATGTTGATCCAGATAGAGATGATGAAAACAAACGAACTCTCAATTCATCTCTACTAGCCGCCTCTCCATATTGAATAATAAAATGATTAACATGCTCCATGGTTGATGTATCATCTTGCCCAGAAAACTTAGTGAAATCTGGCACCTTGTACTGATTTGGGAGAGGGATTAAATCGTATGCCGGAGGATATGGAGTCCGATAAGAATAGGTATTGACCTTGGGCTTGATCCCAAACTGATCCTTCATAATTTCTGCTATTTTATCGGCCCAAAAAGCATCAACATCTTGTTGACGATATGGTTGAATTTCCACCGGAGGTACCTGCTGATACCCTTCTGCATATCTTTGTGGCCCACGATCTCCAGCAATTGGCATATTTGCCACTATTTGTGGTCCATTAACCTGCTAGAAAGGATTCATCGGCTGAGCTGCCGATGCTTGATTCTGAAAACCAGCATGCATGTGACCTTGATGAATACCTGCAGCTTGCTGATTTGGCTGAACTGTATGTTGAGTGGGAAACTGCCTTGACCAATTATTATTAGCGTTCATCGGTACAAAATTTACCGATGGCTGGTAACTTGTTGGCATTGCTGGATAATTACAACCAACTTGAGGTATAACCTGGACTTCAGGTTGACTTACGATAGGAGCCTTCTGTTGCATCGGTAACAAATTTGCCGATGGACTTGAACTAGATGTTTGACCCAAAGACACCTGAAAACCCCCTAGAGTTGGTTGCACAGTAGTTGCTGTAGTATATTGAGGTACTTGAGCTATCGGCGAACCAGCCGATGGCATAGGAGTTTTTCCCGCTGCATCAAACACTTGAGGTAATCCATGGTTGAGAGCAGATGGCCCTGGAGGCATACCATATCCCCACCAATTAGCAGGAGTCTGATTATTCTGTGGTACAGGACCTGATAAAGCCGATGCTGATAGATCTGTATTAAGCTGAACTCGTCCTGATAATGCTGAATCTAGTCGCATCGGTGTAGACTGTACGTTAGATAAACCTGCTGATACTAGAGGAGAAGAAATCTCTGTACCCACAACGGCTGGGGTTGCCGATGGAGCAATAGCAGATGCTGATTCTGGTTGATGATAAGCAGGCCCAACGTAACGAGGTGACGCTTGCCCTTCTTTGAAAGTTCGGATCACAGCATTATGAACAGTATTGGATAGCACATTGGAATGATTAATTAAAGCATGATTTACTGCAGAATTAACCATCTCTTGAAGTTTACCCGGATTAGAATCAAAGGTAACTTGCCGAGGCAACGGCAAGTCTTGCTTCTGGATGACTTGTCCACTTTTGTTCAAGCTGAATGACTTCAAGCAGAGCTGTCTGTATTCTTCTATAGCCCTCTCCATAGCCTACTTCTGATCTTCCTTAAGATCTTCTTCTGTTACCGCGATGATGTTCCCCGCATCGATCTCAGGATTAAGCATATTGACTAGATCTGTCCCACCGGGCATGCCAAAAGATGTGTTGATGCAAAAGTAGATCTGCAAACACAAAGGGCTAATACCCGAAATCGATATCCAAAGCGTGCCAGTCGATTTGACCTGTTAATCAACAAGGATGAAGATACGAGTACTTTGGTCCTGACAACAGCGATACGCCCGGAAGCCACGGCCAAGAGGTACTCACGCGGAACTCGAGGATCGTCGAAGATTGCACTGGAGCAATGCAACTCGCCGAATCGATGAGAACTCGTAAAAAGAAAAAATATGCAAATTGACGAAGTCGCCGAAAGTAGATGTAAATAAGAGTAAAAGCTGTTTTTGATATATTGATTGATTGATTATTACATTGCCCTTCACCCTATATTTATATCATGATCTACAGAAACGTAACCAAATATGACTAGGACACTAAATTCAAACCTAAGGAAACACATGACTTTGATACAATTCAAACTCTAATAAACATATATAAGTAAATTAACTCCTTTTTATTCCATAGTCCGCCTCAATCACGATGGTACTCTCATCAACCTTCTTTTCATCGGCACACTCCCTGTTCCATCGGCAGCAACCTTCAAGTCTTTTTCCATCGGCACACTCCCTGTTTCATCGGCAGCGGTCTTTAAGTCTCTTCCATCGGCATCGGCAATAATACCCTTAACCTTATCGGCAACACTTCACTTTGAGTCCACTGCCACCACCACCACTCATAAGTAGCCTTCTTTACCATCTTTTAATCGGCTATCAATCTACACAGTAACCTTTCCTCCGCCGATTAGCCCTTCCTGACTATCTTGACACGTGCTAAAAACGATGTCAACACTTCTTGAACTTTGAAATTTAGGTTTACAGTCAAAAATGTTCTTGTGCATCCTTGCAGCCAAAGGGTACCTTTCTAACAACTTTGTTAGCTTGATTCTTTTCTTCGACCAAAGGAACTTTATGATAAAACCAATAGCGATACCAATTTTTAACCCACTTATTTTTTGAAGCAGGTGCAATCTATTTAGCACCACGAGCTGGCTTAAAACTACAACATCCAAAATATTTGACAACATTTTTACCATCAACCATCTTACTACGAAATTGTGTATGCATCTCATGGATAGAACAAAAAGCTCCAATATCCAGATTTCCTCTTTGAGATTTCACTGCCCAAATAAAAAGAGCTATCTTCGCTATGCCATTTGGAGTCAAATGATGCATCTCAATGTTATAAGCCTTCAGAATTTCTTCAACAAAATCTTGACATGGCATGCGAAGGCCAGCCGCAAAATAATCGTGAAACACAACACATTCATCAGGTTCTGGCTTAGGAATTGTCTCATTCTGCGGAGGCAATCTAACATCAGCTTTTTCAAGCATTCTATTTTTTACCAACCATTGCAATTCAGACTCGTCAAACAAAGATTTACCAAAATTCATAGACTTCGTATCATCACCAACAAGCTCCGACTCTGATGCAGAAACATTAGACAAATCTTCACCAGAAACAGAGTGCTCAGATTCAGCTGGTGAATTTTCAGAAACATTCTTCTCTATGTCTGACATCTACACAAAACAATACATAAACACAAATAAGCATATGAAAATACAAAACATAAAATTAAAAAACATTATCCTCAAAATTTTACCTTCGCAACAAAAGAAGGAACGAAAGAATAAAGTGACTTCGGCGAAAATCGACTTCGCGGAAACTTAAAATAGCAACAGCACCTCCCCGTCTTGGATCGCGTACCCTGAAGAAGGAAACATAGCGCAGTATATATAGGCGGCTTCAGAAAATAACCATTAAAAAACTGTTCATAGCTAACGGTCATAAACGGCCAACTCCAAAGTTCGGGACAGTGTTTTTTGTGACTTCGCCTTATTAAATTTAAAATTCACGAATTTCAGACCTTTGGAGTAGGCCTTCATTCACGAGGGGCTACTGTTGGGGAATTGACTTCGTCCAAAAAAAACTCAAGCCCAAACTTTGGAGTATAAAAAATATAAAAGTTTTCTAATGAAATTTACTTGCAGAAAAAGTATAGCGAAGAATGTATTTCGACTTCGTCGTTCAACTTTCGACATTCAACTTCGCACGACGACTTCATCGTTCAACTTTCGACGGTCAACTTCGCCTGACGACTTCGTCGTTCAACTTTTGACGGTCAACTTCGCCTGACGACTTCGTCGTTCAACTTTTGACGGTCAACTTCGCCTGACGACTTCGTCGTTCAACTTCATTGTTCAAAACTTCACCGATCGACTTCGTCGACATGAAGTTGACTTCGCTGGACAGAGAAGTAGACGAGAAGAAGAAGTCTGAATCTGGAGGAAATGACTACTTCGCCCTTATATGAAATAAAGAATGTAAATATTTAGGTCGGGGGTAAAATAGTCATTTTATGTAAAATACGAAGACTAGAACCCTATAAATACCCCCTCTGACATGTATGGAAGGATCATGAAATAAAGACATTTTTGCTCACAACTTTGTCTTGTCTGAAATATTTTGATAATTGTGTGAATTGTGTCATTTGACCTGAACTTTTCACCCAACACCACAGATGACAAGTAAAGCTCGTACTTGAATTTCTTGTCCAGCAATGCCGGGAGGGCTTCATTCAGCTCTTTGAGAGAATCATATTTGGTAGGATCAATAACAGGTGTTTGGTACCCCAGCATATCCTACAGCTCGATGGTAAAAGGAAATATCAGATCCCTCTTATATCACGAACAATAAATCAATCATACATTCATGCTTATATATGCTGTGTCTCAATAAACTCTCTTATGCCGTTTTAGTCCCTTGTATGCAGTGGTGGACGTGGACCCAGGATTTAAATCTTGTGTAGTCCTAGCCAAAAATCTAAATGCAATATGGTATAAGCAAAACACAATCTGTCAATTAGGAAATTCTCAAACAATTTGGTATACAGATACGAAATAACTAGAGTGCAAAAATATATTTAAGGTGTCTCGCAATTACATCTTAAATAAATTTAATAATTAAGTTTGGAAGTAGCATAACTTATAATATAAAAAGTTAAGGCCTTATATTGATACGTAGGAGATTACAATACTAATCTAGAGCTCTTGCTTTACACTTCCATATAGAAATGAAAGTATCAACTAAGCATCATTGCTTACATCAGAGAAGATGTCACACTGAATAAATGTGACCAAATAATCATTCAATGTATTTCTGAACTTATTCTTCACTATTAGTATATGTAAAATATAGAGTTCAAGAGCTTGGAGATATTCAATATTATTGAGTATTAATGTATTCTTGTTTGTACTACTGTCTAGTGTTTAGTCCTAATATCTATACTGCAAATATACAATTCCTAAACACAAATCGGAAATCAAGAATCAAATCCCCAACCTACTAGCTTAAGTTGTTGGAAGCACGGTGGCCGGGCCGGGGTAATGGGCACGCGACCGACGGGACGGTGACGGTGGCCGGCATCCGCGCGCTGCGTGGGACGGCGGGCGCTGCCGTAGTGATAGGCAAGTGGCGGCACCACCCGGCTTCCCTACTGCACCGGCCAGCCGCCTAGCGGGCGCGGAACAGCAGAGGGGGGCAGGTGTCTGGTTTTGGACACCAGCTGTCAGGGGCAGGGAGCTGGAGGGCCGCCACCGAATTGCAAGATTCTGGGACTTAGAGTAGAGGGTGGCGGCAAGGAAGCTGAGTCAAGAGGAACAGCCAAGGGTGCCATTGGGGAGTAAACGTGTGAACCAGTTGGACTGGGCCTCGAAATTCCGAAATACACATACTAAAAAACTTTTGGGCCATACCAGTGGGTGGTCCTGAGCCTATCTGGACTACCCACTGGGTCCGCCGGTGCCTGTATGCATCAGGGGCAAGAGAGATGGCTTCGTTGCTCAACATGCTTCAAACAAATCACTTCATTGAAACAGTAGGTGGGAAGAAAAGGAATGCAGGCCTGATGGTTTTATATAATAAATGCTTGTGTACACCTTCAATGCTGCGTCAGGTACCTCTAGAAATGCCGTGTAATATCAGGAAGAGAAGATTGAGAAAGAGCTTGAGCAAAGGAACTCACAGTTGAATTTGATTTTTGACTGAATACGTCACAGGAAATTGTGGCTCTTTCAAAACCAAGTTTCAGTTTTAAAAACTAACTGGAAGCAAGAAAACAAATATCAAAAGCAGCAGAGTATACAGAGTATAACAAAAGTATCTGAAAGCATCTAGGCCCCGAGAGTTGGTTTCGGCAATTGATGACAACGCATTATTATCATGACTAACGTGTATTTTGCAGAAACTTTGGTAAGTTAGGTCATGGGGTTGGTAACTGCTTTGGGCACTATGGTATTCATGCCCCTTGATGGAAATCGTTTCGGTTTTCAAAGGATTGACGTCAAGATTAAGGATGGTTAGTTCCGGATGTCAAGGTGTTGAGTTGCATTCGGAATAATCGTTAGGATCTTCGCTTTTTCCTTTGGCCGTACTATAAAGGGGGCATGAGCGAGTAGCTTGACCTAGGTGAGTCTTTTGTTTAGGTGTGGTGCACACTTGTCAAACTTAGCACTAGGTAGCTCAAGAATAGCTCAAAGTTCGGTTGGAAGCAACTTGGTTCAAGTTGCGTCGCGTTTCGGAGTTTTTAGAGACGTTTTCCCTTGACCGGACGCAGTCTCTGGCTTGACCAGACGCGTCCGGTCAGTACTAAAAAGTTACCGTGTTTCAGCGCTGTTGACCGGACGCGATCCTTGCGAGGACCAGACGCGGTGTTCAGGCTGACACGTGTCACAGAAGGGAGTTCACCTAATTGGACGCGACTAGGAAGTGATTGGCGCGTCCGGTCATGTTCCATTAAGGTACTCTGACGATCGGACGCGTCCGGTCATCTCTGATCGGACACGGTCGCGTGTCAGGTCAAAGTACAGTAAGCTCCCTGCACGACCAGACGCGTCCGATCACCCTTGATCGGTGCGTCCGGTCACTCAGCCAGTGTTTCAGTTTTTCGACTGTTACGATCGACCGGCGCGTCCGGTCATCGCGTGTTTTGCTGAGTTGGCAGGTAACGGTTGGATTTGACTGAGGGGTGTATAAATACATCCCCTCCACCTCTTTTAGAGGTCTCTTGCTCATTTGTTCAGCTGAGAAACACCTTTGGAGTGCAAGGGAGTGCAAGAGCTCTAGTGAGGGTAGTGATTTGATAATCAAAGCTTGAGAGTCCCTCACTAGTGACTAAGGAGTAGCAAGTGTGCATCCATCTTCTCATTAGGCTCGTTGTGGTCAAGTGAGAGTTCTAGCTTGTTACTCTTGGTGATCGCCATCACCTAGACAGCTTGGTGGTGATTGGGAGTTTGGTGATCATCCGGCGGAGCTTGTGGATGACCCAACTCATCTTGTGAGCGGTTTTGGGCGATTCACCGTGATGGAGTGTCAAAGAATCAGCCCGTAGAGAGCACTTGATCCTTGCGCGGATCAAGGGAGAGCTACACCCTTGCGCGGGTGCTCCAACGAGGACTAGTGGGGAGTGGCGACTCTCCGATACCTCGGGAAAACATCGCGTGTTCCTTGCCCTTACTTTCAAGCATTTACTTTCTCGTATTACTTTCATTGCTTGGTTTACTTTCCTAGAATTGCCATGCTAGACTAGGATTGGAAGTTAGGGTGCAAAACTTTTAGCGGTAGAATCACAAGGAACACAAGTAGGCACTAGGGGTGAACTTTTGCTTGTAGGATTTAATTCTTGCAATTAATTTTTAGAAAAGTCCAATTCACCCCCCTCTTGGGCATCTTGATCCTTTCAATTAGTATCAGAGCCGAGTTGCTCCTAATTTAGGCTTCACCGCCTAGAGCAAGATATCTAACGGGGAAGGACCACCTCCCACCTTTGAGGGGGATGATTTTCCATATTGGAAAATCCGCATGGAGGCGTACCTCGAAGCCATAGATGTGGGATGTCTTAGAGCCGCCACCCAAGGGCTTCCCGCTATCAAGGATCCCGCCAACCCAAGTGGTGACGAGGAGAAGTACGACCGGTGGAATGCAAAGGCCAAAAATGCACTCTACCGGGGCTTAGGCAAGGATATCTTCAATCGTGTGCATAATGCAAAAAACACTCATGAATTGTGGGAAAACCTTTGTGCTCTCCATGAGGGAACTAAGAGTGAGCGTGAGGAACGTTATCATATTGCTTTAAAGAAAATTAATTCTTTTGAGATGCTTCCTAAAGAAAGTGCTAATGACATATACACTCGATTGAATGTTCTTGTAGAAGATCTCAATGCTCTTGGGCTCACTCAAATGAGTCAATCAGATATTGCAAGGAGGATCTTGAGCGTTCTTCCCATTGAGAAGTATGGTCACATTGTCACTGTGCTTCATCAAAGTTATCTCTCCACCGCAACACCGACACAAGTATTGGGGAAGATCAATGCACATGAGATGTACATGCACATCACTCCAGAAGAGGGCTCATCATCTTCCAAGAAGGACTTGGCCTTCAAAGCTAGTCATGACAAGAAGAAGAAGAAGAAGAAGGGCCAATCCATGATGGTGCAAGAAAGCTCAAGCTCAAGTGATATTGATGATGCATCACTTGCACTCATGGTGAGGAAGACCACCAAGATGCTAAAGAAGCTCAACAAGAGTGGCATCAAGTTTGATGGCAAGAAGAAGAAATTCTTCACAAGTAGCAAAAGGAAGCCAATATCCGAGATGGATTGCTACAATTGTGGAGAACTTGGCCAACTAGCTCATCAATGCCCTAGGCCTCCAAAAGAAGTATAAGAATAAGAACAAGGGCAAGAAAAATGACTCAAGTGATGAAGAAGATGAGAAGAAGAAGAACAAGCCATACAAGAAGAAGGATGGCAAGAGAAAAGAGTTCTACAAGAAGAAGGGAGGCAAAGCCTACATTGTTGGTGATTAGCTCACCGACATTGAATCATCATGTGAGTCCTCCGGTGATGAGAGCGATGATGAGAAAGAGAAGGTTGCCGCATTTGTGATTGGGCCATCATCTTCATTGACATCTTCATCACCGCCTTCACCACCACCTTCACCATCATCGTCCACAACTCACTTATGCCTTATGGCCAAGGGTGAACGAAAGGTACAAAACCATGATAGCGATGATGATGATAGTGATAGTGATGATGAATATGATGCACCTTCTTATGATGAACTTGTAAAATTGTTGAACAAATACTCTAAAGTCATAAGAAGAACTAGAAATGAAAATGATGAGCTCTAAAATGAAAATGAATCACTCTCATCTAAGCTTGAAAGTGCACAAAAGGCTAGTGATGAGCTCAAAGATCAAAATGAAATTATGTCTTCTACTCTCAAGGAGCTCAAAACTTCTAACAAAGAGCTTAGAGATCAACATGATAAACTTGAGAAGAAGCATGATGAGCTCAACACTAGGCACAACTCTCTAAAAGACAAATATACTACATTGAAAATCGACTATGATAGTCTTGTTGTTGCTAATGAGCTTTCTCTTGAGACACATGATGCTACTAACCAAGTTGTTAAGATTGATATAGCTACATCATGTGAGGATTTGATCATTGAAAGCATTGAGCAAGGCTCTAGTGGCAAAGGCAAGAGTGTAGTTGAGTCCAACAACTATGATGATTATGCCAAGATCAAGAGTGAGAATGAGATGCTTACAAATGAGAACAAGAAGCTAAAAGGGTTGATGGCTCTTGAGAAGCAAACTTCAAATGAGTCACTTATTGAAGAGAACAAAAAGCTCAAGCAAGAGAAAGAGCATCTCAAGACCGGCCTAAGCAAGTTCACAAGAGGCCAATATTTGCAAAGTGAGCTACTCATGAACACCGTCATGAAGATGGATAGGAGTGGCATTGGTTACTTGGCAAATAAAGAGAAGAAGGCTAAAGCTCAACAACAACAAAGCAAGTCAAAGCCTAAGCCAAAGAGATGTGTTGAGTGTGGACAAGAAGGCCATTTTGCTCATGAGTGCAAAACTCCACCACCACAACCCTTGCCCAAGCATGCTAGACCCTTTGCCTTCAATGCTCATTACATGCTTAGAAAAGATTCAAGTGGAAAGATGAAAGTTATGTTCTTGGGTCCCCCAAACAAGAATAGGCCTAAGAAAATATGTGTTGCCAAGTCACTAGTAGAGAAAGTCAAGGGTCCCTCTCAAGTTTGGGTCCCTAAACAAAAAGCTTGATCACTTGTGTGTAGATGAACTACAAGACTGGTGGATCTCATTGGGTTATTGATAGTGGTTGCACTCAACATATGACCGGTGATCCTCGTATGTTCACCTCACTTGAAGAGAATGGGGTATGTCAAGAGAAGATCACATTTGGAGATAATTCGAAGAGCAAAGTCAAGGGTATAGGCAAGATTGCAATATCAAATGATCACTCTCTCTCAAATGTGCTCTATGTTGCATCATTGAGTTTCAACTTGCTATCCGTTGGGCAACTTTGTGACCTTGGCTACCAATACTTGTTCACACCAAATGAAGTGGTAGTTTCAAAGATAGATAACAAACAAATGATATTCAAAGGCTTTAGATACAATAATCTTTATCTTGTTGACTTCACCTCCGAAGATGCAAACTTGATGACATGCTTGTTCACCAAGACCTCACTTGGATGGCTTTGGCATAGGAGGCTTGCTCATGTTGGAATGAACACTCTCAACAAGCTATTGAAGAAAGAATTAGCGAGAGGCTTGAAGGATGTAAAGTTTGAAAAGGACAAACCTTGTAGTGCATGTCAAGCCGGCAAACAAGTTGCAAACACTCATCCAACCAAAGCTTACATGTCAACTTCAAGAGTGCTAGAACTTCTACACATGGATTTGTTTGGTCCTACAACTTACAAGAGCTTGGGTGGAAATCTCTATTGTCTTGTGATAGTGGATGATTACTCAAGATACACTTAGACTTTCTTCCTTCATGATTGCTTCAAGAAGTTTGCAAAGAGAGCTCAAAATGAATTTGAAGTCAAGATAAAGAAGATTAGAAGTGATAATGTGAAAGAGTTTGACAACACAAACATTGAAGCTTATTGTGATGAGATTGGAATCAAGCATGAAGTTTCATCAACCTACACTCCTCAACAAAATGGTGTAGTTGAGAGAAAGAACCGGACTTTGATCACCCTTGCAAGAACAATGTTAGATGAGTATAACACTCCAGAGAAATTGTGGGCCGAGGCAATCAACACCGCATGCTATGCTTCAAATCGTCTCTTCCTACAAAAGTTTCTTGGTAAGACCCCCTATGAGTTGCTAAATGGGAAGAAGCCGGACGTCTCATTCTTCCGGGTGTTTGGTTGTAAATGCTACATCTACAAGAAGCCTCAACACCTAGGGAAGTTTCAAAGATGTTGTGATATTGGTTTTCTTGTTGGTTACTCATCAAAGTCCAAAGCATATAGAGTATTTAACCATGCCACCGGTTTGGTTGAAGAAACATATGATGTGGAATTTGATGAATCTAATGGCTCTCAAGGAGCAATTGAGAATTGTGATAATGTAGGTGATGAACCATTGAGGGAGGCAATGAAGAACATGCCGGTGGGAGACATCAAGCCAAAAGATGATGAAGACGATGTACAAATTGTTGATCCACCATCTTCATCACATGTGCCTCAAGATGATGATAAGAATGAGAGTTGAAAATAAAGATACTCATGTCTCTCATGAACAAGCTGAGGCACAAGCTCAAGATGTTGATGCTCCCCAACCCTCTCCTCAAGTGGTTGATAGAAGAAACTTACCTCTACTTCAAGCACATCCACAAGATCTCATCATAGGGAGTCCTACAAAGGGAGTAATGACTCGATCTCAAAAGCTTGCTTCTTTTGTTGAACATCACTCTTTTGTCTCTTGTGTTGAACCTAAGAATGTAGAAGAAGCTCTTCAAGATCCGGATTGGGTGAATGCTATGCACGAAGAATTGAACAACTTCACCCGCAATCAAGTTTGGACACTTGAAGAGCATCCAAAAGGTGCAAGAGTCATTGGAACCAAGTGGGTGTTCCGCAACAAGCAAGATGACCAAGGCATAGTGGTGAGGAACAAGGCAAGACTAGTTGCAAAGGGGTTCTCTCAAGTTGAAGGTCTTGATTTTGGAGAGACCTTTGCACCCGTTGCAAGACTTGAAGCCATTCGTATGCTTCTTACATATGCATCACATCATGATATGAAACTATATCAAATGGATGTGAAAAGTGCATTCTTAAATGGCTTCATAAATGAACTAGTCTATGTTGATCAACCTCCCGGGTTTGAAGACCCTAGATATCCTAATCATGTTTATAGGTTGTCCAAGGCGCTATATGGGCTCAAGCAAGCCCCTAGAGCGTGGTATGAGTGCCTCCGGGACTTTCTCATTGAGAAGGGCTTCACCATTGGGAAGGTCGACACCACACTATTCACCAAGAAGCTTAATGGGGAGATCTTCATTTGTCAAGTCTATGTTGATGATATCATCTTCGGATCAACAAATGAAGATTATTGCAAGGAATTTGGTGAATTGATGTCGAAGGAGTTCGAGATATCTATGATTGGTGAGCTCACATTCTTCCTTGGTTTTCAAGTCAAGCAAATGAGAGAAGGGATTTTCATCTCTCAAGAAAAGTATACCAAGGATCTTCTCAAGAGATTCAAGATGGAAGAATGTAAGCCAATCAAGACCCCAATGCCATCTAATGGACATCTCGACCTAGATGAGGGAGGTAAATCGGTTGATCAAACTCTCTACCGTTCTATGATTGGTAGCTTGTTGTACCTTACCGCATCTAGGCCCGATATCATGTTTAGTGTGTGCATGTGTGCTCACTTTCAAGCGTGCCCTAAAGAACCTCACTTAAGTGCCATAAAAAGAATTTTAAGATATCTTAAGCACACCCCAAGCATTGGTCTTTGGTATCCCAAAGAAGCTATATTCCAACTAGTTGGCTATTCCGATTCGGATTATGCCAGTTGCAAAATTGATAGAAAAAGCACATCTGGAGGGTGCCATTTGCTTGGGAGGTCTTTAGTATCTTGGTCATCTAAGAAGCAAAATAGTGTGGCTTTGTCCACCGCCGAGGCGGAATACATTGCCGCGGGGGCTTGTTGTGCACAAATCTTATACATGAAACAAACCCTCCTAGACTATGGAGTCGTTCTTGAAAAGGTGCCACTTTTATGTGACAATGAAAGTGCCGTTAAAATTACTAATAATCCGGTACAACACTCACGCACCAAGCACATTGATATCCGCCACCACTTTCTAAGAGATCATGTTGCTAAAAATGATATATCACTAGAAGGTGTAAGAAGTGAAAATCAATTAGCGGATATCTTCACTAAACCTTTGGATGAGGCTACCTTTTGTAGGTTGAGAAGTGAACTTAATGTGCTTGACTCTAGTAACTTTAAAAAATGAGCTTGTGTTGTCCCTTGCATTGCATTGTATTATATGTCATGTTTAATTTCCCGCAATGCATCTAGGACTTGCCTAACACGGTTACGATAACCCTCCTTTGGAGGAGTGAAGAAGTCTAACCGTGGATCAAACTTGACAAGCAACCTAGTCTTTCTTACTTGTTCTTGCATTGCATATGCATGGTTGTTGCTTTGTCGTTTCTTTTCGGTTTGGCTTTGAGCAACCTCTGTGTTCATCCATGAATAGAGAGAGCATTTGACGCTCCTAAGGGTTCATAAACTCTATTGCATGGCCATACGTTGCTCCTCAGATGTTTATTGCTTATTTTCCTAAAAACAATACTAGCCTAAGGCAAAATATTTTGAAAAACTTGAGGGTTTGAGTGAGGTCACTCATATCAGGTTTCAATTGGTGTTTATTTGAGTCTCTTTGAATTGGAACTTGATTGGGAGAAGTCGCGTCGAAGATCGGATTGAAGAAAGGCATTAAACAGTGACCGGACGCTGGACCGGACGCTGAACCGGACGCGGTGCTGCTTCACCACTGCGTCCGGTCCCGGCGACCACCAGCGCGTCTGGTCATCCCGAAGACTTCGTCTTGGACCTATGACCAGATGCCTGACCGGACGCGTTGTTGTTGACCACCGCGTCCGGTCCCAGTATCCACCACCGTGTCCGGTCATGTGCGATGAGTTTCCCGGATGACCTTCGACCGGACTCTGTCCGCGTCCGGTCAGCCCTAACCGGACGCGTCCGGTCGCTCCAGGAGCTTACTGGACTGTGACCGGACGCTGCCCCACCGCATCCGGTCAGTGCGCAGCGAGCGGATCTGAGCCCTCATATAACCTTTCGTTCTCGATCTTTTTTGTTTCTTCAACCGCCGTACGCCGCGCCGCTCTCGAACCCTAGCTGCTCGCCGTCTCGCCGCGCCGCCATGCTCCTCCACCATGACCTCTTCTCTGCCGTGCCGCGTCCTACCAAGCTCGCCCCTCTGCTCACCGACGGCCGCACTGCGCCCGCCTCGCTCACGCCCGTGCCTTGCCGCGCCACAGCGTCTTGCCTGCGCCCTTGCCACCGCGCCTTGCCACGCCGCCGCGCCTGCTCGCCCGCGCCGCCGCGCCTGCTCGCCCGCGCCGCCGTTGAGTTCCTCACCACCGCGCCAGCCACCTCAGCAGCGTGTTTCCTCCTCCATCACAGCCACCGAGATCACCACTGAGCTTGCCCTAACCCTAACCCTAGACTTCGTTTTTCCTCTTCCGCAAAGGTGAAATCGAAATCTCGTTTTCAATCTTTTGATCCCTTCGTTTAGGGTTTGCCGTGACAATTTTCTTTCAAATTCTTATCATCGTTACTTGTCTCAAAAAATTTCAGCGCTCATTCGGCGCTTTCGGGGAACTCTCACGAATCAAGGTCATCTCATCTCTTCACCGGGTTCTCACCGATCGGAGGTAGCCATCGCTTCTTTTCTTGTCTTATCTCATATGCTTGCTACCGTTAGGATCTCTCATCTATTAGATATTATATGTTGCTTATAGTAGATCCATCTATTCTATCTTTTCAGCGAGTTCTGTCGGTTTGTTGGGTGACGGTCAGTGTTTGAATCTGAGGCCAAGCCTGCGGATACGGATTGAGGCCAAGCCTCTTAAGTGTCAGTTCACCATCTGTCAGGGTTTCTCAGTAGTTGGTCAATATGGTTCGCTGCAAGAACGCTGGGGATGCACCTAGTGACGGGGACGAGAGTCCTCCCAGACTGACAGAGGTTGCACGTGGTAAGCGCAAGAAGACCATGGCTAGGAAGAAGAAAACACTTACAGATGCAGAGATTGCTCAGGCAGTTGCAGATGCAGCAGAGCTAGCAGGGAGGGGAGGCAGGAGTAGTGGGATTCACATTGGCGAGCGTCGCTTTCATCTTGAAGGTCGACAGCTCAGTACTGAGGCCACCGAGGGGACAGAGGATATGTCTGTTGATCCACCCACAGAAGATCCAGAGGAGACAGAGGAGCAGCCAGTTCAGACTCCACTGTGTCGTCGCTCAGGACGTACGCGAGCTCAGGTGACTCCTAGGCCAGAGGGCCAGCGTCGTGGAGGACGTCCACCTCCCAGGGCTCGAGGACACCCCCCCAGTCGAGCACTTTGACTTGAGGGGAGCTACAGCACGCCAGGTGCAGGCCCTGAGGTTTGTTGAGGTTAGTCGGTGGTTCCCACCTCAGCGGGACCCCCGAGCGTCAGAGGGCTTCTACACACCTCTGCACGAGGACTTCTACAGAGCGTACGTCGACAGTGGGATTGCTTTTAGACCTCAGAGGGTTTGTCGTCTTGAGGCTCTAGTTGAGGTGGTTGGTGAGCAGCTTTGTCCACACCTGTCTTTTCTTCTGGGCTTGTCAGATTTTCTTGGACGGACGGGAGCATACTACGGCACTTGGGTCAGGGAGTTCTATTCTTCACTTTGTATTGACCCGGCACATGAGTTCATTCACTTTGTATTCCGAGGCCGTGACCACAGACTCTACAGCACCAGGGTACGGGAGATTCTTAGACTCCCAGCTTTAGATACGAAGATACACCAGCTGTGTTTTGGTCAGACTGCTCCACCAAGACGCCCTCATGGCGGTACAGTGCCCCGTACTGATATGATCCGACCCTTCTTTCATGAGCCTATTGGCGAAGGGTCCAGACGCACACCAGCTAGCTTGACACCCCTTGCCAGAGTCTTGGATGCTATTGTCAGACGCACACTCCTTCCGAGGCTGGGGTACAGAGAGGGATTAACTCGTATGCAGCTATGGGTGGTGCATCACCTCCTCTCATAGACACCGTTCGACATCTGGGATCTTATGTTGTGTGGGATGGAGGATACTTTGGTAGAAGGTTTCAAGGGTCACCGTCAGCTGCCCTATGCACATTGGATATGCTTTATCATCAGATCTGTATGTAAGCTGCCTCCTGAGATTAGAGCTGAGATATCAGATACCACCACTGCTTTTCTAGAGTATGATATTCGGCAGCTGTGGGCTTCTGTTACCAGAGAGCAAGCGCTCGTGCTAAGACAGCGGGAGAGACCAGAGGTGCCCGAGACAGCAGCTGAGTAGGACGCGACCATTCAGGGTCTTGCTAAGGCAGAGCTTGCTGATTTAGATGCTCAGCCTGCTGATCCAGTTGAGGATGAGGCCTCCGACAGCACTGATGAGGACTACCAGCCCATCCCCCGGTACCGCTCTCCTCGGTCTCACGACCATGAGGCCGGTGGTTCAGGCTCAGCCTCCCGCTCAGACCCAGCCATGGTGGCTATACTTGAGAGGCTGACCCAGGCCTAGGAGAGGCAGGAGATATAGATGCAGCGTCAGGCTTAGGACACAGCAGCTGCATTTGCTCAGATACAGGCTCGTCAGGACGAGTTCCAGAGGCAGCAGCTTAAGCTACAGTGACAGTAGTTTGAGATGCAGCAACAGTAGGCAGCAAACCAGCAGCAGTACCTTGAGCTCCTACGTCACTTGGTTACAGTTGGGGTTCCTCCACCTACATCTGTCCTAACTCCAGCACTACAGTCTAGTGGACCTCAGAGTCAGGGACAGCCAAGCTTCCAGTTCACCTCTCCACAGCAGCAGGTTCTCTAGACCTTCCAGTCCCCGAGCTACACGCCTATTCAGACGGGGTTCACTCCTTCAGACCAGCCTCGCCCTCACCTTCTGACAGGCACTCCGTTTGCTGACTTGAGTGCCTCCTACAGCGAGTTGACTAGTCAGCCGATGCCCTCGCACACTACTCTTGTGACTTCTTTAGGGTTGTCAGCTTCAGCGATAGTGGCTCTTCCAGTGAGTGGGACTGGCACCACAGAGACTGTGCCCTCGTCTGTAGCTTCTACAGACCCCCCCCCAGCAGTTGGCTCGCTTCAGGCTCAGGTGACAGAGACTGCTCCGATTGTTGCTACATCTTCATCAGTACATGTTCCTGTTGTTCAGACCTAGACCGTTTCACAGCCACATGCTTCTTCAGAGGGTCAGCCTGATAGCTCAGAGTCCGAGGAGGATACTTCCCAGTTCGTGATCACTCCGCGCTCCTCGGCACCCGACACGACTGCTTCTGTTCCTCTGTCGGATCCTTAGATTAGTTTTTGGCGGTTGATGCCAAAGGGGGAGAGAGAGTAGATTCAGGGGAAGTTTTGATAGAGGGGTTTCATTTTTATTTGTGTGCTATACTCATGCATCATGTTTACATTCCCGTACTTGCATTTTGTGACATGTGTGCTTGTGAGATACCTTGAGTCTTATGTGGTCTATCTAGTCACCTTTTTATATCATGTCACTTAATTAGTTCTAGCTCATAAGGTTGTGCTTCTGTGCCTTACTCCGATTTCATATGAGCTATGTTTTATATGTACTAACGCTTCATGTTTTATCTTATGAGTACACCCTGTTGGCTTGGGGCACAAAAGCAATTCCTAACCCCTTGTGCTTATTGCTTTTTGCTTATGTGAACCAAGCATGTTCGAAAACCTCAACTCTTATCTTCTGAATCTAAGTGTTGTCATCAATCACCAAAAAGGGGAAGATTGAAAGCATCTAGGCCCCGAGAGTTGGTTTCGACAATTGATGACAACGCATTATTACCATGACTAACGTGTGTTTTGCAGAAACTTTGGTAAGTTAGGTCATGGGGTTGATAACTGCTTTAGGCACTATGGTATTCATGCCCCTTGATGGAAATCGTTTCGGTTTTCAAAGGATTGACGTCAAGATTAAGGACGGTTAGTTCCGGATGTCAAGGTGTTGAGTTGCATTCGGAATAGTCGTTAGGATCTTCGCTTTTTCCTTTGGCCGTACTATAAAGGGGGGCATGAGCGAGTAGCTTGACCTAGGTGAGTCTTTTTGTTTAGGTGTGGTGCACACTTGTCAAACTTAGCACTAGGTAGCTAAAGAATAGCTCAAAGTTCAGTTGGAAGCAACTTGGTTTAAGTTGCGTCGCGTTTCGGAGTTTTTAGAGACGTTTTCCCTTGACCGGACGCAGTCTCTGGCTTGACCGGACGCGTCTGGTCAGTACTAAACAGTTACCGTGTTTCAGCGCTGTTGACCGGATGCGGTCCTTACGTGGACCGGACGTGGTGTTCAGGCTGACACGTGTCACAGAAGGGAATTCACCTAATCAGACGCGACTGGGAAGTGATCGGCACGTCCGGTCACGTTTCAGTAAGGTACTTTGACGATCGGACGCGTCCGGTCATCTCTGATCGGACGTGGTCGCGCGTCAGGTTAGAGTACAGTAAGCTCCCTGTACGACCGGACGCGTCCGGTCACCCTTGATCGGTGCGTCCGGTCACTCAGCCAGTGTTTTAGTTTTTCGACCGTTACGATCGACCAGCGCGTCCAGTCATGTCGACCGGCGCGTCCGGTCATCGTGTGTTTTGCTGAGTTGGCAGGTAACGGTTGGATTTGACTGAGGGGTGTATAAATACATCCCCTCCACCTTTTTTAGAGGTCTCTTGCTCATTTGTTCAGCTGAGAAACACCTTTGGAGTGCAAGGGAGTGCAAGAGCTCTAGTGAGGGTAGTGATTTGAGAATCAAAGCTTGAGAGTCCCTCACTAGTGACTAGGGAGTAGCAAGTGTGCATCCATCTTCTCATTAGGCTCGTTGTGGTCAAGTGAGAGTTCTAGCTTGTTACTCTTGGTGATCGCCATCACCTAGACGGCTTGGTGGTGATTGGGAGTTTGGTGATCATCCGGCGGAGCTTGTAGATGACCCAACTCATCTTGTAAGCGGTTTTGGGCGATTCACCGCGACAGAGTGTCAAAGAATCAACCCGTAGAGAGCACTTGATCCTTGCGCGGATCAAGGGGGAGGTACACCCTTGCGTGGGTGCTCCAACGAGGACTAGTGGGGAGTGGCGACTCTCCGATACCTCGGGAAAACATCGCCATGTTCCTTGCCCTTACTTTCAAGCATTTACTTTCTCGTATTACTTTCATTGCTTGGTTTACTTTCCTAGAATTGCCATGCTAGACTAGGATTGGAAGTTAGGGTGCAAAACTTTTACCGGTAGAATCACAAGGAACACAAGTAGGCACTAGGGGTGAACTTTGGCTTATAGGATTTAATTCTTGCAATTAATTTGTAGAAAAGCCCAATTCACCCCCCTCTTGGGCATCTTGATCCTTTCAGTATCAATTAAGCTCTTGAGGGGGATTTGTGCAATTTGGAAATAATCAGCAGAGTATAACAGAAGTATCAATTAAGCTCTTGAGGGGGATTTGTGCTATTTGGAAATAATCGTCGTATGGTTTCCGTGCTAAATTTGTAACAGTATAGGCCTTAAACTATTACCAAAAGAAAGATTTTGACAAAAATGTAGGGGTTGACAAACAAATTGCTTCATCTACCCTCCTAGCCTGTAGGAATTGACACTAAACGCCATATATCCAAACAAGGCCTAATACAGCCCGCAGAAATTGGCCATAATTGCCATATATACAAACAAGGCCTGGAGCGAAATCAGTGACAATTGCTACCAGACCAACCCAACTCAGTCAAGCATCAGAGTTACCATCAGAGCTACTAATCGCCATATATACATCTTTGACGAATGTATAGGTGATCTGATTTCGCAGGATGGCCCAACTGGAGATTAATCAGTTGTTCTGACATCAGTCACACCAATATATGCATGTCGCGAGTGTTGAATGCAACTGAGAGCTTGGGGGGGACGGGGAACAAACCTTAGGGGGGGCGGCGCCAAATCGCGCATCCGCGGCGTGAGGGCCTTCAACTTGCCGACCACAGAGCGCATCGCCATGGCACGGAGGCAGGATCTGGAGGAGGACGGCGCAGGGAGGGAGACGCAGGCGCGGCTAGGGCTTGCGAGGGTCGGCTGCTTCGTGGTGGGGGACGTGTTTTGCGTTTGCTCCGGACAACAAATAAACCACATCACCCTTTTCTAGCAAGAGAGCCGTAGCCATCTCGATCTCCACGTACAATCATGGGCCGTCCCAGAGGCCCTACAAACCGGAACTTTGCGCTCCAGGACCTTTTCGGCTTAGGCTATCCGCACTCTTCGTATTCTAAATCCATTCTTAAAAAATATTTTATTCTAGTTATCAAGATTTTCTCCTCTATACCACTTTCTCCCGCACCCATCCATCCTCCATATTTCTACTCTATATCACGTGGGACCCACACGATAGGTTTTTTCTTTTTCCCCTCACCCGACGCCCTTCCCTCCCTTCCTCCCTCCCCATTCTCTCTCTCTCTCTCCCCCACCCGGCGGCTCCTCGCGCGACCCCGGCGGCCCCCGCTCACGCTGCGCCGGCGACAGCATGGCTTCCTCGCGCCTTGCGCCCCCCCTCGCCGCTCCTCCTCTGCTCCTTCCCCTTTTCCCTCTCCTTGACCTCGCAGAAGTGGCCGCATCCGACGGAGATGGCCGCGACGGCCCCCTTTTCCCTCTCCTTGCCCTCGCGGAGGTGGTCACGTCCGACGGAGATGGCCGCGATGGCCGACGGACCAGCGCGCGGGCCTCGACGGCCATGGCGAGGCGGAGCAGGGGCGCGGCGTCGGCGGCCAAGGCGAGGGGAAGCAGGGGCATGGCGTCGGCGGCCGAGCGAGCATGCGGAGGCGGCCGAGCGAGGGCGCGCGGCGTTTAGCGGACGAACGCTACGACACCAAATTTGGCGGACGGATGAAGCGATAGCGGATGAGGTGGCCATATACAGGACGCCGTTGCAGCGATTCGGTCCGCTATCCGCGCGTAGCGGACGCGTTTACCGGATCCGGTGCAGGCAGTCTTAGGGCCTGGATTAGAATAGGATTCAGTACTCTGAGAAGAAAAAAATCTAAATTCAAATCCAAACCCAAACAAAATCGGCCAAGACGATTCCAAAAATTCTAGGAATCCAATCTAAAATTCTAGTATCCTGTTCCACCGAACTTCTGGGGGGTTTCTAAAAAAAACTTTTGGCGGGATCTGGGTTGTAAAATGATGTTTCTGCCCTTGTGTCTTTTTTATATACCACTCTTACAAAGTGCAATTACACTTGTGAGGTTAGGGATGAAAACGGTCGGAAAACTCCTCAACCGTTTTCACTTCTACATTTGAATACAAAAACGAAAGCGAAAAAGGTAAAGCCGGGTACGAAAACAAACGCGAGCTTATGGAATATAGAGAATTTCGAAAACGAACCAATTCGAGCGAAATTATATCAAACACGGTCGGATACGAAAAATTAATACGGAATACTGACCCACGATGCATAATAGCATTAAATAAGTGCATGACCAAGTATATAACAATTAATAAGTGCATGATCTAGTTCAAGTGCATATAATAATTAACAAGTGCATGACCTGAGTAAAAAAAAATAGAAAACGATACTATCGTGGCAAATTTGGTTTCTTTGGCAAGAGAATAAAAAAAGAAAAGGAAAGAAGCCGGTGTCAGATCGGTACTATATTAGAAAAGGACTAGCTCGTACCCCACGTGTTGCCGCGGATTAACAATGGACATCAATTGGTGCTGAGAATGTCTCCTTACATGCTTGCTTATATTATGCAACTTTGGTGTGTACAACGTGTGGGTAAATGGAAAGAATTTCAAGAATTGTCATATTGTTGTCTAAGATCAAGGACGAAATACATTAATCATGTCCATGGAGCATGGTGGGCATGCAGCAGGTATGTTGATGATCGGACGGACAAAGCACGGTTTACTGTTAGCTATGCCTGACCACCTGAGTCATGTAAATAGAGAATACATCAGGTGTGCACAGTAAGAAGGGATCACTTCAAAAAGTACTATTGATACCCATAAAATAGTTAACGCTATATTATTTAATACATATACTGGAGGAAAACATAATTAATAGAAGCAATATAGGAAATAAAAGACGAAGATAGACGTAGCAAACAAATGAAACAGTAGCATAATTACATGTATGGAGCAATTTAACTGCTCATTTTATTGCCACAAAGGGAGCTTGTGATAACGCAGAGACAGCAGAAATTTTGTGCAATATACAGCTTGTTCGGCTGGCTGGCTACCAGCCAGCCAGCAGTGCTTTTCTCTCACATCAATTCAGCATTAGTCACCAGCCACCTGCCAGTCAGCAGTATTTTTCTCTCACAACAAATCAGCAGCAGCCATCAGCCACCAGCCAGACGAACAAGCTGATAATCTTGCAATGATCATGTATAAGTGTAGGATCTCTAGATGGCCTAGAGGGGGGTGAATAGGCCTGTTAAAACAAAACTCAAGTAGATGTCAAATTCCACCCGCGGCACTGCCGCTCTAACCTCGCGGCACTGCCGGACAGCGGCATTGCCGGGTCAGAACAGCGGCACTGCCACACCTACAAACAATTTTGAGTCATAGTTCAAAATCTGAGAATGTATACTTGAATCCAAGAATTTACTAATGTCCATGCAGGTGTGTAGATCACAGATCGAGGGCTAGAAGTGGTAGGAACACCGCACATAAGTAGATCGACCACAAACCCTAGAAATCACGTCAAACAACAATATGAAAAGCAAGTGAAGTAAATCAAACACAAGTTGACACAAGGATTTATCCCGTGGTTTAGCTCGTCACCAAGGCTTGTCTAACTCCACATTGTTGAGGTTGCCACTAAGGCTAGGGCTTTGCAGCCCTCCCTCATCCTCAAGTCAAAAGACTTAACTCTTGAGGTGATGGGTGAGTTTACTAGCTACAAGAAATGGTTACAAACCTCCTAGGCTGCCACACAAGTTGGCAAGCTCCATGGGCGACACTCTAGCCAGCTAGGAGCCAAGCTCCAAGAGTAACAAACGCAACCGCCGGCCAAAACGTGAATCAAGTGCTCTTTAGACTTTGAAAATAAGTGGATCTGCTCTCTAATCGAGTTTTGCACCTTTTTCTCTCAAGGATTGATGGGGAAAACAATGGGAAATGCTTGAGAGCTTATAGGGGCAACATAGAGAAGAGAGAGAGTGAAAGCTGAGCAGCTGGTGTCGGTCTGACTGACTGGGGGAAGAAGAACACCGTTTTGGAAGAAAGGAAAAGGTATAAATACCTCCCTGGTCCCAACGGTCAGATATGCAACTTACCCACGGCAGTGCTGCTCTGCGGCATAGCCACGCCCCAAGTGCGGCATTGCCGCACTGGGCCTGACAGCAGAGGTGAAAGAGTGTTGGGCAGGCTATCAAGGTTGAGCTTTTGAGGATGCTGGTATGTAAGAATGAGCACTTGGTAGCACAAGTTAGCTTAAGTAATATGTTTCCCTTTATAGTACAGCTTTTTCTATACACAAAATTTGAAATATAAAACAATTTAAACATCCTTTGAGTTTGAAGTCGCTAACATTTGTAATTGGGGGCTCTTTCGTTTTGTGTAACATCCTCGAATATGTTTTCCCCGCTTGTCATCTCGATAAATCTCATTAGTTCTCTAATTGCGTAGTCATTATCACCAAAACCCACAATTAGGGATTGATTGCACTTTCAATAAGGAGTACCACAATTTCGACAGCTGAACACACGGAAGCTATCACCATGTAGTTGTTTAGGAATAGGATACAGTATAGGCATTATGTCCATGATATAATAATAACTGTGACGCAGTTAAGGAAACCTTTGCTGTGGGCAACAGGAAAAAAATTGGTAATGTATGGCGCAATGATTATGAGAAGGATATAGTGTTTGTTAGGGACTTCGTGGCGGAGGATAAAAATCCAGATATGCAGCTAATTAGGGAGTTGAATATGGCACTGGAAGAGGTACACAGTTTGTGGTAGCATACGTTTGACAACAGCCTACGAAACCATACGAAACCAAAGAGATCATTGTAGTTTTTTAAGGCAACAGAATTTTCGAATTTTCTATAGCAACAGAAAATAATAATGATATGGCTGCTGAAATCCTGATTAGCAAACCATACAACCATGAGATTAATGATGCTCATATTAGAACCTTGTTGCAGCTGGCCTTGAAACTGAAATAGAATAGATCTGTCTTTTCAGCGAGCTTGCTCTGATTGTGCACCCGATAAAATACTGTGTTTCTGAAGATTATCTATCTGAAGAATTAAAATTGTAGTGCCTCAACCTGATGTCGATGAGATTAGTTACACACTAAAGTTGCTGATATTTGGTTGGATGTACACCATGTGGTTGGAGCACAGAAGCACAAACATGGATGGATCGATAAGGTTCTTTGTTGCAATTTAAAACCCTCAAATATTTAAGTCGCATCCAAACTTATAAACTGAATATATATCGTCAATGGGGGATGATATATACGCAGAGCCAAACTGTCGTAAGGTACAGCTGGTGGTACCTGACCAACAAATCTATGGTCCTGTCCAGGTTGTACCATGTCACAAAAACATATGGTGAGCCTCGTAGAAGAGGTTAAAAAAGGACTGCCAACAAAATAACATTTAGGAGATAGCACAGCGGAAAAAGTAATGGGTAAATGCAATGTATAAATCGCTTCATATTCTTTCTATTTTTCGTGACAACTTTCAAAGATTGGGTCGTAGACTTGTATAGCATTTGTATTGTAATATGGCGGAACATGCAGGGAAGGATGTACACTAATATGTAAGGCAGCAAGAATTGCATAAACAGAATCAACATTTAGGCTTAATTGAATGACAATTTGTAAGAAGTATCCTAACTCTTCGGACACACCATGATCACCAGATTCATTGTTTTTGTGGAAATTGCCTGGAAAAAGGTTTCACCTGTTATCTCAAGATGGTATCAATGATAACTGTATAAATGATGATGACGGGAGTAGTTAATAAGAAATCATAAAAGTGAAGCAATATTAACCAAAAAAAGACTTGTCTAGGTTCAGCTCGCTGAACCAACAATTGTCAGCAGCCATGACCATGTGGAAGTCCTCAATGTATGTTGATTGCACCCTAGAAAATAATAACAAATGCAATCAGTGCGTATCATGTAGAAGCAAATCCGTGTACTTTATCGCAACCCGATGCAAAGAAAATAAGCACAAAACCATGCATGTGTTCTAAAGCAAGGCAACAAATTGTAGAGATATAGATTTTTTTGAGGGGATGTAGAGATATAGATAGTGTGGTTATTGATGACAAAGGGGGAGAGAGTGCTACAAAGATATTGCAATTGTGGGGTTTGCATAGTATTGGACATGGACATGAACCAAGAGAGAGCAAGATTGAGGAGTGAAGAAGGATCAAAATTCTTGGACAAGAGAAGCACACAAGTAGGGGAGGCAAGTTCATGAACTTATTGTTTGCATTTGATATGTGCATATTCATGTGCTTGTCTGCACTTGCTAAGTTCTTAATTTGATATGCATGCTTGTGTGGTGTATGCTAGTTATAGAACTTGAGTGATGATATGATAACTAGCATGAATAGAATGGTAGCTAGACTTGTGTTTATCAGGCAAAACTAGAACCTTGCTTATAATGTTGATCTCACGGGGTTTCCAGTATTTATCCTGTCCAGCTAACATTGTCGATGTAGGACCGACAGGGTTCACTAGCGATATGACTGCGAGTCGTGGGCCCTGGCCTGGCCCATGGATTAGAGTAAGGAGAGGTGCAACATCCGCTACACCGAGTCCGAGTAGAATAGGCCAGACTGGCTGGATTCCTATGGAAAGTAACTTCTGTGTTTAGTTCAGGACACCTTCTTTGGATCCGACTAGGATTGTAACCGCACCGCAGCCTTCTCTATCGATATAAAGAGAGGGCGTGGGCACCCCTGCAACGAGAGATGACAGAACACAATCAATCCAACGCAAAGGCTAACGCCGACTGGACGTAAGCGTTGATGGTCACTAATGCTCATTATTAACCATCAACTATTGCATGAAATAGCATGAAATGAACCATAAAGCATAGTTGTAGGGCTTGATTCTAATGAGTTCCACGAGTTGTGTTGTTTTCACTTGTCTCGCAGGATATTTAATATTTCACCACATAAAAGTATCTCAAAGTGATGAAACAGAGCACACCATTGCGAAGAGCTCATTGAGACGATCGAAATGGACATATCATTCGCTATATTTTTAGTTCCGGAGAGAAAGTCCCCGATGGATACGACTCAGAAGATTCTAGAAGACTCCAGAACCATCACCAAGCAAGAGTTTTAGGGACTAACATAACAATTTCCACAGCTTTGGTGAATTGTGAATTTTCAGGGATAAAAAACAGAATAAGCCGAGAACGAGTAGAAGTCAAGAAACCGAACCAAATCAAGTAGGAATTCCACAAAAATTGACGGAAAGGTTCTAGAGGACACGAGAAGACACGAGAACAAAGCGGGAGTTCGAAGGCTGACAGGTGGGGCTAGCCGGCCCCACATGTCAGGCCGGCTGGCCTAGGCCCACCTCCAAGTGAGACCAGCTTCGCGTGACGGCCTCCAACCGACCTCTACGACGCATCTCAGCCATTGTTTCAAGTCGGTTTGATCCGAGGGCTGCGGTGCACCCCACCGAGCTATATAAGCAGGGGCAGCCCCCTCCCTCAGGCATCTCCATCTTCATTAGCTACATCCAGAGCAAAAGCTAGGGTTTCACCCCTCCATCCAAGTAGAAGTAGAGATCCCTCTAGATGATCTAGTTCTAGTTCTTCTAGTTCATCTTCTAGTTCTAGTTCTAGTTCATTTAGTTGTAAACTAGAGATCAGGGAGAGAGGAGAGGAGAGAGAGATGAGGAGCCGGATCTGTTGGATCTTCCATGACATTGTACTTCTGCAGCATCTAGTTCGTCTCGAGCAATCTCCAGGTTCTTCAACATTTATTTCTAAGTATTTTGTTTAGTTTTAGTTCTTGCTTTATTGTATTTATTGGATCTCCGCTCGTATTGAGTGCTCTAGTTATCCTAGGTAATTAGAGTACTAAGCGCTGGTGTAGACGTGGCATCTAGACTAGGGTTTACCTGAGTTTGTGCTCAATCCTCCGGACAGTTGTGATAGCCCCAGAGGTGACAGCTCTGTTAGGCCTTTGTAATCCACCACGTTAGGGTTGGTGTTTTCGTAGAGCTTTTGGCAGCCTTCTCCCAACTACTGTTTTCCTAGTCTTTTTTGAGAGTTGGAAAGGACTTGCTGCTCTGAAGTAAAGTAGAGTAAGCATTCAACAAGATAGGATCACTTAGAAAACCCTAAAATCCCTCTCTACCCTATAATTACCCTTTTTCTTGGATGTTCCTAATTCTTCTAGTACACTTCACGTTCCCTGTGGAAATCGATACTCTGGAATACTCCTGGGTGAAAGCTACATCGATATCCATGCGCTTGTGGATCTTTTCCTGTTCGCGTTTAAAATACCCAACAAGCTTTCTAGCGTCGTTTCCGGGGAACGGTAGCTGTGCTAGTTTCGAGCCAAAGTTCGTCCTTTTTCTTTTTCTTTTTACCACCTTTTTATCACCACCACCATCATACCACATGGATTTCACGCCTATTTATAAATTCTTTGCTCCAAAGGGTGACTTGTTGGAGCCTCCACCATCATCACACCCCATTCTTACAGATGGCTATGAGCTTCGCCCTGCTTTCATAGCCATGGTTCAGGAGAAATCTTTCTTTGGGTTAGCAGACGAAGATCCATACACCCACCTTAGGAAATTTGAGTTGTTGTGTTCTTGCCTAACAATTGCTGGCATGACACAAGAGACCCTTAAATGGAAATTATTTTCGTTCTCCCTATTGGGAAGAGCGAAAAAGTGGTATGCTCATTCCGTAAGAGACATAAACGGAAATTGGGATAACTCTGAGATAAATTTTGTCTTGTGTTCTTCCCTCTTTTTTGAATCGCTGATCTTAGAATATAAGTTCTTACATTCAAACAAAAAGAGGAGACTCTAGGAGCAGCTTGGGCTAGGTTCACAAGCCTTATCAATTCCAGTCCAAATATTGCCTTGCCTGACCATGTCCTACACTATCACTTTTATCATGGTCTTAACAAGGAAGCTTCTCTACATCTCGACATCGCTTCAGGAGGTTCATTCTCACATAAACTCATTAGTGAAGGGAAAGCCATTCTAGAGAAAATCCTTGAAAACACCCCTTACACTAGCATTTTTTATGAGTTTCCCAAAGAAGAGAAAGAAATCGAGCCCAGCCCTGAACCAAAAGATAAGGAATCAATTCTTGGACAAGAAAAGAAAGTTTTGATAGCTAAATCACAATCACTCCAATTCTAAGATTTAACTATCAATTCTAAACGTCACCCCAAAATCCTCCAAGGGAAGAAGAAATTCCACCTTTGGAATGCTCTGATCTTTCTGATACTGATGGTTTAGACTTCCAGTTTCATAAGAGACCTTCAAGCGAATATAATTCAAATCCTCTCCAGAAGGGATCTTTTATAAAATGTCCTTATTCCCAATGGGAAGAATTCGAGGATGGCATGTCGAATGATGCCATACAAGGATAGCTTTGCCATATGGAAAATCCTATCTGATGTCCTATTATGTTCATAGACGACACAAATTCTGGACCTATCTCTAAACCCATCCTTGTCTTCGAAGATCCTCCTTATGCTCGTCCTTTTCAGTCTCATGATGATCCTAGAAATCCACTAAGACAACCAAACCATAGGAGTCATGAAGACCACGAGGATGAACAAGAGAGGCTACAACAGTGGCTAGAATGTATAGAATGGATGGACAAGGAAGAAGCCTTAATGGAATCCAACCTTGACTTAGCTTCAAATGGTGAGGTTTCAACTCCCTTTGAAGACGAGACTCATCCATCTATGGAAGAGGCCCTAGACAAGACCAATTCAAGAGTCACTAATCCAAGCGAAATTCTGAACATTCAGATTGGAGACGAAGATGACATCAATAAGCATGAAACCTATTCCATAACGACCTCATTAAATCCATGCTCATATGAGACATCTACCAATTCAATTGGTCTCTCTAACCCCATCACATTCGAGATCTCCAACCCCCTTATCCTCTCTGTTTGCAAAAACTTTAAAAGAGTGGTTGTCGATGCATATGTTTATCATAAATATTGCAAATCTCGTTATGTTGAATCTTGAGATAGGTACACTTAAGTTGGTGTTGGAGGGGAAACCACTTCACCAAATCGCATTTTGAAGGTTTCCCAAGGACAAGCTTAGTGTCCTAAAACAAGCACTTTTTAGATCCAAACACGAGTGTTCACCTTTTTGCTACGCTGCCCTTGTGAAACGAGCTTAGGGATTTAATTATGAAAATATTCCTTTGAGTATTCTTGTCACTAACCTCTCTAGGATTGGAGCAAAAAGATCAAAGGAATACCAAGCACAAGATATGTCCAACCAATCATCATGCAACATTAAATTAAATTCATCCAATCTCGATTTTACAAAAAATTCAAGCTTAGGGGATAACTTTCTAAGAACATCCCCTGCCATGTTGCTATTCTGGTTGTCCCTACCTTTAAGACATGCTTAATTTTCTATACACCAGTCATGTTCTCTTCCATCACCATTGGAGTAAATCTCTATCATGCCTTCATGCTACCTTTGTCCATCATAAGTAAGTGTTGGTTTAGAAGTACTGGACATACTTCTATTTGCTTTTAACGTAAGCGTGGTGCTTAGGTTAAACAACCTTACTTAATCCAACTAGACATGGAGTCTAGTTTGGTTATTAAACTAAAAATTGTTTGTGTACACATTGTATATTTTTGTTGGACTAACTCCTGCAGGAAAAACTTTCAAAAGTCAAACTAGGAAGTCCTGAGATGAACTCACATGGAGAGAAAAGAGGTACATGAACTTCATCAACCTTGCACAAGGGAAACATAGCTCATGCATCATGGAGAGATCCATGGAACAAGAAGATTGAAAGGTCTTGATGGCTAGAGGGGGGTGAATAGCCTAATAAAACTTTTTAGAAAATGTGCTAGACAATTTAATTAGCAATAACAAATAGCGAGAAGCGAGTTTTGCCTAGCCTATGGAGTGTTGTAAGACACCTATCCAAAAGACAATTCTAATATATTTCACTCAATCGCACAAGTCAAACCGCAAGAGGAAAACTAGAAGGCTACTCTACTCAAGGTACTAAGCACTAGAGAAAACAACTTAAGTACTTGAAATGTAATACAAGAGTAGGGTAAGAAATATTTCACCGAGGGGCGATGAATTTAGCCAACCAATCAATAGTTCCAAGTGATGATAATCAAGATAACCAATCCACTGAGATGAATCAATCACAATCAAAGAAGTGAAGACACGATGATTTATCTTGAGGTTCACGTGCTTGCCGGCACGCTAGTCCCCGTTGTGTCCCCCTACACCACGTGGTTCGGTGGCTAATCGGTATCACACACCGAGCCTCTCAAAAGGAGCGCCAAGAACCTACCAAATGGTGAGAAGTTCCGACACGAGCAATCCACTAAAGTTGGAATTCAGCGCTCGGCCGGGGAACCACAACAACCCCTCACAACAAGCTCACCGGAGCCGGCCACGAACAATCACCAACACGTGCCAGACCTCCACTGTTGCTCCAAGCCGTCTAGGTGGCAGCAACCACCAAGAGAAACAAGAATCCCGCAGAAAATGAACACCCTAGTGCCAACTAGATGCAAACTCACAAGCAAATGCACTTGAGATCACTCAATCTCGCTCTGATTAGGCAAACAAGCAAGGGAGATGAGTGGGAGGGGATGTGCTCAGCTCAAAGGAGTGCTAGAATGATCAACAAGCCAAGAGAGACCCCAAAGAGCCGGCCAACAAGTATTTATAGACGTCCCCAACAAAAACTAGCCATTAGGCACTCGATTCTGCTGCAGTCGCGCTGACCGGACACGCTGGTCGCATAGACCAGACGCGCTGGTCGCACACCACCCACGCGTGAACCTCGACCGAACGCGCAAGTCCCGTGATGGACTGGACGCGCTGATCAAGCAGAGCAATGCTCCAGCGAGTCAGCGACCGGACGCGCACGCTAGACGAACCGGATGCCATAGTGCTAGCGTCCGGTTAGAGTCCAATAAGCACCCACCACGACCGAACGTGTTCGGTTGGTCCGAGATGCGCGCAAACACTGAGCACTGACCGAACACGTCCGGTCAAACAGAGACCGCGTCCGGTCCAGTGTCTGGTCACCTTTGTGACCTCCATTCGCCTCCGTTTCTTCGCGCCCGGCGCTGTGGAAAATAGGCGTTTTATTTCCCGAAAAGCGCTGAATCCCGCCTCGCAAGCTCAGCGTGAGGGAGAGAGGAACCCAAACCCCTCTCTACCGCTCAAACTCCACCGCCTTCGCAAATGTGCTAACAACACCAAGTGTACAACATCATGTGCAAGTGTGTTAGCATTTTCACAATCATTTTTGAGATGTTAGGTTAGCTCTCCACTAGATCTAAATGCATATGCAAATGAATTTTCATCTAGTGGCACTTAAGTGATCAATAGCCCCAGAAATTCCCCTCTTTATAGTACGGCTATCGATCCTAAGCCATCCACACCCTCTATGGTGTCTGTTGGGCATTCTTAACGTCACTACCAAAAGTAGATAATTTTCTAATTCTGATAACGGCGCCAAAAATGCCAAACCTATCCCTCATGCCACTTAAGCCAAGTTGTCATCCCCAGCATGACATGAGAGATGCGGTATTGAAATATGCAATTGCTCATCAAGATAAATAATAAAAGGGATCTGCAAGCGCACAGATTAATACCGATGTAGCATTTTAACCAGGAAGTATTCCAGGTATCGTTATTTATATTTTTACCACTGGGAAGGGATTTCTAAGTATCATGGTTGATAACAGAATGAGAATATGGAACTGAGTACACATCATTGCATATGTAATCGAGAGTATTTATCAATCTCTTTATACAGGGATAAATGTCACATTGGATAAAGGTAAAGTGATAATGGTGACAAAGATAATTAATCTGATCAGCTAGCCACATATAATAATGATAAGCACCTCAACAGATATTCTAGCAAGTCATTAGCATGGAATTAGGATAAACTACAAAGATATTCCCTAAGTTATTATTAACTATAAAGTCTAGCATATCATAGTTAGTGCAATTATACTTGGCAATCATGGTGAGAAAAGATTATATCCATGCATAGTGAATATTAGCAAGGAAGATGAAGAACATAGCAATCACTCCCCTGTAATAGTGTTGCTCTGCCTGCCCTATACACGGGAGGGGGACTATATAAGAATCAACGAAGCTGTCACTATCGCGAACCACCCACCGATCCGGCATATAGGGTGCAATCGCAGATAAATACGGTATAGACACCACGTCTACACAATAATTATCATTCACCCACTGCGCACATGGATAAATGCTATACGATCCTAAGCATGTATATAATTCCAATCTAACTAAGCCAAGCATATAACTATGATAAACTAAGAACAATATAATTGCAAATATAATCAAGTAGAGCAAAGTCATAACCAATATATTGAAATAGAACAAAGTCATATTCATAATATTGAAGAACTAAGATGAACAATTGAAGAACAGAAAAGGAATTACCAAGAATCCTCTTGACAGATCCGGGAACCAATCGAAGATTGACTCCTTCTAGTTCTAATCCTATGTAGCTATGCTAACTAGAGATCTAGTTGATGTGGTGGCTCTAGGGCTTGATCAGAGGCTCTCCTCCTGAATTAGGGTTTGAATAATGAGACAGGGGCCTTCTCCTCCAGGGGCAGGGGCCTTGCTTATATAGTCCCTTCGGATGAATCTGGACCGTCGGATCAAACCGACCTTGAACGTACGGTTTTCCTTGATCCTCAAAGGCGGTGGAGCATAATCCGCGAAGTGGAACGTGATTGGCCACCAGGGCAGGGCGGGCGCCCCAGGGACTAGGGCGGGCGCCCTGCCCCGAACTCCGTTCGGTCTCCCGTTCGTTCCCGTGGCTTCTGGAGTCTTCTAGATGTAAAATAATCACGTGTTCGGTCTTTATCCCGTCATTAACCCGACATGTGGGCCTTTCTTCCATGTTTCCTGATAACCCCCTGCAGAAATAGAGAAACAGCAAAACTCGTGGAATTCTGTCAGATAAAACCCTAAGTCTAGGTATTGGTTTCATTTGGATCCTTTTCTCTATTTATTTGATAGTTATAATTGATACTTAAGGACCGTCAACAAACTCCCCCAAGCTTACCTCTTGCTCGTCCCTGAGCAAGGATAGACTCAGTGATGGATCAGAAGTTGCTGAAATGCCTTTGAATTTTGACGGTACACATGCTTTCAAATAGAGTCTCATCTCTGAGTTAAAGTAAACTGTCAAGACTTAAAAACTTACTCATTATACCTTTCACCATGGGGCTTGCAACCGTCACCTTTGTCTTGAGTGGTTAAAAGATAGAACAGTCTAGTCAAGCGCCATGCCTCTTATTCTTGATCAGCTATAGCTCTGGAATTTTTTTTTTTACAGCTTTTCAAATAAAACTCAGAGATTCCTTGTATGACTCTCTCAGGTCTCTCTTTTGTGGTATTTCTGGATCCTCACCAAGGCAGTAATGATGTCTACCTTCTCTCAAAGCAAAGTATGTAGTATTTGTGGTATAAGGCAGAGTGACATTGTCTTCTCTCTCATCCTATTCTAATAAGGCTTTGATATCTGGAGCTCATAGGTGGGAGATAAAGTATACATACTTACAAGACATTTATTGCATAGTTAAACCATGGATCCAGAGAAACAAGCCAATAAGTCAAATCAAGATGTGCATGTGTGGCGAATAAATGGAGTATGGTGATAGTGATGATAACAATGGTGAAAATCTAATTCTACTTTTGCTCTTTTTGAGGGGATACGTACCTTTCTTGCTTTTAAAGCTCTTGAGGAGAATGAGGTGCTCTATATTTTCTTTTTCTTTCCTCTCAGGTGGGTATCTTGTACCCCTAATTCTACTATCGGACACTTGTCCATTTTTACCTCTCTTCTCACACTTTTTTCTTTTTTTTTCATCGAGGTTCCGAGCACTTGCTCCTTTTTATTTCCTCGTATCTTTTTTTCTTTTCGAGGTTCTGGGCACTTGCCCCTTTTTATTTCCTCGTATAGAGCACTCATCTCCTTAGAACAATATAGCAAGTGGTAGTAACTAAAATAGCTTGAGCATTTATTTCACAGGGGATAACAAGAATGGGAAAATATTTTTGGCTATTCTCTCCCGGATTAGGAGTAGAATAATTTTATGTGGATCTGGAGATGAGAATGAGTGGATATATGTGGATGCGTACTTCCGGAGTAGAAGCAGCATGTATGAGTGATCGTGCAAGTGAATCTTGATTTTAACCACATGACAAGCTCCTAAGGGTCTACACAGCTTGACTACACTCAATGCTCATAAGCAGTAAAAAGTAAATGTATGGCTTAAAGTCTAGCAAGCATGTATATATGGCTGTGGTAGGAACTTAAACTCTCATCATACAGGAACTCATCATGTAGCATTTTAAGATTTTCAAAGATAAAATTCTCCAGAATTCTAGCATCTCTAGGAATAGATAAACAGCAGCTCAACCTTCCCATATCATATCCGTTAACAACTTAGACTTTAGATTAAGTTCTCTTCCCACAAGTTCAGGTTTAAAGCAAGCTTTAAATGATAACAGTTATGTCTAAACTTAGAGAGAGGACTTCAAATTTGAAAGTTAGGCAAAGCAACTATTCATCATATCCATGCTAGAGTTTTATTATTATCTAGATTCAGTTTAGCATAGCCACTTTATTTATTTATTAAAACACACTAAGCAAAAGATATAGGTATATATATATAAGCACAAAATCTTTATTTGGTTTTTTTCATAGTTATGTATATTTTTATTTTTATAAGGTAAAAGTATATATAAATATAAAGATAAGGATAGAAATACTTAGCAAGATAATGGGGGTGCTCTCCCCCAAGCTGGATCTTGACATAATCTCTTCTGATGTAGCTAGCAGATGACGGAGGTGTAGTTGAAAGTCGGCAGCAATTAGAATGACCTCTGTCTGCTAGTCTCCTTGAATTCTGTGAAGCTCAAATAGACAACAAAGCTTGTGGAACTGATTAAGTGTTAGCATAAATATCTAGCCTTCATCATGTTGAGCCTCCTTGATTTTTTTTATGTTTTTTTTTTAATAAAGCAGAAGAAAATATTTATGTATTTATTATATATATATATATATATATATATATTTTTATACCACCACAGTGAATGTACTTATGGGTTTATTGCCACTCGCATACTCACATGGGGCTTTAGGGTTTTTAACATTTTTTTATTTTCTTTTTAAGATAGTATGAAAATGATTAACTAAGCAAACTATTTAAGATAAAGTAAATAATTGAAAAGGAAAGGATAACTACCAAGTTACCTCTTGGCAAGGCGTTCGGTGTTTTTAAGTCCTCTGAACGGGACTCTTATTCGTTCAGTCGTCCTGGAACTCGGTGGATGGCGTAGTCGGTGGTTCCGGCAGCGCCTCTTCTTCATGTACAACTGTCTTTTCTTTCCACACTTGTCTCGGTGCTTCGGTCTCCTTAGGACAGTGTTGGTTGAGTGGTATGTCTTCAGATCTTACCACTTCTCCTTCATAATCTGCCCATCCGTCCTTGATGACCTGTTGCTTCTGATTGTGGTTACGCCGCCTTCTTCTTGTCCTGACCTGCTTGGATTCTTCAAATACATAGTTAGGGTCAGTAAAGTAAAGACGTACCTTCTCAGAGGGGAAGTGCATGTGGACTTCTCCAGTTCCAATGTAGATGATTGCTTTGACAGTACTTAGGAATGGTCTTCCAAGGATGATAGGTGGATCGTATTCATCTTCTCCCATGTCAACAACCTGAAAGTCTGTATGGACATAGTGATCGTCTATCTTGACAGGGACGTTAGTTACTGTACCTTCGACCTGTCGGAATGTCTAATATGCCATCTGGAGCTGAATGTATGTTGGGTTTAAGGGCATGGTTCTGAACAGAAGTTCATAGGTGACCTTGGCCATTATGTTGACGCCCGACCCAGTGTCGCAAAGTGTCTTGTAGAAGTGGGACCCATTAATGGAGCAATGAATGCTTGGCATACCTGGGTCGTCCTTCTTAGGCAAGAACGGTGACTTGAGTTGGCGATCTTGACCTTTGTGCACAGCAGTGACCATCTTAACTGTCTCGGTCCACACTTGCTTCTTGCTCTTGTTCCTACTGTTGGTCCTCTTCCTTGGTTCATATTGGGGTTGCTCTGGGATTTGTGCGGTCTTGTTCTTGAAAGAAAATGTTTCCTTCCTCCCCTTGATGTAGAAACTGATCTTGGCAGCACTAGCATAGATGACAGCTCCCGTGGTGTTCAGGAATGGTCTCCCTAGGATGATGGGAGCCCTCTCATCAGAACCGGTCTCTATCACTACGAAGTCTGCTGGAGCGTACAAGGATCCAACTCGGACACAGATGTTCTTCAATATTCCTTTTGGGAAACTCAGTGTCCTGTCTGCAAGCTGCAAACACATGGTTGTTTCTAATAATGGTTGTGAAAAGAGTTTTTCATAGAGTACCCTGGGCATGATGTTAACGCTGGAACCAAAGTCACAGAGTGCTTCTGGAAAGTCTCGCATGCCGATGAAGATCGGGATGACGGGGCGTCCTGGATCGCCTCTTTTGACCGGCAGACGGTCAGTACTTACTTCCACGATAGGGTTACTCTAGTAATCTCCTGCATCAAACATGTCTACAAGATTTGCAGATTCTAATCCTTCCGGTTGTGATGGTATACCGGGGTTAGTAGCAGGAACAGCAGCAGCTATTTGATTCAACTGAGATTCAATTATTTTATTAAAGCTAATCTGGTTCTTGATGGCAGTAGAGAAATTATCCATTCTATTATTTATATTTTCTAGTATTTTATCATTAGATGCCAATTTCTTAGACAGGTTATCCATTAGCTTTCCTTGGTTGGATACTAACTCTCTCAAAGGTGGATAATTATTATTATTATTGAAAGAATTGTTACCTTGGTAATTACCTGAGTAGTTAGGCCTCTGTTGATTCCAACCTTGATTCTGCTGAGGACGGTTGTAGTAGTTATTGTTGTTATTGTTGATGTAGTTCACGTCCTCCAGCAACTCTGGACAGTGGTTGCCTGAGTGTCCAGTACCTCCACACTCCTCACAAGTCATGTGGGAGTCGTAGACGTGCATGACTTCTTTCTTTTCTCCAGCTCGATCATCGAGCTTCTTCATGAGTAGGTCTAGCTTGGCAGCCAACATGTCTACCTCCTTGAGCTGGTGCATACCTCCACCTTTCTTGCGTGTCTGAGTTCTTTCTTCATTCCAACCTTGGTTGGATGCCATCTTCTCCACAAGAGCTGTGGCTTGAGGTATGGTGAGTGACAGGAATGCTCCTCCAGCTGCAGCATCCATGGTTTCACGGGCACTGTTAATGAGCCCATGATAAAATGTCTGCATCAGTAGCCAGCTTTCCATTTCATGATGGGGACATTCTAGGATGTAGTCTTGGAAGCGCTCCCATGCTTCTGGAACGGATTCATCATGTTGTTGCTGAAAACTTGTAATCTTCCCACGGAGAGCATTGGTCTTGCCCATGGGAAAGAACTTAGCCAGAAAGTTCGTAGAGCAGAGTGCCCACGTAGTGTTCTTCTCCTTTGTAGCGTAAAACCACTGCTTCGCTCTCCCCAACAGTGAGAATGGGAAAAGGCGAAGTAGTATGGTATCTCTGGGGACTTCAGCTATGGTGAAAGTGCTGCAGATCTCCAGGAAGTGTTGAAGATGAGCACTAGCGTCTTCGTGTGGCTTCCCACAGAACTGGTTAGCTTGCACCATATTGATGAGCCTAGGCTTGAGCTCGAAGTTGCGGTCGATCTCCCCAGCAGGTCCAGTGCGGATGTTGTCCGTAGTGGGAGCTGAGAACTCGTGGATCGACTTGTTCGCCATGGCTTCGAATTCAGTCGACAAATTCCGGATGAAACTTCGGCAGTCTTCGGATGTGGATGAAGCTTTGTGCTGAAGTGTTGACGATGTCTTCTTGAGCTTGGCTCTTGTTCTTCTGAATAAGGCTTTGGGATCATCAACAAAGTTGTCTGGAAGATGTCTTCTATTCATTCATCACCCTGCAATAAATAATCAAAATGGAAAATACAGGGGTAAAACTGTATAAGAGAATTGATAAGCTCGATCAGATTAGTGATGCAAATGATGACTCAAAGTTCCGTATTCATTCCTACTTAGTAATCAACCTTCCTACTTAGTAATCAACCTTCCCCGGCAACGGCGCCAAAAATGCTTGTTGGGCATTCTTAACGTCACTACCAAAAGTAGATAATTTTCTAATTCTGATAACGGCGCCAAAAATGCCAAACCTATCCCTCATGCCACTTAAGCCAAGTTGTCATCCCCAGCATGACATGAGAGACGCGGTATTGAAATATGCAATTGCTCATCAAGATAAATAATAAAAGGGATCTGCAAGCGCACAGATTAATACCGATGTAGCATTTTAACCAGGAAGTATTCCAGGTATCGTTATTTATATTTTTACCACTGGGAAGGGATTTCTAAGTATCATGGTTGATAACAGAATGAGAATATGGAACTGAGTACACATCATTGCATATGTAATCGAGAGTATTTATCAATCTCTTTATACAGGGATAAATGTCACATTGGATAAAGGTAAAGTGATAATGGTGACAAAGATAATTAATCTGATCAGCTAGCCACATATAATAATGATAAGCACCTCAACAGATATTCTAGCAAGTCATTAGCATGGAATTAGGATAAACTACAAAGATATTCCCTAAGTTATTATTAACTATAAAGTCTAGCATATCATAGTTAGTGCAATTATACTTGGCAATCATGGTGAGAAAAGATTATATCCATGCATAGTGAATATTAGCAAGGAAGATGAAGAACATAGCAATCACTCCCCTGTAATAGTGTTGCTCTGCCTGCCCTATACACGGGAGGGGGACTATATAAGAATCAACGAAGCTGTCACTATCGCGAACCACCCACCGATCCGGCATATAGGGTGCAATCGTAGATAAATACGGTATAGACACCACGTCTACACAATAATTATCATTCACCCACTGCGCACATGGATAAATGCTATACGATCCTAAGCATGTATATAATTCCAATCTAACTAAGCCAAGCATATAACTATGATAAACTAAGAACAATATAATTGCAAATATAATCAAGTAGAGCAAAGTCATAACCAATATATTGAAATAGAACAAAGTCATATTCATAATATTGAAGAACTAAGATGAACAATTGAAGAACAGAAAAGGAATTACCAAGAATCCTCTTGACAGATCCGGGAACCAATCAAAGATTGACTCCTTCTAGTTCTAATCCTATGTAGCTATGCTAACTAGAGATCTAGTTGATGTGGTGGCTCTAGGGCTTGATCAGAGGCTCTCCTCCTGAATTAGGGTTTGAATAATGAGACAGGGGCCTTCTCCTCCAGGGGCAGGGGCCTTGCTTATATAGTCCCTTCGGATGAATCTGGACCGTCGGATCAAACCGACCTTGAACGTACGGTTTTCCTTGATCCTCAAAGGCGGTGGAGCATAATCCGCGAAGTGGAACGTGATTGGCCACCAGGGCAGGGCGGGCGCCCCAGGGACTAGGGCGGGCGCCCTGCCCCGAACTCCGTTCGGTCTCCCGTTCGTTCCCGTGGCTTCTGGAGTCTTCTAGATGTAAAATAATCACGTGTTCGGTCTTTATCCCGTCATTAACCCGACATGTGGGCCTTTCTTCCATGTTTCCTGATAACCCCCTGCAGAAATAGAGAAACAGCAAAACTCGTGGAATTCTGTCAGATAAAACCCTAAGTCTAGGTATTGGTTTCATTTGGATCCTTTTCTCTATTTATTTGATAGTTATAATTGATACTTAAGGACCGTCAACAGTGTCTTGGATGCAAAATGAAAATCCCTACAAGATACCTTTGCCTTGAGCATCACTTGTTGCACCTTGTTCCAACTCCACATCATGGTAAGCACTTCATCATCACATTACTTGACCACCATGCTTCACCATGTCTCATGCCCATCATCATTGCTACACACATTCTTATGCATATGATTAGCACTTAGGCATTGTCACTAATTGCCAACACCAAACATAGGACTTTCAAAGATGAGTGCCACAAAACAAGATCTACACACTCCATGAAAGGGGGTGAACAAATCTTCATCAATCCCCTTCAAGACAAAGGCCATCATGGGAAAATTCTCAAGACAATGAAGGGAGCACAAGGACTGTCAAGAATATCAAGATCAGGAGAACAAAAAGATGCTCCCATCACTAAAGCACACTGTGAGATAAGCAAGAGAAGACAAGCCATTCACAAGCACAACCAGCTGAGCAAGAGAAGCTTCCACAAGGTGGTTCGGTACCATCACCCTTCAAATGATAAGGTAACCATATTGAGCTACATAATCACTATTTAAAAAGCTTTTCTTGATCTTGGTATGCACATAAATAAAGAACCAAACATGTTTAAGTTGCAACCTCTTGACCCATCCTGATTAACTTAACATTTTTAGTTCTTTAATCATTTCTTAGCTTCACTCTCTTGATCTCATAATATCACCCAATGAGCTAAAATGTTGCACATCCAACCTTTGGAAGATGATAATCATAATCCTAGACAATCCTTCCATGGGTTAAGCAATCTGATCTGTCAAATATTTTTTTTGAAATGCAACTTTCATGCTCATCTTCTGATCTTATCACCCATGTCATGGACTTCAACTTTATCTTCTTCACTATGCCTGAGGTTAGAGAAGAATGAACAAAACTTTTTGGTTCTGTTGGTGTTTTTCCACCAACAGAGCCCATGCACTTGATCTCTACCTTGACTTTATGAGCAGGATACACTTTGAGCAAAACATGGAGTTGGTCCACTCCTAAATTCTACAAGTGAAGGTCCTGAATCTACAAGAACATGCACACTAAGCAAGATGCGGCCAGCTTCCACAATTAATGCTTCACTTCAAATGGCTGCTGGACGAACGAAAAACATGGGTGACACCATATCAAGAAGTGCACATATCATGGTCTCCATCTTAGGGTCAGATGAGTCACTTAAGGAATAAACATGGTGAAAAGTCTTGTTTAGAGGACTTGAAACATTGAACCCTCACCGGGAGGTAAAATCGGTAGTTATCCATATTTGTCTTTTCTGCATAATCATTTTCCTTTAGCATATTTACTTTTCTACATTAGCGTTGCATTATAAAAAAATAAAAATATTTAATTGTTGCATCATAAATCCTAAAGCCCCGTGTGAGTTTTGTGGTGTGTAAAAACCCATAGGAATATGCACCGTGGTGGCACAAAAATAAAAATAAATATGCATGCATTCGTCCTATTGCATTTTCTCTTGCATCATAGAAAATATAAAAATATAAAAATATTAAGAAAGAGATCCTACTGAAACTCTACTTAAACAATCTCAAAAGCTTTTGACAATTGAGGCTTAAGTGGCCAACCACTAACGCTTAATCCGTTCTACAAGTTTTGTTGTCTATTTGAGTTTCACAGGGTTCAAAGAACCAAAAAGAGGTGACAAGCAAGTGGATGTTCCATCCACTGTTGGAGCACTATCTCATCCGTTATCAACATCAATCAATGCTTCGATAGAGGAAATATAGCTCCACTGCCAGTCTGCTACATCACAAGATCGAATGACTACATCAACATTCAGCATGGGGACGGCACCCCCATGTATCCAGGTAAGTATCATTATCCTCTTATATTTTCTTTTTACATAAATTAATCCAAAAATAAAAAAAGTGAGCACATGAAGGTTCACACTTATCATGTCGAGTATTCATTCTATATTGTGTTATTTCGTATTAGTGTGTGCTAATTAGAGTGTGTATAAAAGTTTGCTTTTCTGTTTAAATAAATGGACTCTAGAGATAATCTCTGGTATGGAAATGATGAATAGTTGCTCTGCTGTAATTCCTTTCAAGTGCCTAGTTTTCAACCTCGAACTCTCCCGAGTTTTGGAAATAATTATTTTGACCTAGGATTTACTCTAAACTTAAAACTTGTGGGTTGCAAATGCTTGATCTAAGTCTAGGTGATTGACGGATATGATATGAGAAGGTTTGAGTTGTTGTTTATCTTGTTCCTAGAGAAACTTGAGTTCTGGAGACTTATCTTTTGAAAAACTTAAAATTGCCACATGATGAGTTCCTGTATGATGAGAGCTTTAATTCCTACCATAGCCATATATACATGCTTGCTATAAATAGGAAAACCAGCTCATAGGCTGCTTGCTTTGTGTTGAGTTTGGTCAATCCGTGTGAGACCCTTGTCGAGAGGATGCTCATGCTCCCAAGATCAAGATCACTTACACCCACATATATTATGTTGCTCCTACCCTAGGAGTATGCAAAAACATGTCTTTTCCACCAAAAAATCTATCTCCTACACTGGGAGAGGATCCAAAAAGATTGTTAGGTTTCCAAATACATGCTCCAAGAATGTGATTTATCTCTTCTCCAAGTTCATTGTATCTTAAAGTAAGAGGCAGGAGATCCTTTGTAAAAAAAAGAGAGAGAAAAAGAGAAGTCCATGATCTCTATGCCTGGAAGTTCATCATTGTCATCAAAGAAAGGAGAAAAAAGATATCCCAAGACCTCCACAGCAAAGTTCTTCATAAATTCTTCAGTTGGAGGCAGTCTCTCGAGGAGCAAAGTAGAATTAGGTTAGCCACCAAATATATCCACACACATGCACACCTTGATCTAAGGGTATGACACTCCCCTCCTCGGATCCCGTTTTGACTGGGCAATACATGCACGGTAAGTATGCAACATTCTTGAAATACCCTCAGCTCCATATAAGCCTATTAGTTATAGGGTAAGAGAGAGGAGGCATGATGATACTCTATCTTATTCCAAAAATACCACATATGAGAGACTAAAAAGGGTCATACAAAAAGGAATCTCTAAGTTTTATTTTAAAAAAAACCTACAAAAACTCCAGAATAAAAGTTGATTGAAGAACTCGAGACGCAATGCTTGACTTGATTCTTCTGTCTTTTATTTTAAAAAAAACCTACAAAAACTCCAGAATAAAATTTGATTGAAGAACTCGAGACGCAGTGCTTGACTTGATTCTTCTGTCTTTCAACTACTCAAGACCCAAGTGAAGGCTAAAAGTTCCATGGTAGAAGGTAATACGGGTAAATTTGAAAGTCAAAATGGTTTGCTCTAATCCGGAGGAGAATTCTTGTTTGAATGCATACGTACTTTTGAGGCGTAAAAGCATTGTAGCAACTCCTGATCCATTGTTGAGATTAGCTTTGCTCAAAGACTAGCAAAGGTTAAGCTTGGGGGAACTTGTTGATGCTCACTAATGCTCATTATTAACCATCAACTATTGCATGAAATAGCATGAAATGAACCATAAAACATAGTTGTAGGGCTTGATTCTAACGAGTTCCATGAGTTGTGTTGTTCTCACTTGTCTTGCAGGATATTTAATATTTCACCACATAAAAGTATCTCAAGTGATGAAACAGAGCACACCATTGTGAAGAGCTCATCAGGACAATTAAAACGGATATATCATTCGCTATATTTGGAGTTCCGGAGAGAAAGTCCCCGATGGATACAACTCGAAAGATTCTAGAAGACTCCAGAACCATCACCAAGCAAGAGTTTTATGGACTAACATAACAATTTCCACAGCTTTGGTGAATTATGAATTTTCAGGGATAAAAAACAGAATAAGCCGAGAAAGAGTAGGAGTCAAGAAACCAAACCAAATCAAGTCGGAATTCCACGAAAATTGACGGGAAGGTTATAGAGGACATGAGAAGACACGGGAATGAAGCGGGAGCCCAGAGGTTGACAGGTGGCACCGACCGGCCCCACATGTTAGGCCGGCTAGCCTGGTCCAACCTCTAAGTGAGACCAGCTTCACATGATGGCCTCCAACCAACCTCTACGACGCATCTCAACCATTGTTTCAAGTCGGTTTGATCCGAGGGTTGCAGTTCACCCCACCGAGCTATATAAGCAGGGGCAGACCCCCTCCCTTAGGCATCTCCATCTTCATTAGCTACATCCAGAGCAAAAGCTAGGGTTTCACCCCTCCATCCAAGTAGAAGTAGAGATCCCTCTAGATGATCTAGTTCTAGTTCTTCTAGTTCATCTTCTAGTTCTAGTTCTAGTTCATTTAGTTGTAAACTAGAGATCAGCGAGAGAGGAGAGGAGAGAGCTGAGGAGGAGCCGGATCTGTTGGATCTTCCTCGACATTGTACTTCTGCAGCATCTGGTTCATCTCGAGCAATCTCCAGGTTCTTTAATATTTATTTCTAAGTATTTTGTTTAGTTTTAGTTCTTGCTTTATTGTATTTACTGGATCTCTGCTCGTATTGAGTGCTCTAGTTATCCTAGGTAATTAGAGTAGTAAGCGCTGGTGTAGATGTGGCATCTAGACTAGGGTTTACCTGAGTTTGCGCCCAATCCTCCGGACAGTTGTGGTAGCCCCAAAGGTGACAGCTCTGTTAGGCCTTTGTAATCCACCACGTTAGGGTTGGTGTTTTCGTAGAGCTTTTGGCAGCCTTCTCCCAACTACTATTTTTCTAGTCTTTTTCGAGAGTTGGAAAGGACCTGCTGCTCCGAAGTAAGTAAAGTAGAGTAAGCTTTCAACAAGATAGAATCACATAGAAAACCCTAAAATTCCTCTCTACCCTATAATTACCCTTTTCCTTGGACGTTCCTAATTCTTCTAGTACACTTCACGTTCCCCGTGGAAATCGATACTCTAGAATACTCCCGGGTGAAAGCTACATCGGTATCCATGTGCTTGCGGATGTTTCCTGTTCACGTTTAAAATACCCAACAGTATGGTTATTACTTGATCACGATCGAGGGTCTGAACCAGCATAAATCGATTGTCTCTGCGTTCACCGTCGAGTTCTAGCATACGCCGAAGCCCGAACAACTGTCCCGGGTACCCCCGTGGCAGGCTATCGGTGGTCAAACACCGATAGCTATCGTGCCAGGTAGGGGCTTGCAGTGTAATCGCGATCAAGAGCTCTACGGATTTCGATAACATGATCTTCCCAATGGGATCGATCTTCATCTTTAGATCATGGATTTGCGAGGCGGACGGTAAGGGCAACTTTTAGGGATGTCTCATCAAAGCTTGGAAGGCCCGCGAGGAAATCACTCTTCCAACGGGGTCAGCCGAAGATCTTGTCGAAAGATTCGCAGGCCTTACAGTGTCTTTTAAAGACGAACCGAGTTCTTTTCTAATGGAACACAACATCAACTCTTCAAGAGATCAATTCGAACCTACTTTAGATTTCTTCCAGAAAGTTGAGTCGCCTCCCAACCGGACTTAACAACATGGCGAGGGCATATCAAAACTTACTCCGAAAAGCAGCCGGTCCAGTACGGAGGCTACGTCTTAACGGGGCGCAGGAAGGTCTTGTATTAACCATAACATCTCAAGATTGCCTAGTCCACTGGCTGGGTACTATTCCCAGAGCAGCAGCACTCGACTAGTTGAAGAAGCTATCACTCTACCCTACCAAAAAGGTGGTGCGTTCCGCGATGCCAACGCTCTAATTGAAGTCATCAGCAACTCCAGCAGGGCAGGGCTGGTGCCAGCCTGAGAAGTCTTCATGATTCGGCGGCCACCACCGATGCCACCAACTGCACCTGACGTCAGGTCTTCAGATGAATTAGAATCAAACATATCGCCCAACGCTCCTAAGCACGATGGCAAGTCTAAGGGCCAGAAACAAGCTAGAGAAAGAAGGAACGAACTAAAAGAAGGTCACAGACGCTGTGCCAGGTAACGAAAAGAAGCGTGGGACACGTACAAAGCAGAGCTAGCCGAATACAACAAGAGGAAATCAGAGAGAGAAGCCGAAGAGAGGCGCGTGGCCAGAGCACACATAGCTCCTTACAACAAGATACGCGAGGCATTAAAAGAACTCGAAGCGATCTCGCATCCCAACGAAGGACAAGAACAACTCTGAGAAGTTCTCCAGACAACGGTCCTAAAGGCTCATGATGGAAGAACTCGTTCTAAGATTCCCACTAGTATAGCATCACATGAGCAAGAAGCACAAAGCCAAAGGAGGTCTACCTTTGAAAGGCTAGGACCAAACGGGAGCCAGAATCAAGAGAAAAGAAGAGGCCATGCCCGGAGTAATCAAGTTGAGCATCCGAGACAAGAAAGGAGCGGAGCATCTTTCCACTCACCCCCACAACTTTTTCCTAGGCTAAATAACAGCTAGCAAGAAGGAGGGGCTGAGTCAGAATACAGAGAAACCAGGACACATGATAGATTCCCCTGTTTTTCAAGCTGACTTGCTTTAATATGACTACCTCACAAGTTCAAGCCATCAAACCACTCCAAATATGATGGAAAGACTGAACCAAGGCAGTGGCTCATAATTTACTTGCAATCAATTGAACTAGCCAGCGGAGATAATGATATCAAGGCATTATTCTTTCCCATGGCCCTAGAAATCATGCCCCTCTAATGGTTCAACAAATTGAACCCGGGATCAATTAGAGGTTGGGAGGACTTGCAAAGAGCTTTCTGTGAAAACTTCGCAGGCATCATTACACATCCCATCACGCATGCAGAGCCAAAAGGACTCATACAGAAAGGAGGCGAGAGCCTCAGGGATTATTATCGATGTTTTGGAGAATTACATGCCCAAGTACATGACATCACCGAACGAGAAGTGATCGAAGCCTTTTCTCATGGGATCATGGCTAAAGGGCAATTTCAAGATTTTTGAAAAGAGAACCCAAGAAACAACGAAGAATTAAGATGCCAAGTAGAAAAGATGATTATGGCAGAAGAAAAGACGAGGGAAAGATTCCCAGACAGAAACAACTGAGAAAATAACAGAGACAGCTCGGACAGGAGGAATTTTTCAAACAACGGACACCAAGACAGGAAGCATGGACCCGACAACACCATCGCAATGGCTGACAGAATGAAGAAGTTTTCAAAGTTTAGGAAATTGGAAGATATTGAGAATATGCATTGTATTTGGCACCCGCAAGGAAACCACACAACAGGAGATTGCCAAATTTTCATTGATCGGCATGCAAGAAAAGAAAAAAAAACAAAAATAAAGAAGAGGATAACAAGAAAAAGACGAAGACAACCTGAAAGATAAAGGTTTTCAGCAGCCAAAGAGAACAGTTGCAGTAATCTTCTCTGGAATTCCAGGTTCCAGAAGCAAGCACCAAGACAAACTGGCTCTCCGCAGCATCATGGCGGCTGAACCAGTCGTCCCAAGGTACCTGAATTGGTCACAATACCCAATCTAGTTTTTTAGAGAAGATCAATGGACTAGTGTTGGAAATGCTGGCCTATATCCACTAGTCTTAGATTCAACTATAGCAGGAATGACAGTCACCAAGGTCTTGATCGATGGAGGAGCTGGACTTAACATCATATTTTCATAAATGCTAAGAAAGATGAGGCTAGACTTTGTCGGGTTGATTACCCCAATAGGAGTGCCATTCTATAGAATAGTACCTAGCAAGGTTGTTGTGCCACTTGGACAAATCACTCTGCCAGTTACATTTAGAACACCGACCAATTACTGAACCGAATTCATTCAGTTTAAAGTTGCAAACTTTGAGACATCCTACCATGCCATCCTTGGAAGACTAGCACTTGCCAAGTTCATGGATATACCTCACTACCCATACCTCCTGCTCAAGATGCCAGGGCCTCACGGAATACTCTCCCTTTGGGGCAATTTGAAGCGCGCTTTCGATTGTGACCAACAAGCAATCCAAATCACAGCCAAAGCACAGACAACCGAGAAAGCACTATTGCTGCCCAGATGAACCCAGATATTCTAGAAACAACCCGGATGATACTCAAAAGCACTCAGAGAACAAAAAAGGAGACAGCAACTGAGAAAGAAAGATTTTTTATTACAAATATCGTCAAAGGACATAAAGTTACAGATCTTACAAGAACCAACGAACTCGGTACTACGACGAGCAAGGTAGCAACAAGGAGCCTAGGTAGAACACGGCTCTAGAAATGACTACGTGCTCCTATCTATATCTCCTATAAAGCAAAGACCCACTAGCCAATTTCTCTGGCTTCTCATTGGCCACATCAGCAAAATGATGTCATCCGCCCACTAAGTGACGTCATCCGCCCACTAAGCCTCATTTATCTTCCACTAGCTATTTCTTTTGAAATAGAAAAAAAGTTGTAGCACCTAAACCAAGTATCGTAATTAAAATCCAATTGCACCATGGTGTTTCTCGCAATAAACTCTTCAAAACAAGACCCCACATGGATATATTTCGATAACTTTTTGGCAAACATTTAAACGGCCGTTCCTAAGAAAAACCTAGCAAAACTATCGTTTCTAAGCAAAAACCTAGCAAAACTGCATATCACATGGATTACATGTGGTCCTCTGAAACATGCATGATTTTGTGAAGGAAAACTCCTAGAACTTTTGGGAGGGGGATGGCCCTCAGGTATAGTAGGGGTGAAGGGTGAGGGTGGATGAGGTTAGCCTCCCGTATTGGCCGATCCTATAGGTTAGTGACCGTGTTTTCTTTGATAACCGTTTATAAGCAAAAGCCCGTTTCTAAGAAAAACCTAGCAAAACTACATATCATATGGATTACATGTGGTCCTCCGAAACATGCATGATTTTGTGAAGGAAAACTCCTAGAACTTTTGGGAGGGGGGATGACCCTCAGGTATAGTAGGGGAGAGGGGTTCTGGTGGATGAGATTAGCCTCCCGTACTGGCCGATCCTATAGGTTAGTGACTGTGTTTTCTTTGATAACTGTTTCTAAGCAAAAGTCTGTTTCTAAGCAAAAACCTAGCAAAACTACATATCACATGGATTATATGTGGTCCTCCGAAACATGCATGATTTTGTGAAGGAAAACTCCTAGAACTTTTGGGAGGGGGATGACACTTAGGTATAGTAGGGGTGAGGGGTGAGGGTGGATGAGATTAGTCTCCCGTACTGGTCGATCCTATAGGTTAGTAATCGTGTTTTCTTTGATATGGTTTTGTTGTCTTTAGTTACACCTTTAACAAAAAAACTAAATCTGTTCTCTGCTTATATCGCATATATACTTATGTATTATACACCAACGAGATTCCTTCTACATCCTATTTCTCCTAACTCAATTCAAATTACTCTTGCATTCCCGCAGCAACGCGCGGGGAATTCACCTAGTTTACAACACGACAGAAGACACTCAACTCGAATACACTGTTTTCTTTAAAGGAAGGACGCAATGCATTCAAGATGGATATTAGCATCACAGTGGGACAACACGGACTAGGTGAGCTCGCAGGCATCAGTCTACCCAAGCCCGATGTGATCCTAGATCAGACACTGATCTGCACTGGACAGTCGCAAGGCACTGTGGAAGGATCAACCCGAAGCTACTGGATGATGGAACACATCCCACATCACAAGACTTCTTCCACCTGCCACCACTTACTACCTGGTACAATGCTACTGCAAGATTAGTCTACCTCTAATCTCGATCACAAGACTTCTTCCATCTGCTACAAGACTTACAAGATTCACAACTCACGCCCGGGGGCTGCTCTACTTCACAAACTATCATATTCATGGCTGCGAAGGCTTCAGACTATACAACAAGACACTTAATGAATCAAAGCAGCACACCGAGAGGGTATTTATAGGCCAAAGAGCGGTGGACATAGACCGGGAGCACCAACAAAACAAGCCTGACAAAAGTCCCAGTGAAAAGACAGAAAGCAATAAGAGAGGACACGTGGTGAAGGAACAGTACTCAAGGACAAGCATATCCGAAAGAATATATCAATACTATACACCTCATGACTACAGAAAATTCAATTCAACCACCAACCACCACCAACCTCAGACATAAAGCTGGCTACCTAAGAAGATGATAAAAGACCTTCTATCGAGTTCTTAACGATTAAAAAGAACCCAGAAAGATGCTCGGGGGCTGCAGGGTAGATATCCTTAGAAGAGATTTTTAGTTTTTTCAACAATCAAAATTCAAGACTCTCCAACTTTTTGTTCTAAAAAGCAAGAGGCTTGGGGGCTACGCTCAGCGAGTGTGCTTTTTCTTTGAAAAAGCACACGTCACATGAAAGACTTCTTCAAGACAGGACTACTTCAAGGCTTCATGTCGAAAGAACCCGAAACAAGCTTGATTCATCAGGCAAAGTCAGAGAAACAAGGGGGTCTTTGAATTCAACCATGAAATGCTTAGGGGGCTTGTCGACGAGGGACCGACAGGGTTCCCCAGTGATATGACTACGAGTCATGGGCCCTAGCTGGCCCACGGAATAGAGCAAGGAGAGGTATAGCATCCGCTACACCGAGTCTGAGTAGAATAGGTCAGACTAGCCGGATTCCTATAGAAAGTAACTTATGTGTTTAGTTCAAGACACCTTCTTTAGATTCGACTAGGATTGTAACCGCATGAAAGGTCTTGATGGCTAGAGGGGGGTGAATAGCCTTTTAAAAATTTCTACAAAGACAAGCTAAACAAGTTTATCAATACAACAAATAGCGAGATGCGAGTTTTGCTTAGCCTACGGGGTGTTTGCAAGCCACCTATCCAATTCACAATTCTAGTATAATTGCACTCAACCGCACAAGTCAAACCGAGAAGGTAACTACAACTATAACTAGCAAGCTACACAAAAGAGCTACTCTAGCAAAGCTAACAAGCTAGCAAAGATAACTAAGAAAGTAATACAAGATAGAGTTAGAAGGGTATCACCGAGGGGCGAAGTATTGAGCCAACCAATATGATCAACAATGAATACCAATACAATCGAACACCGGGATCAATCAATCACAATATGAAAGTGATGACACAAGATTTATCCCGAGGTTCACGTGCTTGCCGGCACGCTAGTCCCCGTTGTGTCCCTCTTCACCACGTGGTTCGGTGGCTAATCGGTCTCACACCGAGCCTCTCAAAAGGCGCCACAAGAACCTACCAAATGGCAAAAGGTTGCAATGACACGAGCAATTTACTCACGTTGCCTTTGGCGCTTCGCCGAGGTAGGCACAAACCCCTCACAAACACCGGAGGTGGCCAAGAACAATCACCAACTCTTGCCAACGCCTCCAAGCTGCTCTAAGCCGTCTAGGTGGCGGCAACCACCAAGAGAAACAAGAATCCCGCAGCAAATCAACCACCAAGTGCCAACTAGATGCAATCTCACAATGCAAATGCACTTGGATCACTCAATCTCACTTCGAATATGCAAAGGAGCAAGAGAGATGAGTGGGAGGGGAGTTGCTTAGCTCAAAGTGCTCACAAGTATGTCAAATGTTCGAGAGAGAGAGCCTTGAGCCGGCCAACGAGTATATATAGACGTACCCCTTCGAATATAGCCGTTAGAAACTTAAACAGCCGAAGTCGCGTTGACCGGACGCGCTGGTCCAACTGACCGGACGCGCCGGTCGCGCAACGGCTCTTTCGCGAAGCACTGACCGGACGCGCCGGTCGCAACGACCGGACGCGCCGATCGCGCAACGGCTAGTTTCGCGAAGCACTGACCGGACGCGCCGGTCGCAACGACCGGACGCGCCGGGAACGACCGGACGCGCCGGTCCCGTAACTGACCGGACGCGCTGGTCAAGTCTGAGTCGCGCACAACGAAACAATGACCGGACGCGCTGTTAGAACTGACCGGACGCCACAGTGCCAGCGTCCGATGAGAGTCCAGTAAGCTCCCTGAACGACCGGACACGTCCGATCAACTGTGACCGGACGCGCCTCGCGTCCGATCAAACAACTGAAACACGTGCGCACGCTGAACACTGACCGGACGCGCCCGGTCACACCGTGACCGCGTCCGGTGCAGCGTCCGGTCACTCCAGTGACCTCCGTTCGCCTCCGTTTCTTTTTCGACTTCCGGCGTAGTGGAAAATAGGCATTTCATATCCCCAAAAACGCCTGAATCCCGCGCTCGCACGCTCGGCGGGAGGGAGAGAGAGACCCAAACTCTCTCTACCGCTCAAACTCCAACACCATCGCAAATGTGCTAACACCACTAAGTGATCATCACCATGTGTGAGTGTGTTAGCATTTTCACAATCATTTTTCGAGGCGTTATTAGTTCTATCCAAATGCATATGATTATGAAATGCACATCTAGAGGCACTTAGGAGTCCAATAGCCGCGTCATTCCCCTCTTTATAGTACGGCTATCTATCCTATAATGTAACCACACCCACTAGGTGTCTTGGTTACTAAAACACAACCCTTAAGCATATACCTTTGCCTTCATCACGTAGGGTTGCATCCAAATCCAAGTGTGGCCATCATGATCACCATGTCCATCTTGCCACCAACCTTGGAATGTACTAATCCTCATATGCTACATACAACTTAGGCATAGGATTAGTACTTAGGCATTGTCACTAATTACCAACACCAAACATAGGACTTTCAATCTCCCCCTTGTTGGTAATTGGTGACAATCCTTTCACAAAGATATTATGATAAAATTTTGATTGAACCCATGTCACATTGTCCAAGTATATTACCATGTGTAAGAAGTATGGACATGTGATCATGAATTCAAATTGATAGCAATGGCTCCCCCTACATGTATGCTATATGTTTGGATTTTGGAAGCATACACGCTTAGATAGGAAAAATATAGGAGCATTGACTATCAATAGGTGCTAAGAGTTTTAGATTATAGACCTTTGAAGCGTGATACCATCGGAGTAGCGATAAACACCATCTTAGCACCTTGTGTAGTTAGATACCTCTTGGAAAAGCACAAGGATAACTAGAAACCTCGTGAGATCAACATTATAAGCAAGGCTCTAGTACCGCTTTGGAAAACATGAAGCAAGAAAAATCTAACTACTTCCTATTCATGCTAGTACTTCAATACACCATTCAATTGTATACTAGCAATTCACCACACAAGCAATGTATCGGAGAAAAAGAAATACATAACTATGCATCATACATATGAAGTGCACATGGAAATGCAACTTTCATGTTTAAGAGCTTGCTCCCCCTACTTGTGTGCTCAAAATTTTAGTTGATCCCCTTCTTTATCAATTTCTCCTCTTTTAGGTTTTCTCTTTGTGAACAACATTTTTCTCCCCCTTTGTGCTTCTCTCTTTTAGTTCTATCTTTGTGAACAATATTTTCTCCCCCTTTGGCACCAATGACCACAAGGGACCAATTTTAGATAGATTATCATGTAGAATTATGGGGTGAGGATCAAGTTTGTGATTCAACCTAGATTGCTTGCATAGATAAAATGCTTCGGTTTGATCCAAGGGCAAGCTTCTTCACACCTCACTAGAAGGGTTATCATGCACCATGTTGAAGCAAATATTTAGACAAGTGATCTAGATTAAACACTTAGGATCACAAGCTACTTAAACAAGTTATATGCTACCACTAGATCATGCAAGTCATGGAAACAATAGTGGCACCATATAGACTTCAAATTCATTTGATTTTCATGAATGAGCCTAGAACATAAGAAATCATGACTAGATGCACTAAACATGTCCTTAGTATAGAATGTATGACATGTCAACCAATTGTACCTTGGGGCTCGAAGGAGAGGCATGTCATATATGGGGTGCATCAACTCATGTTGGAGAGGTCAATTATGTTCAACTCATTCTTTAGCTTGTGAAATCTCTTCTCATCAAGTGGCTTGGTGAATAGATCGGCTAATTGATCTTCGGTGCCCACACTCTCAATAGCAATGTCACCCTTTTGTTGATGATCTCTAATAAAATGATGACGAACATCAATATGCTTTGTTCTTTGATGTTGAACCGGATTGTTGGTTAGCTTCACGGCACTTTCATTGTCACATAACAATGGCACATTCTTGAATTTGATTCCAAAATCCTTCAATGTTGCCTTCATCCACAAGATTTGTGCACAACAACTACCTGTGGCGATGTATTCGGCTTCGGCGGTAGATAGTGCAATACTATTTTGCTTCTTGGATGACCATGAGACAAGTGACCTTCCCAACAATTGACAAGTTCCGGAAGTGCTATTTCTCTCCACTTTGTCACCGGCATAGTCGGAATCCGAATATCCAACTAGCTCAAAGCTTGCACCTTTGGGATACCACAATCCAACATCTTGTGTATGCTTCAAATACCTCAATATTCTCTTTGTTGCCTTCAAATGACTTTCTCTTGGTGAGGCTTGAAATCTTGCACACATGCATACACTAAACATCACATCGGGCCTTGATGCCGTCACATAGAGTAGGCTACCAATCATTGATCTATATAGCTTTTGATCCACCATGTTGCCACTCTTGTCACTATCCAAACTTCCACTAGTGCCCATTGGAGTTGTAATGCTCTTTGCATCTTCCATGCCAAACTTCTTGAGCATATCTTTGATGTACTTGGTTTGGCTCACAAATGTTCCTTCCTTCATTTGTTTGATTTGAAGTCCAAGAAAGAAACTAAGTTCACCGATCATTGACATTTCAAATTCCTTTGCCATCATTTTCCCAAACTCATCACAATAATCTTGATTGGTTGAACCGAAGATGATATCATCAACATATATTTGCAATACAAACAAGTCTTTCCCAATCTTCTTGGTGAAGAGAGTAGTATCCACTTTGCCCATGACAAATCCTTTGGTTAGCAAGAAGTCCCTCAATCTTTCATACCATGCTCTAGGTGCTTGCTTCAATCCATACAAAGCTTTTCTCAATTTATAGACATGATTGGGTTTCTTATCATCTTCAAAACCGGGAGGTTGCTCCACATACACCTCCTCTTGAATGTACCCATTGAGAAATGCACTCTTCACATCCATTTGATATAGCTTGATATTATGAGCACAAGCATAGGCAAGTAAGATCCAAATTGCTTCCAATCTTGCAACCGGGGCATAAGTTTCACCAAAGTCAAGACCCTCTATTTGTGTGTAACCTTGAGCCACTAGTCTTGCTTTGTTTCTTACTACTATCCCATCTTGATCTTGCTTGTTGCGAAAGACCCATCTTGTTCCAATGACATTGTGATTCTTAGGCCTTTCAACTAGTTCCCATACTAAATTTTCTCTTGAAGTTGTTGAGCTCTTCATGCATTGCATTTACCCAATCCGGATCTCTTAATACTTTATCAATGTCCTTGGGTTCTTCCATTGACACAAAAGAAGAGTGAGCACAAAATGATGCCAATCTTGATCTAGTTTGAACTCCCCTTTGTATGTCACCAATGATGGAATCCAATGGATGGTCTCTAGCAATGTTAGTTGGTTGAAGCACTTGCACTTGATTGCTTGGATGTTGATGTTGATCATGAGTTGGAGATGATGAACTAGCCACTTGTTGATCTTGTTGCACTTGAGATGATGTACCGGCTTGATTTGGCATTAGAGAACCACTAGCTTGTGTAATTGGACTTTGGAGCACTTGATTTTTGTTGTCATCCACATCAATCACTTGCTTTGGCCTAATATCACTAATATCCATTTCTTTCATAGCATTGGTCAATTGAGTTCCTCTCACATCATCCAAGTTATTTTCCTCATCTTGAGAACCATTTGTTTCATCAAACTCAACATCATGAACTTCCTCAAGTAAACCACTAGCCAAATTCCAAACTCTATAAGCTTTGCTAGTAGTGGAGTAACCAAGTAGGAATCCTTCATCACATTTCTTCTCAAACTTGCTCAATCTAGTGCCCTTCTTCAAGATGTAGCATTTGCAACCAAATACCCGAAAGTATGCAATGTTGGGCTTTCTTCCATTTAAGATCTCATATGGTGTCTTCTCTAGAAACTTGTGGCAATAGAGGCGGTTGCTATAGAAGCAAGCCGTGTTGATTGTTTCGGCCCAAAATGAATGACTCACATTATACTCATTCAACATTGATCTTGCCATATCAATCAAGGTTCTATTCTTCCTCTCAACTAGGCCATTAGATTGAGGTGTATACTTGGCCGAGAATTGATGTTTGATTCCAAGCTCATCACATAGCTCATCAACTCTTGTGTTTCTAAACTCACTTCCATTGTCACTTCTCACTTTCTTGATTGTGGTCTCAAACTCATTTTGTACTCTCTTGATGAACTTCTTGAATATGTCAAATACATCACTCTTGTCCACAAGAAAGAATACCCATGTGTATCTAGTGAAATCATCCACAATCACAAAGCCATACTTGTTGCCACCAATGCTTGTATATGTAGTTGGCCCAAATAAATCCATGTGCAACAACTCAAATGCCTTGGAAGTACTCATAATGCTTTTCAATGGATGAGTGTTGCCTACTTGCTTTCCGGCTTGACATGCACTACATAGCTTATCTTTCTCAAATGTGACATCCTTCAAGCCTCTAACTAAGTCATGCTTCACTAACTTGTTCAATTGCTTCATGCCAACATGACCAAGTCTTCTATGCCATAACCAACCCATACTTGATTTGGTGAGCAAGCATGTTGAAAGTTGAGTGTCACTAGCATTGAAATCAACCAAGTATAGATTCTCATATCTAAAGCCCTTGAAGATCAAGTTAGAGCCATCAACACTAACTATCTCCACATCATCAACACCAAATATGCATTTGAAGCCAAGATCACATAATTGAGCTACCGAGAGAAGATTGAAGTTCAACTTTTCAACTAAGAGCACATTGAAAATGCTATGATCATTTGATATTGCAATCCTTCCAAGAGCCTTTACATCACCCTTACTATTGTCACCAAAAGTGATGCTATCAATGCCACTATCATTTGATTTGAGAGAGTTGAACATTCTTGAATCACCGGTCATATGTTGAGAGCACCCACTATCAAGCACCCAATGCCTTCCTCCGGCCTTGTAATTTACCTACAAAACAAATTAATGTTTCTTAGGTACCCATACTTGCTTGGGTCCTTGGAGGTTAGTAACTAAGCTCTTTGGTACCCAAATGGCCTTCTTCTTTGGACCCACAATTGGTGTACCAACAAACTTAGCATGCACACCTTTCTCACCCTTGGTAAGCACATAACAAGAATCAAAAGGAATGTAAGGTACATTAGCATTTTTCTTGTTCTTGTTCATTTTATTACAATTAATCTCTAGATGCCCAACTTGCTTGCATCTATTGCAATAACGACCATTGCCCTTCACAAAGCGAGGCTTTGGAGTAGCAAAGGCCGCCTTGCCCTTCTTGGGAGTATAGCCCAAACCCTCTTTGTTAAGAGAGAATCTTTGGCTACCCAAGCATTTTAGCAAGCGGGCATCCCCACCATAGGCATTGCCTAATGCGCGGGTGAGATCATCCACCTCTCTCTTGAGAGTCTCATTCTCAACCACAAGTGATGAATCACTAGTAGTAGAGGTAGAGTTGGTTGTGGTGGATGATGATGAGCTACATGAAGCATTAGTAGGACCAACAAATAAAGAATCATCAATAATATCACATGTTAGTCCAATATCACAAGTGAGAATCACTTGCTCCTCCTTAGCTTCCTTCATGAGCTTCTCCAACTTGAGGTCCTTCTCCTTGATGAGCTCAAGTAGAGAGGAGTGGGCTTCCTTAAGCCTAGTGTGAGCAACTTCAAGGTCCTCGTGGTCTTCCTTTAGACACTCACGAGAGGCCTCTAGCTCATCAAAGGATTTCCTAAGAGCTTTGAGCTCTTGTTCAATTCCTTTGCACTCCTTACTCTTTTTTAGAGCAACAAGCTCCTCCATCAAGGCATCATTTTCATTGCTCTTGGCAATGAGCTCTTGCTCCAAGATTTTGCACTTCTTGGTCGTCCTCTTGTAGCCCTTACTCATTTGATCTATTATGCCCAATAGATCATCCTTGGAGTAGTCCTCATCCTCCTCATCATCACTCCTACAACCATCACTAGCACAAGAATCATCATCACTATCATCATATTTTACCTTGGTAGGCTTGGCCATAAGGCATGTCGATGTAGTGTCGAAGATGGATGACTTGTTGGAGAGGGCGATGCTTGCAATGGCTCGCCGAGTAGTCCTCTCATCATCACTAGAGCTTTCATCATCATCACTATCGGAGTTGTCACTATCCCAAGTGACCACATAACCACCACCTTTCTTCTTCTTGTTGATAGTGAAGCTCCTCTTCTCTTTCTTCTCCTTCTTGTCCTTCTTGTTCTTCTTCAACTTCAACTCCCCATCATGATATCTTTTGTCTTCATAGGGGCTCTTTGCCACTACATGATCGGGGCTATTGCAATTGTAGCAAAGCACCTCCTTTGCCTTCATGAAGTCCCTTCTCTTCCTTGCCCCATATCCTTTCTTCTTCATGAACCTCCCCATCTTGTGCACTAGGAGGGCCATGGTCTCATCATCGAATGGATCATCATCATCACTCTTCACCTTGCTCTTGCCCTTAGAAGATGAAGCCTTGAATGCAATGGGCTTCTCTTGCTTGACCTTGGTCTCCTTCTTCTCTTCTACCTCATCTTCATCATCATTGTATTGGGCATCGGTCATTATATCTCCAAGCACATCGGTTGGTTTGACCTTGTCCAATCCCTCTCTAAAGATCATTCTTCTCAAGGTGGCAAACTTCTTGGGTAAGCACATCAAGAACTTGTGTGAGAAGTCCTTGTCCTCAACCTTCTCTCCAAGCCCCTTAAGATCATTGACAATGACTTGGAGCCTATAGAACATCTCCGGGATGGATTCATCATCCTTCATCTTGAAAGTGGAGAACTTGTCCTTGAGCATATATAGCTTGGCACTTTTTACCGTTGAAGTGCCTTCATATGTTTCCTCAAGCCTTATCCAAAGCTCATTTGCCTTTTCAAGATCTTTGATTTGCTCAAATACTTTGTCATCAATGGCATGGTAGATTATGTCAAGTGCCGCCGTGTTGCATTGTTTGTTGATGCGGTCATTTGGAGTGAGATTTTCTTCATCAAGAATGATGTATCCTTCTTTGGTCACATCCCAAACCTTCTCATGTATATTGGCAAGATATTGCTTCATCTTTCTTTTCCAATGATCAAAGGAAGAGACGCCATCAAAGAATGGAGGCTTGCCATTAACATGGTTGAACATAACTTGAGCCATCTTGCACCGAGGTTGTTAAGCCTAGCAAACGGTGACCACGGCCCCGATACCACTTGAAAGGTCTTGATGGCTAGAGGGGGGGTGAATAGCCTTTTAAAAATTTCTACAAAGACAAGCTAAACAAGTTTATCAATACAACAAATAGCGAGATGCGAGTTTTGCTTAGCCTACGGGGTGTTTGCAAGCCACCTATCCAATTCACAATTCTAGTATAATTGCACTCAACCGCACAAGTCAAACCGAGAAGGTAACTACAACTATAACTAGCAAGCTACACAAAAGAGCTACTCTAGCAAAGCTAACAAGCTAGCAAAGATAACTAAGAAAGTAATACAAGATAGAGTTAGAAGGGTATCACCGAGGGGCGAAGTATTGAGCCAACCAATATGATCAACAATGAATACCAATACAATCGAACACCGGGATCAATCAATCACAATATGAAAGTGATGACACAAGATTTATCCCGAGGTTCACGTGCTTGCCGGCACGCTAGTCCCCGTTGTGTCCCTCTTCACCACGTGGTTCGGTGGCTAATCGGTCTCACACCGAGCCTCTCAAAAGGCGCCACAAGAACCTACCAAATGGCAAAAGGTTGCAATGACACGAGCAATTTACTCACGTTGCCTTTGGCGCTTCGCCGAGGTAGGCACAAACCCCTCACAAACACCGGAGGTGGCCAAGAACAATCACCAACTCTTGCCAACGCCTCCAAGCTGCTCTAAGCCGTCTAGGTGGCGGCAACCACCAAGAGAAACAAGAATCCCGCAGCAAATCAACAACCAAGTGCCAACTAGATGCAATCTCACAATGCAAATGCACTTGGATCACTCAATCTCACTTCGAATATGCAAAGGAGCAAGAGAGATGAGTGGGAGGGGAGTTGCTTAGCTCAAAGTGCTCACAAGTATGTCAAATGTTCGAGAGAGAGAGCCTTGAGCCGGCCAACGAGTATATATAGACGTACCCCTTCGAATATAGCCGTTAGAAACTTAAACAGCCGAAGTCGCGTTGACCGGACGCGCTGGTCCAACTGACCGGACGCGCCGATCGCGCAACGGCTCTTTCGCGAAGCACTGACCGGACGCGCCGGGAACGACCGGACGCGCCGGTCCCGTAACTGACCGGACGCGCTGGTCAAGTCTGAGTCGCGCACAACGAAACAATGACCGGACGCGCTGTTAGAACTGACCGGACGCCACAGTGCCAGCGTCCGATGAGAGTCCAGTAAGCTCCCTGAACGACCAGACACGTCCGATCGACTGTGACCGGACGCGCCTCGCGTCCGATCAAACAACTGAAACACGCGCGCACGCTGAACACTGACCGGACGCGTCCGGTCACACCGTGACCGCGTCCGGTGCAGCGTCCGGTCACTCCAGTGACCTCCGTTCGCCTCCGTTTCTTTTTCGACTTCCGGCGTAGTGGAAAATAGGCATTTCATATCCCCAAAAACGCCTGAATCCCGCGCTCGCACGCTCGGTGGGAGGGAGAGAGAGACCCAAACTCTCTCTACCGCTCAAACTCCAACGCCATCGCAAATGTGCTAACACCACTAAGTGATCATCACCATGTGTGAGTGTGTTAGCATTTTCACAATCATTTTTCGAGGCGTTATTAGTTCTATCCAAATGCATATGATTATGAAATGCACATCTAGAGGCACTTAGGAGTCCAATAGCCGCGTCATTCCCCTCTTTATAGTACGGCTATCTATCCTATAATGTAACCACACCCACTAGGTGTCTTGGTTACTAAAACACAACCCTTAAGCATATACCTTTGCCTTCATCACGTAGGGTTGCATCCAAATCCAAGTGTGGCCATCATGATCACCATGTCCATCTTGCCACCAACCTTGGAATGTACTAATCCTCATATGCTACATACAACTTAGGCATAGGATTAGTACTTAGGCATTGTCACTAATTACCAACACCAAACATAGGACTTTCACCGCACCGTAGCCTTCTCTATCGATATAAAGAGAGGGCGTGGGCACCCCTGCAACGAGAGATGACAGAACACAATCAATCCAATGCAAAGGATAACACCGACTGGACGTAAGGTTATTACTTGATCATGATCGAGGGCCCGAACCAGCATAAATCGACCGTCTCTGCGTTCATCGTCGAGTTCTAGCATACGCCGAAGCCCGAACAACTGTCCCGGGTACCCCCGTGGCAGGCTATCGGTGGTCAAACACCGACAAACATGGATGCTAATAAGGATAAAATCAAAGGTGCAAACTCCGATTGGTATCATGCTTCAAAGGTTTATCCTATATACCTAAGCATCACTTAGTAGTGGTAAAACTCCTAAAAATTTCATATTCATGCATGTGTGCAAGCTTGAAACCAAACCATTTGAGCACATACGTAGGGGAAGTTATCAATACCAAGTCAGGTTTCATGGGGCGTATCCAAATCCTAACATAGAGCTTGAGTGTTGGATAAGTAGCATTAAATCCAAATCAAGTTAGCAATTTACACTTGTGTGAAGTGCTAGCTTGAAATGAGCTTAAATTCCATATCTTTGTAGAGTTGTCATCAATTACCAAAAAGGGGGAGATTGAAAGGTCCTTGTTCGGTTTTGGTAATTAAGTGACAACCTAGGTGGACCAATACGTGTTTATGTGAGATACATAGGAGAATAGTCCACAGGTGAACATGTGATGAAGGAGCTTATTGCATATGAGACATGACATGGAGTCATGTGACTAGGTGGAGAATATCAAGATGAGGCTTGGCTTGATGGACCAGTTGCAAGTATGAAGGACAAGTCGGGGGCTTTAAAGTGATGGATCGCATGGCGGTGAAGCTTGAGCAAGACTTGGCGCCGATGGACCAAGGCAACGGTGAAAAGCAAGTGAGGTCAAGATCGATGAACCAATAAGGTCACGTGATGATATGAAGTGGATCATATCATTTGTTAATCATGTTGGTGCATGTGTTGCATCGACATTGGAGGAGATGAAATAGAATGTGCAAGGCAAAGGTATAACCTATAGTGCATTTCATTTCACCGGTCATAGGTGTGTAGAGAATTTTATGACCAAGTTTAGGATAGAAGGCCGTACCATCAAGAGGGGCAAACTTGTTTGCATATCAGTCCTCTAGTGCCACTTGAGTGATCTAACATTACGATATGCTATGATCAAGTGGCATGGTGAGTGCAAGTGAAAATCCTTTGAAAAGTGTTTGGAAAATGCTAACACACATACACATGGTGGTGTACACTTGGTGGTGTTGGCACATTTGTAAAGGAGAAGAAACTTGAGTTGAAAAGGAGAAATTCAGGCGTGACCGGACGCTGCAATAGGCACCAGACACTAATGCAGTAAGCCTTGGATGCTAATGCAACATGCACCGAACGCTAATGCAACATGCACCGAACACGCCTGTGCCACAGTTCCTTGGCAGGTAACGCACGCAATAGAGTGACCGGACGCTGAGTGAGTCTAGTTAGGGGTGACCAGACGCATCCAGTCAGCAAATTACCTCTCTAGATCCTCTCTGGATCGCATCGAACGCTGTTGCAACATTCACCGGATGTTGTTGCAACATGCACCGAACTATGCAACATCGACGAGACGCGTCCAGTCAGTAGGAGATGAAGCCCGAGGGAAGTAGCCATTGGGGAGCAACGGTTGGCTTCGAATGGCTAGGACATGTGGTGTCCATCCAGCTACAGAACTCTGCTACAGGAGCATCCGATGCTCCCTGCAGCGTGTCCGGTCAGTGCACAGTCAGCCCAATGAAGGGGTATAACGGCTTTTTTTCTATGGGCTTTAAAACCAAGCATTGGCCGGCCTTGGGCTGGTTGCTGAGCACCCTTGAGCCTCGGTGACTTTTGTGTAGGTGTGCTTGGGAGCCCTCTAACTCACATATGCATGATAGTGAGCATCTGATTGTGTGAGAGCGATTTTTAGTGCGTTGCATTGTGAGATTACATTAAATGCCACTAGGTGTTTGTTTTGCAAGTCGGTAGTGCTTGTTACATACTCTTGGAGGTTGCCACCTCTTAGATGGCTTGGTGGCTTGTGACTCCATCGAAACATGCAAGGAGATTGTGCAGTGCTCTAGAGAAGTGCTTGTGAGGGGTATTGTGCTCACCCCGCGGAGATCGTGAAGAGCAACTCTAGTTGAGTGTGTCATTGAGTTACTCTCACTTGGTTGTGGTTAGTTCCTGTGGCACCTAACGTGTGGGTTAGGTTTATGAAACACCTATTAGCCGCCAAACCACCAAGTGAACGGTCAACATAATAGGGACTAGCTTGTTGTCAAACAAGTGAACCTTGGGATAAAAATCATTTAGTTAGCTTGTGTAGCTTACTAGTTAGCTTCTTACTTGTGTAGAATGGAAGTAGATCCCTTGCGTGACTAATTGGCTTGAGTAGCCTAGTTAGTCATATTGCTTAGTTTATGTAGCTAAGTAATTTGAGCTTTCTAATTTGGCTTTAGTAGTCTTGTTATTGAGCATTGCAAGTGAGCTTAGGAACTTTGTGCTTTTATAGACTAGCATGTGTAGAGCTTCCCCGTTGCTTGAAGTACTAGTTGCATAGGTTTGTGTGACCTTACTTCTAGAATTGGTTAGGTGAGCTCTTGCTAGCCTAACACCTTTGTTGCCTAATTAGCATCTTTGTAAGGTGCTTGTGAACGTAGATAAAGGAGTGTAGTCTTGGCTAAACCGATAGTTTTAGTTTCGTATTTGTTTCGGTTACTCGATGTGATTAGTTTTAGAAAGGACTTTCACTCTCTTTAGTCCGCTATCTCGACCCTATAGTCGTGAACTGATTTCTACATTTTTTCGAGAGATACTAGTATAGACTACGCTCGCAACAACGCACACTCATACCTACGCACATACGCACACAAACCCTACCACTATAAATGTCTTCAGAAAACTAGGCCAGCTGAATCTCGAGATTGACAATTCGAGCACTCGTGCCAAAATTAGGATTTGAACGCGGGTGGACAAGTTGCACCACGAGAAACCTAACCAGCTGAGTTAAACTCAGTTCGCAACTGATTTGTATACTTGCAAACATAGATTTCTATGGTAATCGAATTCAAAACAAAATTCATTGCAATGTTTTTTTAAAAAAATCATAGCAATAGGATGGTTTATATGTTCGCATCTACATGACTTTGTACTTAGAAAATGTTTCACAGGAATCATACGAGTCTCTTCCTAAACGTATACATTTATGAATTTATTTTTAAAAAAAAAAATTAAAAATGAATCTTAAATTGTGCACAAAGATGTCAGAAACCTTCTTGTGGTGAAACCCTATTAGTTACGGCTGTGCAATCGGTTTTAACTGATTATTCGGTTCAGTTTGTTTGGTTCGGTTCGGTTTTCGGTGAAAATATGCCAAGTCCTGCTATTAGCGAATTGGATACCTGAGTTAAAGAATTATTGGAAAAAACAAAAGAAAAATTTTAATAATTCATGTACGCCAGGATCAACTCCGCTGCCACAGCTCCAATTTGCAATACATAATACGCGGGTCCACTCTTACGGTCAGTGTTAACAATTCCAATTCGACAAACCAGTGCATTGTAGTAATAATTGAAAGCTGTAGGATTTAAAAGTGTATTGATTGATTGTAGAGTGAGATAGGACGTGTTACATATAGAGGTGAGGAGATCTTAAGACTTATAGAAACAGTGCCAGTCAAGATCTCCTCTAAACACTCAAAGCCAACCACAACTAGTCAAGCACTCCTATAGTTACTCTAAGGCTGAGTATAACCAGTCAAGGAACTCCTCTAAACACTCTAAGCCAAGGGAGGGGTTGGCCGGTGCTGGGCGTCCAGGCACAGACCCAGTACACGAGCACATGAACACATATGTCTAACACGCCCCCATAGTCACATCGTCAGTGCAACGGACGTTGAGACTAGACAGGAACTCCGTGAAGATTGACCATATATAAACATGTACTAAATCATATGGAAAATATGACCATTTACCACAACCATAATTCTGGGCATATGGCCATTCACCACAACCATACTTCACATCGACTCATGGATACATAAAATTCATAAAGGCATACAAATGTCTATCGCAGCTCAGTCACAGCCCAATCATTCTTACGAGTTCATCCATCACGGACCAGCACATAGATGGTTCATTATTTCTGTCATACATAGTATCGCACAAAACAAACTGGGACTCAGCACTGCAGTCTTGCAGAACAAACCACAGATAGAGATATATAACACAAGTCATAATTTAAACTGGCCACCAAACCCTTTGATAGTCAAACTGGATATGAATGTCAATGCTGATCCCCACGATGCCTAGTCATCCTCAAGAAGAGGATCAAGAAACCATAAAGCGAACCATGTAATAGCACCAAAACCAGCAGCAGTAGTCATTATATGTAACCCTATTATAGGACTTCAAATACCTCTCAAAGGCCTCCCGCTCAGCCCTTCAAAAAAGGATAAAGGAAAAAAGAAGAATGAATGGATTAGGAATGCTTCAAGTTTAAATGAATGAGAATTCAGAACACCAAGATGCCACAAATGACCAGTAAAGCTCGTACTTGAATTTCTTGTCCAGCAATGCCGGGAGGGCTTCATTCAGCTCTTTGACAGAATCATATTTGGTAGGATCAATAAGAGGTCTTTTGTACCTAGCCCTGGGCATAATTAACCGAAGACCGAAGACCGAACCGAACTAACCGAGACCGAGACCGAAGTGACCGAGACCGAAAATTTCGGTCACAAGTTCAGTCTTCAGTTTGAAGTAACCGAACTAACCGAACTTAGTTCGGTCATTACCCTCGGGTAACCGAACTAACCGAATTAACCGAACATTTGAATTTTGTTGACATAATATGTAATTTAGACTATTATTAGTGATATAATATTTATTCTAGTGGGTTTATATCAACCATCACTCTTATCACTATGTTTAATCTATATTTTGTATTGTATTTTTGCCTTGAAATAGAAAAAAATATTGGTAAAATTTGCTACAAATTACAATATTTAGTAGTTGTTTTGTGAAGTTTGGTTAGTTCGGTCATGACCGAGGCCGAACCGAACTAACCGAGACCGAACTTGCTCGGTCCTGAGTTTTAAAACTAACCGATCGGTCTCCGTTTTTAGATGACCGAACTTTCGAAATGACCGAAGACCGAGACCGATCGGTTCGGTCAGACCGAACGCCCAGGGCTATTGTACCCCAGCATATGCTACAGCTCGATGGTAAAAGGAAACATCAGATCCCTCTTATATCACAAAAAATAAATCAATCATACATTGATGCTTATATATGCTGTGTCAAAATAAACTCTCTTATGCCGTTTTAGTCCCCTGTATGCAGTGGTGGACCCAGGATTTGAATCTTGGGCCTAGCCAAAAAATCTAAATGCAATATGGTATAAGCAAAACACAATCTGTCAATTAGGTAATTCTCAAACAATTTGGTAAACAGATACAAAATAACCAGAGTGCAAAAATATATTTAGGCCTTATTTAGTTTCTCCCTCAAAATTTTTCACCCCCGTCACATCGGATGTTTGGACACATGCATGGAGTATTAAATGTAGACGAAAAAAATAAGTAATTACACAGATTGCGATAAATTTGCGAGACAAATTTTTTAAGCCTAATTAATCAATGATTTGACACTGTTGTGCTACAGTAACATGTGCTAATGACGGATTAATTAGGCTTAATAAATTCGTCTCGCGGTTTCCAGGCGAGTTATATAATTAGTTTTTTTATTAGTAACCAAACACCCCTTCTGACATCCCATGAAACATCCGATGTGACACCACAAAATTTTTCACCTAGGAACTAAACACCCCCTTAAGGTGTCTCATAATTACATCTTAAATAAATTTAATAATTAAGTTCAGAAGTAGCATAACTTATATAATATAAAAAGTTAAGGTCTTATATTGATACATAGAAGATTACAATACTAATCTAGAGCTCTTGCTTGACGCTTGCATATAGAAATGAACGTATCAGAGAAGATGTCACACTCAATAAATGTGACCAAATAATCGTTCAATGTATTTCTGAACTTATTCTATTTCTGAACTACTTCACTATTAATATATGTAAAATATAGAGTTCAAGAGCTTGGAGATATTAAATGTCATTGAATATTGATGTACTTCCTCCGTCCATAAAAACATGCAATTCTCGTTTTTCGAGAAGTCAAACAGTTTCAATTTTGACTAAATTTATATTAAAAAAATACTAATGTTTATGATACAAAATAAGTATCATTAGATTAGTTATAGAATATATTTTTATAATAAATTTATTTAGAGATATAAATGTTAATACTATTTGCTATAAACTTGGTCAAACTTGAGTCAGTTTGACTGGCACGCATCCCATAATTGCATCTTTTCTCGGAGGAAGTATTCTTGTTTGTACTACTGTCTAGTGTTTGCTAGTCCTAAGGGGTTGTTTAGTTCCAAGAAATTTTGCAAAATTTTTCAGATTCCCCGTCACATCGAATCTTTGGACACATGTATAAAGCATTAAATATAGATAAAAAAATAAAACTAATTACACAGTTTAGACGAAATGGACGAGACGAATCTTTTAAGCCTAATTAGAGCATAATTGGACATTAATTGCCAAATAACAACGAAAGTGACTACAGTGCCATTTTGCCAAATTTTTGGCAACTAAACGCTACCTAATATCTACTGCAATCCCTAAACACAACAAAATGGAAATCAAGAATCAAATCCCCAACCTACTAGCTTAAGCTGTTGGAAGCACGGTGGCCGGCCGGGGCAACGGGCACGCGGCCGACGGGACGGGGACGGTGGCCGGCGTCGGCACGCTGCGCTGGACGGCGGGTGTTGCCGTAGTGGTAGGCGAGCAGAGGTGCCACCCTGCTGCCCTACTGCACCGGCCAGCCGCCTTGCGGGCTGAACAGCAGAGAGGTAGGGGTCTGGTTTGGGGCTCCAGCTGTCAGGGCAGGGAGCTGGAGGGCCGCGACCGAATTGCAAGATTCTGGCGCTTAGAGTAGAGGGCGGCGGCAGGGAAGCAGAGTCAAGCGGAGGAACAGCGAAGGGTGCCATTGGGGAGTGAAGGTGTGAACCAGTTGGGCTGGGCCTCCAAATTCCGAAATACACATACTAAAAAAATTTTGGGCCATACCAGTGGGTAGTCGTGAGCCTATCTAGACTACCCACTGGGTCTGCCGGTGTCTGTACGCATCAGGGGCAAGAGAGATAGCTTCATTGTCCAACACGCTTCAAGCAAATCACTTCACTGAAACGTACTCCTAGGTGGGAAGAAAAGGAATGCGGGCCTGATGGTTTTATAGAATAACTGCTTGTGTCCATCTTCAATGCTGCGTCAGGTACCTCTAGAAAATGTCGTGTAATATCAGGAACAGAAGATCGAGAAAGAGCTTGAGCAAAGTAACTCATATTTGAATTTGATTTTTGACTGAATAAGTCACAGGAAATTGTGGCCCTTTCAAAACCGAACTTTCAGTATTAAATATTAACTGGAAGCAAGAAAACAAATATCAAAAGCAGCAGAGTATAAAAAAAGTATCAATTAAGCTCTTGAGAGGGATTTGTGCTATTTGGAAATAATCTTCGGATGGTTTCAGTACTAAATTTGTAACAGTATAGGCCTTAAAATATTACCAAAAGAAAGATTTTGACAAAAATGTAGGGGTTGACAAACAAATTGCTTCATTTACCCCCTAGCCCGTAGGAATTGGGACTAATCCCCATATATCCAAAAACAGCGCCTAGTACAGCCCGCAGAAATTGGCCTTAATCGCCATATATACAAACAAGGCCTGGAGCGAAATCAGTGACAATTGCTACCAGACCAGCCCAACTCAGTCAAGCATCAGAGTTACCATCAGAGTTACTAATCGCCATATATACATCTTTGACGAATGTATAGGTGATCTGATTTCGCAGGATGGCGCAACTGGAGATTAATCAGTTGTTCCGACATCAATCACGGAGCATCACATATGCATGCACCAATATATGCATGTCGCGAGTGTTGAATCCAACTGAGAGCTTGGGGGACGGGGAACAAACCTTGGGGGGGCCGGCGCCAAATCGCGGCATCCGCGGCGTGAGGGCCTTCAACTTGCCGACCACAGAGCGCATCGCCATGGCACGGAGGCGGGATCTGGAGGAGGATGGCCCAGGGAGGGAGACGCAGGCGCGGCTAGGGTTTGCAAGGGTCGGCTGGTTCGTGTGTGTGTGTGTGTGTGTGGGGGGGGGGGGGGGGGGGGGGGCGGGGGAGGTGGCGTGGGGGTGGTTTGGAATGCGTTTTGCGTTTGCTCCGGTTGCGCCAGATTCCCTTTTCTGAGCGTATATCCGGTGGAAATGCCACAAGTATTGAAACTAATGAAAAATTTTCAAAAAAATATATTTCGGATGTATGAACAATTTGACATATATTTATCTAACTAGCAAATATGTACGTGCGACACGCACGTGTCTATCTATGAAAAAAATCATATATCATATGTTCACTAAAAGGATAAAAATGTTAGATTGGGCCTTATAATGAGCATAGAAACTAATAATAATGTTCAAATCATATTAATTTATTAACATTGTAATATATCAAATCCTGGTATAATAAATGGTTAAAATTCACATAAAAATTGCAAGATGTGTATTACCCTTGATTATAATCGTTATTTTTTTTTTCTAAATGCAAACTATTGAGTCAACAAAACATATCTTTTATACATAGCCTTACACGTTCAACACAGTTCAAATTATCATTACTTTGAACAGCTGTCGTATCTACGATATTCTCCCTGTAGCTTGATGAACAACTCACACAACATCACCTTTGATGACCGAACATATTACATCAATGTCGCCGTTGGACATATATATGAGGGGTTTTGCTATGGTACACTAATATAATTGTGGACCATTGATCTAAGTGTGGATATAATAAACATATTACCTCAATAAGAGATACATTTTTTATTTTGAGAAATAGGAAAGTAAGCAAAATTTTAGGTAAAATGTTTATCAATTAGATTTAATATGCATGCAAGCAAACACGTAACCGCATGACTTTGTATGGATGGTTCCCGACATGACTTGTAACATTTTTTAATCAAAATTAGTCTATGAGGAGTCGTAACTTGCCTCAACGTTAATTGTATCAAGACATTTAGTTGTATTTTTTCTACAATGTGACAAATGTAGATGTGTATTTTAATTATTTATATATATTGGAACTTGAACACGTTGACAACGGGAACATAACATGTTGGTATTTAAATTTTTTGTATTTATTTTTAGTATCCCAATATGATTGTACCTGTACTAGCCAGGTCCGGCATGGTTCTAGGCATAGCACCGCTTGCCTTGCGCGTTGTGCATTAAGGACACCTTTGGCATTCGTGACGGATGAGGACTCGTGAACCAATCCAAATCTTTTCTTTACGTATCGCGTTAGGAGTCTTATATCTTACATGTAAGATCACAGACGACGAAGGGCTAATATAGCACGACGTCTAGATAGAACGATTATTATAGAGGGAGAGCCCCTAAAAAAACTCGCTCTTTTATAGTGTGATGATATCTACAATTCATAGAAATATTTGTAATTTTTTCTGAAAAAATTTGACATATATTTCTCTAAGATCTGCGATCTATAGAAATAGAAGTTGTGCTATGCCAAAATTATATGACTCTGTCTAATAAATTACACTGAAGAAATCATTGTAAATATAGGAATAAGATGTGTAAATATAGTTAAAAGATAATGTAAATGTATGAGAAAAAAATAAGTTATTAGGAGCTTCCAAAACATTCAGTTGTCAGGTAGACAGATCCTAACAAAATTGAAACGTGGCACATGCATAGTTCATGTTAGGATGTACTTTTTTGTTTCAAAAGTTTGGATTAAATACATTTCTAGATTAATTCATACAAAAATGAGAAAGCTATGGGTATTGGTACTAAATGACAAAAGTTTGTCATCTAGTATGATACAATCGAAATTTCTCATTTTCATATGAATTAATCTAGAAATGTTTTGAATCTTAACTTTTGCCACAAAGTACATTCACTATGGATGTGCCGAGTTTCAATTTTTTTATATCCCAGATATGTTTTTTTTTGAAGAATTTTCACCATTTTTCAATACTTGTGGCATTTTCCAACCGATATGCACCCCCTTTTCTAGCAAGGAAAGCCGTAGCCATCTCGATCTCCATTCTCCACGTACAACCGTGGGCCGGCCCATAGGCCCTCCAAACTGGAACACTGAACCCCTGAACTTTTTCGGCTTAGGGCCTGCATCCGAATAGGATTCAGTAATCCGACAAAAAAATCCAAATCCAAACCCAAACAAAATAGGCTAAGACGATTTCAGAAATTTTAGGAATCCAACCCAAAATTCCAGTCCTGTTCCACATAACTTCTAGGGGACTTGGGTTGTAAAATGACTTATCTGCCCCTTGGTCTTTTTCCTTGAGCTCTTGCCCGAGGAATTTACGTATATCCCACTCTTACAAAGTACAATTACACTTTGTGAGGTTACCTGAGTCAATAATGGTGGGCCAGGGTGGCAAATTTGTTGCCACTCACCCTATAAGAGGGGTAAATATGTAAAAAAAACCCCTCCCCTCCCGTAAAGTTCAAGAGATTTGGGAATTAGGATTTGAGTACTAGAAATTAATCAATAACAAAGATATGAAGTGATAAGTTAGATATGAGCAAAGCATCTTCAATGAAAATAAGAGTCCCCGCCTAACAAACAGAGTAAGTTAGCATATCAAGCTTTACCTAATAGACGATGTATTACTTCTGAAGTGAAAGAGAATTTTTGAAGGCCCTAACTCAGGCAGGCAAAATCATAATAGTCAATGCAGTTCTCTCATCCCTCTCGACTTTTTCCATGTGCACTTTCAAAATTACAAAGACAGTCTTGAAACAAATTCAGGGTGGGCACATTTTAACCGAAGACCGAAAACCGAACCGAACTGAACCGAAACCAAACCGAGATGTCGGTTTTTTAGTTCTTTGGTTCGATTTCGGTTTTTGCATTTTGGAACATCGGTCATCGGTTTCGACTTCAGTTTCCTGGAGGAACAGAACCATAACACCGAGAAACCGAAATCCCAAAGCGTCCAGGCATCCTACAGGCAGTACAGTGAACACGCCACCCCCTCCCACGTATCCCAGCGACCTAGCCCAACCCATGGCCCAGTTGACCGCATGCGTCCTTGAGAAGAGAAGTAGAGAATAACCCCGTCCTCCACGGAACACTCTCACTTGGTCGTTCTTCTCCCATCCTAGTCGCAAACCCTAGCAGCCGATGCTTCCTATCCTCCTGGCGGCGGCGCGAGCAAGCGGTGTAGAGCAGCCGCGACCACGTGACAATGCGAGCGGGGGCGCGCGAGGCAGTGGAGGCGGCGAGCTGGGAGCGCGTGCGCGTGGTGGTGGCGGCTACTAGCGACGCGGACAGGGAGCTGCACGCGACGCGCGCGGGCGGCAGCGGTGAAAGTCCCTAGTTTGGTTTTGGCTAATTGATGAAACCTAGGACTAACCTTTGTATCTAAGTGGATGATTTAGATAAAGGTGGTCATTGAATATGAGACATGACATTGACTCATGTGACCAAGATGATGAAGACCAAGATGAGGCTTGGCTCGATAGACCGGTTGTGAAGGTGAAGGGCAAGTCGAGGCTTCGAAGCGAAGGACCATGCGATGGTGAAGCTTGAGCAAGACTTGGCGCCGACGGACCGAGGCAACGGTGAAGAGCAAGTGAAGTCAAGGTCGATGGATCGAGACGGTCATGTGATGATATGAAGTGGATCATATCATTTGGAGAAACAAAATGGGCTCAAGGCAAAGGTATAACCATAGGGTCATTTTGTTTTACACTCAAGACACCATAGAGGGTGTGAGTGGTTTAGGGTCGATAGCCGAACTATTAAGAGGGGAAGTCTTATCGGTTATTCGACGCACGGGTGCCACTAGGTGAATTCATGAAGTGCATTGCATGTAGGGCCTAGTGAGCTAACTGGAAAACCTTTGAAAATGATTGAGAAAAAGCTAACACACAAGCACATGGAGATGTACACTTGATGGTGTTGGCACATTTGCAAAGGTGGCGTTGGTCGCGCTGTGGTTTGCGGGTAGAGAGGGGTTTGGTTCCTTTCTCTCTCCCGCCGAGCGTGCGAGCGCGGGATTCAGGCGATTTCGGGGAAATGAAATGCCTATTTTCCATTGCGCCGGAAGTCGGAAAAGAAACGGAGGCGAACGCGGTCACGGAAGTGACTGGACGCAGCACCGGACGCTGCACCGGACGCTGCACCGGACGCGGTCACTGTGGACCGGCGCGTCCGGTCAGTGCAGCGCGGGCGTCAGGCGCGCGGGCTAGGGTTTGACACCGGCGCGTCCGGTGACCCACGGGACCGGCGCGTCCGGTCTGGCGAACAGCGAGTCACGAAGTCATCGGACGCGGTGCGCGTCCGGTGTCACACCATCGGACGCGTCCGGTGGTCTCGGGAGCTTACTGGACTCGCACCGGACGCGGGTACTGTGGCGTCCGGTGGTTGCGAGGAGCGCGTCCGGTCTTGTCTTCGCTCGTGCGGGAACTGTGCGCACCGGCGCGTCCGGTGGTTCGTAACAGCGCGTCCGGTCTTGCTTCGCGGGCGAGGGTTCTGTGCGCACCGGCGCGTCCGGTGGTTTGCAGCAGCGCGTCCGGTGGGTCGTTTGACCGTTGGCGCGCAGTGACCGTTGGAGGATCTAACGGACGAATTTGAATTCGGAGAACACGTGGACGTCGCAGGGGCACCGGACGCGGTTGAGCGCGTCCGGTGAGTTACCACCGGCGCGTCCGGTGCTCCCGCGGAAAACGTGAGTGGAGTTGTAACGGCTCTATTTGGATGGGATGCTTATAAATACTTGTTGGCCGGCCCTTGGGGAGGTCTCTTGGCATTTCTAACATACTTGTGCATCCTTTGAGCTAGAACAACTCCTCCCACTCATCTCCCTTGCTTGATTGCAAATCAAAAGTGAGATTGAGTGATCCCAAAGTGCATTGCATAGCTTGAGGGCATCTAGTGGCACTTGTGGGTGGTTTAGCCGGTGGATTTCTTGTTACTCTTGGAGAGTACCGCTCCTAGCCGGCTTGGAGATTGTTGGAGGCGTTGGCAAGAGAAGGTGATTGTTCTTGGCCACCTCCGGTTGATTGTGAGAGGTTCTTGTGCTTTCCTCGGCGGGACGCCAAAAGCAACTCTATTACATTGCGCGTGTCATTGAGTTACCTCACTTGAGAGTGGTGTCTTGCGGTGCCTTGCGGGGCGTGCCTTGAGGGGCAAGTGACTTGAGGGTCACACCGAGGAACCATCTAAGTGTTGGTCGACACAACCGGTGACGTAGCTTGTCGGTGCACAAGTGAACACCGGGTGAACAAAAATATTGTGTCTCTTGTCTCCCGGTGATTGGTCTACATATTGTGTTGTTGTCAATATTGATTGATTGTATATCATCTTGGTGATTGGCAACATCTTCACTTCACCGTCGGTATAAGAATCACAATCCTCTCTCTTGTATTTACATTCACTAGTTTATCTTGTGTAGCTCTAGTGGTAGCCTTTGCTAGTAGTTGTTAGCTTGCTCACTAGTGTAAGTTAGTGACCTAGCACTTGTGTGAACTAGAGATCATAATCTACTAAACTTGTGGATAGGAGGCTTGCATCACAACCGTAGGCTAAGCAAAACTCGCTTTACGCCGTTTGTTATTTTAACAAGTTTGCTTAGTTGTGCTTGTAGAATTTTTTATAGGCTATTCACCCCCCCTCTAGCCATCTAGGACCTTTCAAGTGGTATCGGAGCCGTGGTCACCGTTTTAATCAAGGCTTAACATCCTTCGGTGTGAAAAATGGCTCAAATTGTGTTCAACAATGTTGGGGGCAAGCCACCGTTCTTTGATGGTGTTAGTTCTTTTGCTCATTGGAAGAGAAAGATGACAATGTACCTTGGTTCTATTCATGAGAGAGTATTGCAAGTCACCGAGAATGATTTTGCTATCATTGATCCCGATCATCTCACCGATGAAGATAGAGCAAATAGAACATGCAATAGAATGGCTCTCAATACTTTTTACAATGGTATTGATACAAAAGTATTTGAGGGTATCAAGGATTTGGAATTTGCTAGTGAAGTGTGGACAAGATTGAGTGAAACTTATGAAGGCACTAAGGTTGTGAAGAGTGCCAAGCTATATGGGCTCAAGAGTGAGTTTGAGAACTTTAAGATGAAAGAAGAAGAAACAATCATTGAAATGTTTCATAGATTGCAAGTGATAGTCAATGATCTCAAGAGCTTAGGGCACAAGACTCAAGACCAAGATTTTTGCCACAAGTTCTTGTTGAGCCTACCTAAAAGATTCAAGATGTTGATCATGATGCTACAAAGAGATGGGCTTGAAACAATGAAGCCAAATGATTTGCTTGGAGAGGTTTTGACCTTTGACAAGTATGATCAAGATGTTGATGAGAAGGAGGAAGAAAAAAAGAAGAAGACCGTGGCATTCAAGGCCACCTCCTCCAAGGGCAAAGCTATCATCATAGAAGAAGAAGAAGAAGAAGATAATAATGAAGGTGAAGATTTTGAAATTGATGATGAGGCACTTGCTCTTGTAGTCAAGAAAGTGGGTCACATGTTCATTAAGAGAAGAGGTTTCAAAAAGAGAAATGACAATTTCAAGAGCAATGAGCAACAAAGGAAGTGCTTCAATTGTGATAGCACCGAACATCTTCAAGCCGAATGTCCCTATGACAAGAAAAAGAACAACAAGAGAGGCAAGTTTGAGAAGAAGAAGAGAGAGGCCAAGATGACAATCAAGAAAGGCAAGAATGGTGCCTATGTGATCACTTGGGAAAGTGATGATGAGGAAGAAGAAGAAGAATCATCCAACAAGGCCTTTGCTTCCATTGCTATCAACAAGAAGCCATCACTATTTGATTCATCCTCTTCATGCTTCATGGCTAAAGAAGCTAAGGTATTATATGATGAGAGTGATGATGAAAGTGAAATGGAATATGCTCATGATAGTGATAATGATAATGAAAGTGATGATGATGAACCAACTAAAGAACAACTATATGACTTGATGCAACAAACTAAAGACATAGCTATTGCCAAGAACAAGGAGTGTAAGAAGCTTTCAATGAAAGTAGCAATACTTGAGAAAGCTCTTTGTGAGCTTAAGACCACTCATGAGAGTCTAGTGGAAGACCATGAGGATCTTGATAAGGCTCATTCTAAGCTTGAAAAAGCTCACTCATTGCTACTTGAGCAACAAGCAAAGAAGGAGGTTGTTGTATCATGTGATATAGGTATTACATGTGATATAATTGATGAATCCTTTAATAAACATATCATCATGTCAAATGCTAACCCTTCTTGTAGCTCTTCATCCACCACCACCAACTCTACCTCCACTACTAGTGATGGTTTCACTTGTGATGCCTCACTAATGGTTGAGAATGAGACTCTCAAGAGAGAGGTGGATGAGCTCACTCACGCCTTAGGCAAGGCCTATGGTGGTGAGGCCCGCTTGCTTAAGTGCTTGGGTAGCCAAAGGTTCTCTCTTAACAAAGAGGGATTGGGCTACACCCCCAAGAAAGGCAAGTCGGCCTTTGCAACTCCAAAGCCTAGCTTTGTGAAAAGCAATGGTCGGTTTTGCAAAAGATGCAAGCAAGTTGGGCACCTAGAGCATAATTGCAATAAAAAGAACCAAAGCAAGAATCTTGTTAATGCTATACCTTTTGATTCTTGCTATGTGCTTACCAAGGGTGTGAAGGGTGTGCAAGCTAAGTTTGTTGGTACACCAATTGTGGGCCCAAAGAAGAAGGCTATTTGGGTACCAAAGAGCTTAGTTACTAACCTACAAGGACCCAAACAAAAATGGGTACCTAAACTTCATTGATTTGCTTGTAGGTCAATTACAAAGCCGGAGGAAGGCATTGGATTATTGATAGTGGGTGCACTCAACACATGACCGGTACATCAAGAATGTTTGATTCAATCAATAACAATGATAGTGGTGTTGATTCTATCACATTTGGCAATAACAAGAAAGGCAAGGTTATTGGCTTGGGAAAGATTGCAATATCAAATGACATGAGTATCTCCAATGTGTTACTAGTTGAAAGCTTGGATTTCAATCTTCTATCCGTGGCACAAATATGTGATCTAGGCTATAAATGCATCTTTGGGGTTGATGATGTGGAAGTTATTAGTGTGGATGGTTCAAATGTGGCATTCAAGGGCTTTAGATATGAGAATCTCTACCTAGTTGACTTCAATGCTAGAGAAACTTCTTTGACAACTTGCTTAATCTCCAAATCAAGCATGGGTTGGCTTTGGCATAGAAGGCTTGGTCATGTTGGCATGAAACAATTGAAGAAGCTTACAACTCACAATCTTGTCAATGGTTTGAAAGATGTTGAATTTGAGAAGAATAAGCTTTGTAGTGCATGTCAAGCCGGGAAGCAAGTTGGAAGCTCACATCCAAAGAAGAGTACAATGAGCACATGCAAAGCATTTGAGTTGATGCACATGGATCTATTTGGACCAACAACATATACAAGCATAGGCGGCAATAAGTATGGATTTGTCATAGTGGATGACTTCACAAGATTCACATGGGTATTCTTTCTTAGTGACAAAAGTGAAGTGTTTGACACCTTCAAAACATTTCTCACTAGAGTTCACAATGAGTTTGAGATTAGAATCAAGAAAGTGAGAAGTGACAATGGAAGTGAGTTCAAGAATACAAGAATTGAAGAACTTTGTGATCATTATGGTATTGGACATCAATTCTCGGCCAAGTACACTCCACAATCAAATGGCCTAGTTGAGAGGAAGAATAGAACATTGCTTGATATGGCTAGATCAATGCTTCATGAGTACAATGTGAGTCAATCATTTTGGGATGAAGCAATCAATACCGCTTGCTACTACATCAATAGACTATATTGTCATCCATTGCTAGAGAAGACCCCATATGAGCTACTTCATGGAAGAAAGCCCAATATTTCTTACTTTAGGGTTTTTGGTTGCAAATGCTATATCTTGAAGAAGGGCACTAGATTGGGAAAGTTTGACAAGAGATGTGATGAGGGGTTCCTACTTGGTTATTCAACTACAAGCAAAGCTTATAGAGTTTGGAACAACTCAAGTGGCATTCTAGAAGAAGTCCATGATGTACAATTTGATGAAACCAATGGGTCACAAGATGAAGAAGAAAATCTAGATGATATTGGTGGAACTCTATTAGTGGAAGCAATGAAGAACATGGACATTGGAGACATTAGAGCAAAGCAAGTAATTGATATTCAAGATGATGATAAAGATCAAGTGCAAAATTCTCCATTCAAGCTAGTTAGTGACTCTCAAGTGCAAGATTATGGTACTAGTACATCTCATCGAGATACATCAAGTGATCAACCAAGCTCAAGCAATCAAGTGCAAGTACTCCAACCACAACATGTTGCAAGAGATCACCCCATTGATAGTGTTATTGGTGATATTAGAAGTGGTGTGCAAACAAGATCAAGATTGGCTATGTTTTGTGAGCATGCATCATTTGTGTCAACCATAGAACCAAAGAAGATAGAAGAAGCTTTGAGGGATGCCGATTGGATCATGGCTATGCAAGAAGAGCTTAACAATTTCACAAGAAATGATGTTTGGGAGTTGGTAGAAAGGCCAAATGACTACAATGTGATTGGAACCAAGTGGGTGTTCAAAAACAAGCAAGATCAAGATGGCATTGTAGTGAGAAACAAAGCAAGGCTAGTTGCTCAAGGTTACACTCAAGTTGAAGGTCTTGACTATGATGAGACATATGCTCCCGTGGCAAGATTGGAGGCAATAAGGATTCTATTGGCTTATGCTTGTGCACATAACATCAAACTATATCAAATGGATGTCAAAAGTGCATTTCTCAATGGGATTATCAATGAGTTAGTCTTCGTTGAGCAACCGCCCGGATTTGAAGATGACAAGAAACCCAACCATGTGTACAAGTTGAAGAAGGCTTTATATGGCTTAAAGCAAGCACCTAGAGCATGGTATGAGAGGCTAAGGGATTTCCTTCTCTCTAAGGGATTCAATATGGGCAAGGTTGATACAACTCTATTCACCAAGAAGATTGGGAATGATCTATTCATAGTGCAAATATATGTTGATGACATCATCTTTGGATCAACCGATCAAGCTTATTGTGAAGAATTTGGTGATATGATGGCCAAAGAGTTTGAAATGTCTATGATTGGTGAACTTAGCTACTTCCTTGGTCTCCAAGTAAAGCAATTGAAGAATGGGACATTTGTGAGTCAAGGGAAATACATAAGGGACATGTTGAAGAAGTTTGGAATGCAAGATGCAAAGCCAATTTCAACTCCAATGGGTACAAGTGGCAATTTGGATAGTGATCTTGATGGCAATATGGTGAATCAAAAGGAATATCGGTCTTTGATTGGAAGTCTACTCTATGTCACCGCATCAAGGCCGGATGTCATGTTTAGTGTTTGCATGTGTGCAAGATATCAAGCCTCACCTAGAGAGAGTCATCTCACGGCCGCAAAGAGAATACTGAGGTACTTAAAGCAAACAAGAGATGTTGGACTATGGTATCCCAAGGGGTCAAAGTTTGAATTGATTGGATATTCGGACTCCGACTATGGGGGTTGCAAGATCAATAGAAAGAGCACAAGTGGCACATGTCAATTACTTGGAAGATCACTTGTGTCATGGTCCTCAAAGAAACAAAATAGTGTGGCAATCTCTACCGCCGAAGCCGAATATGTGAGTGCGGGGAGTTGTTGTGCACAATTGCTATGGATGAAATCAACTTTGAAGGATTATGGCCTCAACTTCAAGAATGTGCCATTGCTATGTGATAATGAGAGTGCAATCAAGATGATACAAAACCCGGTTCAACATGGAAGAACAAAGCATATTGACATAAGACATCATTTCATTAGAGATCATCAACAAAAGGGAGATATTGCCATTGAAAGTGTTGGCACCATTGAAAGTGGTATGCATGAGCATTCATGGTAAATCAAATGAATTTGATGGATATATGTTACCACTATTGCCTCTATGTTTGTTTTGATCTAGTGGTGGCATATGACATGTTTGTGAGCTTGCAAACCTAGTGTTGAATCTAGAAAATTTGCTAAAGTGTTTAATTCAACATAGGCAAGATAACCCTTATTATGAGGTGTGAAGAAGCTTGTCTTTGGTTCAAATCGAATTAAATATCTTTGGCAAGTATTCTAGGTTGAACCAAAATTGATAAATCTTAACCTACTCCATCAAACATTTTTCTTCTCTCCACAATTTGATCCCATTTTTGGGTAAGTTGTTGACAAAGGGGGAGAGAAAAAGATGATTCAACATGATAAAGGGGTAAATAAAATTTTTGATGCACACAAGTAGGGGGAGCAAGCTCATAAACAAAGTTGTTGCATTTGTTTGGGCATTTTCATATGACTTGCTCATTGCATATGTATTTAAATTCAATATACATGCTTGTGTGGTGCAATGCTAGTATAGAACTTGGATGATGAAATGATCTACTAGCATGCATAGGAATAGTTTACTTGTGGTATCTAGACTCGCCTAAAGTTTTTACAAGTGGTCCAAGAACCTTTACATATAATGTTGATCTCACGGGGTTCTTGAGTTTTGATGGATGTCTAGTTACCTCATGATGCTAAGGACGGTGTAAAAGGCAACTCCGATTGGTATCACGCTTCAATGGTCCATTTCTTACACCTTAGCATCATTTTGGTAGAATTACTCTCCCAACACTTCTATCCATGCATATGTGCAAAGCTTTAAATCCAAACTCTATGCACATATGTAGGGGGAGCTAATGCTACCAAAACCGAGCTTGTGATAATTGTCCAAACTTTACTTATGAGCAAAATGATTGGACAAGTATGACAAGTTCAAAACTTTTATTATCAAAATCATCTTTGTGAGGGTTGTCATCAATTACCAAAAAGGGGGAGATTGAAAGTCCCTAGTTTGGTTTTGGCTAATTGATGAAACCTAGGACTAACCTTTGTATCTAAGTGGATGATTTAGATAAAGGTGGTCATTGAATATGAGACATGACATTGACTCATGTGACCAAGATGATGAAGACCAAGATGAGGCTTGGCTCGATGGACCGGTTGTGAAGGTGAAGGGCAAGTCGAGGCTTCGAAGCGAAGGACCATGCGATGGTGAAGCTTGAGCAAGACTTGGCGCCGACGGACCGAGGCAACGGTGAAGAGCAAGTGAAGTCAAGGTCGATGGATCGAGACGGTCATGTGATGATATGAAGTGGATCATATCATTTGGAGAAACAAAATGGGCTCAAGGCAAAGGTATAACCATAGGGTCATTTTATTTTACACTCAAGACACCATAGAGGGTGTGAGTGGTTTAGGGTCGATAGCCGAACTATTAAGAGGGGAAGTCTTATCGGTTATTCGACGCACGGGTGCCACTAGGTGAATTCATGAAGTGCATTGCATGTAGGGCCTAGTGAGCTAACTGGAAAACCTTTGAAAATGATTGAGAAAAAGCTAACACACAAGCACATGGAGATATACACTTGATGGTGTTGGCACATTTGCAAAGGTGGCGTTGGTCGCGCTGTGGTTTGCGGGTAGAGAGGGGTTTGGTTCCTTTCTCTCTCCCGCCGAGCGTGCGAGCGCGGGATTCAGGCGATTTCGGGGAAATGAAATGCCTATTTTCCATTGCGCCGGAAGTCGGAAAAGAAACGGAGGCGAACGCGGTCACGGAAGTGACTGGACGCAGCACCGGACGCTGCACCGGACGCTGCACCGGACGCGGTCACTGTGGACCGGCGCGTCCGGTCAGTGCAGCGCGGGCGTCAGGCGCGCGGGCTAGGGTTTGACACCGGCGCGTCCGGTGACCCACGGGACCGGCGCGTCCGGTCTGGCGAACAGCGAGTCACGAAGTCATCGGACGCGGTGTGCGTCCGGTGTCACACCATCGGACGCGTCCGGTGGTCTCGGGAGCTTACTGGACTCGCACCGGACGCGGGTACTGTGGCGTCCGGTGGTTGCGAGGAGCGCGTCCGGTCTTGTCTTCGCTCGTGCGGGAACTGTGCGCACCGGCGCGTCCGGTGGTTCGTAACAGCGCGTCCGGTCTTGCTTCGCGGGCGAGGGTTCTGTGCGCACCGGCGCGTCCGGTGGTTTGCAGCAGCGCGTCCGGTGGGTCGTTTGACCGTTGGCGCGCAGTGACCGTTGGAGGATCTAACGGACGAATTTGAATTCGGAGAACACGTGGACGTCGCAGGGGCACCGGACGCGGTTGAGCGCGTCCGGTGAGTTACCACCGGCGCGTCCGGTGCTCCCGCGGAAAACGTGAGTGGAGTTGTAACGGCTCTATTTGGATGGGATGCTTATAAATACTTGTTGGCCGGCCCTTGGGGAGGTCTCTTGGCATTTCTAACATACTTGTGCATCCTTTGAGCTAGAACAACTCCTCCCACTCATCTCCCTTGCTTGATTGCAAATCAAAAGTGAGATTGAGTGATCCCAAAGTGCATTGCATAGCTTGAGGGCATCTAGTGGCACTTGTGGGTGGTTTAGCCGGTGGATTTCTTGTTACTCTTGGAGAGTACCGCTCCTAGCCGGCTTGGAGATTGTTGGAGGCGTTGGCAAGAGAAGGTGATTGTTCTTGGCCACCTCCGGTTGATTGTGAGAGGTTCTTGTGCTTTCCTCGGCGGGACGCCAAAAGCAACTCTATTACATTGCGCGTGTCATTGAGTTACCTCACTTGAGAGTGGTGTCTTGCGGTGCCTTGCGGGGCGTGCCTTGAGGGGCAAGTGACTTGAGGGTCACACCGAGGAACCATCTAAGTGTTGGTCGACACAACCGGTGACGTAGCTTGTCGGTGCACAAGTGAACACCGGGTGAACAAAAATATTGTGTCTCTTGTCTCCCGGTGATTGGTCTACATATTGTGTTGTTGTCAATATTGATTGATTGTATATCATCTTGGTGATTGGCAACATCTTCACTTCACCGTCGGTATAAGAATCACAATCCTCTCTCTTGTATTTACATTCACTAGTTTATCTTGTGTAGCTCTAGTGGTAGCCTTTGCTAGTAGTTGTTAGCTTGCTCACTAGTGTAAGTTAGTGACCTAGCACTTGTGTGAACTAGAGATCATAATCTACTAAACTTGTGGATAGGAGGCTTGCATCACAACCGTAGGCTAAGCAAAACTCGCTTTACGCCGTTTGTTATTTTAACAAGTTTGCTTAGTTGTGCTTGTAGAATTTTTTATAGGCTATTCACCCCCCCTCTAGCCATCTAGGACCTTTCAAGCGGCGAGCGACAGAGGCGCGCGCGGGCGGCAGCTGCGTGCTGCAGCGGGGCGTGGGTCGCAGTGGTGAGCTGCTCCAGGCGGCACCGAGCAGGTAGCGGCGCGGCATCGAGCGGCGGCAACTGGAACCAACAAGATTCGGTTATTACGGTTTAAACCGAAAAACCGATGTAGAAAACCGACACCAAATTCGTCGGTTTCTGGTTCATAGGAAAACTGATCGGTTTTGGATTCTTGAGAACCAAACAAACCGAGCCGAAGTATCGGTTTAAACCGATTGCCCAGTCTGAAAACAAATTGGTGCTTATAAAATGGTTGGGTGGAGGGTCGGCATGTATCACGATGAAGAAATATGTGGATTTTCGGACCTCGTGAATGATATCTATGATCTCGTATGTCTCTAAGCCATCTTATAATGGTATCTAAAATGCTATCTAAAGTGTAGAAATATGTAGAATCTGGTTTCTAAGCCATCTAAATGGTTGGTATCTAAATTGACATCTTAGAATGGTATTCAAAATTCATTGCAATGGTTTTCAAAAAATCATAGCAAAAGGATGGTTTCCATGTTTGCATCTGCATGATTCCATACTCAGAAAACGCTTCATAGGAATCATACAAGTCTCTTCCTAAAATCATGAGTTTATGAATTTATTTTTTTCAAAAAATATATTCAAATTGGATCTTTAATTGTGCACAAAGATGTCAGAAACCTACAGCCTGTTCGGTAGGTTGGAAACGGCTTGCTGGGCTAGATGTGGCTAGGCTTTTCAGCCTAGCCGTTCGGCAGCCCAGCCCCAGCCGAATGGTTGGACTATAAGCGACGCCAGCCAACCCTAGCCGCTCTCTCCCTCCTCTTTTCCCCTTCGCACAGCGCGGCTAGGGTTTCGCCGCAATCTCGCCGCTCGGCCGCGTCTGTGCGCGCGAGTCTCGGTGGTCGTGAGCCCCGCATCGCTGCGCCCCGTCGTCGGTCATCGGATTGGTCGCCACCAGCCTCTCTACGCCATGACGCCGACCCTCGTTGTCAACAGCCTCGGTGACAGGGACCTCCACCTCCCTCCCCGAACCCACCTCCATCGACGCCGACTGCCGCCAGCAAGGTACCCCCCCCCCCCCGATCCCACGCCTCCGCAGTCTCACCCGGCTGGATCTGACCCCACTTCCTCATCTTGTAGGTTTCCCCCGCGCCAAACCCCCCTCCCCGCATTCACCGCAACGACCAGGTGGACGGCAGCTCGTTTCAGGCGGCCGGATCCGCCGTCCTCCTCGCCGGAACCGCCTCCCAGGTCGACGTAAACGCAACGCTGCTCCCCCCAAGGTTCGTTCCAATCCATCTCCTTCCTAGTTCACCAGTCCTTCCTCGTCTACCGTTGTAACTTGTAACACATTATGTGCTACACGCTGCAACCTCCTGATATGAAATCATTATGTTCTACATATGGGCTCAATCCTACTCCCTGCTGCTATGATACAAATTGCTGGCTCCGCCTCTGCATATGGGGTTGTTTTTGTAAAATAATTTTGCCTATGGAAAACAGTTGCTATGCTAGTATGCTTCAAAGGATGTAGGGCGCTAGTTATTAGGGCATGCATAAGAGGTTAGTAGTACGTTGCATGCATGGCCATGGGGTCACTCACGTGGTTACGGTTCATGCATGCACGCCTCTACGTCCCAAAATATTTGTCCCTTTCGCTCGAAAAATAACTTTGACAAAATATATATTAAAATATATTAATATTTATGATACATAATTAATATCATTGGAAAGATTTTTTAATCTATTTTTTAATAAATTTATTTGGAGATATAAATGTTGCACGTATTTTCTATAAATCAAGTCAAACTTGTGACATGAAAACCGAAGACGACAAATAAACTGGGACTGAGGGAATACTAATTACATTGCATGCAAGGATGCACGAATTGAAGGACCACGCTAAATTACGCTGCATGCATGCACGAGGTCCCATTCACGTGAACATGCATGTGTGCCCATTAGGGATACTCGGGTAACCCTTGCATGCATGGGCACGTGGTCAATCCCCTAGTTCAAGCCATATCATATGGTGTAGAACATGACACTTTGGCTAGCAGGTTCTATAGAAATATGAAATATTATCAAATAAACATTGATATGGTGTAGAACGTGACACTTTGACTAGCAAGATATACGAAATATGATATATTTTTCAAATAAATATGATTAAATATTCTAAAGATTGCATTTCATGATGAATTTAGTGACATCTAACTTTGATTGTCTATCTAATGTGGTTCTCTTAGATAGTTAAAGTTTTTTAAAAAATGAATGTTAGGAATCTAGAAAGCGAGGTACATTCTAATTAGAGAGAAAGTGCGTACTATTATATTACTTGTGCCTCTCTTGTGTGTTCAAACTTGGAGCATACTATTTTCTCCATTTAAAAGTACAAGATTTACTATATCCACCCATCATTAATTTGGTACGAGAAAGTATTTAAATGTAGATTTTGATCATTCATTCCTCATACAAAATATTATAGATTTTAAAAAATGAACAACATTTTAAACATGAATCTATGAATACAATGCAGCAACTTTAAATTTGTGTATAATTAAACACACACATAATGTATGACTTATTATTGCTGGTTGTAAATTGCAAGGTTTAACTTTTCCAAATTAAAAAAGAAACTTAGTTGATGGATGAAAGGGGTAACTTGGGAAAATATTGCGTATTTGGAATGCAGGAATTTTATAGGAGTTGTGTAGGAATTTCACAGGATTCAGTTCATTTTTATAGAAAAACACAGGAAACAGGAAAAAAATCCCGCAATCCAAACAGGAGTAGAATTATATTTTTGAAATTTCACCAATACTACATTGTTTCTAGGGGCGGATCCAAAGGGGGCTGGGTGGGCTGCAGCCCCACTATGAGCTTGATTTGTCCATTAAATTAGTAATAATTAGCCTTAAATTCTTATTAATCTCTAGCTTTAACTCTAAATCTTCACTATTTAGTCTCCCCTTTGTCCATCCTGGACCCGCCACTGATTGCTTCACTGTTGCGCTGTGTCCGAATCCTGCGAACATGGTTGCTGCGGCATCCCAAGACAGAGATTGAGCAGCCCCACGGGCGTCCATTTCTACAACCAACCTACATTTCCGTTTAAAAAACTTGTCCCTTTCCTTCTACCCGTTTAAAAAACTTGTCCCTTTCCTTTTACTGTAGCAACCACGTGTCAGATAGAGGTCCCCACCCCCTGGGTTTAAGCTGGGTGGGGGCAGCAAACTTCCAAAGACCAATTTGGTTTTCTACTGGTTTCGAGTTCTTTCCCCTTGCTACAGTACCCGGCGGCGAAAAACAGGCGTCCAGCGTTTCCGGCCCGTCGGCTTCAATTCCTCCCCGCCGGCGTCGTCTCCGGTGCTGGCGGGGGAGGGGATTAAGGCTGGCGGGTCAGGATCTGGGGTTGGCTCTGGCCAATCGGTAGTTAGGCTAGTTTTTAGAGTAGTAGTCTAGGTTTTGCAGGTGAAGGCGAGGTCGGCGTGTTCGTCGTCTTCCTCGGTTCCCTCTCCAATCCGGCGGCCGCGGTCGGCGCCGGAGAAGATGAGGAACGGGGGTCGTGGTGGCCGGTTCTGGTCTTCGTCCACTTCGTCGTCGTTCGGTGCCGGCGGGGGCCCTCCGGTGGGGACGGCGACTTCTGCCCGCGACAGCGTCTACGGCAAGCGACGATGGCGATGCGACGAGGTGCTGTCCGAGCTGAGGTACGGTTTGGGCCACTCGTTCATCCCCGGCGGGTTCCCTGTCCTTGCGGACGTCGTCGTTAGGATCGGCCCGGCGGAGTCGCTCCGGTGTCTTCCTGGGCTTCCTCTCCTTGGCCTCGGCGTGGTGGACATCCGCGTTTTCGGAGGCGTAAGGTACGTGTGTCCTGGCTGCCATGGGGAGCAGGCAGCTCGGTGGAAGCTTCCTGGAATAAATCTCTCTCGGATTTCTATCTGCCTTGGCGTCCGTCGCTCCTTTGACACCGGGGAATCCGTGGAGCCTGTCCCTAGCTGTTTCCTGCTAGGGGCTTATATAGGAGTTCGGTGTCGTTCGTGGTCTCGACCTCTGGTTCGGGCAGTGACGACGCCATGGAGGAGTACAAAGGCGCCCTGTGTCTGGTACAGGGTTTGCGGCAAGTGGTGGTCGAATCCGCGTGGCTTCTCCAGTTTCTAGGCGATGATGGCGGGTTCGTGGACCAAGATGCATGGGAAGGTTCTCCGGTCTTCGTACCGTAGAGAAGGGTACCGGTCGCTGTGCCGTCTACGAGAACAAGGTCCTATCTTCGGCAGGCTGCATTTTTGGCTCACAAAACAACTGGACTGCGATGGTGTTTTCTCGGTTCAATGGTTAGTGGTCGGATATGATGTTGTACTGGATTGGAGGATCCTTCCGTATCCTTCTAATCCCTACCTGTATTATAGTACTGTATTCCTTGCTTAATATACCGGTATGGTTGTCACAAAAAAAAACTTCCAAAGACCAGCACACAATGTTCATAGCTTGGGATCGGATCGGACCATGCACGGTGCCCAGCTGCAAAAGGATCCTTTTCCCTGTGGCCAGAAGTGGGCAAGTGCGGCTGCATGAGCCTGTGGCCCGTGCTGTGTGGCCTGTGTGCATGGCCGGCCATAGACCAGTTGCTTTTGTGGGGAGGAGAGGGGGACCATGGAGGAGACCCGTACGAGCAGTTGCTTTTGCTTGTCTTTACTCAAAAAAATCCTGCCCGTTATAGCCCCACTTGATCTCTCAAGTCCCATTCCTTCCCACTCTAGAACACACTAGAAGGGATCTATCTACCCTTTTGTGATGCTGAAATTCATCACTATAAGTCCATTTTTCATCACTCCAACCACCTTGTGATGAATTCGCAGTCATCACAATGTTATCACTAATATTAGTGTCACAAAAAAAACCATGGTTACGATTTTTTTTCACCACACCTATTCCTTGCTTTTGTGACAATAAACCATCACTATTAACCACTACTTTTAGCGAGGTATTGATACTGTCGCTGATATTATTTACTTGTAGTGGCAACATGTTTTCACTCATAACTATTGTATTCGTGACAAATGCATGTGTAATTGTAAAAACCGTGGCCTCACTATTACTTGTTTTTCAGTGGCAACATTTTATTAATGGTGATGAGATATGGTCATATGTACTAGTGGGCAAAATCATATGCTTTTAGTGGCAATAAGTTTTCAATTATAATTGTTGAATTTGTGACAAGTTTTGCTTTTGCCTGTGATGCTGCTTTCCACTAATAAATGGACACATTAGTGTAAAAAAAAGTTTTGTAGTGACAACTAATTTTGGAGTGGCACACACAATACGTACTAGTTATTATATTCAAATCCATGGAATCAAGGAAAGCTCCTGCTAGCCTGCGTACTGTACTAGTATCACGCAAAGGAGCCGTTCGGCTGAAAAACACTGTTGGCTGATTTTTTTAAGAGAAAAATACTGTTCCGGCTAAAAACACAAGTTGAATAAGACTAATTATAAACCAGATCAACAGGACCACAAGGAAAAAAGGAAAAGGGCCCTTAGGGATTTGCTACGCACAAAAAACTGAAACGAAAAGGTACGGGTGCTCCCGGCTGGCAGTGGTAAACAAATCGCGCAAAAAGAATCTTATCCTGACTCCTGAGTACTCCCTCCGTCCCAGAAAGAAAGACGTTTTCGCTTCCCGAGAAACAACTATCGGCAATTATATATTAAAATATATAAATATTTATGCTAAGTAATTAGTATCATCGGAAAGATCTTTAAGTCTAGTTTTTTAATAAATTTATTTAGAGACATAAATGTTGCACGCATTTTATACAAATCGAATCAAACTTGTGGCACGAAAACCCAAAACGTCCTTCTTTCTGAGACAGAGTAGTAGTTTGACAAGAGAGAGAGAGCGGCCTGCTGGCTGTACAGTACTAGTACTCCCTCTATCCCACTTATATTTGCACGTCTAGGTTCTAACGCGGAAACAAGAAGAAGATAAAATTACAAAATTGCCCCTACGAAATATCTTCCACCGCCGTCTTGGTCGAGCTTCGCCCAACACCCAATCCAATCTTCGGTCCATCTACCTCCCCTTCTCACTGCTCGCACTGCATCGCCGCCTCCATGACATGCCGCACCTCTCCACCGCCTCCTCCGTAGAAGTCGCGTCGATGTCGCCCTTCCCACGTCTCCACGCGCAATTGCCCATCTCCGCCCCCTCTTCCACAGTGCTGCGAGTGTGGGGAGTAGACGGAGCTGCCTGGGCCACGACGTCAGAGAGGTGACGGAGGAGTTCGACGATGGCAGCGTGGTACTGGGCAGCGCTGACGACAGGGCCATCGGGCCGCCCCCGACGCCGCGGGTGCTCGCCGGCTGCACGCGCTCGCCCCCCACGCGGGGCTGCAACCGCTGCACGCGGCCTCCGCGCTGGACGGCCGCTGTAGACTGGGTGGAGGCCGTCCGGGGAAGGGGAAGGAGTGGGCACGCCCAAAACGGTGGCGCAGCGATGCGGAATGAGATCCGCACCCTCGGCGCGGAAGGCTGAACGGGAAATCAAAGTTGCGTTCCTGTGAATGAGACGAGGAGCTTCTGGAGAGCTCATGATGCCGTTCTGGAGAGCTCACGAGAGCCTTCCAACGAGATCGTTGGTTCTCTCTTTTTTTTTTTTTGACATAAATTAATTAATTTTTTATTTTTCTGATCCCACCTGTGGCTGGTACAGTTTGATGTGATAGTTACAAGTGACCTCTATTTTAGGAAAAATTTTGAATGGTAGATGTAGTTTTATTAGTGGGACAAAGGGAGTACGCACGAGGGGAAGACGAGACGAGGGAGAGCGCTCGCTCCGGTGATCGTCTGCAAGGTCTTGTTTAGATACAAAGTTTGGAGTCGCAAAGTTTGTAAAATGTCATAAATATGCACTGTAGCAATTTTGTTTTTATTTGGTAATAATTGTCCAAACATTGATTAATTAGGCTCAAAATGTTCGTCTCGCAAAGTACAATAAAACTGTGCAATTAGTTTTTTATTTCATCTATATTTAGTACTCTATATATATGTCGATATTTTAATGTGACGGGGAATCTTCTTTTTGCATAGTATCAAATGCTGCTTTTTGGTGCTAAAATTTGGCATCTAAAGATGGCCCAAGTGCAAGCGTGCTAGGCGTGCGTGCATGGTGGCTCCTCGGCTGCCGTGCCGCTCGGGGCTCGGCTGGTGCCTGGTGGATGGGAGAGAGCACGGCTCGCTCTGCACTTCCGCATCTGCGCGTATGTACGAGGGGGTGTTTAGCTGTTGGGTTGTCATTTGGAAGGGATGTTTAGATACTAATAAAAAAATAATTATATAACTCGTCTGAAAATCACAAGACGAATTTATTAAGCTTAATTAATTCGTCATTAGCATATGTTTATTATGGCACAACATTGTCAAATTATGGATTAATTAGGCTTAAAAATTTCGTCTCACAAATTTATCATAATTTATGTAATAATTATTTTTTTCGTCTATATTTAGTACTCCATATGTCGCTAAATTTTTTTTTAGAGAACTCTACGAAGCACTAGCTGGCCCATGGACGACCACCGGACGACGTAGGACACGACGCCGGGCGCGGGCGGGGCGCTATCGCTAGCCATTGGCTGCCGGCAAAAAAAGGCTTTCTCGGCCGCTCGCCATTGGCAGGACGCGCGCGCCTCGGCGACTGCATGCAGCCCCTGCGGGAATGCATGCACCGTGACGTCACGACCTGCCAGCTAGTGCCTACTCCTACAGTAGTGGGTGTAGTGCGCCAGCCGCCTGCTGCCTGCTGCCCGCTGCCCGCTGCCCGCCCAGGCCCCCGGAGTACTGCCTAGCTGTCTTCAAATTTGCGAGCCTGCAGCAACACTAGCAGCTGCCCGGCCGGAACACGTTTGCTTTATTTAATTGCTCGCAGCCTGAGTGTATGGTCAGTAATAAAGTCTAGTACTTAGTTATAGCCCTTGTTGGGTTCCAACTTCTCTCCTAAATTTCACTATGGCTGTGTTCACTTTACATGCTAACCCAAAATATTTCCTCTTCCACCTATCACATCGAATCTTTGAACATATGCATGGAGCATTAAATATAGGTAAAAAAGATAACTAATTGCATAGTTTGTCTGTAAATGTCGAGACGAATCTTTTGAGCCTACTTAATCCATGATTGGATAAATTTTGCCAAATAACAACGAAAGATGCTACAGTAACTTTTCAATCACTTTTCGCAAAGTGAACACACCCTATGGCCTTGTTTAGTTCCCCAAATTCCACTATGCAAAAAGAAGATTCTCCATCACATCAAAATGTCAGCACATGCATGGAATACTAAATGTAGATGAAATCAAAAACTAATTGCACAGTTTTGTTGTACTTTGCGAGATGAACATTTTGATCCTAATTAATCAATGTTTGGACAATTATTACCAAATAAAAACAAAAAAGGAACAGTGATTCGGCACAGTGTTTTGTTCACTGAATCGGTGAACTAAACAAGGCCTATGTAAAAAGAAGATTCCCCGTCATATCGAAATGTCGGCACATGTATGAAGTACTAAATGTAGATGAAATTAAAAACTAATTATACAGTTTTGTTGTACTTTGCGAGATGAACATTTTGAGTCTAATTAGTCAAAGTTTGGACAATTTTTACCAAATAAAAACAAAAGTTGCTACAGTACGATGTGACCTGCACTATTCCAAATTGGGACACCCAACTTGGGAACTAAACACGGGCATAAATCAAATTATAAGGGCTAACTAATACAATAGTTATCTCCTATTTAATTTTAGAAAAGTTTTTTATTATTACGTGATACCATGTTTTATTTTCTCTTTCCTATTTCTCTTCACGTACATTTTTGTTTGGACCCACAGATGTCTATGGTTCCGTGTTTAGCTTGTTGCTTACATGAGAGCCAAGATCTTTTTTCTTTCCTCTCTTTTCTCCTCCACATCAGCAAAAATACTGATTAACTTAACTATAAACCCATTATTGTACATGCTCTGACCCAGTCGATCGCTCGGGCTGAAGGCAACTTTCTGTAATCATGGTTAGTAGTATGTTTGTATGTATTGACCAGCCACGGACCAAACGTTCTTGTTTTTTTTTTTTGCATGTGCCAATCAACCACAGTCAACTTACAAGTTGAAATAGCCAGGTAATCCATCCGTGCATGGTCTTAATTAGGCAAACGCAAACCTCGTGCTATCTTACCGGAGGAGGGAACCAAGAAAAGAGGGTCGTTGTAGACGCGTGCGAAGCAGGAGCCTCTACAAGCTCATTCTAGCCACCTCTAAAAAGAGCTTTCCTCCATAGTAGTGATTGCAACACCAAGGGGTTATTGCTGGGTACTTAATTCAACCAACTAGAAAATTTTCAAAACTATATGGTCTATATAATTAATCTTCAATGACTAGAGGTACAAAACTTGAGTGCGCAGAGACCGTGTATAGCAAATTGCTATTTTCGTTGCTACTATAAATAAAGTGGATCACTACCACAAATTTGATTTCGGAAGGCTTGTCGTTTTATATACGGGGCGGGCACAAAAAATTACATTGCCTCCAAAAAATGGACAGGAAACTTTAGAGACAGTTTCTTTATCTAAATGCCCACTTCCTAAAATTGATTAACAGAGGACCGTCTATTGAAAAGGCCGAGGCCCACTATAGGCCATCTCGTGCTCTCTTGATGGAGGAAGGATTGCTACGACAAGGCCACCTCGTCGTCGCCCTATAGCTGGGCCAGGGCCGCACCTGGAGTAGAGAACATGACGTGTTTCAGGGAGCAACAAAATTGTATGGCATATCTCAAAAAAGATGAATAGTAATGATGTTTCTCGTGCATGAAGATTGTAATAGCACCAATCTAAATAACCCATTAATCTAAACCTATAGATGTTAATAGTTAAAGAAAATAGCAATTTAGGATAAAACTAGAGTGAGCACCGTGTACTCCCTCCGTCTATAAAAGGATACAATTCTTATTTTCTGATTCGAGGAGTCAAACGGTTTCAAGTTTCATCAAAATAACATAAAAATAATAACATTTTATGATGCAAAATAAGTACAATTAAACTAGTATGAAATATATTTTCGTGTTAAATCTAGCTAGAGATGTAAATGTTAATTAATACGATTTACTATAATAAATTTTGTTAATTTGACTAATGTACAAATTCTATAGTTGCCTCCTTTCGTGCGGATGGAATGGTTACAATCCACGGACTGCTACTCTGATCTGACGATCGCTGGTCACAGCACTCTAGGTCACGTACGGCGGCATGAGATCCGCGGGCGGCTTCCACCATCCACCGGCAGAAACCTTTTGGGTCCAGCGGTCCGGGCTCTCGTGGTTGGCGCCTCGAGATCTCGCGTACGTGTCGCATGCGATGCGAAGAGGCGGGAGTCACGTAGTAGTAGTAGTAGTACTCCTCCTACGAAGCGAAGCGAGCGCGTGAGTCGTGACGGGAGTCATGCATGGCATGCAACAGCGAGGCGGCTGTGCCATTGCCAAGAGCCATCGTCGCGCTCTGCACGCAGCACACGGCTCGCACCGTATGTGACCAACCCGCGCGCGACGCAGGGCGGGGCGCGGTCGCCGGAAAAAAGCTGCAGTTTCTCCACCAAGCAGCCAGAAGCCCCCGACCAGCGGCTCTCTGCCTCTCTGGCCGTGTGCTTGTGCTCCTTGCGCCTACAGCCTACTGTACGCCTCGCCAAACCGATCAAACATCCGCCATGGGTTCTCGATCGGTCTCCTGCCGCAACTCGAACGGGGAGTAGAGTGTCGATCGCGTCCATGGCCCACATGCATGGGACTACTCCGTACACAGCACCCGCCGGACCGCCACCGCACCGGCCAGCCAAAGTTTTCTCTTCATTGGCTCCGTACTAGGAGCACTACTGTTTCACTGCACTTGCGTTGCGCGATCCCTGCTCGGTCGATTTGTCCTTTGCGAGACTGCAAACCCAACTGCAACCGTCCTCGGTCGCCCAGTCCAATGGGGTCCAGCCGTCCAGGTCCATCCCAGATTGCGCATCCTGCACTTCTACAGTAACGTAGGCCGTGTTTAGTTCGGCTGAATTGGGAGACGCCGATTCTGCACAGTTGAATCTTTCCCACTGTAGTATTTCGTTTGTATTTGTGAATTTTTGTCTAAACATTGACTAATTAGGCTCAAAATGTTCGTCTCGTAAAGTATAACAAAACTGTGCAATTAGTTTTTAATTTTATCTACATTTAGTACTCCATGCATGTGCCGACATTTTGATGTGATGGAGAATCTTCTTTTTGCATAGTGGAATTTGGAAGAAAATTTGGCATCTAAACAAGGCCTAGATAGAACATGCTTTGCTTGTGGAACGGAGGTAATAATTGTTTAGTGACGATCATCAGCAAAACATAAGCATACGGTTAGCTGGGGGTCGTCTCACGTACCCCTCTTCTTTAAGGAAACCATGCAAAAAGACATTGTGAACATCAAACTGTCTCGAGCACCAATTTCTTGACACAGCGAAAGAGAGCACGAGTCGAACTGTACCTGCTTTGACCAGAGGACTAAATATGTCCTCAGCACCAAAAATGTGGTATTGCATATATTAGAATATAAATCTGGCACCAAAACGTAGTATTGCATATATTAAAATAATCTGGCACCGAAATGTAGTATTGCATATATTAAAATAATCTGGCAAGCAAAAAAAATTAAAACTATGAAAATATAGTATTGCATATATTAAAATAATCTGGCAAGTGAAAAAAAATAAAACTATGAAAATATAATATTGCATATATTAAAATAACCTTGCATATACTAAATGTAATAATGTTAAAATATGTCTGCTGCCAGTGGCGAATCCAGCCCGGAAAATGACCTAGGGCGGACTTGTACTCTAAAATTTTGGCTACCAACGACAACACGCACGTTTTAGGCAAAAAAAAAATAGAGAACAATCAGCAAGAATAGATGTTTCAATATTTTAATAATGGAATTGTCAATAATAGATGTTTCAGTAGAGAAACGAAGTACAAAAACCTGTCAATTTTCAAATCTGCATAATTAATGAATGAATCAGACAATTTGCAATACCTAGTTTCTTATAGGATTCTTGCTTAGTGGAATTGAAGTTTGTCTAGCCGTGGTGGCGCTGGCACTGTTTGAACCAACCACATCTCCACACCCACCCATTACGGCTTCATCGGCTCCCCTATCCATCACCAAAATCCTAAACCCTGATCAGAGCCAACCGGGGCCTACACCAAATGAGTGAATGAACAGGGCCAGCACCGAAGCAGCAAGCAGGGCCGGCTAGGACCTAAACCCTGAGAGGCTGAGACTAAGAGTCGGCTAGCTAGGGCTGGCTAGTTACCTTACTTGGCGTCCTGGCCGACGGTCAACTGCCAAGCGACAGCGGCTGTCGGTTGGGGCGGCGCTGATGAAAGGTCTTGATGGCTAGAGGGGGGGTGAATAGCCTTTTAAAATTTTCTACAATGACAAGCTAAACAATTTTATCAATACAATAAATAGCGAGATGCGAGTTTTGCTTAGCCTACGGGGTGTTTGCAAGCCACCTATCCAATTCACAATTCTAGTATAATGACACTCAACCGCACAAGACAAACCGAGAAGGTAACTACAACTACAACTAGCAAGCTACACAAAGAGCTACTCTAGCAAAGCTAACTAGCTACCAAAGATAACTAAGAAAGAAATGCAGAGTTGAGTTAGGGAGTTTCACCGAGGGGCGAAGTATTGAGCCAACTAATATGATCAACAATGAATACCAAGATAACCGAACACCGGGATCAATCAATCACAATATGAGAGTGATGACACGAAGATTTATCCCGAGGTTCACGTGCTTGCCGGCACGCTAGTCCCCGTTGTGTCCCTCTTCACCACGTGGTTCGGTGGCTAATCGGTCTCACACCGAGCCTCTCAAAAGGTGCCACAAGAACCTACCAAATGGCAAAAGGTTGCAATGACACGAGCAATTCACTAATGTTGCCTTTGGCGCTTCGCCGAGGTAGGCACAAACCCCTCACAATCACCGGAGGTGGCCAAGAACAATCACCAACTCTTGCCAACGCCTCCAAGCTGCTCCAAGCCGTCTAGGTGGCGGCAACCACCAAGAGAACACAAGAATCCCGCAGCAAATCAACCACCAAGTGCCAACTAGATGCAATCTCACAATGCAAATGCACTTGGATCACTCAATCTCACTTCGAATATGCAAAGAAGCAAGAGAGATGAGTGGGAGGGGAGTTGCTTAGCTCAAAGTGCTCACAAGTATATCAAATGTTCAAGAGAGAGAGCCTTGAGCCGGCCAACAAGTATTTATAGACGTACCCCTTCGAATATAGCCGTTAGGAACTTGAAACAGCCGAAGTCGCGCTGACCGGACGCGCTGGTCCAACTGACCGGACGCGCCGATCACACAACGGCTCTTTCGCGAAGCACCGACCGGACGCGCTGGTCGCAACGACCGGACGCGCCGGGATCGACCGGACGCGCTGGTCCCGTAACTGACCGGACGCGCTGGTCAAGCCAGAGCAGCGCTCCAACGAAACAGCGACCGGACGCGCTGAAGAACTGACCGGACGCCACAGTGCCCGCGTCCGGTTGGAGTCCAGTAAGCTCCCTGATCGACCGGACGCGCCACCGCGTCCGATCAGACAACCGAAGCATGCGCAGACACTGGACACTGACCGGACGTGTCCGGTCAAATAGAGACCGCGTCCGGTCCAGCGTCCGGTCACTCCTGTGACCTCCGTTCGCCTCCGTTTCTTTTTCGACTTCCGGCGTAGTGGAAAAATAGTCGTTTCAACTCCTTGAAAACGCCTGAATCCCGCCTCGCAAGCTCGGCGGGAGGGAGAGAGGACCCCAAACCCTCTCTACCGCTCAAACTCCAACGCCATCGCAAATGTGCTAACACCACCAAGTGATCACGTCATGTGCGAGTGTGTTAGCACTTTCACAATCATTTTTCGAGGCGTTATTAGTTCTAACCAAATGCATATGATTATGAAATGCACATCTAGAGGCACTTAGGAGTTCAATAGCCGCGTCATTCCCCTCTTTATAGTACGGCCATCTATCCTATAATGTAACCACACCCACTAGGTGTCTTGGTTACTAAAACACAACCCTTAAAGCATATACCTTTGCCTTGATCACGTAGGGTTGCGTCCAAATCCAAGTGTGGCCATCATGATCACCATGTCCATCTTGCCACCAACCTTGGAATGTACTAATCCTCATATGCTACAAACAACTTAGGCATAGGATTAGTACTTAGGCATTGTCACTAATTACCAACACCAAACATAGGACTTTCAGCTGAGCGGCAGACGGCAGCGGCTGCGGCTGGAGCGGGGTCGCATCGCTGGATCCGCTGGTGCCCGGAGCCAGCGAGGCCGCGAGGGCACAAGGCGTGAGCGGCGATGGCAAGCCTAGAGGGTGGAGCGGAGGCGGCGATTCTTGCGAGAGGCCGAGAACGAGGTGAGATGGTAAGGTGCAACTGCGAGACCTAACTAGGCACTGTTGAAATGCTGCTGGGCCTGGTATGGGCCAATATCGACATCGACCAGCGGCCCACGATGCCTCAGCTCGGCGCTTTGCCTCGTCCTCGCAGAAAAACCATCGCCGCGGCGGCTGTGCCTCCGCCGCTGTAAGGTCCTAAATAGCTAGAGGGGGTGAATAGCCTATTTAAAAATCTACAAGCTTCACTAGACAAGTGAGTTAGTAAAACAAACGGCGTAGCAATACTAGCACTAGCTCACTAAGCTATGCAAGCCACCTACACAAGTCTAGTTCAAGGCTAAACACTGACCACACCAACAACTAACTCTACTCCTAATCAAGAACAAACCTACACAAGCTAGAGACAAAGAATAACAAGCTACACAACTAGCAAAGTAGATAAGTAAGCAAAGGAATGAGCTAGGATTGTTATACCGACGTTGATGAGTAGAGATATGTCCAATGAACCAATCAATCAATGCAATCACATACACAAGATGAAATCCTCAGCAAAGAGATGACACAAGAATTTTTACCGAGGTTCACTTGCTTCTCGGCAAGTTAGTCCTCGTTGTGGCGATGCACTCACTTGATGGATCGTGGCTAATTGACTATCAAGAGTCAAACCCTCAGCGGGTGCCGCACATCCACTCACAAGATGGGGATCCTCCAAGCCACGAGCTCCACTAGAGTAGCCAATTCGTGAACTCCCGTGAGGAAAGCTCAAGAACCCCTCACAATCACTTGGTGAGGCTCGAAATAATCTCCAATCACGAGCTCAACACCACCGCTGCTCCAAGCCGTCTAGGATGTCGGGAAACACCCAAGAGTAACAAGCAATCCGTAGCCAACTCAATGGATCAAGTGCCACTAGATGCAACTCTTAAAGCAATGCACTTGAATCTCACTCAATCTCACTAGGATGCATAATCAAGCAATGAGATGAGTGGGAGAAGATGTGCTCAGCTCAAGAGGATGTTAGAGAGTCTAAATGTCCAAGAGAGAACTCCCTAAATTGGCCAAACACATTTATAAGCCACTCCAAAGAATAGCGCTGTTAGGAACAGAGAAATAGCTCTGTTCGCGCTGACCGGACGAGCAGGTCAGATCGACTGGACGCGGCCACAGCGTCCTGTCGCATCTGCGCGACTTCGCCGATGCTCGCCACGTGTCCTCTTTTAAATTTCGTTCATTCGATCTCCAATGGTCACGAAACGTTACCTTCTTAGTCAAAGAATGACCGGACGCGACGCTAGAGTTGACCGGACGCGTTACACCCGGCGTCCGGTTTGAGTCCAGTAAGGGTCCAGAGAGCGATTTCGTCAACCGAACACGTCTGATTGTGACTGACCGGACGCGCCACAGCATCCGATCAAACCTTCCCTCCGCGCTGCTCTCCTGGGTGCGTGACCGGACGCGCCGGTCCCGCAAGTGATCGGACGCTCCGGTCACAAACCCTCGCACTATGCCCCACGCGCCTGCCGGTTGAACTGACCAGACGCGCCAGCCGTGTCCGATCTAGGGTCTGGTCACACGTCCGGTTCAGCGTCCGGTCACCCCAGTGACTTCCTTTCGCCTCTATTTCTTTACCTCCGGCGCAGTGAAAAATAGGCGTTTCACTTCGAACCCAAACCCCTCTCTACCCCTCAAACTCCACCTCCTTCGCAAATGTGCTAACACCACCAAGTGTTCACCATCTTGTGCTCGTGTGTTAGCATTTTCTCAAATATTTTTTCAAGGAGTTAGCATCTCACTAGATCTTAAATGCATATGCTCAAGAATATGGACCTAGTAGCACTTGCTTCATGAGATGACCGTGATTGCCCCTTTTAATAGTCGGCTATCAATCCTAAACCCGGTCAATCACTTCTCTACTCATCTTTAGACCGGCAAAAGAGAATCCTATGATTATACCTTTGCCTTGATCATCTCATTCCTTGTCCATCACCTATGTGCATGTTCACCATCATCTTTATCTTCATGCACTTGTGATCTTATGGCCATCACCATCATACTCCTTGCTCCTTCATCATATGTGTTGCTACGCCTAACTCAATTCACTTGACACAATGACATTAACAACTTGGTGTCATTAATTACCAAAACCAAACTTGGGCTTTCAATCTCCCCTTCCTTTGGCTCAAACTTCGGTGACCTCCAGGGGTGGTGATATGGTGCCCGGCCAAGGGGAGCTAGGGCGGCCGCCCTAGCTCACCCTAGTGGTGGCTCCGCCTATGTCTGCTGCTAGACTTGCCAGTTTACTTTAGAACACGATCGATTTAGAGCATGCTTTGCTTGTCTCAGTAGATAAATTCTTTTTTCCTTTCAAACAAGAACAAGAAGGATTTAATCAAAGCACTGGTGCTTTAATATGGATTCCCATTTCAAAACAAAGTACAATATACGTTAATACTTGCATTATCATAATTATTTTTTCTCCATTTTAACATACGAACATTTATCTATCCCTAATAATAAAGATGCAAAATTTCAGGCTTTTTTTCTTCGTCCATCTATTTGTTTGGTCCGTCTTCCTTTAACTACCAGATGACGGAGAGTTTTTTCTATCTAGACTCATATATATAACATGTGCTCGTACAGGAATCCTAATCTAAATAAAAATCATTCGTTCCACACAGAATATGTTTATACTTTCCAATTTATAATATGCTTATACAGGAATCCTAATCTAAATAGGTTAGGCATTAGTTTCTGTCCTGCCACAGTTGTTGTTGGTCGTTCATTATGTATGCTCCATCACTGGACACTGTAGTCCAACTATGGAGGGTAGTGGCACGAACCGTATTTGGCAATTCGGTGCAACGAGGATTTCATGTGCAAGGCCTTTTCAGGGTGTAAAGTTTTGAGATGTCACAGCGGGTGTCACATGGGGTGGGTGTTTGAATACTAATAAAAAACAAATTACAGAATCCGTCAGTAATCCGCGAGACAAATTTATTAAGCCTAATTAATCTATCATTAGCACATGTGTTATTGTAGCACCACATTGTCAAATTATGAACTAATTAGGCTTAAAAGATTTGTCTCACAAATTAGACGCAATATGTGCAATTAGTTATTTTTTAGTCTATATTTAATACTCTATGCATGTGTCTAAACATCCGATATGATAGGGTGTAAACTTTAGGCAGTGAACTAAATAAGGCCTAAATATGAGAACAAAACGGCAATCTCTGCCTCATAGTCGCATGTGGTAGAACCCATAAAACGCCTGTCCGTTTGGATCACAGAGAAAGACAGTTGCCGTCACTAGGACGCCATGTAGAGGCTCGGAGCAGATCGATGGAGGGATGCTGCACGCCGCTAAGGAGAAGAAGATCAACGCACGTACACAACCCGACGACACCAGGACCAAGGAGGAGACCTATAGAGAAAAGGGTCGATCGTAAGTCGTAATAACAAGGCAAGGCACCACACTCCGGCTGCAGCGGAACCTGGCTAACCAGCGCGCGCCGTGCGGCTCTCAACGGCAGCCCCGCAGCAACATCGCTACGCTGCAATAGCCTGCCACAAGGTGTTGTGTCTCTATGAGAAACAGAGGGAGGCTGATCAACACGCGGCCACCAGAAGAACATACGCACATAGGCTGCATCAACAAAGGTAATCTATGAAAGACAAGAAGCAAACAAGGAGACGGAGCCTCATAGAGGCCAGCGTGGCCAGCCACCATGGGCAGGTAACCTCTTATCTCGTCTTTCTTTATTTGTCTTGTCTTTCTTTGTTTAGCAGGTACATACTACATATATGTGTGGTGAAGACTGGTACGTGAGCTAGCCGGAGCCGGTGCCCATGTTGTGTTGCCCAGTGCATCGTTGAATTGTGTTACGTGGTGATCGCGGTCGTCACTATGGCCAGAGGCAACCAACTGTAATGAAAGTCATGCTCGGTGGTCATCGACTTCGAGTGATCCATTGTCTTGACTTCTAAACCCTTTCCGCAATACTGGTACGTTCCTACCGCCCTCAACTCGGTGGCCTCTATCCGCCCATAGATTTTTGAAACGAGACACCAAACCATATTTCCGAGGACGCATTAATTGCAAGTCCAAGACTTTCTGAGTGGCCTCTTGACTTATAAGCTCATATTGGTTTTCGTAGTTGTTGGCATTGGATTTGACCAATAATTGTGCTTTTAAAGTACATATTGTACCAATAGTGAAGCTAAAAAACCAATAACTTATTTATCTATTACCTATTTTTTTATCCGTCTTCCTCTAATTAACTCCGTCAATATGTGAAAACCTTCTCTATCTACAGCTAGGAATCCTAATCCAAATAAATCTCTTCTTGTCAACTATAGTTCTCTTATATCATATAAGGGAGCTAAAGACAAAAGGCGTGGTGACGATCGATCACGAGGGAAATCAAAACTTCGTTCAATTTCACAATAATACGGACATATAAGCGAGCTAATCGATCACGAGGGACATTAAAGCTTCAATCAATTTCACGACAATACGGACAGCATGAAGGCCGTGAGCACGGCGGCTGCCCCAGGACGCGACGCCCATGGCAGAGCGGGGCACGGTGCCGACGTTGATCTCGATGATGAAGCGGCATGTCCCGGCGGATGGATTGTCGTCCTGGTCCATCGTCTGGTAGTAGATGTCTTAGGCGTTGGAGACGTTGCCCTTGGCGCCGAGGCCATTGTGGAAGATCCTGTAGCTGAGTTTGGTGTAGTCGGCGAGGCCACACGCGTAGCTGACACTGTCGTCCACCTTCTGGTCGATGAGGTTGGCCGACGGTTTGAGCGCGCACCACTTCTTGTCCAGGTACACTTGACGCCCCTGGCCGGCTTCAGCGTGGAGCCGAGCAGTTGCCGCCGATGAGGCTGAGTGGGTGCTAGGGCGTGCCATCGTAGTAGATCGCCCCAGCGGCGCTTTAAGTTGCTCGGCCGGATGCTCTTGCGGTCCTCGTCGATGAGGCTGAAGTGGTAGGTGTCGACGGGGCCTGGCCGGAGGCGATGCGGTACGCGTAATCCAGGTTGGCGTTAGCGTCGCCGTCGGTGGGCCAGCCCACCTCACCCACGACGAAGGACACGTTTTCGAAGCCGTTCCAAGGAAGTGCGGTCACAAGCATGCCTTGGTTGGCGTCGAAGGTGTTCTGGTATAGGTGACGCCGCCGTCGACCACCGGCGACGAGTTGGGGTCCGTGTACAGGCTGATGAAGGGGTACAAGTTGGCCACGAATGGCACGCTCGTGGACGCCAGGAACTGCATGATTGTGAGCATCAGGCCGTGGATGTCCGCACGGAAGTCGCCATCCGACGGCTTCCCCGTTGGCGACTGGTACACGTCGGCGTTCAGCAGCACCGTCACTTTACCTTGTCGCCTAGGCCGATCTTCACCAGCCCCACCTCGATGTTTTGTATCGCGGGGAACATCGTGTTCAAGTACGTCCCGTTGAACAAGAGGGAGCAGAGGTGTCAACGGAAGAGCACCTTGAGTCCTTGACGACGACGGTGTTGCAGTGATAGTGCAGATCGTTCTGGATATACACTTGTAGTTGATTACTGTCTAACTGCGTCGAGTTGGCCGAGAGCAGAGGTAACCGTTGGGCGAGTAGGGAGAGGCACAAGCTAGCACTTGAGCAAAATTCTTTGTGACCGATGCACTTGAGCAAAATTCTTTGTGAACTATACTATAAATATATGATTGTGGTTGGAGTATACATTATATATATTCTTTGTGACCGATGCAAAATGTTGTTTTTAGCTTTGAAAACTGGATAGCGAAACATACAAATTTCTAAATTTGGTAAAATACATAGCACATAAGGTTGCTTGAGAAGGAAGTTGGCTAAACGCGTGAAATGAGTTTACCGCCGGACTAAACCATTTCCTGTCCTAATACTGTGTTAGGATAAAACTGAATCACTACTTCGAAGACCACGTTGGCACATGTGGGAGCGCCATCATCAACGGCTCCTACACCAACAACGCCGCTGCGTATATATAGCAGTGCAATCCACAGTAAGTTCTGAACTCAATATTTTAATTCGATATATACTTAAGGAGTAAGACATTGTCATATATTATTGCCAATGCAAACTTATTATGTATGCATGGACATAAGAAATTATAGTTTTTAAAATTTATGAAGATGATAAAAATATAAACAGATATGCAATATTCCCATTATTATTTTTATAAATAATTGATTATTTTCTTCTAACGTTGTAACACACAGACATATTTGCTAGTATCTATAAAGTTAAAATTATCGTAGATTACTTTTTCCGTGCAACACACGGGCTTGGTGGCCGAGGCAACTGTGGTTGACATGGTTGGATTAGCTGGTACGCCGAGCCGCCACTAGGGCAGCTCCGAAATCAGCACAAAGGGTTTTGGCGGAAAAGTGCGGGATAGTTGAGGCAAAACTGGCTGGCGGCGGGCTGTGAACCAAATTTGAAGAATGTGCAAAAAAAATTTGGAGGGAACGACATTCCAACTACTAATGATTAGAAAAGTTGTATCGAAAAATTGAAACTTATCAGTGACTTAGAAAATAGTTTAAAATTTTTAAAAAGATTTGCAAAGATATTGGAAGAGAAGACATGCTATTGTTTGCTCGGTAGGCCCCACCTGTCGAAGACACAACAAGTTACAATATATTACGTTTTCATAAAGAGAAGACGTAAAATGCTATTTTTAAACTATTGAAAAGTGCATTTTCCTTTTATTTGATTATTTTCCTCCGAGAATAAATGGATTTTTAAACTCATTATTGTTGTTCAATGCACAACATTTGAAATCCAACCTATCTACGATTTTTATAAATTTTAGAATGAAATATTCCATGAACGTGTGTTGAAGGCAGTGTCATTAAGTCATCTGGCTAATTGCGATTACTCGTGATGAGTCGCCCTTATGATTCTCATGACACCAATTATGCCACCGTACCTATAAGTTATTTGTACTATTGTTCAGTATAAAACCATATATGCATCCTTGTATGTACTCCCTCCTTCCACGAAAGAATGTAATTCTCGCTTCCCGAGAAGTCAATCAGTTTGAACTTTGACCAAAATTATATAAAAAAATACTAACATTCCTGATGTAAAATTAGTATCATTAGATTAGTCGTAGAATATATTTTCATAACAAATTTATTTAGAGACATAAATATTAATATTATTTGCTATAAACTTAGTCAAACTTGAGTTACTTTGACCGGCACGAATCACATAATTACATTCTTTTCTGGACGGAGGGAGTATGTTATTAGACAGGATGAGTAGATAGACTACCGACTAGCCTCGACGGTTCGACTAATCAGCACGGTCGACGAGTATTCTTGATTAGTCATCTTATCGGTGGTCTCACGACGAGGCTCGATTATATGATTTGAAACATTGGTTGAAGGATGACTACCCCATGTCATATGGTCCTTCAAGTCAAATTCAAGGCGACATGAACATATCCAAGTGTAGGTCCATTTAAAACTTGCATAAAAAATGTATATGCATGGGGGGTATAAGGTGTCCATAGACACAAAATCTCATTGCCAAATACTCCTTATGAAGATGTACATCTTCATTGGAGAATTACAAAAGAGAGAAGAAAATGTGAAAAGTGGCCATAAGGGGTTGTAACGAAAAGTACAAAAATAAACTCCACTGACATAAATGAATCGAGGTGATACAAATAATTTTTCGAAGAATGTAGAAAAAAGAACCACCTTATTTGGACAACATATGTGAAATCTAAACATGTTCAAAGTTTCTGTTTGGAATAAAAAAAAACCAAACCACCGGATCAGCAAGAACCGGAGAAGAACGTCAAGAACCTCGCGCCGACATGTGGGACCCGCACGTCAGTTGTACTCCCTCCGTCCGGAAATGCTTGCAATTCTAGGCTCGGAGGTGTGTCCGCAAAAGCTTGCAATTGTAGACCTGTAAAGGCTAGCAGCGGTGGGACCTCTCCTCTGCACCTCGAAGGAATCTGCCACCGGCTGCAGGTCCAGCCAATCAGCCATCGAGCTGTGGCATGCGTGCGTGATGGAAAACCAAAAATCTGTCAGTCCAGTAGGGTACATGCGTTTTTTTTCACTTCACTAACTTCATCTTGGGAACCGATATTTGCAAGCATAAGCGCACGGGAATACGCTTCATCGTCAGCGCGGCGCGAGTTGAGGGCTGGGCCGTTCGGCAGATTGGGCCCACTCTGCTGTGCGCGCGGCGCGCAGGCAACACTGAGGACTTTGTCCCACATCACTTTCCTAGATAGCGAAGTACTCCCTCCGTCCGGTTGATTGTGCAACTATGGAAAATGTGCCGTTCAAACTGTGTCAACTTTGACCAAATTTATAGCAAAAAGTATTAACATTTATGTCTCGAAATAAATTTATTATGAAAATATATCTCATAACCAATCTAACGGTACTTATTTTGTCTCATAAGAGTTAGTATTTTTTATATAATTTTAATCAAAATTTGTGATGGTTGATTTCTCGGGATGCGAGAATTGCATATTCATTGGGACGAAGGGAGTACCTGCTTAAATATTTGGTTGCCGTTCGCTGCATCGAACTCACGATTACATCAGCTCGTCTCTAACGCCTTCAGTTTTCTATACAGTGGAGGGTGATGCTCTGTGATAGTTTTTGTTCAGCTGGGTTACATAATCACCAAATAACGTAAGTATAGAGAAAAAAAATAAAATAGAAATTTTAGTTTGGGCTGTGTTTAGATCCATTGAAAAATACACTATGCAAAAAAAAAAGATTTTTCGTCACATCAAACTTATGATACATGCATGGAGTGCTAAATATGGATAAAATCAAAAACTAATTGTACAGTTTGCATGTACTATGATACATGCATGGAGTGCTAAATGTGGATAAAATCAAAAACTAATTGTACAGTTTGGCTGTACTTTGCGAGACGAACGTTTTGAGCCTAATTAGTCAACGGTTAGACAATTATTACCAAATACAAACGAAATGCTATAGTATCGCTACAGTAAATTTTGACACTCCAAATTTGAGAACTAAACACCCCTTGTATAAACTGTGGTCGCTATCTCCACCCACCCGCCCTTCTTCTCCGTGTGTCTCTACCAACCAAATACGCAAGCTAAGGTGGCAGGCCTTATAATTTAGAGAAAATTTTCTTGACACAGGAAATAATGCTTCTCTTCTATTTGCACTAAAACTAAAATTCTTTTCTGTATGTCTTTCACTAGAGTTTTTCTTTTCTATTTGACATTTCCGCCGGTTTGAACGGTTAACGGTGTTAAGTTCTAAGAGAAAAGTCTGTTTTACCCTAGAGTTTTTTTAACGGTCGTGACATTCCATGGTTGATATTGATATTAACGGTCGTGGTTGATATTGATATCTTTTTTTTGAATGTTTTTATCTGGAACTGCTATGTTTCACATTTTGCTTGTGTTAAATAAATAAAGGAATTAATATCATCTTATATAATTACTTATAATTATATACAGTTCAATATACAATCCTTCGGGTACATGAAACACAACAATAAAATGAGATCAACAAGATCCAAATTCATAAGATGATATGCTGCATGATAATAACACATTTATTTTGAAACAATGTCACAGGTTCGAGATAACTAGAAGATTTAGCATCCATGATCATGATAGGAGTAGAGATGGCAACGGGTACCCGAAACCCGAGTACCCGACGGGTATTACCCGATAAAGAGGCGGGTATGGGATAAATTTTCTACCCGTGGGTACGTTATTGGACAAAATCCTATACCCATCGGGTATGGCGGGTACGGGTGCAGGTGTATACTACACATACCCGCATACCCGTGGGTAAGACATACCCGCAAAAATAACTAGCCAACCTCAGTTATTTTAGCGCATATAAGTCATGAATTTGGTTCATTGAGACATCCACTATATTTTTAGTAGATTGCCTTTGTTGTAATGATGCTAATAATGTTTGTTAGCATGTTTGTAACTTGTTGGAAGCTTAGAATAATTTATTTTTGCACGTGACTATTTGATATTTTTAGGTAATTTTCGGGTATGCTATCGGGTACGGGTTACCCGTCGGGTGAGAATTACCCGGCAGGTACGGGTATGAAACTATTTTTTTACCCATATGCGGGTACGGGTAACCCGACGAGTAAAATTTTACGGGTACGGGTACGGGTACGGGTGGGCACTACCCGTCGGGTACGTACCCGTTGCCATCTTTAGATAGGAGTAACATACAGGTTCACATGCACAGAAAAATTCTCACAGGTTTGCATCCATTACATGACACGGACATCTCTAATACAACACACATTTTGGCAATTTTCTCATACAGGAATCACAAACTCAACCTTCTTTTGCTTCTTGTGCTCAGTGCAGGACTACTAGGCTGAAGTCTTTTGCTCCTTGTTGCCATTGCAGGGCTATCAAGCTGCAACAAAAGATTTTTTGGAGCGTTTTTATCTACTTCTTTCTTCCTCCTTTTGCCCTTTAACTTGACAACAGCAAGTTGAACGTGTGCAGCAGCCTGTAGATGCGAGCGTGGTCGGCGAGGGCGCTGATTCCCCGTGTTGATCAAAGTCTGCAATGATATATTAATCTATGATGATTATTAAGGGAAGAAGAATCTAATAGCATGGTAGTTAGCATTAGTGGGGCTGCATGCATTGCTGAAAGGCCTTGTTAAAAACATGGGTATGACTTTGCACGACCATGGTTCTTCATAAGGACAAAGCAATGAACATTGAGCTATCAATGGAATCATGTTTGGGGCAATATCATCATCTGGGGGCAGTGGCAACATCCAATGCCTTCACGTTATGGAACCTCAAATCTAGAGACATTGTTGTGGCATTCTATGAGACCCATCTTGTAAACTAATAACTGAAATAAAATGGAAGTTCCTATTCATACATACTGAAAATGAGAAATAAATCTCAGGGAGCAATCATAAGAACTTAATTTTCATCAAACAGAAACAGGCAACTTTTATTTTTATTTATACCAAAAATCGGCTATACTTCATTGTCATATGATATCTAGTGGCAAAGTGAAGCTTTATCCTCCAGTTGCTAACAGACCATAGTTCTTAAGGCGTAAAGGCGATGCACGGCGATGTACCACCGCCTAGATGCCTAGGCGCCCGCCTTGCTCGCCTAGGCGCCCACCTTGCCTGCCTAGGCGCCCGCCTTGCCTGCCTAGGCGCCCATTCTGCAAGGCGATGGGGGACGCCTAGGCGACGCCTTGAGAACTATGTAACAGACCATCAAACTTTTCAAGAGTCAACATTGCGTATCAACCATAATCTAGAACCATTGTTTTCAGGTCGTCCGATTAATCGTGATTAATCGTCCTGGTCGCCCCAGGGACTCGATAAGGTTCCTCGACTCGACCAGTTCAACCAGAAACCTGGTCGTCCGATTAATCGTTGATTAATCGCGATTAATCGTCCGACCAGGCCATGGACGACCAGTTTGGGAACTTCTTGTTGGCCCTACTTTGTATTGATTTGTTGCTTGATTAGAACCATTAGATGGCTATTGGAGATGGAGATGGAGAATTCCATTTGAATAATGATTTGTTGCTTGATTAGAACCATTAGATGGCTATTGACTAGTTTGCCTACTTTGTGTTTACTGTTGAACACTTGAACACTTTAGCTTATCTATTCTGTACTGAACTTGAACTTGGTTTTGTAATATGCTGGCAGCTAGCTGTATGGCTACTCTGGTCTGCTAATTTGTAGCTATTTGCTAGTGCAGCAGTGCTGCTGTTAAGGTGTGTCAAGATCAAGACTGCATTAGTGTTGCTACTTGCTAATTATGGTCCTCTTTGGTCCTGTAGGCTTGCAGCAACAATTCAGCGAAGAACTGGAGTTTGGGACAGGAATTTGGACCTCTGGACAGTGTAGAAAAGAGAAGAAAACAACTCCCACAAGTAAGTCACTAGCTAAACACTAATGCAGTCTTGATGCTTGCGTTATTGTGTATACTATATAGTATATATAGGTCTATATATATAAGTATATATGTCCTGATAAGGTGGACGATTAGGTGGACGACCAGGTCGACCAGGGTTCAATTAATCGACCTGGTCGACGACTAATCGCGATTAATCGTCCGGTCGACCCCAGGGCGACCAGGTTCGACCAGCCAACCTGAAAACAATGTCTAGAACAGACTCAGACCGAGAGCTGTATGCCTACATGTTTGTGTACTGTCTAAAATACTAAATGCATACCAGAACAACTATTGACTTCTCCGAATCAGGGCTAACAAAGTGTTTAGTTTGTGACAGTTCAAATCAATTCCAATCAAATAGATGCTGGACGGAGGCAAAGATTAGTGGAAAAAGCAATATGGATCAGGTGCAGAGAATTTAATAAGAAGATCACATGACGTACCTGAAGCTGAACGTGTGCAGCAGCCCATCGATGCATGCGTCCGTGGCCGCGTCGCCCTCCTCCGTGGCCGCATCGCCCGCCACCGAGGCCGCGTGGGGCGCCTGCTTCGCCGGGCGGGGCGCATGCTTGGCCGCGCGGGGCGCCTGCTGGGCCGCGCCGCCCGCCACCGTGGTCGCTCCGCCCGCCTCCATGGCCGCAACCTCGATCTAGGGTTACGGGGAGTCCGCTCCGCCCGTACGAGCGCAGCCACGACTCGAGATGAACAGCCACAACTCCCTGAGGCCACCGAGTTCTTTTGCTTCCCTCAAAAGGGCATTTTGGTCTTTTGCCGTTGCCTCCCTTAAATAGGAAAGAAAAACTCAAGCAGGAGATATATAGTTTCACTACCAAATAAAAGAGGAGCACTATTTCTGATGTCAAATAGGAAATTTTCTCTATAATTTATTTGATTTATTTAACGTTGTATTAAGCCCAATCAAGGTACGAGAATCATACAATAAACTAGCAGGTACCCCCGTGCTAGTCGGAACTACAGCACATCATATGATCATACATGGAACCAAAATATGAGTATAATTAGTTAGAGACGGGTTGTCATTTAAGCCCTTTGTAGGATAATATTAGCATAGTGTAGGGATTGCAAGGTATCAGGTAATTCATGCTCGAAAAGTTGTAGCAGCAGTAGGCCATGTATTATTCTATGTCCATTTACTACTGTTTCTCGGTGTACATGGTGTTACAAAGGTTAGTTTTGTACATAGTGGTATTATTGTAGTCGTAGCGAATTGGTACCTTGTAAGCAGGGAGCTGTTTAGACACAACAGAGAGCATGTGTAATTGTTACATGAGGACAGAAGGCACCGTGGACTGAACCTGAGACAATAAGACTTGAATTAGAGAATATCAAATAAGAGGTGGTTGATGGTAAAGGAAAACCAACGGGAGTGAGCAGTGCCCAGAATTCCCTAACAAACAAATAAATAAACTGATTATTAAGACCAGATAACCAATTGTAGGGAACCGCCTATTTATGTGCAGCAGCATGAGCAATGGCTATAAAGAGTCGTTGTTGCGAAAGATGTAATTCATTACGGACAATGCTCTAAAGGCATATACTACTATGGTTATGTATCAACAACTTCAGCGTCAATACGGAGGAATGGATTTTGAGTAAAATTATTGATGAGAGCCGAAACAGCAATCCCCGTATAGGCAAGAACAGGTAACCATCTACATTGTGCGTACAACGTTGCATAGGTACCTCGCTAATGTGGAAAGGATTAAGCACAGAATTAAGCACATAGAGATTTGCAAGCAAATTACGCAGGTCAAAGATACCTGCATAATGATTACGAAACATGTGGGTAAGCAGGAAACTAGAAAATATTATGTGATCAGCACCAGCAGTCCTTACCCAAAGATGTTGCCTTGCTTGATGATGTCAATTCTCTGGTCCTTTCTCCTTTGATGTCGAAAATGGTCAAGGTCGGTGACATTACCAAACTGCATGTGCATAGGACATTTTTTTTGTTCAGAAAGCATGGACCCAAGAACTAAGGCAAGACATAAGTGATTAAATGTAGCTAAATAGAAAAGATACATTGTTTTGTAAAGAATAAGGGTTGTAGCAATATAAACAAAGGGGATTGCTTGTTTTCATACAGAAAAGAATATATTTAATAAGCAGGCACCTGCTCCCTTTACCTGAAGCTCTCGTTGCACCCTTTTCCTCTTTAACAGAGGCAGTTTCTTCAGGAGTTGAATTGGCAAAAGCAACACTTTGTTCATGTTTGACTTCTCGCACAGCTGCAAAGGCATGGAAGAAGGTAAGGCATTAAAGTTGCACTTTATTCGGACAATAAGGACCCTGACGTATTGATTCATAGATAGATTTTTCTTAATAGAATAGGAATGTGTTTCTTTAAAAAGGCGTAGCACTGCATAATCAGTCATCTCGCCGAATTGGACATGCTGTTTTAAGGATACGACAATAAACAAATAGGGAAAAATCTAGGAAATAAGGCCAGCCTAAAAAATAAGCGTAATGACATCATTTGATCTTTTGTAGCTAGGTACAACGGCAGGCACTGAGAAATAGCATCATTTGCAGCAGTTCATGTTGCCGGCACATAAAGAAAACAATGGAATTGCAATAGACGTAGGCAGGGAAGTGGCATGATAGGATAAATAAGCAGGTAGCAATACGTATGTATACATGAACATGTTGTGGGGCTTTGGAGATCATCAGTCTATAATCCCAACGTACATGGGAGTTCATTTTAATCACAGACTATACAACTCAAAAAAACATTTTCGTCGCCTGCAGCAAGCATCAGGAGATCGGAGATCATCAGCCTGTATGGGAGTTTATTTTCATGAGAGGCTATACAACCAAAAACAACATTTCCATCACCTGCACCCAGCATCAGGGGAAAAACAGCAGGTGTTCATGGGCGTGGCACTGAAATCAGTAAAAATCATTGTGTGCAGGAATGAAATCCGTGTGATAAACACCGGAATCAGATAGCAGTATGGAGGTTTGTCCTAAATTAGCATATCTATGAAATCTTAGCTGAGAAGACGAAGCAGGGAAAGCACCTAAAAAAGAGAGGCACATGTTCAGATTAAGATGAAACCTGGAGGTGAGAGAGGGAGGGACATACAGAGCAGACCTTGAGAGGCGGCAGTGGAAAGGGCCGCTTGCCCAATCAACCGCACAAAGGAAGAGACGGAGGGAGAGAGGATGCGGGGGAGGAGGCACGGGACGGCGGAGGAAAAGGGAACAGCCACCTGCCGCGAGATCCGGTGGCCGAGCCGAGGCAGTGTTGGTGATGCCGCGTCCGTGCAGGTGGCCGCTCGCTCGAGTCAACGGCGCGGGGAGGGGCGCGCCTGTACCATGGCTGGTCCTCTTGCTGGCGCAGCCGGGCCGCGGCGGCCGGTGGCTAGGCTGCCATGCTGGGGGGCCACGTTGCTGCTCCGCGCAGGAGGCCGGGCGAGTATGACCACCGCGCGCAGATCCGGAATACGTAGGCGACGGGGAGGGAAGGTGCGGCGGCGCGAGGAGGACGGGCAGAGCGGGGGGCGGCGTTGGCAGGGGCGAAGAGGGAGCGTGGGGAAGGAAGGCTCCTGAGGGCAACGTGGGGGAGGGGGGAAGGGCGGAGAGGGAGCAGCGGCGCGGTAGGCGCTGAGGAGGGGACGCTTATTTTTGGTCGATGGAAGCGAGGAGAAGGCTCTAGAGAGGGTGACGACGCGGCAGGCATCCGATGGATGGGGAACATCGGGCAAATGCATACAGTGTTAGACTACCCGCACTCATAGACCTCTATATTCATCCTCTATACGTCCTAGTCAGCAAGATTCTCTTCTCTATACTCAATTCTCCCGCACTCATTCATCCTCTATATCATCCTCTATCCACTATCCACTGTGGGACCCACTTGTCACTTTATCTAAATATATCCATGTGTTATCTAGTTTTGAAGGATTTATTAAGACGAATTTAATGGTGTAATCGAAATTTAATTTGGATTTTTGGTTTGTGAGTTATAGCATTTTTTCCTTTGTTTAGCTAGTGGGGTTCGCCACTGTAGAGTATAGAGTAAGCACTGTACCACTCTAAATATAGAGTGAGAGAAAAGATAGAGTATCGTTTTAGAGTACCCAGTGCAGCAGTTTTTACTCTATATTCATACTCTAAAGCTTTAGAGTATCGTTTTAGAGTACCCACTGCGGGTAGTCTTACAGTGAGGAGAAGTGGGCGACGTGGCCTCACGGTCGAGGAGATATACAGCCGTAAAGGTAAAGGTAAGGATAGAGTCTGGTTTAGATGCACCCAAAAGTTAGAATTTTTCACTCTATCCATCACATCAATTTTTAGCCGTTTGTATGGAATATTAAATGTAGGTAAAAAAATAACTAATTACACAGTTTAGTTGGAAATCACGAGATGAATCTTTTGAGCCTAGTTGGTCCATGATTAGACAATATTTGCCAAATAAGACGAAAGTGGTACTATTTATTGGGTTGAAAAAATTTACAAAGTGACCAAGCGCTAGATATGCGTCCCGTGCGTCCAATATTTTTTGCTACTATAAAAAAAACACATGAAGGGGCGTCGGGCCTCAAGGCAATGGGTCAACGTATGGGCTGCCCGGCCCAACGCTTAACGCTCGGTGCGTTAAGATTTAGGCCCCGTTCGGCTGAAAAATACTGTTGGCTGATTTGTTATGAGAGAAAAATACTGTTTCGACTGAAAAAACTAGTTGAAAAAGATGATTATAAGTCAGATGAACAGAAGCCTCAGGGTGTTGGGCCTTCTGCGCTTCCAACTCTCATACAGCAGGAATCAAGAAAAGCAAGCATCCTACTCGGCCCATCAAGTCGTCTTCCTCCTCCGACCTCGTCCCGCAGCAACGCAGCAGCAGCGTCAGCGCTTCCTCAAAAAAAAAAAAAGCAGCGTCAGCGGCACGGCTCCTCGGTAGGCCATGTCCGGCGGCGGGTGCAGCGTACGCGCCATCTGGATCCTCACGACCAACGACACCGTAGCCTTCTCCAGGTACCCATCCGAGCTTTTCCGGTCAGGATTTGGCCCCTCTGATCCCATGGGGCTCACCTCTTCCTTCGTTGCGCCAGGCGGTTCGCGGTGGTGGAGAAGCGGTGGCGTGCCGCGTGGGAGGCGGAGGAAGGATACGGAGAGGGAGAACGGAGGGGCACTGGGGCGGCGCCGTTGCCGCTGCCCGCCGACCACGAGGTCGCCGCCGCATTCGCCGAGCGCCGGAGAAGGTTCGCTCTGTCTTTCTCTTGGTCCTTGAGCTAGCTTTCTGTGCTGTGGATGTTTAAATACAGTTACTGGATTTTAGTTGTGAGTACAAGTGAATTGGGACTAAAGATACAATTGGGACGGGTGTTAGGACATTATTTAGAGTTTCTGTATAATGATAAAATGATACGACTTTTTTTTTTTGCCTGAAAACACTACAATCTGAAAGCTCCTAATGCATGTATAGCAGCAAACAAATACTCGCTCCGTTCCAATTTATAGGCCATTTTTGCTTTTCTTGATACACAACTTTTATTACTCGTATGTATCTAGACACAGCGAATATCTAGAAAAGCCAAAACAATCTAAAATTTGGGACAGAGGGTGCTAAGTAGCTACGGTTCTTACAAGAACTGCGATTAATTGTCTGCACTTCATTCTCTGAAACTGTAAGTAAGCCTGTGTTGTTGTGGCATAATTCAGTAATGCTGTTGGGTGTGAGAAAAGATGTGATACATATTTGACAGACATTTGACGCTCTGCAGGGAGGGCACTGCACACGGTTCAGGCATCCGTACAAACGTATCATCTGTGGGACTGGATTCTTGGGTTGATGATCCAATTACCCGCCACATTATCTCGCTACGCATGGATAAAGAGGAAGGGGATGGATTTATGCTGTGGCCTGTGGTTCTGCAAAAGCGTGGAGGGTATTATGTCCTTGTGTTGCCTCTGGTGGATCCTCAGCCATTTAGAGCATATGAGAATCTCTTGAAAAGGTCTGATTGTGGGAGTTCGGCCAAGGAGAACGGCAATCTTTCTTCTATCCTGTTCAATCTTCCATGCATAACAGGGTAATGTAAGTTTGCTTACCTACTATATTTTCATGTTCTTTATTGAAGTTTCATTCTATTGACCATCAACCAACCAGCACTTCATCAAATGTATAAAAACTTGTGCGAGATTTTTTAGAAACAGAGAGCAAAGCCCCTGATGCCCTTTAAGATTTTTTGGAAGTGATATAATGACATCTTTAACATTTAGTTAACAATCATGATCGTTACATGAAAAGCTGATATAATTCAACACCAGCAACCTAACTACCTTCCACGCTTGCACTTTATGTTCAATGTAGAGCATTTATGGTTGCTCATGTTGTTGGGGACATAATTACTGGTGATATTGCTGAACCTGAGGTGATCGTTAGCTCTGGGCCGTCTGTTGGTGGACTCTTGGATTCATTGACTGGAAGTATAGGCATTTCAGCACGAGCTAAGCCTATTGCCGCACCTGTTGCAGCACCAACTTCATCGCTCTCTTCTCCTGTTGGTGCTGCTCAATCCGACTCCTTAAAAGGTGGTGTAAGGCCTTTTGATAAGGATTTACTGTGGAACTTCATCATTGGTGCAATGCCTTTTGGTTAGTGTTAGCAAAGCCTCCTATCATGGCATATAATACTTCATGTTCTCTTGTAAAGCTTCTTCATGGATCTATACTCTAATGAACCAACTTAGCTAATAGTTCGTTTTGGCAGGCACACCTCAGGATCTCAATTATGCCAATGTTACTTCGATTAGAACTACTGGATTTTCTGGTGATCCTCTTCCGACAGACCAGAAACAACCTGCCTGGAAGCCCTACCTGTACAAGGGGAGGCAAAGGATTCTCTTTTCTAGCCTGGAGACTATAAATGCTGCACTGTATGACCGTGATGATGTGCCAGATTTCCTTTCTGTTTCAGGACAAGTGACCTGTAGGGCTGAACTTGAAGGACTACCTGATGTTTCTCTGCCATTGACTGGGTTAAAAACTGCTCATGTCGAGGTGTCATCATTCCATCATTGTGTTCAAGCTTCAGAGCCCACTGCTAATAAGCAAACCCTGGTTTTTCAGCCACCATTAGGAAATTTTGTATTGATGCATTATCAAGCACCATGCAACATTGCTCCTCCTGTTAAAGGGTTCTACCAGTTGTCCATGGTTTCTGAAAATGAAGGTGCTTTTCTATTTAAGCTTACATTGATGGAGGGTTACAAGTCTCCCTTCATTATGGACTTTTGCATGATTACAATGCCATTCCCTCGAAGAAGAGTTGCATCGTATGATGGAAATCCATCAATTGGAACAGTTTCAATGACAGAGCATTCAATTGAATGGAGAATTGTTTCAAGCGGCCGAGGACTCAGTGGTAGGAGCATTGAGGCTACCTTCCCTGGTACTGTTAAATTTCTGCCTAGAACAGTACACAGAATAAATTCATCATTTCGATCAGTTTCAAGCACTGCATATACTGAAGATAGTGACAGTGAGCAAGATAACGTTAAGAATGGAGCTAGTTTGGATGACTACATCATGGAAAAAATCAATAAGGATCTGCAGGCAGTTGATTTAGAAGAGCCATTGTCTTGGCAAGCGTATAATTATGCTAAGGTATGCCTCTACCAAACGGTGTAGTAGGAGAGCTTGAGAAACTTTATTGTCAGTTCCTTTTGTTTTGAACATGGGGTCGTAAGTAATTACCATACCTGGGAATGGTATGCTTGATCTCCTTTGTCATATTCCCTTCTTCATCTTGGTAAGTTATAGCTAACTATGTTGGTTCATATAGGACTGAAACACTTGACTTACGTATTATTTCTTCGTATAGTATCTAGGCCCAAAACTGATAAAAATATAACTGGAAATCAGTATTACACTTCATTTATATCAATTAGGAGTATATTGGTGGTGCCGGTGGGTATTGGGACCTGTTTATCCTTCTATGCATTCATGTTGTCTAATTTCCAAAGACTTTCCTAGATTCTTTTGTCTGTCTTTTCTTTTGTTTTAGTTTCTTGTTAGGCTTCTTTCTTCTCAGTTGATTGATTATGATCCACTTCTCTAGGTTTCTTTTAAGATCACTGGAGGCACGCTGTCTGGTCTTACAATTGATCCAAAATCTGTAAGTTACAAATTACCTTTCTCACTCAACTGTAGTGAGCTGTCATCAATAAATCCATTGTTTGGCTAAACATTATTATCGGATCCACAGATCTTGTAGACAATTATGTTCATAAACTTATTGGCATATATATCTATAATGAAATATTGTTGATAATCACTGCATTTTGTTAAGTCGCAAAATGGCAATCACACCTCAACATGTCACATGCGGTTACAGATTTATCTAGCCACCTGCCCACAAACACATATGGAAACAATAACATCTAGATTAAAATGTTGTGCTATTTTGGTAGTAGCTCAAGTCCGAGAAAATCATGTCTCAGTTTGAAGTCAGGCAGAATTTCTTTACTCAAGATTTCTGCTTAAACGCTCTCCACCTTAAAAGGCCCTTTTTTTGTCAGCGTGATGATGTTGTACTGCTGCACAGGTGATAGAATAGGTACTGAGGTTGCATTGTGCACTTGTGATAGTGCTAGAAGTTCTTTTTTTGTATCTGATGCTTTATTGAAATATAGATATGAACCAAAATACATCATGTTTTGATGCTTTAATGACCTCCTGCAGATAAACATCTATCCTTCTGTAAAAGCCCCAGCTGAATACTCAATGCAGGTATCGTAATCTTGAAAGCTATACAATTTTGCTCCATCAACTATTAAATAGTGAACCTGCTGAAATTGGATAGCGAGTTTAGCAGCAGTTTTGTATTAAGTCTTATCTTCTGTCACCCTACAGTTGTGTACGCATGCATCTAAATAAGCTTGCTATGTCAGTGCGGAGATAGTGACAAACTAATACACACTTGATATGCCACCACGGTGCTTTTTGTGGCTTCTCTTACAAGAATCTCTCTTTCTAAAATGGCCACCTGAGAACTTCCTGTCATTTCTATTGCTGTTAAGTTTCAGAAAATTACAGACTTATGCTAAAAAGCTGCCGAGAGACAACTGTCTCTGTAGCAGTTTAGTACTGAAGAAAAACAAGTACAGTACGTGGTACTTTAAGTGGCTTTGGTGGTTGACTATTCTTCTGATTGCGCTCTTCAGCTTCATGCCTGCTTAGTTTTTTTTTCCTTCTTCAGAAAGAAGACTTGATATTTTCATTACTCCATTTTGCAATAAAACACTTACTATTTGCCTGATCTGTCTAAATTTGAATTCACTTGGTTAACTAATAGCTGCAAGAGTCTGCTTGTCTAATTGTGAGAGGCATTGATGAGATAATGGTCTTTTGATAACTGACATGATGTGCGTTTTGTTCACCCCTTTGACAGGCTTCTTCTGGAGATTACATACTGTGGAACACCTTAGGAAAATGTCCGACAGCTGTGTTGCCTAGAGAATTATGACCGTCAGTGTTTTCCAGCATACGATGCCATCATATTTTTGTGCCTGTACAGACTTTCAGAGCTGTCCACATTGTTTATCCTATGCTGGGAAGTTTTTGTTCCTTTTGTATTTAGGAGTTCTTTTTTTTTTTACCAAGGAGAAAAACTATAAGCCTACAGATCTTGCTGTCTGAAGCCCGATGACGAAATACCATCCTGAAGCCATGATCTTATGGGCAGTGGGATTTCCCATCTGTTGTGGTTGCGGACCTTTTGGTAGCTCTTACAAGTGAGGATTTGGTGTACCAGCGAGATTTAAGCGAGAAATCCATATTACATGCTGCTGTTGCAATGCCTTGTAACAACACTAATACAGGAGCGAGGCTCATCACATGTTACTATTATACGTTCCCGTCTGTTTAACTTCTGTCATGTTTTGGTTAGGGAAAAGCTAATTGACAATCTTAGTGATTTGGATTTGCTCATCCGGCTTTTGCTGTGCCGCCGTGCATCATGCCAGATGCGTTCTGCGGCAAAAAAAACTAATTATACAGTTTGGTAGAAAATTATGTGACGAATCTTTTGAACCTAGTTAGTCCATAATTGGATACTAATTGATAAATACAAATGAAAGTGCTACAGTAGCCAAAGAAAGGTAGGTGCCTGCAAAATATAGCTATTTATTTTATAAAGAATCTCTATGTCTCCCTTCTCTTCTGTTGCTGAAAAGATGTAGAAAATTTTCCTTGTTCTGATCCTATGGTGCAGTGCAACGACGAGGCTGCATAAAGCAGGAGAAGGCGATTGGCAATGGCACACTTTTTATAAAGATAAATAAAGAAAGAGTAGCCAATTTGACTTGAGTATGCTGCCACTTCCGCGCAGCCCCTCCACTTTGATCGGAATCTGAATCCACAATAAGGGCCTGTTTGTAATGAAGGAATGCAAAACAGAGGAAAGGAAAAAAACACAGGAAAGAAATAGGAATGTGATACGAAAATAGAGGATTGAGAAAACAAAGGAAGTGAACTTGAGAGGTGTTTGGAACATAGGAATTCAAACGCAGGAAAATTCACTTTTGGTGGGTCCGATGGCAGTGATTAACACAGGAAACAATGAAGGGATTCATTTCACTCTCTCTCTTGACATGTGCTTGCCTCGGGCAACCACGCAGGAAAAGAAAACACGAAGATTGACCGGATTCTTTTTTTTTTCCTGTAAAATGAGCATCTGCCCCTACGGTTCCGGAGGAAAGGAATCAGCATTTCCTTTGTTCCAAACGCTCGCTCTTACTCCCGTTCCTCCGTTTTGCGATTCCTACAAATTTCGTTTGAAGTTCCTTCAATCCAAACAGGCCCTAAAGCATAAACCACACCAGAGATCGATTGCCATCGCTCCTCCCCCCACCTCTGCGCTCCACCTGATTGATTGGTTCCACTGCGGCTACCTGCGATGAGTGCCGCCGTGCCGCCGGCGATGGACCCCGCGGCGGCGGGGGAGATGGCGCGGGAGGCCGCCGCGTGGTGCGCGCTGCACGGCCTCGTCGTCGGGGACCGCGCCGACCCGGTTAGCCCGAGCTGCTGATTCTTAGCTTCCCGACTCCTCTTGTCTTGCACACACACTCTCAGTCTTAGAGCGCGCCGAATTTCCACATCCACTCGGTAGTCGGTACGGTCGGAATGAAGCGAGGTTAGGGGAGTCGCCGTCTTATTTTCTGTTTTCTCGTCTGAACGAGACGGGGTTGATCAATTTGTTGCCGTACCGGATTTATGGTAGACACTAGACTAGTTTTGGGCTTAGCAGACACTAGCTGCCCACAGCCCAGTTCCTGAATTTCTTTGTTCACTTAGCTTTGACAAGTTCAACTTTGTAATGTGCTCGTCTCCACCAGTTTGTACGGATTCACCTTGCTAAATGTATCATGAACAAGTTTTTTATGCACCAACACGGTGGCCTTAAAAATTGTTGTTCGATCAGTAGTACTATGAAACATTGTGGTAATAAGGTTAGATAGAACTGGATGCAACTGCCAAACTATTATCCGGGGTCCAGATCCCTGAAAAAAAGCATCTTGATTGAACCCCTGCAGAGATCAGCAACAGTCCCTGGTGTTGGTTTGGTTCATGCTCCATTCTCCCTGCTCCCAGCACACCTTCCAGAGCCCTTTTGGAGGCAGGCGTGCGAGCTTGCTTCCATTTTTAACGAGCTTGTGGACCGTGTTAGCATGGATGGGAATTTCTTGCAGGACGCTTTGTCCAAGTAAGTTTTTCTTCCTCCCCAATATTGATTTCTATTAAAATTATCATTCAGAGCTCTGTTTGCCGCTTGAATTCATATAAGCTGTGCATTACCAGAGTGCCACTGTATGCTCTCATTGATCAGATTGTTGAAAATTTTAAATAAAATCTGTCTAATATTTGAAAAACAAAATGTTCAGTTTTGAGTAAATAAAATGACCATCCATGTCAGAGATTGAAAATTTCTAAGGAACTGTTGGACTGATGAGATTGGTTGATCATGTTATAATTTCAGAACAAGGCAGGTTGATGATTTCACATCTAGGCTCTTAGAAATTCACAGGAAAATGATGGAAATAAATAAGGAAGAGGTAATTTACTGCTTTACTCTCTTCTTTTTTTTGCAAGGAAAGTTTACTAACCTTTACTACTGAGTTAATTTCTGAACCTCACTATTATTAAGCACATCTTATCTCTAACTTCTTGGTGTCAACTTCTTAACCTGAATATTAAATAGCAGTAGACATAAACCCAAAGATCTTTTCTCTACCATCTTTTTGGGGTTGGGGACGGTGGTAATGTTTTTTGTATGGAAGTATTGAACATTGATCCAATATTTACCAGAATATTCGCTTAGGGTTGCACCGATCAGATTATATGATGGATTCAGGAACCAGTTCTCTTCTTCAAATAGAGCTCAACACCATTTCAGCATCATTTCCTGGGCTTGGTTCCTTAGTTAGTGATCTTCACAGGTAACACCCAGCCATTCATTTCTATAATTGGACTTTCTTTCTGTATATGAATGTACTTTATCTTTTTTTAGAAGCTGATAAAAGAATTAGAAAATGCTGTCATGATTTAATGAAAACTTAGGATGTAAAAGCTATGTTCTTTTAAAAATTATAGATTTGTCAAACTTGCTAAATTAGACATGGTAGAAGAGTAGGTCTGTAATAAGGGCCACTTCATATGTTTAATTTTACATTCATATGGAAAATGAATATCATTAGTTATCCACAGAGCTATCCATCACAAAGTCTTCATGCATGATTTTCTGAGTAGCCTCTAATATTTATTTACCTTGCTCATTGTTTTTCGCCTTTACTGTACATAGACTCTCTTGGCTTTGCCTCCTGTTTCTGTTAAGAAAAAGAAAAGAAAGGAAAAATGAATGACAAGATTCAGTCAAGTAGCACACTTTGCAAAACTATTATTTTGCAACCACATTACTGATATCAGTTGGAAATTTATCATTCTAGAAGTAAGGAAAAGCTAGCGATATATTATGTATCCACTGCATGCTTTTCTAGTAGGGCTATAATTCTCTGGAGGACGAAGGTATATAGTGCTAAAGAGATTTTATTGACAGCTCCAAGTTCTGTGCATACAATTTATTTCTATTTCTTACCAATGAATCTACCTGGGCGTTTCTCTTTTTTTGCGAGTGGGGTTTCTTATTAGTTCAATGTGTCAGCATTATTATTATTGCATGATGTAGATACAAAATTGCTCTGCAGGACCTTAATTAAACAGCATGGGACTTTATTAGGTCTGGAGCACAAGAGGGTTCCTGCAAATGCGGCTAACACTCAATTTGCTGAAGCATTGGCCCAAGCATGGGCTGAGTTTAATATTGACAGGTTTGGTATGCTCTGTTTGAAGATATATGATTCTTATGCATTCTATTTAATGAATATTAATTGTTATCTTTTCCATTATTTTCTCAGTGCTGTAATTATGATGATTGTTCAGCCAGAAGAGAGAAATATGTATGATCAATACTGGCTTTTGAAACATTTGCAAGACTCATATCCTTTTATGTTCTGCCTTCATGTTTTCCGTAATGATCAAATCTATAATTCCTTGTGTTGCTTTCATGCTTAGTGATTAACTGTTATTTGGTTTGACTTTTATCAGTTGTCTTTTTAACCCATGTAACTGCTATACCTTTCTTTAGTTTCCCTTTCCCATCCTTGAGTTAGTCTTGTCATTGCCTTTCACACCTATAAGAATTTCTTCCAAGTTTTGGTGCTAAGATTGTTTATTATTTTGGGATCAATTTCAAGTGTTTATTAACTATTTGTTCCTGAGCAATATGAAAAATCATAAGATCAAACTTGTGTTCCCTTGACAATTTATTACACATGGCATAACAACTGTAAGGAAAACCTTATCGCAGGTGGAAGCTGAAGGCCAGGTTCTCCCAGATGGAACTCTTCTTGTGTACGAATCCTGATTGATTACTGATTTATGCTTAGCATTTTAGCATCATCTTAACCTTTCAGTGTGCTGGGTTTATGCTTAGCATTTGAGAAGCATTTTAATCTTTCAGTATGCTTATTAATATTCATTTTTAAATGCAGAGGTGGCCAGAAAGTTGCTGTTGTGTACTATAGAGCTGGCTATACACCAAATGATTATCCCTCAGAAGCAGTATGAATACACCTTTTGCCTATTGTTAAAAGTCTTTTGTGTTTTCAGTTATGAAAACTAACTGCCCAAAAATTAAATTCTTTCAGACTTTTCAGTCTTATCCTTAATATATTTGGGTCTCTGTATTTCCCTGTTACACGTGAACTTCGTTCTTGCAAATAAAGTCAAAATACTTTGATTTGTATTGTTCCCATATTGGAGAGGTAGTGACATACTGGTTGTTTTTGTTGATGATAATATGCTTAAATTGCCATTATGAGCTTCATTTATGTTCTAGGAATGGAGTGCAAGACTTATGATGGAACAATCATCTGCTGTAAAGTGTCCTTCAATATCATATCATTTAGTGGGAACCAAAAAGATTCAACAAGAACTAGCAAAGCCTAATGTGCTTGAAAGGTGATCATATTTTTTTAGTGACAAAGGGTAGTACTTCTTGAACATTTGTGTCGAGCATATTTTGTTCCAGCATTTCTCAATTTCTAACATATAATTATCGGATCATTATTAGTCTTTGGTGTAATATTTAAAACTTCACCTTGTTCTTACTGTCATTTGTTCTGTCCATATAGGTTCCTTGAGAGTAAGGAGGAAATTGACAAGGTTCGCAAATGTTTTGCTGGGCTATGGAGTTTGGATGATGAAGAGATTATAAAAACTGCAGTGGAAAAACCTGAGTTGTTTGTGTTGAAGCCTCAACGTGAAGGCGGAGGTTCGTATCCATTGACATATGCATATCATTTCTTACTGTTTCTTGAATATGCAATTTGTGGACAGGAAACAACATCTACGGTCTTGATTTGAGGGAAACACTTGTCGGACTCCAGAAGGAAGGAGGAGATGCACTTGCAGCCTACATACTGATGCAAAGAATCTTTCCAAAAGCTTCTCTTGCTTATCTGGTTCGTGGTGGTGTTTGCCACGAGGGTCTTGCAATTTCTGAGCTTGGAATATATGGAGCTTATCTGCGGTATAGTAACTTCAGAAATAAACACAATAGTCAATAGTGCTTTGCATATGGTGCTGGTTTTTTCTGATGAAGAGTACTACACTACTCGATTTTTGATCAGGAACAAAGATAAAGTGGTCATCAATGAACAATGTGGTTACTTGATGCGAACGAAAGTTTCTTCATCAGATGAAGGTGGCGTAGCTGCAGGGTTTGCTGTTTTGGATAGCTTATACCTGACTGGCAAGGTGATGTTCAATGGATCCACCTTTTTACCCATTATTTTTGTTTGGCTGGATAAACAATTTCTAAACAACATATCTTGTTTTACGTGTTTAGACAATTTTAAGCAGTCTCAAAAACAAAATAACTCTTATTAGTACTGTTTGAAAACCCTGGATGATATTTTTCGTGTGGCCAGGTCAAAACAAACGAGATTTCAGAAAGGCTGTTTCATCCAAATTACATTCTGTGTTTTGTTAACCAGATGCTTGATATGTATTTTACTCGAACTGTCTTCCTGACATGTAATCAGCAAAAGAGTTTTCCTGTTAGGAATTAGATCTGAAATGCTGGAATCCTCTACTTGGTTTACCTAGGCACAACTTAAGTGTCTCAAATTCACCTGCAAATGTCTACTTTGCCCTTTTCATTATCCTGTTATCTTTGGGGAAAAAATCATGCTCATTTTCTTGCTTCGTGCAGTGAGATAACAAAAGGAGCGCCGGCCACACCGACAATGGATCATCATGTTATCCATTTAGATCGACTGAGAATAAGCTGCTGCAGACTAGTGCCATTTCTGTGACACCACGTCACATTGTTTGATGAATTCCTTCTTTCTGTCCCTGCCAAGGGAGAGAATAGACATATTATTATGTGTAGATTTGCATGAAATCCATGGAAATAATGAAGGATAAACCACTTGCCCGTAGCTGTGATGTATGCCGTCGGTGCCGTCTCTTGTTCCTGATCACCTCCTGTGTTTCTGTTGGTGTTGAGGACACGTGATGTGCACCATCAGTGTGAATTTAACCATTGGTAACGGCAGCAGAAGAGTATTGAGTTGGAAGACAGCATAGCGGAAGAAATCTGCAGCTCAATATGCTAATATAAAGCTCTACTAAAGATTGCAAACTCATCCGCACCGAACCCGAGCATGCCAGCTGGCGTGCGTTGGCTTTTTGGGTATGTGGCCCTGCTGTCGCTTTTTAAGGGCATGGGCAATGTTTGTGGCTCAACGAGCAATAAACCTGGGGCTCTATACAGCTAACAATAGCTAATAAATTCCATAATGGCTATGTCGCAGGAAGCAGTACTAACCAGTGTCCGGGACTACTCCGCTCCTGTTTTTCTAGCTCTACTCTAGCTCCGCGTTGCCAAACATCTCTTAGCTTTAGGAACTCCGTTCCACAAAAAAAGGTGGAGCTGGAGGCTAACTCCACGTTTTTTCTGGAGCACCTCAAGGGATACTCCTATTTTTAGAGTTTTGTACTCCCACGTAGAGTTATGGAATAATTACCCATATTGCCACTCATTAATCACGGATTACTTCCCCTAACCTATGTGGCAGCACTCCACGCTAGGCCAAACTCGGTTAAACGTTCCCCGACGTGTCTTGACCAGCCAGCCAACTGGACCCGGTAGAGTACTCGGTAATCGGCACAGGCCGCATCTGTACTGAGCCTCAACAAGAACAGGCCAACATGTATCTACCCAAAAACGAATGAAAAAGGAATGAGAAAAGAGAGGAAAAAAAATCTAGTACATGGATCTCAAACCAGATCATCCTCTGGGGTACCGTGAGGACTCCTCACCATCTCAAGCATACTGACCACCTCAGCCATGTCCAATCGATGAGAAGGCACCTAAGATGCACAAACCAGCCCCAGCTTGATGATCAGTGTGGCCTCCTCCATCGAGAATTCACCTGACAATTATTTGTATTTGAATTATGGCCTCTGCTAATGTTTTATCATTTGTTTTCTATTTTTCTCGGAAAATATCAAGTACAATTTCAATCAGGGGCATAATGGACCATTTGCATGGAAACAACCCATTCTTAAAGCTAGAGCAGAGCTGTGTGCCAAACAGTACCACCTGCTCCACAAACTCCACGGTGGAGCTGCTCCAGGTGGAGTTTGTGGAGCAGAGCTAGAAAAACGGGAGCGGAGCAGTCCCAAACATCCCTAAATGTACGGCCTCTAAATCCCACTAGATATACTGCACATGAGACAGAGAGAGGAGGGAAATTGTTTTTATATGTTTCTTATGGTCAAACCATTAGCTTAGGGCGTTCCCATTAAGCTATCGAATAGTTATGGTCAAACCATTAGCTTAGGCCTTCCCAACAAGCTATCAAATAGCTAGCAAACGACACATTTTGTACTATTTGGAAGAAAGACAGTAGAAGAAATAAACTCGATTGAAGTGCTAGACTCGCACGTCTCTTAAGAAAACATGTGTTTGTCTCTCTCTTCTATGTACATGCAATCTCTCTTCTATGCATGTTGCACGGTTTGGTATTCTCTTTTTTTTATTTGATCTCATGTCTAGGTCAGCTAGCGACTTGGTCGAGCCATTGCGGACGCCCTTATGGTGTACCTTATGGTCTCTTTTTCTTAAGGTGTAGCTTCGTAATGTTTGTTGCCTAGAAAAGTGATGTATTTATTGCTTAAGGCTACCTTTTTAAGCATATATTGTGGGTGCCCTAAGACAACGGTCACTCTCTTGTTGCCCATCAACCGACTTAGGTTTATCCTAGTCCTTCTGTGTGGAGGTTGAGTCTTGTATAAATCATGTATATATGGGAGCGAACAAAAACTTTGTTGAGGCATCTTGAGTTAGGTAAGTAAGACGGATGCAGCTCTTGTGTTTGTTTACTCTCTCTCTATGTGCGTGAGACCACCGTAAGCACAAGTGAGGCAGAAGTGTGTGTTCGCAAGAGTGTTTAGAGAGGAAGATTAGGGTGGAATGTGGACCACACCCCCCAACTAGAGATGTGTTCTTACATTTGTCTCATTCTATAGTTTCGAATGATCACAGACCAGGTAGCCTTCTAGGTGCATTTGTAAATGTAACAAGGTAGGTCTTCCATTTAAACCATTTCACGCCACTGAAAAGAGTACCTAATTTTTGGTACCAACGGTGTGCACCACGTGGCTGTAAGGTCCTAGATGGCTAGAGGGGGGTGAATAGCCTATTAAAAATTCTACAAATACCACTAAGCAAACTTGTTAGAATAACAAACGGCGTAAAGCGAGTTTTGCTTAGCCAAAGGTTGTGATGCAAGCCTCCTATCCACAAGTCTAGTAGATTAAGATCTCTAGTTCACACAAGAGCTAAGTCACTAAAGTTACACTAGAGAACAAGCTAACAACACTACTAGCAAAGCTACTACTAGAGCTACACAAGATAATCTAGTGAATGTAAATGCAAGAGAGAGGATAGTGATTCTTATACCGACGGTGGAGTGAAGATGTTGCCAATCACCAAGAAGATATATAATCAATTAGTATTGACAACAATACAATATGGAGACCAATCACCGGGAGACAAGAGACACAATATTTTTGTTCACCCGGTGTTCACTTGTGCACCGACAAGCTACGTCACCGGTTGTGTCGACCAACACTTAGATGGTTCCTCGGTGTGACCCTCAAGTCACTTGCCCCTCAAGGCACGCCCCGCAAGGCACCGCAAGACACCACTCTCAAGTGAGGTAACTCAATGACACGCGCAATGTAATAGAGTTGCTTTTGGCGTCCCGCCGAGGAAAGCACAAGAACCTCTTACAATCAACCGGAGGTGGCCAAGAACAATCACCTTCTCTTGCCAACGCCTCCAACAATCTCCAAGCCGGCTAGGAGCGGTACTCTCCAAGAGTAATAAGAAATCCGCCGGCTAAACCACCCACAAGTGCCACTAGATGCCCTCAAGCTATGCAATGCACTTTGGGATCACTCAATCTCACTTTTGATTTGCAATCAAGCAAGAGAGATGAGTGGGAGGAGTTGTTCTAGCTCAAAGGATGCACAAGTATGTTAGAAATGCCAAGAGACCTCCCCAAGGGCCGGCCAACAAGTATTTATAAGCATCCCATCCAAATAGAGCCGTTACAACTCCACTCACGATTTCCGCGGGAGCACCGGACGCGCCGGTGGTAACTCACCGGACGCGCTCAACCGCGTCCGGTGCCCCTGCGACGTCCACGTGTTCCCCGAATTCAAATTCGTCCGTTAGATCCACCAACGGTCACTGCGCGCCAACGGTCAAACGAGCCACCGGACGCGCTGTTGCGAACCACCGGACGCGCCGGTGCGCACAGTTCCCGCACGCGCGAAGACAAGACTGGACGCGCTGTTGCGAACCACCGGACGCGCCGGTGCGCACAGAACCCTCGCCCGCGAAGCAAGACCGGACGCGCTCCTCGCAACCACCGGACGCCACAGTACCCGCGTCCGGTGCGAGTCCAGTAAGCTCCCTGGACCACCGGACGCGTCCGATGGTGTGAAACCGGACGCGGACCGCGTCCGACGTCCTCGGTTCCCTCAGGGCGTAAGACCGGACGCGCCGGTCCCGTGGGTCACCGGACGCGCCGGTGTCAGACCCTAGCTCGCGCGCCTGACGCCCGCGCTGCACTGACCGGACGCGCCGGTCGAAACTGACCGCGTCCGGTGCAGCGTCCGGTGCGGCGTCCGGTGCTCCGTCCAGTCACTTCCGTGACCGCGTTCGCCTCCGTTTCTTTTCCGACTTCCGGCGCAATGGAAAATAGGCATTTCATTTCCCCGAAATCGCCTGAATCCCGCGCTCGCACGCTCGGCGGGAGAGAGAAAGGAACCCAACCCCTCTCTACCCGCAAACCACAGCGCGACCAACGCCACCTTTGCAAATGTGCCAACACCATCAAGTGTACAACTCCATGTGCTTGTATGTTAGCTTTTTCTCAATCATTTTCAAAGGTTTTCCAGTTAGCTCACTAGGCCCTACATGCAATGCACTTCATGAATTCACCTAGTGGCACCCGTGCGTCGAATAACCGATAAGACTTCCCCTCTTAATAGTTCGGCTATCGACCCTAAACCACTCACACCCTCTATGGTGTCTTGAGTGTAAAACAAAATGGCCCTATGGTTATACCTTTGCCTTGAGCCCATTTTGTTTCTCCAAATGATATGATCCACTTCATATCATCACATGACCGTCTCGATCCATCGACCTTGACTTCACTTGCTCTTCACCGTTGCATCGGTCCGTCGGCGCCAAGTCTTGCTCAAGCTTCACCATCGCATGGTCCTTCGCTTCGAAGCCTCGACTTGCCCTTCACCTTTACAACCGGTCCATCGAGCCAAGCCTCATCTTGGTCTTCATCATCTTGGTCACATGAGTCAATGTCATGTCTCATATTCAATGACCACCTTTATCTAAATCATCCACTTTAGATACAAAGGTTAGTCCTAGGTTTCATCAATTAGCCAAAACCAAACTAGGGACTTTCAATCTCCCCCTTTTTGGTAATTGATGACAACCCTCACAAAGATGATTTTGATAATAAAAGTTTTGAACTTGTCATACTTGTCCAATCATTTTGCTCTTAAGTAAAGTTTGGACAATTATTACAAGCTCGGTTTTAGTAGCATTAGCTCCCCCTACATATGTGCATAGAGTTTGGATTTAAAGCTTTGCACATATGCATGGATAGAAGTGTTGGGAGAGTAATTCTACCAAAATGATGCTAAGGTGTAAGAAATGGACCTTTGAAGCGTGATACCAATCGGAGTTGCCTTTTACACCGTCCTTAGCATCATGAGGTAACTAGACATCCATCAAAACTCAAGAACCCCGTGAGATCAACATTATATGTAAAGGTTCTTGGACCACTTGTAAAAACTTTAGGCGAGTCTAGATACCACAAGTAAACTATTCCTATGCATGCTAGTAGATCATTTCATCATCCAAGTTATATACTAGCATTGCACCACACAAGCATGTATATTGAATTTAAATACATGTGCAATGAGCAAGTCATATGAAAATGCCCAAACAAATGCAACAACTTTGTTTATGAGCTTGCTCCCCCTACTTGTGTGCATCACAAATTTTATTTACCCCTTTATCATGTTGAATCATCTTTTTCTCTCCCCCTTTGTCAACAACTTACCCAAAAATGGGATCAAATTGTGGAGAGAAGAAAAATGTTTGATGGAGTAGGTTAAGAATTATCAAATTTGGTTCAACCTAGAATACTTGCCAAAGATATTTAATTCGATTTGAACCAAAGACAAGCTTCTTCACACCTCCTAATAAGGGTTATCTTGCCTATGTTGAATTAAACACTTATAGCAAATCTTCTAGATTCAACACTAGGTTTGCAAGCTCACAAACATGTCATATGCCACCACTAGATCAAATCAAACATAGAGGCAATAGTGGTAACATATATCCATCAAATTCATTTGATTTATCATGAATGCTCATGCATACCACTTATTATGTCTACATGCTCTAGCAAGTCCTTAGCATAGAATGAATGACATGTCAATCAACTTTACCTTGCAATGTCGAAGGAGAGGCATGTCAATAAGTGAGTGGGGTGCATTCAACTCATGTTTGAGAAATCAAGAATGTTCAATTCATTCCTTAGCTTGCAAAACCTCTTTTCATCAAGTGGCTTAGTGAGAATATCGGCAAGTTGATCATCGGTGCCAACACTCTCAATGGCAATATCTCCCTTTTGTTGATGATCTCTAATGAAATGATGTCTTATGTCAATATGCTTTGTTCTTCCATGTTGAACCGGGTTTTGTATCATCTTGATTGCACTCTCATTATCACATAGCAATGGCACATTCTTGAAGTTGAGACCATAATCCTTCAAAGTTGATTTCATCCATAGCAATTGTGCACAACAACTCCCCGCACTCACATATTCGGCTTCGGCGGTAGAGATTGCCACACTATTTTGTTTCTTTGAGGACCATGACACAAGTGATCTTCCAAGTAATTGACATGTGCCACTTGTGCTCTTTCTATTGATCTTGCAACCCCCATAGTCGGAGTCCGAATATCCAATCAATTCAAACTTTGACCCCTTGGGATACCATAGTCCAACATCTCTTGTTTGCTTTAAGTACCTCAATATTCTCTTTGCGGCCGTGAGATGACTCTCTCTAGGTGAGGCTTGATATCTAGCACACATGCAAACACTAAACATGACATCCGGCCTTGATGCGGTGACATAGAGTAGACTTCCAATCAAAGACCGATATTCCTTTTGATTCACCATGTTGCCATCAAGATCACTATCCAAATTGCCACTTGTACCCATTGGAGTTGAAATTGGCTTTGCATCTTGCATTCCAAACTTCTTCAACATGTCCCTTATGTATTTCCCTTGACTCACAAATGTCCCATTCTTCAATTGTTTTACTTGGAGACCAAGGAAGTAGCTAAGTTCACCAATCATAGACATTTCAAACTCTTTGGCCATCATATCACCAAATTCTTCACAATAAGCTTGATTGGTTGATCCAAAGATGATGTCATCAACATATATTTGCACTATGAATAGATCATTCCCAATCTTCTTGGTGAATAGAGTTGTATCAACCTTGCCCATCTTGAATCCCTTAGAGAGAAGGAAATCCCTTAGCCTCTCATACCATGCTCTAGGTGCTTGCTTCAAGCCATATAAAGCCTTCTTCAACTTGTACACATGGTTGGGTTTCTTGTCATCTTCAAATCCGGGCGGTTGCTCAACAAAGACTAACTCATTGATAATCCCATTGAGAAATGCACTTTTGACATCCATTTGATATAGCTTGATGTTGTGTGCACAAGCATAAGCCAATAGAATCCTTATTGCCTCCAATCTTGCCACGGGAGCATATGTCTCATCATAGTCAAGACCTTCAACTTGAGTGTAACCTTGAGCAACTAGTCTTGCTTTGTTTCTCACTACAATGCCATCTTGATCTTGCTTGTTTTTGAACACCCACTTGGTTCCAATCACATTGTAGTCATTTGGCCTTTCTACCAACTCCCAAACATTATTTCTTGTGAAATTGTTAAGCTCTTCTTGCATAGCCATGATCCAATCGGCATCCTTCAAAGCTTCTTCTATCTTCTTTGGTTCTATGGTTGACACAAATGATGCATGCTCACAAAACATAGCCAATCTTGATCTTGTTTGCACACCACTTCTAATATCACCAATAACACTATCAATGGGGTGATCTCTTGCAACATGTTGTGGTTGGAGTACTTGCACTTGATTGCTTGAGCTTGGTTGATCACTTGATGTATCTCGATGAGATGAACTAGCACCATAATCTTGCACTTGAGAGTCACTAACTAGCTTGAATGGTGAATTGAGCACTTGATCTTTATCATCATTTTGAATATCAATTACTTGCTTTGCTCTAATGTCTCCAATGTCCATGTTCTTCATTGCTTCCACTAATAGAGTTCCACCAATATCATCTAGATTTTCTTCTTCATCTTGTGACCCATTGGTTTCATCAAATTGTACATCATGGACTTCTTCTAGAATGCCACTTGAGTTGTTCCAAACTCTATAAGCTTTGCTTGTAGTTGAATAACCAAGTAGGAACCCCTCATCACATCTCTTGTCAAACTTCCCCAATCTAGTGCCCTTCTTCAAGATATAGCATTTGCAACCAAAAACCCTAAAATAAGAAATGTTGGGCTTTCTTCCATGAAGTAGCTCATATGGGGTCTTCTCTAGCAATGGATGACAATATAGTCTATTGATGTAGTAGCAAGCAGTATTGATTGCTTCATCCCAAAATGATTGACTCACATTGTACTCATGAAGCATTGATCTAGCCATATCAAGCAATGTTCTATTCTTCCTCTCAACTAGGCCATTTGATTGTGGAGTGTACTTGGCCGAGAATTGATGTCCAATACCATAATGATCACAAAGTTCTTCAATTCTTGTATTCTTGAACTCACTTCCATTGTCACTTCTCACTTTCTTGATTCTAATCTCAAACTCATTGTGAACTCTAGTGAGAAATGTCTTGAAGGTGTCAAACACTTCACTTTTGTCACTAAGAAAGAATACCCATGTGAATCTTGTGAAGTCATCCACTATGACAAATCCATACTTATTGCCGCCTATGCTTGTATATGTTGTTGGTCCAAATAGATCCATGTGCATCAACTCAAATGCTTTGCATGTGCTCATTGTACTCTTCTTTGGATGTGAGCTTCCAACTTGCTTCCCGGCTTGACATGCACTACAAAGCTTATTCTTCTCAAATTCAACATCTTTCAAACCATTGACAAGATTGTGAGTTGTAAGCTTCTTCAATTGTTTCATGCCAACATGACCAAGCCTTCTATGCCAAAGCCAACCCATGCTTGATTTGGAGACTAAGCAAGTTGTCAAAGAAGTTTCTCTAGCATTGAAGTCAACTAGGTAGAGATTCTCATATCTAAAGCCCTTGAATGCCACATTTGAACCATCCACACTAATAACTTCCACATCATCAACCCCAAAGATGCATTTATAGCCTAGATCACATATTTGTGCCACGGATAGAAGATTGAAATCCAAGCTTTCAACTAGTAACACATTGGAGATACTCATGTCATTTGATATTGCAATCTTGCCCAAGCCAATAACCTTGCCTTTCTTGTTATTGCCAAATGTGATAGAATCAACACCACTATCATTGTCATTAATTGAGTCAAACATTCTTGATGTACCGGTCATGTGTTGAGTGCACCCACTATCAATAATCCAATGCCTTCCTCCGGCTTTGTAATTGACCTACAAGCAAATCAATGAAGCTTAGGTACCCATTTTTGCTTGGGTCCTTGTAGGTTAGTAACTAAGCTCTTTGGTACCCAAATAACCTTCTTCTTTGGGCCCACAATTGGTGTACCAACAAACTTAGCTTGCACACCCTTCACACCCTTGGTAAGCACATAGCAAGAATCAAAAGATATAGTATTAACAAGGTTTTTGCTTTGGTTCTTTTTATTGCAATTATGCTCTAGGTGCCCAACTTGCTTGCATCTATTGCAAAACCGACCATTGCCCTTCACAAAGCTAGGCTTTGGAGTTGCAAAGGCCGACTTGCCTTTCTTGGGGGTGTAGCCCAATCCCTCTTTGTTAAGAGAAAACCTTTGGCTACCCAAGCACTTAAGCAAGCGGGCCTCACCACCATAGGCTTTGCCTAGGGCGTGAGTGAGCTCATCCACCTCTCTCTTGAGAGTCTCATTCTCAACCATTAGTGAGGCATCACAAGTGAGACCATCACTAGTAGTGGAGGTAGAGTTGGTGGTGGTGGATGAAGAGCTACAAGAAGGGTTAGCATTTGATATGATGATAGGTTCATTAAAAGATTCATCAACTATATCACATGTAACACCTATATCACATGATACAACAACCTCCTTCTTTGCTTGTTGCTCAAGTAGCAATGAGTGAGCTTTTTCAAGCTTAGAATGAGCCTTATCAAGATCCTCATGGTCTTCCACTAGACTCTCATGAGTGGTCTTAAGCTCACAAAGAGCTTTCTCAAGTATTGCTACTTTCATTGAAAGCTTCTTACACTCCTTGTTCTTGGCAATAGCTATGTCTTTAGTTTGTTGCATTAAGTCATATAGTTGTTCTTTAGTTGGTTCATCATCATCACTTTCATTATCATTATCACTATCATGAGCATATTCCATTTCACTTTCATCATCACTCTCATCATATAATACCTTAGCTTCTTTAGCCATGAAGCATGAAGAGGATGAATCAAATAGTGATGGCTTCTTGTTGATAGCAATGGAAGCAAAGGCCTTGTTGGATGATTCTTCTTCTTCTTCCTCATCATCACTTTCCCAAGTGATCACATAGGCACCATTCTTGCCTTTCTTGATTGTCATCTTGGCCTCTCTCTTCTTCTTCTCAAACTTGCCCCTCTTGTTGTTCTTTTTCTTGTCATAGGGACATTCGGCTTGAAGATGTTCGGTGCTATCACAATTGAAGCACTTCCTTTGTTGCTCATTGCTCTTGAAATTGTCATTTCTCTTTTTGAAGCCTCTTCTCTTAATGAACATGTGACCCACTTTCTTGACTACAAGAGCAAGTGCCTCATCATCAATTTCAAAAACTTCACCTTCATTATTATCTTCTTCTTCTTCTTCTTCTATGATGATAGCTTTGCCCTTGGAGGAGATGGCCTTGAATGCCACGGTCTTCTTCCTTTTTTCTTCCTCCTTCTCATCAACATCTTGATCATACTTGTCAAAGGTCAAAACCTCTCCAAGCAAATCATTTGGCTTCATTGTTTCAAGCCCATCTCTTTGTAGCATCATGATCAACATCTTGAATCTTTTAGGTAGGCTCAACAAGAACTTGTGGCAAAAATCTTGGTCTTGAGTCTTGTGCCCTAAGCTCTTGAGATCATTGACTATCACTTGCAATCTATGAAACATTTCAATGATTGTTTCTTCTTCTTTCATCTTAAAGTTCTCAAACTCACTCTTGAGCCCATATAGCTTGGCACTCTTCACAACCTTAGTGCCTTCATAAGTTTCACTCAATCTTGTCCACACTTCACTAGCAAATTCCAAATCCTTGATACCCTCAAATACTTTTGTATCAATACCATTGTAAAAAGTATTGAGAGCCATTCTATTGCATGTTCTATTTGCTCTATCTTCATCGGTGAGATGATCGGGATCAATGATAGCAAAATCATTCTCGGTGACTTGCAATACTCTCTCATGAATAGAACCAAGGTACATTGTCATCTTTCTCTTCCAATGAGCAAAAGAACTAACACCATCAAAGAACGGTGGCTTGCCCCCAACATTGTTGAACACAATTTGAGCCATTTTTCACACCGAAGGATGTTAAGCCTTGATTAAAACGGTGACCACGGCTCCGATACCACTTGTAAGGTCCTAGATGGCTAGAGGGGGGTGAATAGCCTATTAAAAATTCTACAAATACCACTAAGCAAACTTGTTAGAATAACAAACGGCGTAAAGCGAGTTTTGCTTAGCCAAAGGTTGTGATGCAAGCCTCCTATCCACAAGTCTAGTAGATTAAGATCTCTAGTTCACACAAGAGCTAAGTCACTAAAGTTACACTAGAGAACAAGCTAACAACACTACTAGCAAAGCTACTACTAGAGCTACACAAGATAATCTAGTGAATGTAAATGCAAGAGAGAGGATAGTGATTCTTATACCGACGGTGGAGTGAAGATGTTGCCAATCACCAAGAAGATATATAATCAATTAGTATTGACAACAATACAATATGGAGACCAATCACCGGGAGACAAGAGACATAATATTTTTGTTCACCCGGTGTTCACTTGTGCACCGACAAGCTACGTCACCGGTTGTGTCGACCAACACTTAGATGGTTCCTCGGTGTGACCCTCAAGTCACTTGCCCCTCAAGGCACGCCCCGCAAGGCACCGCAAGACACCACTCTCAAGTGAGGTAACTCAATGACACGCGCAATGTAATAGAGTTGCTTTTGGCGTCCCGCCGAGGAAAGCACAAGAACCTCTTACAATCAACCGGAGGTGGCCAAGAACAATCACCTTCTCTTGCCAACGCCTCCAACAATCTCCAAGCCGGCTAGGAGCGGTACTCTCCAAGAGTAATAAGAAATCCGCCGGCTAAACCACCCACAAGTGCCACTAGATGCCCTCAAGCTATGCAATGCACTTTGGGATCACTCAATCTCACTTTTGATTTGCAATCAAGCAAGAGAGATGAGTGGGAGGAGTTGTTCTAGCTCAAAGGATGCACAAGTATGTTAGAAATGCCAAGAGACCTCCCCAAGGGCCGGCCAACAAGTATTTATAAGCATCCCATCCAAATAGAGCCGTTACAACTCCACTCACGATTTCCGCGGGAGCACCGGACGCGCCGGTGGTAACTCACCGGACGCGCTCAACCGCGTCCGGTGCCCCTGCGACGTCCACGTGTTCCCCGAATTCAAATTCGTCCGTTAGATCCACCAACGGTCACTGCGCGCCAACGGTCAAACGAGCCACCGGACGCGCTGTTGCGAACCACCGGACGCGCCGGTGCGCACAGTTCCCGCACGCGCGAAGACAAGACCGGACGCGCTGTTGCGAACCACCGGACGCGCCGGTGCGCACAGAACCCTCGCCCGCGAAGCAAGACCGGACGCGCTCCTCGCAACCACCGGACGCCACAGTACCCGCGTCCGGTGCGAGTCCAGTAAGCTCCCTGGACCACCGGACGCGTCCGATGGTGTGAAACCGGACGCGGACCGCGTCCGACGTCCTCGGTTCCCTCAGGGCGTAAGACCGGACGCGCCGGTCCCGTGGGTCACCGGACGCGCCGGTGTCAGACCCTAGCTCGCGCGCCTGACGCCCGCGCTGCACTGACCGGACGCGCCGGTCGAAACTGACCGCGTCCGGTGCAGCGTCCGGTGCGGCGTCCGGTGCTCCGTCCAGTCACTTCCGTGACCGCGTTCGCCTCCGTTTCTTTTCCGACTTCCGGCGCAATGGAAAATAGGCATTTCATTTCCCCGAAATCGCCTAAATCCCGCGCTCGCACGCTCGGCGGGAGAGAGAAAGGAACCCAACCCCTCTCTACCCGCAAACCACAGCGCGACCAACGCCACCTTTGCAAATGTGCCAACACCATCAAGTGTACAACTCCATGTGCTTGTGTGTTAGCTTTTTCTCAATCATTTTCAAAGGTTTTCCAGTTAGCTCACTAGGCCCTACATGCAATGCACTTCATGAATTCACCTAGTGGCACCCGTGCGTCGAATAACCGATAAGACTTCCCCTCTTAATAGTTCGGCTATCGACCCTAAACCACTCACACCCTCTATGGTGTCTTGAGTGTAAAACAAAATGGCCCTATGGTTATACCTTTGCCTTGAGCCCATTTTGTTTCTCCAAATGATATGATCCACTTCATATCATCACATGACCGTCTCGATCCATCGACCTTGACTTCACTTGCTCTTCACCGTTGCATCGGTCCGTCGGCGCCAAGTCTTGCTCAAGCTTCACCATCGCATGGTCCTTCGCTTCGAAGCCTCGACTTGCCCTTCACCTTTACAACCGGTCCATCGAGCCAAGCCTCATCTTGGTCTTCATCATCTTGGTCACATGAGTCAATGTCATGTCTCATATTCAATGACCACCTTTATCTAAATCATCCACTTTAGATACAAAGGTTAGTCCTAGGTTTCATCAATTAGCCAAAACCAAACTAGGGACTTTCAGTGGCCTACTACGCTATCTTAGTTTATTTGACAATGCATCATAAAAGTTGCACCAATCTATTCCACACAACATAAAAATTGCACTTGGGTAGTGTTCAACACTTCTAAGTTTTGAAAATTTGTTTCTTTGGGTCTAAGATTTATAAATGTAATTGAAGTGATTGTGTTATAGATGTCAATTTGAAGATGGAGAGATGTAGGTCATAAATTTGTAGCAATAGCTTATTAAGTGGGTCAAGATTCTTCATGTCTAACTTTTTCCAAGCCATACGTTGCAAATCTCTTAAATATTGAGGTAGGATAAGGATATAAGGATGTACAGTCTGCTTGGTTGGTTTAGTGTTCGCTTATGCTGAAATTTGACTTATGCTGATGTTTATGCTGAAATGTTGTGAGAAGAAAATACTATTTCATTGCTAAAAAATAGTGATGAATAAGCTCAAGCGAACAAGCATTTGCTGCCAATAAGCTTGTCTCGTCAAACTTTAGTAAGATAAGCTTATACTTATAGTTTGCTAAAATATAATTTTAGTAAGATAAGCCTGTAGAGTACTTGGTTTGCTGCCAATAAGCTTGTCTTGTCAAACTTTTGGAAGGTATTTTCAAAATTTTGGTACTAAGGGGGTGTTTAGTTCCCCTCAAAATTCTAAATTTTTACACTCTCTCCATCACATCAATCTTTAGACGTGTGCATGGAACATTTAATATAGGTAAAATAAATAACTAATTACATAGTTTGGTTGTAAATCACGAGACGAATCTTTTGAGTCTAATTAATTTATGATTAGACACTAATTGTCAAATACAAACGAAAGTGTTACAGTATCAAATTTTCAAATTTTTTGCATCTAAACACCCCCTAAACAAATTACATGTCAAATCTATTCTATATTTTGGCTTGGTAAACATCGACCTGCAACAAAACCGGAGGAACAGTGGAAGACTGATGATGATTGTGCAACACTCGCGCTGAATTTTGAAGAAGACTCTGCATAAACAGTAGCCAGGCACCGGACTTTCCAGAAGCAACCAACCAGAAGCAAGAAGAGCCCAGAACTGCAAAAACCGCCGGAAGGATGAAAACAGAAAACCGATAGCGCCGGAAGAACATGGTGCGTGGACTACCCGCCGCCGGGGCAGCCCGAGGACCCCACCTCGCCGCCGTCGGTCGTGGGCTCCTCCTCGCGGCCCTCCTAGCGGCTGCTGCCTCGTTCCTCCCAGTAGCCGACTCGTCCTGCCCGCGAGGTGCACCTTCCCCCTTTGTCCCCTTCTCCATCCCCCCCTCCCGGATTTCTTGGAACTTCCAAAATTGCCGCTTGACCTTACCTCCCAAGTCCCAATATCACTTTTTTTTGTGTGTGTATATGTGTGGATTAGCAGTATCTCTAAATACACTAATTGATTTGAGACAGCTCCTTGCGAATTCGAGACAGAACTGAGCATCTCTCCTTTTGATACAGTTGTAGCAAATCTTTATTAGTGTACTGATGATATTCTGATGTATCCAGACAACTCACGGGTGAGAGACATAAGCCAAATGCAGCAGAGCAACTATGGGAGGGAAGGATTCTCTCATATAACTGTCACCGGTGCGCTTGCTCACGGGATGAAGGAGGTGAGGAATAAACCCTACGGCCACAGTGTGTTTTCCCAAACAATATTGGCATGAACAAGTATTCGAGTAGTGGAAAGATTAATTGAATGCACTCATGTATCTGGGTGCATGATAATTCCTTGCTTCTATGTGAACTCCGGAGTTAGACTGTAATTTCAGTTCGTGCTGCTATGAGTTCAAAGGACATAATCATGTGTAGATATGCTTGATGGCTGAGTTGCTGAGGGCTCATATCTGAATAATCTATGGGCAGCGTGGTTGCTGATATGATTCCTTGTTGCTTCTTCATGAAATGTTCTCCTGCAGGTGGAAGTGTGGCTTCAGACATTTGGTCCAGGTCAAAGGACCCCAATCCACAGGCATTCTTGTGAAGAGGTTTTCATTGTCCTCAAAGGGAAAGGCACACTCTTACTGGGGTCGAGCTCGCTGAAGTACCCAGGGCAGCCGCAGGAAATTCCTGTCTTTCAGAATACGACATTTTCGATCCATGTAAATGATCCACATCAGGTAAAAGAGAAGGGTTGCCATTTACATGCATTTTTTTATTCATTCTATATGCATTTTTACTCTGTCTGATACAGTCATACCTCATGTCCTGATTTGCACAACTCTGCTGATTATATGGTACTGTCCTTGGCTAGTTTCAAGATATTGTCAGAGCTTATTTCTGGTGGGTAGGTTCTATTTGTTAGTGTCTACATCATCTTTCTCTTTCTTGCAGGTCTGGAATTCTGATGAGCACGAAGATTTGCAAGTTATTGTGATCATGTCGCGCCCACCCATCAAGATGTGAGCATATCTTACTTTAACATTGTGTTTCACTAAAAAAAAAAAACTCGGCCCGGTAGGGGAAAGACCTCCCCCACGGCATTCCACTTAAGAAGAAGCTTCTCAGTAGCCCGGACCGAGAAACCCCCCGAACCCTGGCCCCGCCCTGACACTAGGACGGGAGACCGTGGGCCTCGTCACCTGGGCCGGTCCGCAGACCGTCGCCGCAGGCCGGAAACGGGCCGTCACACTAGTGCTTTGGCACACGGGACCAGCGAGGGAGGTTTTTTACCCTCAGCCGAAATTCGCTCCCACTGGGAGTCGAACCCCGGACCTGAGGGGTGCCGCCGGAGTGCTAGACCAACTGATCTAGCATCCTTTGGCAACATTGTGTTTCACTCAGCTACATATGCTAATTGATCCATGCATAAAGACTATTTCGGAGTTCAGAGTAACCTGTGTTGTCTCAGAACATTTTGGCCATGCCTAATAACAGTTATGTGTCAAAACTTGATTGAATATACTGCAAAATTGCAAATATATTTTATCCTTGTCTCTGAGAATCATCATTCATATTCCCCTACAGTTCTAAGATCTCACAACTACAGAACAACCAAGACTTAATGAGTTTTTATTTCATTTAAACTATAAGTCATCCTTGTCAAGATAGATGCTAAAGTTGTAAGGACATATGATGATGAGGGGATAAAAAGCTGGAACAAGGGTCTATCCTGGATAGCATAAAAAGCCTTACTTCTTTTCAAAAACTTCAAAAGATGGATGCAAATGTAAATTGTCGATCTTATCTAAAAAATACATGCAAATGTAAGAATATTGATGTGATGAACATTGAACTCTATCGCAAGATTGCTAGATGTGCTATATACCTGATGAATTATTCAAAAATTGGCATTTTCAACATCTGATACTATTTATATGACTATATCACTTTGATTTATCGATTTAACCTTCTTTAGTATTTTTTTTCCCCCACAAACATTTCTAAATAAAATATGGTAGTATTATTCACATGTGTCATGATCCCTTTCACTTTGTTACCATTGACATCACCGTTGTCTTTATCAGTACCATATTTTGTGTTATATGGGTATCTGTAGCAATTTTGATTGTACAGCAATTAATTGCAAGTGAATAACACACATATGAGCAATGGATAGCTTTCTGAGATTCAGTGACATCTCATGTTACAGATTTATATATGATGATTGGAGTGTGCCTCATACAGCCGCGAAGCTGAAATTCCCCTACTTCTGGGATGAGGACTGCTTGCCAGCACCAAAAGATGAACTCTAGGTTAAGTGGTTCCTGCAATTTATCAGCTTCATCCACGATCTTGGTGGACTACGATTCACATCTACAAGTCATATAGTTTTGTGTTGTGACTCAGGGAAATACATTTTGACAATGTTTATAAAATTAAGCACTTATGGAGTTGAGCCACCGAGGTTTATATTCTAGATTTTTGAAGCAGTATTAATTTAAACTTCTGGAGTTCTTTGCATAATTCTTCATCCAACCAATTTAGTGTTGTTTGTTTCATAAAAAAATTATGCTCTTTATTGTGATACCCCGTATCCCAAGTTCACAATTAATAAAGTTGACTTCAACTTCTTAAAATGTGAATACAACGGTTGGAAGCAAACTGTCACTTCATATGAATTTTGAGTGATCATTCATTCCATGCATACTGGTGTATGACTTCTATATTATAGTATCAAGCAAAACCTTTAATCAACATATATAGTAGATCAATATCTAATAGCTAAGTGAACTTGAAATTCTTAAGTAATTCTCAATTTAAGTCATTAAGTGTTGTCACCCGCTGAATTTGGTGTGTGAGGAAATTCCCTATTTGACACTAAAAAACATTTCCTTCCATATTTGACACCAAAACTTAGAATCTTCCCTATCTAACACTTTCCCTAATTGACACTACCGCAGTGACGGTAACGGCGTTTAAGTCCAAGGCGAAAAGATCATCTTGTTCCTCCTGTGTGAGATTCATACAGAAGATAAGCTACTAAAATACCAAAAAAAAAATCTACAAATAAATGAACGAGACAAAATATACAGCAGTAGGAAGACGGTATGCCCAAAAAAAATACATAGGAGTGGCAATATGGTCTTTTTGTCTTGGACTTAATGCCGTTACATCAAAAAAATGACTGAAGTGTCACTTGGAAACAAAAGATAAAATGGTACTGCTACACATCTTACGTCCGATACGAGCAAATCGTCGGACGCTTCCGTAGGCCAACTGTCTCGTTGCTTGTGCTTTTACCTTGTCGCTCGCTCTGCCCACAAGTTTATTAAAAAAACCTATCCTTATCCCTTCCGCTTCCTCCTCTCTCGTCGCAGTGCCTTGTGGCTGCCTCGTCTTGGACGCGGACGCGCACTCCCCTCGCTGATGCCACGCGCCCGATTTTCCGTCACTCGCTCATGCCCTGTTGCGCGCGCTGGTGCTGGTGGTGCTCGCTCCGCTCGTCGCCCGTGCCGCCTGCCTAGCCAACCCAAGCCCAGCAGTGGTGCTCGCGCGCGCCGCTGGTGCTGGATGCTAGTGGTGCTCGCGCGCCGCCACTTGCCACCGGCTCCCACCCTGACGACCGGAATTGACCGGCATAGGCGCGCCCCCTCCCCTATATTACAAATATATGTTTCAAGTGTTTCAGACGTTTCAGAGGTATGCTGCAGTTGTTTCATATGGATATTGCACATGTTGCATGTGTTGTAAGTGTTTCAGAGACATGTTGCAAGAGTTTGTTCAAAATGTTTCATCTGTCCAAACGTATGTTGCAAGCGTTTTGATAAGGATGTTGCATATGTTTTACACATATGTTGCAACACTACATTATGTTCCAAATGTTTCATCTGTCTTTCGTTGCAGCAAATGTTTTTATGTTGCAAGTTGCAAGTGTTCTATCTGGATGTTGTATATGTTTTCACACAAATGTTTCAAGTGTATTTTCTAGAGGTTTTATCTGCAGACGTATGTTACATTTAAGTGTTTCATGTTGCATGTGTTTCATGCTTTTCGGAGAGTCAGGGGCGCGTAGCATGGCACGGACATCGGGGAATGGGGCGCGACGCGCTGAGGGCTGGCGATCGGGGGCACGATGGGGCGAGGCAAATGGATGGGGGCAGGTCGAATCGAGGCGAACGGGGCGAATTGTGAGCAAGTCATACGGACACGACGATGGCGCGATGCGCATGCGGGCAGGGTGAATTAGCGGACAACGGGTAGGCAGTGCAGTTGCGCGTGGGAAATGGTCATCCGACGGAATCCTATCCCGTCAGATGTCCGAACGCCAGCACGTCCCAAGATAAAATGGGTGACAGATACAAAAGATTTTAAGTTTCAATATTAAATAGGGAATTTTCTCTTGACGTGAAGTTCCACTACGCCATAAGGCTGACATCACTTAACTATTATAACTAGTATAGTGCCGTGCTAACACCACAACTTTATTTGAGGGATACATATGAAAACAACCAAACTAGAGTGTATTTCGTCATATAAGTAGGAGTACAACAAGACCATGAAGAGAGATTCCAATTCATTGCATCATTTTCAGTACATTATAGAAATTTGTCATGTACATATGCCAATAGGCTATACAAAGAATGTGTATTATACAACTAAATTTAACCCAAAAAAATACATCAGAAACATTTAGCCAGCTATAAAACATAAATTCTCAATTCTGTTGATATTACCATTTTCAGCCCTTCTTCGCTCTTCCTCATTACCTGCATATGCATATATTAGAAAGATTATTAAAAAATTATCAAAAAAAGAAAGATTATTAAAAAACTATGGATGAACCTCTCCTAATAATTATTGAAAAAATAACAAAGTTAGATTGACCCATTCCAGATGGCTAAACCATCATCAAACAGATCAAACATATGTAGTCTAAAGGTGAAAAGGAGTACATTTTTATACCTTGTTTGTTACCAACAGGAGCATTACTCCATCTCAAATAAATTGGCAACACATACACAGAATGTAGCTGTAAACCAAGAAAAATAATATAATACTAGTTGCAGTGGTCCTGTCATTATGGCTATTCCTTTTTGCCCTATGAGATGAAATCCAAACTGATTTGTTTCCACTGCATTTGTTAAAGGTTCAGGTCAGAATTCTTTGAGGAAAACTGAATAAACACTAAAACCCAGAATTCTAATGTCACCTGGTGTTTCTAATGTGTCACTGTCTCTTCTCCACCAGCCTAAGCTAACTTGTCATTTTCCCATAGTCTTATCCTGCACAACAAATAAGTTAAGGAAATGGAAACAAATAGTTGAAGAAAATCCAGTGGCTTCTCATGAGTCATGACAAGAAAAAGGAAACAAATAGTTTAAGAAAATGGATAACTCAATATTGCATTTTTCATCTAAAATTAAACAGGTAAGCAAAGGACAACTGAGTACAGATTGAACTTCCCTTCTAAAGTTAATTTGGTTTAGTCTCATTCATGTTTCTATCTGTAAGCCATCGGTTAAAAGATCATGCAAAGGACAAGTGAGCGTGGTCACTGAATGCATTAACTGGCTAGGAGATGACATTGAATAAGCACAAGGAAACATTTGAAATTAGTCACCAGAGTTATGCAAAACCCACACAGCCACACATTGTGTGGAAGTTTCATAGAAGGCTTCACTATAGGTGCAGGAACACCACATGCAGATCAACCTCTTCTTGAAGCTGCCTCAGAATTTCTTGACCTGCACAATTTTCACAGGGTTAATAATTCACATCAGGTGACACCATTACAGTATAGTGAAGAATAAATTCAGGGCTCAAGATATCACCAACTTGTTCAAGCTGCGACCTGTACTGCCGCATCCTGTGGCTATCTTCCCTCTTCCTGCCACCATTGCTCTTACGTATTCCATCCTATAAAGGAGTAATCAAAAAACAATCACTGCGTCATTAATTTGCTGGGAAGAAACCAATCCAAGAAACAATAAGCAACAAGATTGTTGGTTGACTAAACAGACCATGGTAATAAAAAACGCTTCATTTGAGGGGAGAAATAATCTTCAGTTCATGCCAACATTACATATAGAATGTAAAAAGTAAAAAAGGCATGAAGCAGATATATATAAACATAAGAAACTTACAGTGCTCAATGGCAATAGCCTTCAGTATACGATGATCAACCTGCAGAAAAGAGACGATATCAGACAAATTTGCCCTCAGGAAGCAGTCAGGAACGGCAGAAACATTGCGATTCAGGTTGCCCATGAACCCAACATATAACGCTCCTAAATTTGATCTAATCGTCAAATAATCATGTATGATCTTTCCAAAATCCAAAAACCAGTAAAATCGTATCGAATCTCACCGCAATAAGCAGCTTCTAAACCCTCTTTTGCTGCCTCGCATATGACATCTCAAAGGCTGTGCGCGAGATCGTACTCACCTGATGGAAGAGTTCTTGCAGGGAGCAGCCGGGACGGCCCGGGAGGCAGGGGACATGGGAGAGTGACTGAGGGCAATGGAAGCCCAGGCAGGGAGCCGCCGCGGCGCTGTCGAGGCCGGACGACGCAAGCACGCCGCACACAGCAGAGGCAAGCGCGAGGAGCCGTCGTCGGGATTTCGGAGGAGCCGCCCGCGCGCAACAGAGAGGGAAATGTGGATGCCGAGCGGAGGGGCAGGGGCTGTTTGGTGGGCTAGGTCACGCCGCGCACGCGCTCAACCCCGGCCACCGAGGGCTGGCTGGCCCGGCTGGCCGCCGCCCCGGGAGGCGCGCCGGGCAGGAGTGGGGTGGCGGCGCGATGGGGCAAGGAGGTGAGGGGAGCCGGATTCAGTAACCTTACAGAGCAAAGTCACAATGTAATTTTGCCTCAATCTCCACCCTCCAACTAGCATCTAACGGCTGCAGACACCAGGTTCATCAGCTCACATAGCAGGCCACGCACGGCAGGCCAGGACAAGTGATTTCAAGCAAAAGCTTCTGACAGTTTGTAGATTGAAGCAAAATGACTAGCGCACTAGTAGCAGCTCACTCTCAAAAATAAACTGGCAGCCAACAAAGTAATATTGTATTGCTAAAATCAACACAAATAACTTCATACATTTTAGTTCACATATATAACTCACTACTACACAAAACTTTATGGAGGCGGGCGTTTTTCATTTTTGAAGGCGGGCAAAGTCAACCGCCTCCAATTAAAGGTCACTGTTAATGGTGGTATAACGGAGGCGGTTGCCCTGCCCGCCTTAGATAATCTATTTACGGAGGCGGGCATCTTAGAACGCCCGCCTCGGTTAATCGATCGGAAAAATAAAAAAAAAATCCATGAGCTCGCCGGCGAGCCCGTTCTCGAACCCACCGGTGAGCCTGTTCCCGAGCCCAGTACCCGGATCTAGCCCCGCCGTGCCGCACGTAGGAGCAGGGACACAGGCTGCCGCCATCACCGGATCCAGGCGCAGCCAGCCTCCTTCGCCGGATCTGCGTCAGTGGTGGCTGGATCTGCGTTGGGGAAGCTCGATCCGCCGAATCTGGGCGCACCACGCCGCCGCATCATCGTATCCGCCGCCGGGGAGCGCAGATCGAAGCCCCGCCGCCAGATCCGGGCACCTCCTGGGAGCATCCGAAGCGTGGGCCAGAGTGGCATTTGGTACTTGGTAGTTGGTACTTGGTAGCACTCCTAAGTTCGGCACTGTAGCTCTATCAAAACGCTGTAGAAACTAGCAATAGGGCGCTAGGCAGTGTCAAGTAACAATTAGCAACTTCAGGATTTAGGAAGGACCAATCAAAATTTGTAAGCAGTAGTACTAGCATAGTAGAAGTTGTATTCATCTTTGCGTTGTTGATTCTTTGACAGGATCCAAGAGTGAGGCAAGTGAAGATACCAGTGGAGTGTACCTCGTAGTGTTTCACCACGAAGTGGAAGTGGAAGCGGTCGTGCAAATCTAAGCTGCCGCCACCTCCTTCCACCGACAAACTGCAGCTTTCTCTTCTTACCTTGAGGCGTGGTTGAGCAGAGCAACTCGTTGTGGCAGAAGGACGGTGAGAAAAACAAGTTTGGGAGGATAGATTGGGAGTCGTTGAAGAGGGTTTTTTTTTCAAGTGCCAAAAGTTTGGGACGATGGATTGGGAGTTGTTAAGAGGTGTATTTTTCAATCTTAAAAAAAACAAGGATTGTAAAAAGATTAGGATACTCTTGGAGATGCAAAGACAATATGTACGTTCACGAAGTTAGCTAAGGAAAGAAATTTTAGAATAGGGAAGAAATTTTGGCAGATGGATAAAAGAAAGGAAAACAAATGAAAGCCGAAGTTTCCACGAACCAGACGGAAAAAACAAACGAAAACAAACCGAAACACATCCATGAGAAAAAATGATAACAACTCCACAAAGGAAAATATAAAAATAAACCGAAAATCTGAAGGGCAGTTTCCCTAATCTTTACGGACAGGAAAAATGAAGACCAGGAAAATTATCCAAAACAGACTCGCTAACCGAAGCGAACGGAAAAAAGAAAAAAAAATTGAAAATAAAAAAATCTGAAATCGTTTCAGATCAAGAAATTCCTATTTAGGTTAATCAGGATTTTTTTTGCTCTTTAAAATTAGTATAGATATATAGATGTGTACTAAAATGTATATATAGAAGCTTTTGCTTGAAATCGCTTGTGCTGACCTGCTATATGTCGCCTGTTGTGGGCTGATGGACCTGGAAGTCTCTGCAGCCGTTAGATGCTAGTTGGAAGGTGGAGATTAAAACAAAGTTACATTGTGACTTTGCTCTATAAAGTCACTGAGGAGTTGGAGTCGCGCGTGGGGGCTCAGGGTGGCTGCCGCCTCCGCGGTTGGGGCACCTCCCAAGCCCAATATTAAATAGGGAATTTTCTCTTGACGTAAAGTTCCACTGCTGCGCCAGAAGACTGACATCACTTAACTATTATAATTAAACAATTGCATTCATATTTAAAACTTTATATAAACCGGTCGAGTTTTTTTTGTTTCAGGCGAGGCGATAGAAGCTCGCCTTCTGCCACGGACGTCCTTTCACCGAAACTGATTTTGTATAATCCTTGAGTTTGTATACGGCAGCAGGTGCTCACCAAATATGCATTAATCGACATATTAGCACTTATCAAAATTAATCTTACCATCATAATTACTAAGTAATAATATAACATACTAGTAATCCTTAATTTATTTATCAATGACAAAGATTAAAAGATATGGATAAGCTTATCTAGCAGATTTTTGTAGGTGAGCTTATCCAGCATCTACGGAGAATATTCTCCCATGGTGGATATCCATGTTCAAGTCATTTGTGAACCAAATGCTGCTCATCCATTGACGGTCATATGAAGGGTCGAGATGACGGACTAGAGGAGGTAAATAGTCCTTTCTAAATCTTAATTGTGTTGGCTAACCAAAACAAGTGCGGAATTAAATCTATCGGTCTAGTCAAGACTACACCCCTATGTCTATAATTCTAGCACCTTACAAAGATCCTAATCAAGCAAATAAGGCGCCTTCCTAGTAAGAACCCACCTAACCAATTCTAGCTTGCAAGGTCATACAAACCTATGCAACTAGTACTTCAAGCACTGGATAGCTCCTATACAATTCTAGTAAGCAAAAGCACAAAGCTCCTAGGCTCACTAGCAATACTCAATAACAAGGCAACCAATGTCAAATTAGAGAGCGCAAATTACTTAGCTACACAAACTAAGCAATGTGACTAACAAGGTTACACAAACCAAATTAGCCACGCAAAGGGGATACTTTTAGCTACACAAGCAAAAAGATATCTAGCTAGCTACACAAGCACAACTAGATACAAGAGCAACAACACAAACAAGGTATATATGAAGGTAAATACAAGCTTATGTTGCATGAAGGCAAACCACCGAGAAGAGTAGACAATGTTGACACAGTGATTTTCTCCCGAGGTTCACTTGGTTGTCAGTTGCCACCAAGCTATGTCCCCGTTGTGTCGACCAATACTTCATGGTTCGGCGGCTAATCGGTATCCACAACCGAGCTCTCTCAAAGAGCGCCGCAAGAACCCACCATCAAGTGTGATAGCTCAATGACACGCTCTACTAGAGTTGCTCTTCGCGATCCCTGCGGGGTGAGCACAATTCCCCTCACAAAGCTTCTCTGAAGCCTCGCACAATCTTCTTACGAGCTTCGACGGAGCCTCAAGCCACCAAGCCGTCTAGGAGGTGGCAACCTCCAAGAGTAACAAGCACCACCAGCTTGCAACACGATCACCTAGTGCCACTCGATGCAATCTCACAATGCAATCGCACTAGAATCGCTCTCTCACTCGATCCGATGAACACTATTAAGCATGAGTGAGTTAGAGAGCTCTCAAGCACCACAACATAAGCCACTAAAGCTAAAGTGTGCTCAGCTACCCGCCATGGCCGGCCAAAGGGCTATTTATAAGCCCCTCCACGAAATAGAGCCATTGCCTCCTCACTGAACTGAAAACGGAGTCACCAGACGCGTCTGTTGCCCAATCAACAGACGCGGCTAGCGTCCGATGCCCCTCAACAGCTCGCAACGGATCAACGCCATGTGTCCTCGATTGAACGAGAACCGTTGATCTCTAACGGTCACTAAAACGATACTGCACTTCAGCACCACTCGACAGACGCGTCCGACGCTTGAACTCCCAGCGTCTAACGCTACGGCGGACACAGTCCAGAGAGCTCGTTTCCTCGCTCGGTCGTCGGACGCGTCAGACGCTCCATCACCAGACGCTGACGTCAACGTCCGACGAGTACTCAGCGCCACGCCGCCTCGCGAACAGTTGACGTCACACGGAGGGGACGCTAACGTCCAGCGTCCGTCACCACTTCACTAGCAAGTCTGATGCCGCTAGCTTCTATGCCGCCTCTGTATAGCCTCAACAGACGCTGACGTCACGCGTCCCTCGCCCGAGCAACAGACACACCAGTGCACGCCTGCCTACGTCGCGCGAGTTAGAGTTTAGCACCAGACGCCAGACACGCGTCTGACGCCTACAAACCCAGCGTCTGTCGCTCGGTTTTCAGCAGAGAACTCTCCCGCGACTTCACCACTTCTTCCAACCTTCGGCGTAAAGTAAATTAGTCATTTCAATTCCTCGAAAACGCCTGAATCCCACCGAGCTTGCGAGGCAGGAGGGAGAGAGGACCCCAGACTCTCTCAACCGCTTAAACTCCACCGCCTTCACAAATGTGCCAACACCAACAAGTGTTCACCACCTTGTGCACGTGTGTTAACATTTTCACAATTTTTTTCTTAAAGGAGTTAGCCACTCAACTTGCCACGCCACTCGATCCTATCACGTATGCAAAGTTAGATCGCTCAAATGGCACTAGATGACCGATATATAAACAAGTTTGCCCCTCTTAATAGTACGACCATCTATCCTAAATCCGGTCATACACTTCTCTACACAACCTTTGACCGGTGAAATAAAATGCCCTAGGATTATACCTTTGCCTTGCGTATTCCATTCCAACTCCTCCGACGTTGATGCAACACATGCACCAACTAATCACCAAATGATATGATCCACGTTATATCATCACGTGACCGTATTGGTTCATCGATCTTGACCTCACTTGCTCTTCACCATTGCCTCAATCCATCGGCGCCAAGTCTTGCCCAAGCTTCACTGTCACACGCGGTCCCTCGCTTCAAAGCCTCTGACTTTCCCTTCACGCTTGCAACCGGTCCATCGAGCCAAGCCACATCTCGATCTTCTCCACCTTAATCACATGACTCCATGTCATGTCTCATATGCAATAAGCTCCTTCATGACATAATCACTTGTGGACTAATTCCCTGTGTATCTCACATTAGACACTATTAGTTCACCTAAGGTTGTCACTCAATTACCAAAACCAAACAAGGACCTTTCATCATATTCCATCTAGGGAAGCGTCTTGTGGCTGCCTTGTCCTGGACGTGGACGTGCACTCCTCTCGTTGCTGCTACATGCCTGATTCGCCGTCGCTCGCTCGTGCCCCGTCGCGCGCACTAGTGCTAGTGGTGCTCACTCCGCCCGTCGCGCGTGCCACCTGCCCGGCCAAACCAAGCCCGACAGTGGTGCTCACGTGTGTTGCTGGTGCTGGATGCTAGTGGTGCTCGCGCGCCGCTACTTGCCGCTGGCTCTCACTCCGACGACTAGAATTGACTGGCATAGGTACTCCCCCTCCCCTATGTTGCAAATATATATTTCAAGTGTTTCAAACATTTTAGAGGTATGTTGCAGTTGTTTCGTATGGATATTGCACATGTTATAAGTGTTTCAGAGACATGTTGCAAGAGTTCGTTCAAAATGTTTCATTTGTCCAAACGTATGTTGCAAGCGTTTTAATAAGGATGTTGCATATGTTTTACACATATGTTGCAACAGTACATTATGTTCCAAATGTTTCATCTGTCTTTCGTTGCAGTAAGTGTTTTCATGTTGCAAGTTGTAAGTGTTCTATCTGGATGTTGCATATGTTTTCGTACATATGTTGCAAGTGTATTTTCCAGATGTTTCATCTGCAGACGTATGTTGTATTCAAGTGTTTCATGTTGCACGTGTTTCATGCTTTTCGGAGAGTCAGGGGCGCGTAGCAAGGCACGGGCGTCGGGGAATGGGGCGCGGCGAGCTGGTGGCCGGCAGACGTGGCGTGCTGGGGGCTGGCGGTTAGGGGCATGACGGGGCGGGGCAAATGGATGGGGGCGGGTCGAACCGAGGTGAACGGGGCGAATTGCGAGCAAGTCATACGGACACGACGATGGCGCGATGCGCATGCGGGCAGGGAGAATTAGCGGACGAGGGGTAGGTTGTGCAGGCGCGCGTGGGAAATGGCCATCTAATGAAATCCTATCCCATCGGATGTCCGGACACCAGCACATCCCAAGCTAAATTGGGTGACAGATACAGAAGATTTTAAGTTTTAATATTAAATAGGGAATTTTCTCTTGACGTGAAGTTCCACTACTGCGCCATATAAGGCTGACATCACTTAACTTTTATAATTAAACAATTGCAATCATATTTAAAATTTTATATAAACCGGTCGAGTTTTTTTTGTTTCCGGCAAGGTGATATAAGTTCGCCTTTCAACAAAACTGATTTTGTATATTGTCCTTGAGTTTGTAATTCGGGTAGCAAGTGCTCACGAAACATGCACTAATCAACATATTAACACTTATCAAAATTAATCCTACCACCATAATTATTAAGTAATAATATAATATACTAATAATCCTTAATTTATTTACTAACGACAAAGATTAGAAGATATGGATAAGCTTATCTAGCAGATTTTTGTGGGTGAGCTTATCCAACATCTATGGAGAATATTCTCCTGTGGTGGATATCCATGTCCAAGTCGTCTTCGAACCAAATGCTGCTCGTCCATTGACGGCCATATTCCATCTAGGGATATTCATGGAACCAAATATACCCATAGTAAAGTACTAGTACGGTTCAGATTTAGACGGGACATAGGAATAATATAACATGGATGGATCATAGCTTGTATTAAGCAATTGAGCGGCTATGTGCTACTGATTTAATGGAAGTGCACTTCTTATGGCACCGCCAATGCTGGTATATACCATCATCAACCTCAGATGATGACATATGAAGTAGTTCATACCAAAGTTGTAGATAATTATGGCAAAACCTCCTAAATAATATGGCCCACATGTACTTGTCATCGTCTTAAAGACCTCTAACAACCATACATGTGTACCACAAAAATTAAGAAGTCTGTCGGGTGTCCTCGGGAAACCCGAATCATCCACATTTTACAACTCACACAGGATCAACAAAGGAGTAACTACAACATTACAACATTTGTTACAAAACTTTACATCAGAGTGCGGAAGAATAACAATAGATTTACAAATCATGATTAAGTTAACTTTTTACAAACTTAACTTAAATGGCGGAAGTCGAGTAGAACTACAGAAGACAACTTAGGTAGAGCACCTAAGTCAAGAGAGGACAACCAGATCATATCGAGCCTGCCGATATGACCTGACTAGCAGCACCAATCAACATCTGCAACAGGGGTTAACAAACCCTGAGTACTCAATTGTACTCCGCAAGACTTACCCGACGAAAAGAAAAGACTCCAAGGATATGCTAGCTTTAAGGAAAGCAGTAGAGCTAGAAAGTAGAGTTTTGCAGAAAAGCTTACTACAAGTGGATCCTTACTTTCAATGCTTTAGTCAAGTTTTAGCATCAATTTTAGTGAAGCTTATCATAGATAGATTTGCACCTATTCTATCTCAATCAGTTGTATTAAGCATCACATCTCATATTAATCTCTTTGCCTCATTTCCAAAATCACCATGTATCATTATTAACTATGATGATGAACAGAGAATCGAGTCTCCATAACCGAGGAGCAGCGACGATTCGAATCGATTATACCCAGCTGGGGATCCCTAACCACACGAGATATGTATGACTTTAACCGACATATATCAACCTTCACTCGGATCCTCCAAAATATGACCGGGTCTAGCGCCACCCGAGAGTACAGTACACCTCCAATCCAGCCATTGGCTACGAGGGTACACACTACTCTCGCCATCTCTCCACTCCTAGTGCGCGGTTGGCCGTTCACATGTTGGCATTACCGAGGTCTTAGGCTTACCGGAGTATGTGGCCAGTTGCAAAGTCTCGACGCACACAATTCAATCAACGGTACGGTCCTTAATCGACACAGGCGGAAACACTACATTGAGACTCCTTTTCCAATGCAAGTTACCCGTCCGGTCTCAGCTTAATATTATCATATTCATATTCATATGCTCTCATGATCCGTCATTAGGTCAGGAGAAGCAAAGGTAAACCTGTTTCTCGTGAACGATGAAACCACCATTCGACTTCTACCGAAGTCTAAGCATTACTAAGCATAAGAGATCGACTTACATATATTAGTGGGATATCATCTGGATATAAGTGTAGATCAAGGTAATCATGCAGCAACGGTATGGACCAACTCCTACTAACTTAATGCACATTACACTAGACTTAAAGTGTAATAAAGCATTTATGAAACAGAAGAGTAGTTGTATATCCAGGGCTTGCCTGCATTGCGTTTTCCCTCAGAGAGTTCCAATAGACACCAACACCTTTGGTGGATGGACCTACTCCGAGACTTGATCGACACGATCCAAAACACTCTCGTACAAACTACACGTATACAAATGATGCGAGGCTTAATATGATGGAATGCATGTCATGATGCATGACGCATGATGATGAATAAGGCATATCATACAAGAGACATTTAGAAAGGATAAACATTAGTTATCTACTTGAGTACAACTTTCCTTCGCAGTACAGTTACAAGCTAACAAGGTTAATTGAAAGGTTAACTAACCATAACTTTGTTTTTACCCAAGAGGTTGCATCTAATAACAAGTAAGTCTATCATAAGACCACTAATTACTTACACAAGAAATCATTAATCATTAATGATCTATGTTAAAGACATTAATTATCATTAACAAATCATAGTTAACAAGTTAATCGTGAGCTCAAGCAACTCAATAAGATGCCCTGGATCATCACATGTTAATGACCCAAGATCAATAATCAATCCAAAAGTCACTCAAAACTCTAAATGATTAAACACTAATCATTTGATTAATTAATTAATTAAGCATAAATTAAGCATAAAATCAGAGTTATCCAATTAATCTCAAATTTTTATTTTAGAAAGCTTATATCATAACTAAGTGGCAAAACAATTTTCACAATTTTTTGGATAATTATATAAGCCTAGAAAAATTAGGGAAAAGTCATTTATTAATTAATGGAGCTAATTAATTGACCTTCAAAAAGTAATCAAATTAGACATTTCATAATTTTCCTAAATAGTACACATCGTATAGAGGCTACACAAAAATTTGGAATATTTTTGGAGTTCTAAATAATTCATAACAAAATAAACAAAAACTGTTACTATTTAGTATTTGTAGAAAAAGAAAAACGAAAATCGTCACCACAGGCCGGCTATACCTCTCCTCCTCTTGCCCGGCCCACACGGCCCAACTCCTCCTCTCTCTTTCTACCCTGCATAGCCCAAGCCGACCTGACTGGCCCAGGCCCTCTTCTTCCCCCCTTCCCCTGCTCCCGCCACCGTACGCGACGGTGACAGTCTGGCCGACTGGAGCTCACCGCCGGCGACACGAACTGCCCTGGCCTGCTCCCCTCTTTCCCGTACACTGATTAGAGACACCGGCTGAATCTCCCCGAGCACCACGGCAAGCACAATTGTGACCATGGCGGATGGCCATGGCACACGGTGGCGCGACGAGGGCGCAACCGAGGGAACGACGCGGTAGAGATAAAAAGGAAGAGTCGATCAGAATCACGGCCATGAGGCGAGCACAGCGCATCAACCGGATCAAAGAAAATTGCTATGAGAAGCCCTGGCCACGGTGAAGGGGTGATCGGTGACTATGGCGAGCCGCCACGGCAAAAACGACGCGCGTGACCGATAGCAGTGGAGAGGGATGATTCAAGCAGGTCAAGTAGGTGTGCAAGGAGTAGGTGAGCCCATAAACAAGAGAATTTGGGCGAAGATTGACTGGAGGCGACGACTTTCACCGACGAGCGGAGTTGTGCCGGCGGCGACTACCGTATGCGGTGCTTTGGTGGCAGCGGCGGTCGAAGAAGAAGCTGAGGAGATGCAGCGCAAACTAGGGAGGCGAGAATGAGACTGACATGGGCGGAGGTGGACGGGGAAGGCGAGCGCACGGCGGCCCTTGCGTGCTGCCATGGAAGGCGGCCGCGGCTATGCTCCCTGCTGCCGCTCGACAAGAAGAGACGGCGAGAGAGAGGGAGCAAGCGACTGAGGGAGAGGAGAAACGAGAGGAGAATGCCGGGGTGGCTTCTCCACCTCCCGAACGTGCGAGAAGGCTAGCCGCGCTTCCACGCACGCGCGCGATGGCACGCGAAGGACACGGTGACGGCGAGAAACAGAGAGGGAGGAAAAGTGACGTCAGCAGTATTGTAACACTCTCCATCTTTTCTAATTCATCAAATTACTTTCTAATTTACATGGTAACTTCAAAATCTCCCAAAATACAAGTTGCTCAAAATTTAAAACTCTACAACTTTGGTTTTGTGACCAAACTCAGATTTTGAATAATTTTTTTGAAATTTGGATTTGAATTCAAAAGGGGACAAAGGTAGGGTTTCTGTAAATTCAAAATTACTTCAAATTTTTTAATACAACATGAAAATCTGTAAAAAGAGAAAAAGTATAACTTTTGAAGATCTACAACTTTCATAATTGGGCAATCACCCAATTATGCCTACTTTTTGAAATTGAGTTGAAATTCAAATTTAGGGTTTTCGGAAAGATTTCAAATTAAAACTTGATACTCTATTAATTGGTGATTATTTAGTGATCAAACCATCATCCAAGGGCATCATTGAGTAAAGCATCACATGTTTGACCAAATGCCACTCTTGGTTGACCAATTTGACTTTTAAAAATCTTTTAATAATTCTCCAAATTTGAATTCAAATTCGACTCGAAAAACTTGCGACAAGTTTTGGATTCCCAAAATTAAACTCAAACTTGAAGCTCCATTTTAAATATGTTTGACTTACAAATTATTATCAAGCCTTGATCCCATATTAAAAAGCACATTTAACCCTACAACTTTTATTTAAACAAAACTTTTATTTAAACAAAACTTTAATTTCTTAAGCCAATTCTCATATATAAATTCATAACGAACCTAATGTATCAACATGCCATCATTTCATGGAATTAACTAAAATACCAGATTTGCAATATGTGAACATGACAAAGAAACATAGGAAACATGTCATATGGCAACATTACATATGCAACATATGATATCTATTATTGCAATATGAATGCATTTATGGCATAATACTTGATACTTATGCTTGATGATGCATCATTATCACATTTTAATTATTTCTTAACATCTGGGATGTTACAATAATAATGTCATCTACAGTTTTGTAGTTGAGGACTTTTTATTTAAGATCGATTAGGTCCAAATATTCATTCTAAATAAACAGACTTAAAATTCTTATTTGTTTCAAACGTACCTAGATGGAAACATGTTGTATACCAAATTTGCTTGAGAAGGTCTAAAACATTTTAGTTGACTTTTTTTTTCATTTGAGATCATTTAGCAGCTCAAATATTTAATAAAATATATATGGCTAAAAATCGATGACATGTGAGGCCCACATGCCACATATGTGCCACATCAGCCAGAATCACCTTGAACTATTTGAGTAGTATTTTATCCTTTATTTAGAGATAGGTGTGTATATTGTCTGGTATTTGAATTTGTAGAGGCGGGCGTGTTTCAAAATTCAACAACAATTTTAGGGGAGTAAAACAAACTTGGCTCTTACAAAATGAGAACCATAGAGAATTTCCTCTTGTTTACCTTAAAAAAATGAGATATAAAGCTAGCATGTCATGCTAATGGGAGACCAACAACGATTGCTTTATTTTCCAATTCCTTGGCGCTGGTCTCTTCTTTTGGTCCACTCCATAACGACACCAAAAATCTGCAACAGCAACAGTTTCACTTGAGTTTGTCCACCAAAAACTTGAAGGCTTAATCTGTATACAAGAATTCATTAAATGTAAATTCACTTATCGAGCCACTTAAGAAAATCGAAACAGTCCTTCTAACAATGCTCCTTAGTCCTCAAGTGTCCTCACTTCCACATAATTTACGTGATGGTGGATAGATTTCTTCACTCTTAGAACAACTCTTACACCGGTTTTCTTATTACTAAGAGATCATAAAATTATTGATCATTTTCTAATCTCGAGTCTCTCTTCTTCTTAGGCACACATGGCCATTAGTTCATTAATTGACCACTCAACATTCGTTGTATTGTAACTGATGGTGAAAGGACCATATTGAGAGGCAATGAAGTCGAGGTGCCTCTAACAGAGTAAGAGTCAACTACCGACTTGTATATGCCATCTCATCCTGTATGTCCCTCGTATAAGGTGTTTTTGTTTATTTTGCTCCTTGGAGATGGCCTAATACTCATAGGAGTTTTTAAATATCATTTGTTTTAGACTTTCGCTTATAGTGTACTAAAAAACCTAGTCGTTTTAGACTTCTGGCTAACTTTTGGAACTTCTTTATCCCTGGTACAACTAGATTTGTTCTATCTTAACCAACATTTGCAAGTGAAGAAAGACCCATCCCATTTGCAATACCAACCGTGAGAAGTTGTACATCGAAAACCACATGAGCAAAAACCATCTTTTCCTCCCTTCTATCCTCGATGCCTGGCGGTGCAGTCCTGGTCTTCCAGATGCGGCTGGCAGGTTGGCGCGTTGTCTTAAGTCGACTCGGGCAGCAGCAAAGGTTTGGGCAAGGAGTTTCAGGGCGCCTCCTTTCACCCTTCAAAATTGCAAATTCCTCATTGCACTTTTTGATTACTTTGAAGAGGACCCAAACCTTTCTATGGCAGAACTGCAGGTTCGGGATGATTGTCGTAGCCGTCTTGCTGAAATTATCAAGGAACAGGCAGCCTATTGGAAGCAACACAGCAAACAACGTGCCATAAAAGAAGGAGACTCCAACACTGCATTTCATCATGCCCAGGCCACTTCGAGATTGAGGAGGAACAGCATTCGTCACATTGAGGTTGATGGTGTGTTAGTGGCAAATCATGAGACCAAAGTCAACACACTCACAAAATACTTCTCCTCCATCTTGGGTACAGCGGGGTTCATGCAACTGGGGCTTCGATGTCACAAACTTGTTCGTGCAGAGCCGCCGTCCAAGTGACTCCCTTACAGCACCCTTCACTGAATCTGAAGCCAAGGCTGCAGTGTTGTCCATGAACCGTAATAGTGCTCCTGGACCTGACGGTTTTGGTCCTAGCTTCTACAGAGCTGCGTGGCCAAACATCAAAAAAGAAGTTATGGATCTGCTAAACAGCTTCCACGGTGGTGATGTAGACCTTGAGCGCATTAACAGATCATACATGGTTCTGCTGCCTAAGAAGCTTGTCTCGGTTACAGTGGACTCCTTCAGACCCATCTGTCTTCAGAACTGCAGCATCAAAATCATCGCGAAGATCATGACTCAAAAACTGCAGAGAGAGAGAGATCTCAGAAATGATTGACAGCAACCAGACAGGGTTCTTAAAAGGAAGATCCATTTCAGAGTTTTTTTGTCTTTGCTGCGGAAATTGTGCAGTGTTGTCACAAAAAGAAAGTGCCTGTGCTAGCTGTCAAGTTGGGACTTCGCCAAAGCTTTTGACATGGTCAATTGGGAAGGGATGCAGACAGTTCTTCGAGCACGTGGCTTCAATGACCTTTGGTGTACCTGGATAAAGAACATTCTACAATCTTCCAAGTCAGCTGTTCTTGTTAATGGATGTCCGGGTCCATGGATCGCCTGCAAGTGTGGACTCCGGCAAGGCGACCCTTGTCACCCTACCTTTTCTTGCTGGTAGCTGAAACACTCCAACAACTCATCAAGGCCAACCAGAACCTCATCATACATCCCATTGATGATGGTTACCCATGCCCGGTCCTCTAGTACGCGGACGACACTCTGATTGTTGTCCGCTGTGACTCGGAAGATGTCGCCAATCTAAAGATGCTGCTCGACTTATTTGCGGACGCTACTGGCCTGAAGATCAACTACAACAAGAGCACTGCTGTGCTGATTCACATGTCTGAACATTCAGTACAACAATGTATCTACCTGCTCGGCTGTAAACGTGAAGGCTTCCCGCAGGTTTACCTGGGGTTGCCGCTCTCGGTGCACAAGCTGCCTGCGTCGGTGTTTAAACCACAGATTGACAAGGCTGATAGATACCTTGCCGGCTGGCAGTCGTCCCTTCTCAACTACATGGGCCGCGCTGTGCTTGTCAATGCAGTCCTAGACTCCCAATTGGTATACGCAATGAGCGCGCTCTCTGTGCCGGTGGGCGCAGTCACCAAAATGGACAGCCGACGCCGTTCCTTCCTCTGGAATGGTGACAACAGTGCGTCTCCGGCTCAGAGCTTGATTGCTTGGGAGCGCGTTTGCCTCTCTAAGGAACAAGGGGGACTTGGTATTAAGAACCTTGGTCCCAGAACATTTGTCTACTGCTGAAACTCCTGCACCGCCTTCACTGCTCAGACAAGTATGCTTGGTCTGTTTGGGTGGGAAGACATGCTTCTCTGGCTTCTCTTGAGGGGGATTTGTTTGGTGAACACTGGAATGTCCTCAGATCATTGCTTCCCTTATACCAGGCAATAACCATGGTGGATGTTGGGGACGGCACAACAACCTCTTTCTGGTATGATGCTTGGCACAATGAGGACCTCCTTGCTGAACGTTTTTCGGCAATACACAGTCACTGCACCCGCAAAAATGTCTCAGTGGAACAGGTCGGTGCCTCAGGCTCACTCGACTCGACCCTGTTTGTGCCGCGCCTTTCACACCAAGCTACTGCTGAGTTCAACGAACTACATCAGATTGTCATTCAGACTTCGTTCACTGGCCAGAGACAAACGCTCGTTCACTGGCCAGAGACAAACGCCGGGGACTCTTCTGCCTCGGCCTTGGGAAACTTGATTCCGGCAGCCTTTATCGTCTTTTGCAGTCCAGCAATGCGCCACCACACCCTGCTGCCAAGTTCATCTGGAATAGTCATGCTCCTCCAAGAGTCCAATTCTTCGTTTGGTTACTCGTGCATGGCAGAATTCAGTGTAGAGCAACTCTCTTCAGGAAAGCTATCGTCGACTCGCCTGTTTGTGAGATATGCAATCTAGCTGACGAGACAAGCACACACAGTCTTTGGCTGCCGCTTTGTTGAAGAATTCTGGGTGAAATTGGGAATCCAACCGACGCAGTCAGCAAATGATGGGTGCCTCTTCAGCTTGACAAGTCCAAACCACTTCCCAAGTAAGCACTTCAGCACTTTCGTCGCACCGTGTTACTGGAACTTGTGGAAACGTAGGAATGGATTTTTTTTTTTTAGAAATGAGGCACTCACACATCAACAGGTGTTTCGTCTCATTCACAATGATGCAAAACTGTGGAAGTCCAGACTGCCAAAGAGAGACAAATTGATCGCTGATGCCTAGTGTAACATTGTGTTATCAAACATGTAACCTAATAAAATGATGAAGATGTAAAAGTTGTAATTTTTGAACCGTGATAGGTCCACTGGACCTAGATCAGTGAAATTAACCTCAGGTGAGGAGTCTCCCCCTGACCCGTATATAGAAAAAAAAGACCACATGAGCATACAACCTGCTTACGACCCTTTTCATGATTTCATCCACCAATGGGCAGTGCACTCGTGCTGGTGTCACTCGTCCGTCGAAACGTCGTACTCCCTCCGTCCTATGAATAAAAGCAAATCTAGGATTCAAAAATTTCCCACAAATGTGTCAATATAGGCCTATAGGCTAGCTGTACTGTCGATTGATAGAGCAGATCGGCAGATTGTGTGGGTCCAAGAACAAAAAAAAAAGTGGATGGAGCCTCCCAGAAGCGCCCGTGACCCATCTATGGGAAGGGGAAAAAAAATCAACGGAGCCACCAGCGTTATCCAGAAGCGCCCGTGACCGGTCCTGCCAGCCCACTCGTTCGCATTTCCTTCCCCACGCGGAGCTCCCCACGCATCGTCTCTGCCGCACCATCCACTCATTCCTCTTCCCTTCCCCACCCAGCTCAGAACTCACATCCCGTCCAGCAGCAGAGTTTATTCACTTTTGGAGCAATTCTTAGTATGGTGGGTGACCTTTATAGGGGCAGCAATGTAATTTGCCACTTTCATTGGTATGTGTGCCCAAGTGCTAGATTTACTTTTATTCGTGGGACTGAGGGAGTACGCCTCACATTTGTGTTTCTCACACAAGCCTTGTTTAGTTGCCCAGAATCGGCGCCGCCGAATTCACTGTATGGCACTGTAGCATTTCGTTTATATTTGATAAAAATTATCCAAACATTGACTATTTAGGCTTAAAATGTTCGTCTCGCAAAGTACAACAAAACTATGCAATTAATTTTTGATTTCATCTACATTTAATATTTTATACATGTACCGACATGTTAATGTGATGTGAATCTTTTTTTTATAGTACTCCCTCCGTCCCAATGAATATGCAATTCTCGCATCCCGAGAAATCAGCCATCACAAATTTTGATTAAAATTATATAAAAAAATACTAATTCTTATGAGACAAAATAAGTACCGTTAGATTGGTTATGAGATATATTTTCATAATAAATTTATTTCGAGACATAAATGTTAATACTTTTTGCTATAAATTTGGTCAAAGTTGACACAGTTTGAACGGCACGTTTTCCATAGTTGCACAATCAACCGGACGGAGGGAGTACCCAATTCTAGATTCTGGGGCGACCCAGACGAGGCCACAGGTTTTTCGTGCGCCCCGAGAGCGTCCAATAAAAATTCCCCATCAACAATTAAATGCGGCGCAGAAGGCGTTAATCCCCCGGCGCATCCCAGCAGTCCGTACACGCCCCCCCACATTTCAAACCCTGACCACCCACCAACGGTCACCTCCGAGGTCCCGCACTACCATAAAACTTATCACTGCCGTGTGGTCCCGCATCCAATCTTTGACCCACCCGTCAGTGACCCGCTTCCGGCGCATAAATCCGCGCGGAATCCCGTATCATTTTCCAATCCATTCGCAGCCACCCACAAACAAACCCTAGGCCGCCGCCACCATGGCCAAGAAGAAATCCGCCACAGCCACCGCCGCCGCCAATGGCAACGGCCGCCACGCCGCCGCGGAGGTCGCGGCGCCGCCGGCTAAGGCGGCCGCGGAGGACGCGCCGGCGGCCCCGGACGCGCGGGACCGGAAGGCGGAGCAGCTGAAGGCGCTCAACACCATGCTGCTCAAGGAGGCGACGGAGCGGCGCGGGCAGGTGGCGGCGCTCACGGCGCGCCTCGACGAGCTCTCCGCCGACGACGCCGCGCTGGCCGCGGCCGAGCGCGCCGTGGCGCGGGCCGCGCTCGCCGCGCCGCTCAGCGCCGCCGCCGCCGAGGTGGCCGCGCTCCGGGCGCGCCTCGCCGCCGTCCAGGAGTCGCTCAGGGGCGCGGAGTCGCGGGCGGCGCTCGAGGCGGGTGCCAGGGGCGACGCCGACGCGCGGCTCGAGGCGGCCACCGCTGAGATGGCAAGGTCGCTGAAGCTGATCCGTGAGAAGGAGGCGGAGGTGGCCGCCATGTCCAACAAGGTCTCGAGACTGGAGGCCGTGGTGGCGGAGGTGGAGGGCAGGAACTCCGAGCTGTTTGGCGAGAAGGGTGAATTGGCGGAGAAATTGGAGGAGGCCAAGGAGGCAGTTCGGATGGTGTCCAGCGAGAAGGCAGAGGTGGAGAGGAGCCTGCAGGAGTTCAGGAAGGCGGCTGAGGCTTATCGGTTGGAAATGGAGGCCGAGGTGAAAGCAAAAGTGGAGGAACTGGAGGTTCTGAGTGCTAAGAAGGCAGAGATGGATTCAAGGGTGCAGATTTTGGAGGCGGAGCTGGTTGCTGCCCTGTCTAAGACAGGGGAATTGGAGGCTGAGGTGTTGGCTAAGCAGAGGGAGTCTGATTTGGTGAAAGGAGAAAACGATAAGCTTCAGTCAGAGGTCTTGGCAGCCAAGAAGAAATACAGCTCCTCCGTTGCAGACGTTGAAAGTCTCAGGACCGAATTGAGTGCATTGGTGAAGGAGAAAGAGGCCGCTGCTAAGGCATTTCATGCTGAGAAGGCTGGGCTTATTAATCAATTGGAGGATCTGAAGAAGAAGGTGGAGGAAATCCGGGCTGACAAGGAAACAGCTGAGGGAGCAACTCGTGAGAAGGATGCTCATGCCAGTAAGCTGAGGTCCGAATTGGAGGACCTTCAGGCTTCCATGTCCCGGCTCCAATTATGCTGTGATGACCTTGACACCAAGCGCTCACGCCTACATGATGAGAAGAATTCAGTCGCGAAGGCTCTCGATGCTGAGAAGGCTGAAGCAGCGAAGCTGAGGCTGAAAATTGAGGAGCTGGAGAACTGCAGCGGTAAGAAGGATGGTGACATCAGGAAGCTGAAGGTTGCATTGGATGAGAAGAAGGGGACAATCGATACCCTGAGCAAGGAGATCGAGCTGCTGCAGCTCGCAGTGGCTGAGGCTCAGAAGAAGGGTGGCATCTGGACATGGCTATATGCTGCAACCACAACAATGGTGGCTGCCATCTCTTTCATCTATGCCACCAGGTCCAACTGAAGGACTGCTCTCTTTCATTTCTCTTTCATTTTTGCTATGCTCTATGTTCTTATCAACATGTAACTGGAAATGACTGTACCGTTACATATTGTATCAGCTGGTATTATGGAATGAATCGAAACCATTTCCTTCATGCTGATGCTTGCTGTGTTCTTGTTGCTGTCTATTTGAATGTGTTTTGCTTGTAACAGCCCGTTGTGTTGTGGGACCTCGTGACTGTTGGATGTGCACACATCACACTGGTCAGGGTCAGGGGTGAATCAAATACTTGAGGAGTGCTGGCAACTGGGATTGTACTGACATCTTGGTTTGCAGAATGTTTTCCCTAGGTGTCAAGATTGCAAAGTAAGCTCTCTTTGTTTGGGTGTGGTATACCAGGCAATAGAACCAGTTTTAGAATCCAGAGGTTATCAGCTGGCATTACACGACCAACTGAAATTTGACTTTGCGAGCTTCTGTTTGCTGTGTTCTTGTTGTCGCCTATCTGGTATTCTGGTGTGGTTTTGTTGCCGCTGAGATGCACGGCTCAAGGCTGGTTTAGGGCATCGGTAGCATTTGAAAATCCTTAACCTTGAGTTGAGTTGTTCTTGTTGGCATGTCGGCTGTAGGTACGGCCCAACATGAAGCAGTACCGTGCTGGCGATAAATTGTCAGTAAAATTCTACATTTATTATACGACTACTACTATGTTTCATGATTCTTCCAGGTGCTGAAATAAGCCACAGGTGTACGCTGTCGTTAAGCTGAGCATGCAGGTAATGGTTGGACAGCATTTCGATTCGGAAGATGATTCAAGCAAATGATAAAAACATTATACTTGTGTTGAGATCAGAATTTCTGAAGTTATCTGAATCGTTTTGTGATGATTGATGCCGTGAGAACGAACAGACGGTGGATTCTGCAGGAATATCCATTACAGATAGCGGACATGTTATAATTACAGATAGCGGACATGTTATAAGCAGACTTGGGCTACATGAGAACGAACAAAAACGATATTATGTTTACAGCACTAACAAAAAGGGAAAACCCATCTGCCAACATTACGGCAGTTTAAGCTCCAAAAGTAGAAATTATCCAATTATACAAGTCAAGAAGCTCCAAATAATGCTTGTGCTTCCTGTGAATTCATCTTCCAAGCTGCATCAACATCAAGCAATAGATTTCAGAACTCTTGGCCTCCATCTCTGATATCGTCCTATAATTCTGGAGTCTCTGATTTCCTCTTTAGCAGGAGGCCCTTCCACTGCACCAGGTTGCTAAAACCCATCATTCCATTCCCTCTTGTCTTGCCAACAGTACCTCCAACTTGCCAGCTACATTGACTCCGTGTTGCTGATGACAAAAATCCATTGGAATGGTTTTCTTCCACAGCACCAACATATTTCTCCATCCTTCTCTGGGAAAGCACATGCCATTTTTGGATTCCATAGCCCCAAAAGGACTGCTGAACTAACCATATTAGCCACACGTAAACTTTTTCATTACTAAGCCGACATTTTGCAATTGATTCGAAATTACTACCTAGACTAAAAGTGACCATATAAGAAAAAATAAAGCAGATTTTCTGAGCTACAACAGAATCAAATAGCATTTGATGTTCAGATTCCCCTCTCACAATAAAATGAAGCACGTTTCATCCTCTAGCCTCCCTTTACCCGAATTATCTCTAGCTATACTCTGTCTTTTATATGAGAGTTCACATTGACATGCTGTGCATTTTCTGCACTAAGCAGTTTAGTTTCTTCTGAAAATTATTACTACACATTCAGAATGACAGAGAGCTAAAAAATTTGACACGCATATTAGCACTTGGTTCAGATGATGGCGGTAAGTTGGTAACCAATGCTAGAATTTACTGCAAGGTTTCTGCATTGGTGAGTTTCTTGATCATGAGAATGAACGGCCATATAAACACACTTGATTCAGATAAATATTAACCTAAAATAGCACATGAGTCTCTGGTTGAAAGCAGCTATAACAACTGACGGCCAAAACAAAGAAACATTCGGATCCTCTGTCTCCAGCACTAGCATTGGCATGCCACCAAGAAGCAAGTAAATTCCAGTGCGCATTACAGAAACATTCAGGCTGACAGAACATCCAAGTTCACTATTCGTCATGCTAGGACGCTAGCTGATGAGTGATGACCACATGGTTTTGTCAACCGTACTTATGTTAACACTTGTACCGAGATTGACCCTAACCAGCAAAGCTTTTTTTTTTCAGATTGTGGTGATTAGCACTAATTCGCCAAACAAAGAGTTTATGGATCAGGAACCATAAAGAAGGGAAAAAAATTGGAAAAAGTCTACTTCACCCCCCAACTATTGGGGGGTCGTCTACTTTACCCCAAACTATGAAACGGTCTAATTTATCCCCTGAACTTTGCAAAACCGGCCAAATCACCCCCTCGAGCGGTTTTGGACGGTGATTTTGCTACAGTAACATCAGTTTTGTGGTATGGATTATTCAGATTAATTACAGAAAAAATAGATCAAAATTTACAACAAAAACTTTGTACTAAAACATACTATATTATATATTCACTGTGTAGATCTACTCATGTGGAGTCCAACAAAATTGGATTTTCCATTTTATGATTTATCTGTGATTTACTATGATTTTTCAAAGATTTAGACGAAATAAATAAAAAGAAAAAGACAAACCGATGTTACTATAGCACCCGCAGTCCAAAACCGCTCGAGGGGGTGATTTGGCCGGTTTTGCAAAGTTCAGAGGGTAAATTAGACCGTTTGATAGTTTGGAGTAAAGTAGACCACCCCATAGTTGAGGGGGTGAAGTGGACTTTTTCCGAAAAAGATCAGAGAAAGTTAAGTGTCGGCCAGGAGCCGTTCATCCATTCCGAGCAGCAAGTAAGCACAGCCATTCTGTTAGATGCGTGCGTGCCTAACATTCAAATAAATCTGCAAGATTGATAGATGCGAGGATTTTCACTTTCCATTTTTTAATAAAAATAAAGAGAAAATGAGGTATAGTACATTACCTTGGGAGCTGCAAGGAGCCAAGGAATTTAACCGTTCTGTCCTTTGAATTCTTGCAACGCGAGCAACAAGAATAATGCCATCGAGCACTGTTGCAAAAAGTAAAGAAAAGAAAAGAAAAGAAAAGAAAAGGATGCCTTGCGACTGCAGTTACTGATGAACGATCTCTGCGGCTTTAAATTTTGAATTTTTCATGAGAGGTCGTTCGTTTCTTTCTTCATCATCCTTCTGCATTCTATTGGTTCATTCTTGCGTCAGAGATTCTTCTCCTTTCTTGCACCGGTAGCAATGGGATAGTCGGAATATGACCAAACCAAACAAAACCTACATGGGCCCATCCCTTTTCCCCACTGACACTCCATCTCTCATCTGCACCCACACTCCATCCCTTCCCTTGTCTCCCCACGCTTCTTCCCTCTGGCTCATGGAGTCATGGACACTTCATCCTCTCCTCCTTCTCTATATATTCAGTTATTGCCCTACCCAGCTGAGGCAGCTTCAGCAGTCTACTCCGGCTGGTGCATAGCAAGACAGTGAGGCGTCTTCCATTCCACCTCCATGCGTGACAACAGCGACAACCGACAGTCATGTCGTCGCCAACCGCGCCTTGGTTTGCGGGTGTGTGCCAAGTCATCATCTTTCCTTTTCTATCTGCACAGTACTTGGTGGGTGTGTGTGTATACCAGCTCTCTCCTCTAAAACGTACAGTTAATTGTATGTTGCAGATCTCTTCACAGATGACAGGGTGAGGAGCCTATCGCACGAGGTCTCCACACTTGGGGACAGGGTGTGGGAACTGGAGCACAAAATTACCCAGCTGATAGGCGAGAAGGGCAAGCTGGAGAAGCAACTGGAGGCAACAAAGGCGATCTCAAGCCACAAGGAAGAGGTGGAGAGAAGCTTCAAGGCTGAAAACGATAAGCTTCGGTCGGAGGTTTCTATCACAGAGGAAAAATGTAGCAAGTCTGAAGCGGAGGTTGAGAGGCTGAAGAAGGAATTAGGCGCGCTGGTGGAGGCAAAAGAGGCAGCTGCCAAGGAATTCAACGACATGAGAGCAAAAATCATGATGGAATCGGAGGATCTCAGGAGGAGGCTGGAGGAAATTCAGGCTATCAAGGATTTGGCAGATAGCGAAAATGACAAGCTTCGTTCAGAGGCTTTGATCGCAAAGGAAAAGCAAAACATGTCTGAAGCAGAGATTGAGAGGCTCAATATGGAACTGGGTGGGTTGGCGGAGGCGAAGGAGGCGTCCGCCAAGGCATTTGATGCACAAAATGCAGAAATCACTGAGGAATTAGAGGAGCTTAAGAGGAAGCTGAAGGAAATCCAAACAAATAAGGATTTAGTGGAGGGAGAAAATGATAAGCTTCGGTCCGAGATTTTCACAGCGGAGGAGAAATGTAGGCAGTCTGAAGCAGAGGTTAAGTGCCTTAAGCAAGTAGTGGGTGCATTGATGGACGTGAAGGAGGCGACTTCAAAGGCATCTGAAGCTGAGAAGGTAGAAATGATGAAGGAAATGGACAGTCTTAAGAGGACAATAGAGGAAATCCAGGCAGACCAGGATTTGATGGAGAGTCAAAATCAGGAGCTTCGGTCAAAGATTTTGACCGCAGAAAAGGAGCATAGTGTATTTGAAGTAGAGGTTAAGAGCCTCAAGATGGCATTGGGTGCGGTAGAGGAGGCCAAGGAGGTTCTTGCTAAGGAGTTTGATGCTGAGAAGGCAGAAATCCTGAAGGAAGTAGAGGATCTTAAGAGGAAGGTGGAGGAATTCCAGGTCAACAAGGATTTGTTGGAGGGTGAAAATGACAAGCTTCGGTTGGAGGTTTTGTCCGCAGAGCAGAAACGAAGTATGTCCGAAGCAGAGGCTAAGAGCCTTAAGATGGAACTGGGTGCATTAGTGGAGGCAAAGGAGGTGGCTACAAAAGCATTTGACTTCGAGAAAGCAAAACTCACGAAGGAGCTGGAGGATCTTAAGAGGAAGGTGGAGGAAATCCAAACCAGGAAGGATTTGGTGGAGGGTGAAAAGGATAAGCTTCGTTTGGAGATTTTAATAGCAGAGCAGAAACATGCCATGTCTGAATTAGAGGTGAAACGCCTCAAGATGGACTTGGCTGCATTGACGGAGGCGAAGGAGACAACTGTGAAGTCATTCGACGCCGAGAAGGCCAAATTTATGAAGGAAGTAGAGAGCCTCAAGAGGAAGATAGAGGAAATCCACGCCAGCAAGGAAGCCGCTGAGGAAGCAGGGCGCAACAAAGATGCCGAGGCTGATAGGCTGAAGGACGAGCTGGTGAAGATCCGTGTTTCAGTCTCACAGTTGCAAGCATCCTGTAACGAGCTTGATGCCAAGCACTCACGCCTGAATGATGAGAAGAATTCAGTCCAGAAAGCACTAGTGTCTGAGAAGGTTGAAGGTAACAAGCTGAAGTTAAAAATTGAGGAGCTCAAGAATTATGTTGCTGAAAAGGATGGTGAGAATGGGAAACTGAAGGCGGCATTGGAGGAAAAGAAGAGTGAGATCGATGCCCTTAGCAAGGACAATGAGCTGCTACATCTCACAGTTGCTGAGGCACAAGAGAAGAATAAAGGTAGCATTTTGTCATTCCTATCACCGTGTGGCTCCAAATAACTTGGCTGTAATGTGTTGCATTACTAATGTAATGGTGAATACATGGTATTATGCAATGAAATAAAGATTTCATTTTTCTTTGTGATTTGTGATGTCTTCATGTTACATTCATTAGGAAGTTTGTGGAGCCTCACATTTTTTGCACTTTGACAAAAGTCAAGGGAGGATATGGGCCTAGGGCCCCTTTGTCCACGATCCTAGGTGTAGCAAAAAAGGTTCAAGTAAGCTCACTTAGATTTTGATGGCCTAGTCATCTGTAGATTTGGTTGGCCCAACCATTGGCAACTTCACATCCGAATCCAAGCAAGCGGTGGCATGGACAAATCACATGGCAGGCATGAGAGTGGCTTGCTGGGGCTAGACAGCACTGCCTGTGTCGACAATGCATCAACAACCTCTCCCTGGTTCCACATATGGGCTCTTGCATGTTGCATGAAGAGCACCCATGGTGCACGACTTACCACACAGCAGCAGCCGACGTCCCATAAATTGGTTACCTTGATGTCAAATTTTGATGGGTAAATCCCCATTCATAAATTGTAGTTTATTTGCATATATATTGCATGTCCATTTATAAAATATCCAACTTGTAGGTGTAACTTTGGATTCACATGCTATTTTTTATGAATGTTTAAGAGGCTAGCATGAATCACATCATCATTAGTTTAGTTAGATATTTTTTTCACTTTCATCTTAGATGTTTTCATCAAATTTTATGTTTAATTAAGTGAGACTTCAAATATCATACATATAATGCATTGTATACTATACGTTTCTTATTATCTCTATTGGTGTTTGACTTGGTGCTGTGGTGCAGCAGGTGGTTTTGATGTTTAAATGTTGGGCCTAGGCATGAGAATTTCATGAACTCCATAACTGGTAAAAGTGCGACCTTAAGTATTAGTATGACTCAACAAAGAAATGCACTCATTAGTAATGGCAACAATCGAAATGTTTATAGTGAGAAATAGTTAGGATTTTTTTATTGTAGAATTAGTTAGGATTTGCCATATTTCATAAGGTTTAATGTTGAGCTTGTTTACTGCACGATCGGGTGTTCTAGGGGCATCTGATACCTGAGTGTTGGATGCCACCTAGACACTCGATTGAGAACAAAAAAAACAGAATCAGGTGTTTCTGATCCAAGCAACACTCGATTGCTGTTGGCATCTCTTAGCATCGCTTAAGTTAAGTTGTCATCCCTAACAGGACACTAGAGATGTGGTTGTACTTATGATCATGACACTTACATAAAATATAGAATAAAGGTTATCCGTAAGCGCACAGATAAAAATACACCCGTTGTAGCATTTCACCCATGAATGTTCCAGGTATCGTTATTTATATATTACCACTGGGAATGGACATGAAATATAAAGGATATAGGCTATAACTTTTATACTTACATGTGATAAGAGAGTAACTAGATCACTATCTTTACTCAGAACAGGGATTCAATCATATGATAAAGATAATAAGATAAATAGTTCAAAATCATCCTATAAAGGTCCTAAAGCATTCCCACCCTATAGCATTAGTGTTGATTAGAACAAGAGATTAGAGACTAATTCCTAGTTATTCTAATTATAAGTCATAGTATACATTGATTAGTGCAATTACATCTAACAGTCATTGTATCAATTATATTATATCTTCACACAAGAGACATTTCTAAGGTGGATTAAGAACAAAGCGTAATTTAGCCTTAAAACCAGGTCTTACTATGCCTATATTCGGGGAGTGGACTACAGAGGACTCAATAGGAATATCACACCCGCGATCTACCACTTGATGTCCCGAAATATATGGTGCATCCGCAGGTAAACAATGTATAAGCACCACGCTTGCACAATGTCAACCACTCACCCTCTGATCACAAGAATGAGCACTATACGAACATGTGCTTAATATAAATATAATCTAACTGTGCTAGATATATAATCAAAGTAGACAATGATCATTATAACTAACAATATATAATCAATTAAGAATAAAGTCATATCAAGTAGAACAATATGATCAACTAGAACAAGAACTAGAAGAACAATAAGAACTAGATTAAGAACACGATGAACTAGACGGTGAACTAGATGAACTAGATGAACAAATAGATCAATAATGTTGATACAAGAGAGAAGTACAAGACTTTACCGAGCCTCCTCGCGACACAATCCGGAATCCAAGCGAAGCTTGCCTCCTCTAATTCTATTCTATCTAGCTATGCCTAGGTTTGGTGGAGCTCTAAGGTTATCCTTTCGAGGGACACCTCTTGCTATGATTATGATTGATTGAATATGGAGGGGGGTCTGGGGTCTGGTTATATAGTCTGGACGGATGAACCGCGGCCCTCGGATCAAACCGACATTAATCAATGGTGGAGATGCATAGTAGAGTTTGGTTGGAACGCGTTGCGTGAAAGAGAACGTGATTGGTATCTCTGACAGGCCGGCCGGCCTAGGGGTGGGGCCGGCCGGCCCCCCTGGCGGCGTCTCACCTCCCGCTTCGTTCTGGCGTCTTCTAGTGTCTTCCACGTCCTTCTTGTGCCAAGGTTCAGTCCATTTGCGCAATTAATCGTATCGTGATAGGTTTCTCCTCGTCCCAGATCCTGTTTTAATCTCTGAAATAAAATAATTCACAGAGCTGTGGAATTCTATCAGTTTAGTCCCTAAAACTTATGGTGGTGATAGTTATAGGATGTTCTAAAGACTTCCCAAGCTCTATTCCACCAAAGATGTGATATCTTTCTCTTCGAAACTCCAAATATAGCAAGTGCTATGTCCGTTTCAATCATCTCGATGAGCTCTTCGCAATGGTGTACTCTGTTTCATCACTTGAGATATTTTTATATGGTGAATTATTGAATATCCTGCAAAACGAGTGAGAACACGAACACTCGTGGAACTCATTAGAATCAAACCCTATAACTATGCTTTATAAATTTTTATATCAAATCAGGTATTAGTTGATGGTCTATAGTTGACATTAAGGATTGTCAACAATTGCCATGACCCTTCGATCTTGATCAATGAACAAAAAAATTTATCCAAGTAATATAAAAATATTAAACAGACAAAATAAAAAATACCCAGATTATTTCTATGGAAGCCAAATAAGAAAATTTCAAAGATGAACCAAATAAAACCTACAGAAAATAAAAAAAAGCCAAAAAAGATCAAATAACTGTTTGAGTAATTCTGACCATTCTTATTTACGAATAATCGATTTACGCCCATTGAACACACAATTTACACCGAAATAGAAATAGTAAAATATAGTCCAAGGAGATGTAATTTGCCCATAATAAAGGAATGATGAATCTGCATGCATGGGTGCATGCAGGGGGCGAGGTGGGCGACGAGTGGTCCAGGAAATCAAGGAAATCGAGGTTGGCAGCGTGGAGCACCAAATCAAGAAAATCAAGGTGCTCTATGGGCGGCGTGGACCAACGAATCGGCCTTGTTCGCTTGAACTTATCAGCATGGCTTATCAGGCATGGTACAATATTTTTTTTCTCTCACAACAAAATAGCTTTAGTCGCTTATCAGTCGCAGAAACCATCAGCCAAACAGCTTAGAAACCAATCGAGGCGGGTGGTGCGGAGCACGAAATCAAGGAAATTGAGGTGGGCCGTGGGCGGCGTGGACCACGAAACCAAGGAAATCAAGGTGGGCAGCGTGGAGCACAAGGAAATCAAGGCATGCGTTCTAGGAAACCGACGGCGACCACCCTACGCCCCACGACCTCGCCGCGCTTCGCCTTCATCGCCTCCGTTGACAACACAATATTATACATCTATTTTCATCCCTAGGAGGATCTAGCACTATGACGCGATGGACGGCGAGTGCATTGAAGCAAATGAGTTGCCTCAAGTGTGAGGAAATGGAAAATAACCTATTTTTTTACTTATGTGGCCTCAATTATGGATGCTTTTTTGGAAGGCTACTCATAGAATCTTGCATGTCTAGAACATGCATATGCTCAATTTATCAACATTTCCTCTATAGGGTAACCCTAGAAATCTAGCACAAGCCTATTCTAGAAACTCTAGTCACCCTATACACGATCCTTTTGAAATATATAGCCCATTAGGCTAAATATGAAAGCCACTTAGGTGATTTTTGTTTGAGTAACTTGAAGGGACTGTGATGCCTAAGAGCAGGGTGTGTTGAATTAGGTTTATTAAAACCAAATGGCCTCTAAAAACCTACACATCAAAAATCTACACAAGATACTATCTAAATGTGCACTACCATTTTGCTAAGTATTATTATCTCTAATGCAAAAGTGTTTTGCACGCTGGTTTCAATCCTATTAACTAACCTAGCATGCTAGACTAGAAAAGATAAGCACATAACCTAGAAATGCAAATAAGTGCGGAAACGTAATGAGTTACATAATGCAAACTTCTGTGATGACAATTTTCCTGAGGTATCGATAAGCTCACGCTTTTTCTTAGTCCTTATTGGTACCCAAAGATGCCCTCGTAAGGGCTAAGCTCTCAATTAGATAATTCCGTGGATAGCCAACAAGCCTTCCCCACCACACCCTAGTGGGTCTCCATGTGGCCTTCTCCTGGACCGCTCCCCACCATCTTCTTTATTGAGCTTCCGGCTAAAATGCTGCGGGCCTCCTCTCCTTGGTACACCATCCAACAACACTCCACAAACGCAGTTGGTATGATCTCACAAGGAAGTATAGTCAACGAACGTTTGTATACTTGCAATTTGAGTAATCTGGTTGATCAGTACTGTAGGATGCTATGATGTAATAAGATGTCGGGCATAGTATTATAGTGGAATGGACGATCAAGGCTAACGTGGAAATTTCTATGTGTGACTTAGAAAACAGTTGTGAGGTTCTCAGTGTCATGTGTGAAGTCAGATATCAAGGATGCTGGTATATAATTTAGTTAGCTCATGTGATGTCTAATAGGGAAGAGTAGTGCCTCGGGGAGTCAGGCATGTATCAAGGCTAGAGAGGAATCTATATTTGCTTGGTATACAACATGGTGATAAAAAAGAAGGGTACATAGCTACAGGTGGAGTCATGTAATATGGAGTTGCAGGGATAGCAGATGCTTTTGTTTGTGGTGGGTTTGTGATGAGACCGTTGGTGTCGGTGTTTTGTAAACCGGACTAGTAAACTTATACGATTGTCACGCTGCTCTATGAAGACGATGGTAGCATCCAAAAGACACAAAAATTTATACTGGTTCAGGCCAGAGCCCTACGTCCAGTCTCAGAGAAGATCGAGTGCGTGTTCTTTGCTTGAATGCTCTAAAGTTCTTAGAATGGGGGGTGCAAGAATGGTGAAAGAGGTAGGAGAGCTAGAGCTAGTAGATGGACTACTGGAAAGGAAACTTCAGGAGCCCTACTACAGTGTGAATGGGTTGAAGATCGTGGGAAGGATGCCCTAGCTGCCCTTATATAGAGTCTGAGGCCAGAGTATGTACAAAGAAGAAGGTTCTCCCGATCGAGGGGTCATGAGCCTGAGGGAGGGGCCTAGCTAACTTGGCTTGCAAGCTACGCCATCTTGTGAAGTACGTCTGGGCATGGTTGTTGTCATGGTCTTGTGCCCACGTCGTGGTAAGGTATGGCGTGGTGCTACTGTGCCAGCCGTGGCGGCACTGTAGGTACGGTGGTGGTTCACCAGCCGTCCTGTGCGACGTGGTCTCCGTTATGGCCTTCATCATTGCCTCCTGTCTCCTGGGGGCGTCGTACCAAAGTTGGTAGCTGTCCCCAGATCATCAACCGCCTGGTTAGTCTGTGGAGTAGGTGGCCATGATCCCGGACTCTAGGGTCATGGCTCCTGCCGGTCTGGATGTCCTCAAAGTCAAGGCCTCCATCGTGAATCCCATCCCGTAGTGGGTAGAATTGTACATATATCTTGTTGGACCATATTTGGACGGTGGGTTGCCGTACTGGCAGTCACCACCGTGCGGTGTTGTCTTGTCTGTGCTGTGTGGCACAGGGATGGCGTCTGACCAGACTAAGGTGACCATTGTTGCCTCAGTCCTTGCGGGGTCAGTGCGATGTGTCTACTCTTATCAGAGCAGGCGCGCTTGGCTGGTTTCGACCTCTCCCCGTTCCTCCCAGGGGTCGGGACGATGGAGAGGTCGTGAGTTTCTTGTGCATCGTGCGACTAAGTTCATGGCTGACCCTGGCCTTGGTGTCTGGACTGGTTCACTTGGCTTAGCTGGGCCTCGGTCGTTTGGGCTTTCGCTAGCTGATATATAATGGGCCGCTCGGCCTGCTAACTAATCAATGCCTTGAGATACCCGGGGATCATAACCCTAACAGTTGGGCAGCTCTCATTGAGCGGCAAAGGAGTAACTCAGGTCAAGTGTACATGGAGGTCACACATGATGACTTGTAGATGGTAGATTATTGGCTAAGGTGAAGTTTATTAGATATATGTCGAATATTTTGTACAAGTCCAATTACATTAGGACTTTGAGTTGTGGCAGTATAGGATAGAGTTGGAGTCAGACTCTGCAACCCAGAGGACATAGTGATAGGCTCATAGGAGGGCAACAACACATTGCAGGGAACCTAGAGCAATGGATGTTGTTGGTATTGGGAGAAGCACCTGTCACTATGCCAGAAAAGCTTATCAGTGACGTCTTGATTAGTGACTCAGAAACAAAACGCGTCACTATTAGAATATTAGTGACGCGGGTGAACGAGACGTGTCACTGATTAGTTGTTGCCCATGCTCTAGGAACAAGACGCGTCACTAATAACAATATATCAGTGACTCTTGCAAAGAAAACACATCACTGATAAAAATTGTGACGCGTATTGCTCAGGTGCGTCACAGATATATGGCCGTATTGGTGACGCAGGTGAACAAGACGCGTCACTGATAAAGAAAGTGACACGTTTTGTCTAGACGCGTCACTGATATGAAGACATATCAGTGACTCTTCACGAGAAAACGCGTCACAGATAATAAATGTGACACATTTTGTCTGGACGCGTCACTGATTCGTGGACATAAATGTGACAGGTTTTGTCAAAGGCGCGTCACACAGCGACGAGCGCACTGCACTCGGCACCGTAACTGCTAAAAAAAAACACCGTAACTGCTAAAAAAAAAGCACCGTGACCCTATCCTGTCACCTTCTCTCTGTCTCTCGCCCTCTCTGCCCCACTCGTTTCATCGCTGCCTCGCCAGCACCCAAATCTAAACCCTAGCGCCGCCGCCGCCGTTGCCCCGCGGGCCTTCTTCTCCTCCTCCCCGCACGCCCGCCGCTGGCGGCGTCGGGCTACACCCGCGTCTCGTCGGGCTCCCCGCACGCCACCGCAATCCGCAACCACCAGCATCCCGTCCCGGCGTCCCTCCCTCTCCCGATTCCGGCGCCACTCTGGTCGACGCGCTCGCTCCGCTGGCCCACCGTCGTTCCCCGCTAGGCCGCCCACCCATCCCACGCGGCGTGCCCATCGACGCCGCCACCCATCCCGCGTGGCTCGGCCATCGACGCCGCCACCCATCTGGCGCGGCGCCCCGCATCCCCGGCACCCCGTCGACGTCCGGACGAGCCACCACAGTTCCGAGAAGACAAGGCGCGGCCTCCGCATCCCTACCCCCACCGTCGTCTTCAGCAGCGAGCGGACGCGGCACGAACCTCCACGTCCTCGACCCCCCGGGCGACTCCATCACCAATCCGAGCATCCATGTCCTTCTCCTTCAGTCCACACCAAGGTGAGCCGAACCCTAACTTACCTCCAGTTCCCCTGGCATCCGATTTGGGCAACTAGGGTTCTATAAACTGGTTGGATATGGTTAGATCGGGTCATAAATGTCCAATTTTAGCCACTGGGTGTTGGAAACGAGAGACATGGTTACTTCTCTCTACCAGATATTCTGAGCCGATTTGTCTTTTCAAAGCATCACTACTGATTTGAGATTTATTTTGAAGCAAATGACTAATTTGAGATTGTTGTTGTACTGTTATTACTTGCTAACCTGAGTACCTGACTTTGTATGCTTAACTCACAATATTTGTTAGGTGGGCAATATGTCAAAGCTCTAACCAGTTGTGTTCTGATGGCAAATTTGGGAGAGGTAAGCTTTTTGGTTGTTATTTCAATTCGTCTCCCTTTTAACTAAGAAAGGAAATACTGTAGAGTTCCAGAGGTGTTCTGCTGTAGCATGTTGTAGATTTCCCAAACCGTCAAGTTTTGAACTACTTGATAGAAATTTTGGTAACACCATTTCCTAAATATCAGAACCTAAAAATCCTGTGCCTTTAGTTTGACAGCATCACTATTCTGGGCTCACTCTAGTGTATTTTCTGTGCATGGAGGACAGGGCTGACCCTTTGGACGCCATATCCTCCCCTTCGTCACTGCTTCACATAGCTTGGTGAGTTAGCTTTTGCTGCTAGTTGGATGCCAATATTCACAGATTATTTTGTGAACTGCCTATTCATATGTGATCAATTGGAAACACTAGTTTCAGTTGGCAGATGCTGCAAATACAGCTCCTAGGATATTAACTCCAAGTGACTTCTGTATGCTCCTATAATATTAGTTCAAAGTAATGTTGTACTTAAAATACTTGGCTAAAATTTGATTGACCAGTGTATCCATCACTAGCAACAGGAGAGGTCTATCAATTTTTTGATGTTTCCTTGCTTAAATTCAAATATGACTAGAAACCAATAATATGTATTTATTTATCAGCCGGACATGCTTGTAGCACTAGTTTGATTATTGCAATTAGTGCTTGGCTGGTTGTAAACATGCAAATGAGATATATGTTTAATAGGTGCTTGCTATTGTCACATTTTTTTTGCTGTTGTCTGACCTTGTTGCCAGTTACATATTGGTCCACGCTTATGCTAATTATCTATTGCCGCATGCTTACGCTAATTGCCTATTGTCCTGTTCTCATGGTGCTTACTGATGCCCTGCATCTGTACTGAAAATGGTTTCCTCAGCCAGTGCTTTCTGTGCTACAGGCAGAGATGATCGTCCGTGTACCTTGGTGATGAAATTCTTTCTTTAGTCATTGGATTGGGATTGAATACAAGAATTATAGGGCAAAGGACCAGATGGGATGGTGCTAAGCCAGTTATATATGTCAGCAGGGCACATATGAGGTAGGAAACATTAACCAATCATTAAAAAAAAAACTTCTGTTCACTCCATCAGTATTTGTGTATTATGATATGGGTGCGATTAATTTTTTCATGCAGATTTCAAGGTATTACATAACTTCTGTTCACTCCATCATTCTGTAACTGGTTATAGAATCTAAAGATGTCTTACTGTGCTTTTTTTTCATACTTTAGATTCGATCGACCGACCGTCTGCAGGTTTCTTGATCTTACTATGCCTGATCGTTTCTGCGCTTGCTTTGATATACGGTGGCTTGCACTTGCTGATGTTTCTCTGTACATAGGATACCCTGTCCGTTGATTGATGACAAAGGGTCCTATCAAGCACTGTCAATTGAAAGCACAGGTAGTTTCTTCTGCATGTTAACCTGATGTATTTACGTGCAATGAAAAATTCATCTGCACCTGTCAAAGCCACCATATATCTTTGGCACCGTACCTGTCAAAGCATTCAGAGATTTCATACACATGCCTGTTCGATCCTCATGGCAATGTTAAGAAGGCCATGAATTGTCTACCTCCCTGTGCTCGTCGATGTTTCATATGATGGATACCATTTCTATCCTGGAGTAGTTGTTGCTTTCCTGCTTTATTGAAACAGGCTCGCTAAATGTAGCCGGATATGTAACTACCGATGCAATAAGAAAGTTCATCATCTGACTTCTATAATTTATGGGAATTGGCTACATGCTACAACACTAAGGTCTTACCATTATTTTCTTATACAGATATGAATCCTACATGATCTTAATTAGCTTGCCGAATATCGACTGCATGGCATAGAGAAACCTTGGGGATTAATATCATCGTGTTCCTTCATCAACCTGATACTTTAATGTCTTTTTCCCAATCCAGGTTATTCCATCTTTCTGTACAAAACAAAAAATTATAGGTTGCTATGGTTACTTTCATAGCCTACTCTACATATATACGTATATATATGTGTATGTGCTTTCAAGTTACTCTGTCTCTACAAGTGTCAGGTTTCAGAAATAACTTTTATGTCTCCAACTTATTGGTACAGTGGTGGCAGTACTAAGTACTAACTGAAATTATGTAATTTTAAGTATTAATTAACTAAGTACTAATATTATCTGAAATTGATATATCTATCCCTTCATATTTAGCACATATTCAGCTAATACGGCATGGCAAGGGAGATATTGAATCTCAGCTGTGAGACTTAGTTTAGTAGGAGAGCTTCAGTTGTGCTATCTTCTTTTTCCTGAACAGCTAGTTAGATACAAAGTACATTACTACTCTGTGAAGTTGATTCTTGTATGACTATACTATGTGATGAATTGTATAATACCATGTAATAAACATTGAGTTATCAGTTGAGCTTCTTTTTCCTGAACAGCTAGTTAGATGATACACAGTATATTACTACACTGTGAAGTTGATTCTCGTATAATAATATCATGAAAATGGTGGAACATGTCTGATGTGTGTATGTATATATATATATAGGATCATTGTATATATAGGATCATCATTTTTTTTGTTTTCTGAAATAGTTATCAGTGACGCGTATTGGGTGGACACGTCGCTGATAAGTGTTATCAGTGACGCGTCTTGGTTGGACATGTCGCTGATAAGTGTTATCAGTGACGCGTATTGAATATATGTGTCACTGTTCAAGGGTTATCAGTGACGCGTATTGAATACACGCGTCACTGTTCAAGGGTTATCAGTGACGCGTATTGAATACACGCGTCACTGTTCAAGGGTTATCAGTGACGCGTCACTGATGTGCCCTTATCACAGACGCAAGAACAGTGACGCGACTTTTACGCGTCACTGATAAGCCTCTAAACGCGTCACTGATAAGCTTTTCTGGCATAGTGTGTAGTCTTGCCCTGGGAATGTAGGTTTCAGCGGAACCTCATTAAAAATATTGTGCCTCTTGTCTTGTTAGATCTAATCGATGCTTTCACGTGTGGAAATTAATGGACAACTTGCCGTTGCGAGGGCTAATTTCTAACAGAAGATATGGGCATTTTGTGACTTTTTGATTGCGGACATCAAGATTGTGTCATTCTCCACTGCACAACAGCTCCACCGGCCCTTAGCCACCCCTACAGCCTCCCTGACCGGCAGCCTGCTGTGGCCAGCTTCAGCTAGCTGCTGCTAGTTGGCTGCAGCCGTGGGCAGCACACGACCATGAATGGATATGGCTAGCTAATGCTGGCTGGACGCCTTGCATGATGGCCGCATGCTTCTAGCCCATTGTTGGACAAGTTTCGGTTGCTCCCATGCTCTATGGACCTTTGGTTGCCATCCTCACAAGGAGACTCGTCATGCCTAGCGTGGAGGGATGTTTTGGATGACTTAATCTTCATGGCTACGCTAGCGCATGAGTTGTGTTGGACTAGTGACCGCTTGGAGGACCCCGCCGATGTGCGGCTGACTCTCGACGCCTGTGTCCCTTCATTATGCGGGCACTGTTTGCCTGCTGCGGTAACAAGTGCTTGCGTGCTGCTACATGTCCCTTGAGAAGTTGCATTCATTATGTGTTGCCTTCGTTGAGCGCACCCAGGTGTGGCCTGTCGGCTCCAGAGCGCTCGTGTCATTTCCTTGTGCTGCCGTCCGCCTAGGCCAGCACCACCAAGGACACCTCGCTTGCGGTTTTGGTCTAGGATGCGGCTGACATTAAAGGCTGGAGCGACGTAGGCGCCCTGTGTCTAAAACTTAGTCCATTTGGAAACAATAACAACCAGACCAGTCGATGCCTTCCGTTTGGAAACAACGACAGCCAAACCAGCCGATGCCTTATGCGGAGGCCAGTGCTGGCTTGTCGGTGAGGACATGCTACCTGCTTGACCCTGCCAGTAGTCATATGCTTGTCTCAAAGATTAATCCATTAATGCGCAAGTATTTTGGTTACTTATAGTCCTATAATGAATGGGCAATGCTGCCCTTTACTTACTAGGAGGTATCTCGAACAAATATGAGCCATTGATTTTTTAGATTTTTAAGTTAATTGATTGATTAATTTATCCCTAATAATAAAGAGGCAAAATTTCAGGCCCTTTTTTTCGTCTATCCATTTGTTTGGTCTATCTCCCTTTAACTACCGAACGATGGTGAGTTTCTTCCTTCCGAACTTATATATATAACCTGTGCTCATACGAGTTAGAATAGCTCTTATCTAGCACGATACGGAGTCCGATTCTAATATATACACAATTTTAAGTAATATGGATAGCAAAACATCATAATCCAAATAGATCTCTCCGATCCTAAATCCAAATAGGAATTTTAATCTAAGTAGAAAAGGAATCTATCCCTAATAATAAAGAGGTAAAATTTTAGGCTCATTTTTTTCCGTCCATCATCCTCTAACTAACTTTGTGAATATATATAGCATATAGCCTACGTCGCTATTTCAGGATGTCATACATCTAATAATAAAGAGGTAAAATTTCAGGCCCATTTTTATCTCACGTGTGTGTATATATATAGCATATGTATGACATCCTGAAATAGCCAGAATACAATTAGGAATTATAATCCAACTACAAGATGTACTCATGGGATTTCTTTTGTGTTTGTTTCGGAAACTAAGGTCCCACGTGTCATGTGCAAACCGAACTTGCTCACGTTGTGGCAAGATTAATTTGCTGATGTTGAAGCAACTCAGATTTGTTAATTATATTTGCTTTTGGCAACATGTGTGCATGAGCACGACGTAAGGGCAAGCAAAAGAGGCAAATAGAGACCAGCCCCATAGGAATTCTATATTTTAATATTTTCATTTTCTTTTTATGTTATGTTATTATTACTTTTCTCGTCCTACTCTCGGAGAGACCCGTCTCCGTACATCGAGAGACCTGTTCAATTCTATTTTTCAATTTTATTCTTTTTGGTACGAACAATGATCCATCACCTATATTTTTAGTAGGATTTGGATGGTTCTCACGATCAAGGCTCAGACCCATATCTACCTAGAGCAGAGATTATTACAGAAAGTGTTCCTTTCCAATTCTAATTGGTTCCGTCCGCCTCAGTTTCAAATTTATCCTTTTTTATTTTATTTTATTTTATTTTTAAATTTTAGTTTAATATAATAATAATAATAAATAAATAATAATAATCTATATCTATCATATACCTACACCTAATCTATATCTATTCTATACCTAATAATAAAGAGATAAAATTTCTCTCTAACTATTTTTTTGTCTGGCCATCCCTTAACTAACTTTGTAATGTGGAAAACCGCCTATAGCCATTCTCTTTATATAACTAGGAATTCTAGTCAAATTAGATCTCTCCGATTTCAGGTGAATAGGAATCTTAATCCAAATAGGAAAAATATATTAATTAAAGAGACAAAATTTCTCTCTAAGCCCTTCTCTTTATATAAAAGTGCAGGACTACTAAAGTAGTATTGATAGATAGAATCCTAATCCAATTAGATCTCTCAGATCCCAAGTTGTGTTCGGAGACGCATTTGGTTTAGTTTTGTAGTTTTTTTCCTATATGAAACAGATGACCGAAAGCAATAATGAGAGTAATTTTAGTATTACACGATTATTTTACTATTTTTCTCCGGTGTATACTTACTTGCGTACATGGTTTCCGATTTGATTAGCAATTTTTTGCCTTTATTTTTCTCCAACGTACTTACATGGTTTCCAATTTGTTTAGCATTTTTTTGCTTCTATTTCTTCTCCGATGTACTTACGCTACATGATGATTTCCTAATAGTTCCCCTATTGGAGGACCAACGTTTTTGGTTGCTTTTGCATGAAACGGGTAAGCCGGAAGCAATGAAAATTAATTCGTTATGCAACTATTTGTTTTTAATGGAAACTAAAAATAATAATGGTTGTCTCTTCTCTTTTGAGTTTTTTTTGACGTCATTCACTTACTCCCTCTTTCTCTTTTTATCTGTCATTTTCACTTTTCGAGAAGTCAAACATACTTAACTTTGACTAAATATATCAAATAAAATATTAATATTTATAATACATAATTAGTATTATTAGATAGATCATTAAATCTATTTTCATAATAAATTTATTTAGAAATACAAATATTGCTAATATTTTCTACAAACTTAGTTAAACTTGAGAAATTTTGACTAGCACGATTCCACGACAACACTTAAACAGGGAGAGAGAGAGTATGTCATGCCCTAACGTCCAAACCCACACACGACGTGTGTGGACATATGGTTGTGGCTCAAATTCAACCTTTAATTTGTCAAACTCACAATAGGTACACACAATAACACCTATTTTAGTTGAACTAATTTCTTTTCAATTTCTCATAAGGATTAATCTTTTATTGCAGGCTTGATTTATTTGATTTATGGTTGGATAAAGCTCATTTATCAAATTGTATAAAAATAACTAACTCGTTATCACCAGTGGTATGGCACCGCGTAATAAAATGTTTGTCCCGTTGCAACGTACGAGCATATGTTAGTATAAGAAGAGAAACAAAGATTCATAAATTCCCTCGTCACGGGAGAACAGAAGTAGACGTGCACGCCTTTCATTGTTGGTGCACAGACCCTTCCTTTCCATGTATGCATTTGGGAATATCACGGGCGATTTAGGAAGTAAAGTCACATGCATAAAAAAGATCAACAGTTTATGGTAATCAAATTATGTCATATTCAATATTGTTTAAACAGTAATGTTCTCTACTGAGCGCCTGTCCAGCCGGATAGGACAGACCCGCCTGCCCCGCGACTTGCGACTTGCACGCCCACGGCCTCGTGCCTCATGCCGCGTGCTGCTCTAGCCTTGTGTCGCCCGCGCCTTGTGCCTCGCGTCGCTTGCGCCTCGTGCCTAGCTACGCTCCGTCGCACCTCGCACATCCCGCCCGGACTCATGCTGCGTACAGCCGAGGTTCGACCTCCGTGCCGTGGCATCGAGCTCCATACCGGCGTCAAGCTCTGCGTCAACGAGTGTCCATTGGGGGGCACCAAGTAGATGAGCATATGTTGCAACCATATGTTTCATGCGTTTCAGATGTATGTTGCATATTTTTCATCAGGATGTTGTAAAAGTAGATCAGGTGTTGCATATGTTGCAATGACTATACATGTATGTTGCAAGTGTATGTTTCAGCTGTTTCAAATGTATGTTGTAAGTGTTTTATTTGGATGTTGCATATGTGTCGGTGTAAGAAACGGTGGTCCTAGCACCAACGAGTAATGAGTGTCTGCGTGTCGGGAGTCCGGATGGTGTGCAAGAAGGACACAGGCGATTCATACTGGTTCGGGCCGAGAAATGCCCTACGTCCAGTGAGGGAGGAGAGTTCTGTATTATCTTGCACCGAGGTGCTTGCAGTAGGGGTTACAAGCGGACGTGAGAGAGGGAGGAGCTCCCAAGTCTCAAGGCGTGAGTGGAGAAAGTGGGTGCGTGCGACTCTGCTAGTGACCTCGCAAGGTCCAGGAGAGTAGCCTGCTCGTATCTCGCGTTGTGTTGCTATGGTGGTTCAGTTGAGTTGTGCTCGACCCCTTGAAATGATCCCTGCATGCTCCTTTTGTAGTCTCAAGGAGGTGCAAGGTTACATGATGTTGGCGTATGGTGTGACCTTGCCGGTGAAGGAGCCTGAAGGCCTCAGAAGGGCCTTATCTAGTGGCGGCGTGGTCTGCACTGTGGAGGCTTGGCGTCGGTACTTCTGGTACTGTGGCTATGTGTTCTGGTACGTGTGCCACTTGTTGACACCGTTTTTGGCACGTGTCAGAATAATCAGAGTGGGCTAATCGGCAAGAGGAAAGTTATTGTATGCGCTGACGGAAGGGTGCCGATGGAGATCAGCTTGTGAGGATTGTTGCCGATGAGTGGTGATGACCGATGGAAAGATTGACTTAGACTCAGAGGCGTTGCTGATGAGGTTGGAGATGGTATTGCCGATGCCGATAAAGGGAGGTTTGAAGATTGCTGCCGATGAAACTTGTGATAACAGGAAGCATGCCGATGGAGAGGAGGTCGATGAGAATTTTATCGTAATTGAGGCGGACAGGGAAGTAGATAGGTGTTGATTTCCTTTTTGATATTTGTTAGAGTATGATTCATGTAAGAGTCACGTTTTTCCTTAGGTATGGACTCGGTGTCCTAGTCGTGTTTGGTTATGTTTCCTTAGATCATGGTATAAATATAGACTAAGGGACAATGTAAGAGATATATCAATCAATATCAAACCAATTTTACTCCTATTTTGCATCTACTTACTTTTCGGCGACTTCGTCAATTTGCATATTTTTCTTTTTACGAGTTCTCATCGATTCGACGAGCTGCATCGCTTCAGTGCAACCTTCGGCGATCCTCGAGTTCCGCGTGAGTACCTCTTGGCCGTGACTTCTGGGCGTATCGCTGTTGTTAGGACCAAAGTACTCTATTTTCATCCTTGTTGATTAACAGGTCAAATCGACTGGCACGCTTTGGATATCGGATTGGGTATTAGCCCTTTGTGTTTGCAGATCCACTTTTGCATCAACACATCTTTTGGCACGCTCGGTGGGACCAATCAACACGATCAATATGTAAATCCTGAGATCGATTTGGGGAATGTCATCGCGATATCGGAAGAAGATCTTAAGGAAGATCAGAAGCAGGCTATGGAAAGGCTATAGAGGATTACATGCAGCTTTGCCTGAAATCATTCAGCTTAAACAGGAGCGGAGAAGTCATCCAGAAGCAAGATCTACCGTTGCCTCGGCAAGTTACCTTTGACTCCAATCCTGGTAAACTTCAAGAGATGGTTAATTCTGCAGTAAATCATGCTTTGATTAACCACTCCAATGTGCTGTCCAATACTGTTCATAATGCTATGGTTCGAACTTTTAAAGAGGGACAAGTGCCACCACATTACGTTGGGCCAGCTTATCACCAACCAGAACCGGCATCGGTCAATGCTCCATCAGCTCCCTCAGCCGTTGTGGGTACAGAAGTTACTTCTCCTCCAGTATCGGCAGGCTTGCCTAATGTTCAATCTACACCGATACGATCAGATCCAGTACTTTTAGGAGGACGAGTTCAGCTCAATACAGATCTATCGGCATCAGCTATGTTAGGGCCTGTGTCTCAGAACAGCCAGATTCCTGCTAATTGGTGGGGATATGGTATGCCTCTGGAGTTATCTGCCTTCAACTCTGGGTTACCTCAAGTGCTTGACGCAGCAGGAAAAGCTCCTGTGTCATCGGCTGTTTCACCGATGAATCAGGTACCTCAATATGCCACATCAACTACTACGCAACCAACTTCAGGAGGTTTCCAGATGCCTTCGTTTCAAGCACCCAATACAAGTCCATCGGCAAGCCTACTGCCAATGCAGCAGAAGGCCCCTGCTATGAGTCAACCTGGGGTGCAGTTTATGCCTCAAGCTGGTTATACTAATTGTTATCCAACAATATCAGCAAGTTACCAGCCATCGGCAAGCTTTGTACCGATGAGTTCTAATAATGGTTGGTCAGGACAGTTACCTGTTCAGCATGCAGTTCAGCAGAATTAACAAGTTGCAGGAATTCAGCAAGGTCATATGCAAGCTGGTTTTCAGAATCAGGCATCGGCAGCTCAGCCGATGAATCCTTTCCAGCAGGTTAGTGGGCCACAAGTGACGGCGAATATGCTGATTACTGGAGATCGTGTGCCACAAAGATACGTGGAGGGATATCAGCAGGCACCTCCTGTAGAAATTCAGCCAGTTCGTCAGCAGGAGGCTGATGCTTTTTGGGCCGATAAGATAGCAGAAATTATGAGAGATCAGTTTGGGATAAAACCCAAAGTTAATACTTATTCTTATCGGACTCCATACCCTCCAGCATATAATTTAATTCCTCTCCCAAATCGGTACAAGGTACCAGATTTCACCAAATTTTTTGGACAAGATGATACATCAACAATGGAACACGTCAATCGCTTCATTATTCAATGTGGAGAGGCAGTTAGCAGAGATGAATTAAGAGTTCGACTATTTTTATCATCTTTGTCTGGATCAGCATTCACGTGGTTCATATCATTGCCACCAAATTCTATTATTACTTGGGCTGATCTAGAAAAACAATTTTATAAGTATTTCTTTGCTGGAATCCATAAAAAGAAGCTTACCGATTTAGTAAAATTGAGGCAACGTAATGATGAATCGGTAGAAAGCTTTGTGCAGAGGCTACGAGATGTAAAGAATAAGTGCTACAGCCTGGTGCTGGATGATCGGCAGCTTGCCGATCTAGCTTTTCAAGGGTTATTGCCACATCTCAAGGACAGGTATGCTTCTCAGGAGTTTGAAAGCCTGAGTCATCTTGTACAAAGGATCTCTGATCAAGACACTAGGGTTTTTGAGCCTAAAAAGAATTGGAGCAAAAAAGTATCATTTGTTGAGGAGGTAGAAGATTCTGATTCTGATGGAGAACCAGTTATCGGCTTAGCTGAGTGGGTTAAGAATAAAAGGCCGATATCTTATCCCTTTGGTCAGAAAGAGCCAGAGAAGTTTACCTTTGATATCACCAAAGCTGATAATATATTTGATCTTTTGCTTCAAGAAGGCCAAATTAAGCTGTCACCTAATCATGTGATTCCATCGGCAGAAGAGTTGAAGAAGATCCTGTACTGCAAATGGCACAATGCAACTTCACATAGTACAAATGAGTGCAAGGTGTTCAGGCAGCAGTTGCAATCGGCTATTGAATCTGGGAGAATTAAGTTTGGCAACTCCAAGACTCAGAAGCTGATGAAAATCGATCAGCACCCTTTTCTAGCAAATATGTTGGATGCCAAGGATAAGACCAAGGTATTGACATCAGAGGCTGTTGAGAAAAACGCATCAGTAGATCCCCAGCATCGGATAACTACCGATGACGCAAAAAGTAAGGGTCTGCTGGGAGAAAGTGGTAGTTCCAAAAAACCTCCTCGACCTGGCATTGTGATTATCCATCGAAGGCAGCAGGAGGGTTGGCGTTAGCGTAGGGACCGATATTGACAACAGCAAGAAGAGAGACGTCGGGAAGAGTGGTATCGGCATAAAGATCATTGGAGGTGTCCGTTTTTCATCCATTGCTGGGAAGAAGGCATTAAATTACCAACTATTGAAAATTGCCCTGAGTGCAATGGTTATTATGGGGCCAATCGACCAGAAAGGAGGTTTTAGCCTGGCAATCAGAGTTTATCTATCAATGAGCCGATCAGAGGCAGAGCATCAGTGCATGATTGGCTGGGGGCAGACTTAGTGTACATGAAAGGCTTGGTAAGCGCGCCGGATATTTTCTGAGGAATCAAGAGGAGCTTGAGGAGATGGCAAACGCAAGAGTTCCTGATGAAGAAATATTCTACAGAGACCCTAATATACGTCGTGTAGAATCAACTAGGACCTGTTATCAGCCAGTTTCGAAAACTAAGCTTCCTCGATGGTGCCCTGAGGGTCTGACAAAGACACAGAAAAGGAGGATGCAGCGTGAGCGTCAGGAGGACCTATACCGAGAGGAAAGTTCCTCCAATGAGAGGTCCGGGCATCAGGAGTGGCAGGTGAAACACAAAGATAAGGGCCCATCGGCAGATGTTAATATGATATTTATGTTGCCGATGGAGTTTTTGGCACTTTCTGATGATGAGGAAGAAGTTGTTCTCTCTGATCAAGTAGCTCAGCTGGCACTATCCAATGATGGCTGTTTTTGAGAAACCTACCGATGATGAGAGACAACATCTCAAAGCTTTGTTTGTGAAAGGCAGAGTTGATGGGCAGCCTGTATCCAAGATACTTATCGACGGAGGAGCTGCGATTAATATTATGTCCTATGTGATGTATCGAAAACTTGGCAAAGGAGATCAGGACTTGACCAAAACTGATATGATGCTGAAAGATTTCGAAGGCAATGTGTCACCAGCTAAAGGGGCAGTATGCGTTGAATTGACCATCGGCAGCAAAACCTTGCCGACGACATTTTTTTGTTATCAATGGTAAAGGTGCATACAATCTGCTTCTAGGAAGGGACTGCATTCATGCCAATTGTTGTGTTCCTTCCACAATGCATCAATGCCACGTACAATGGGTTGGGGATAAGATTGAGGTTGTCCCCGGTGATTCTTCTTATATCATCGCATCGGCAGAATCAGATACTTATGAGTGAACCAAATGCATATCAGGGGAAGTTTGGGAGAAAGAGTTCCTTAGAGTTGCTGATTATGAAATTCCACCGATCCAAGCAGTCGGTTCTGAAGAGGAATTTTAATGGATAGGTTTGCCGATGATGGAAAATTAGGTCAAGGGTTTACATCGGCTGATGATTTAGTAGAGGTTGATATTGGTGATGGTGATAGGCCAAGGCCTACTTTTATTAGCGCTAAGTTAGATTCCAAGTGTAAGCAGCAAATGACCAATTTGTTAAAAGAATATAAAGAATGTTTTGCTTGGGATTACACTGAAATGCCTGGATTAGACCGATCGATAGTTGAACATCGGTTACCTATCAAATCTGGATTTCGGCCATATCAGCAGCCAGCGCGCCGATGCAACCCTAATATACTTCCTAACATTAAGGCCGAAATAACTAAATTAATTGAGGCAAAGTTTATTCAGCAGTGACGATATGCGGAGTGGATTTCTAATGTGGTTCCTGTTTATAAGAAAAATGGGAAACTTCGTGTTTGTATTGATTTCAGGAACCTTAACAAAGCCACACCGATGGATGGCTATCCAATGCCTATTGCTGATTTGTTGATTGATGCTGCAGCCGGACATCAAATTATCAGCTTCATGGATGGTAATGCAGGTTACAATCAAATATTCATGGCTGGAGAAGATATTCCCAAGACTGCTTTCAGATGTCCAGGTCATGTGGGGTTGTTTGAGTGGATAGTCATGACTTTCGGTTTGAAAAATGCCGGTGCTACTTATCAGAGAGCTATGAATTTTATTTTTCATGAATACATCGGCACATTAGTAGAAATCTATATTGATGATGTAGTGGTTAAGTCTGGGGATATCACAAAACATCTAGCCGATCTACGAAAGATACTGGAGTGCACAAGGAAGCATGGATTGAAGATGAATCCTAATAAATGTGCGTTTGGTGTATCAGCAGGTCAATTCTTGGGTTTTATGGTGCATCAGAGGGGTATTGAAATCAGTAGGAAGTCTATTGATGCGATTAACAAGGTGGTTGCTCCTACCGATAAAACTAAATTGCAATCTTTGATCGGCAAGATTAATTTCATTAGAAGGTTCATATCTAATCTATCAGGTAAGATCAAGGCTTTTAGTCCGTTGCTTAAATTGAAAGCCGATCATGAATTTGTATGGGGAGCTGAGCAGCAGTTAGCCCTAGATGAAATTAAGAAGTACTTAACAAACCCTCCAGTGCTAGTTCCACCCCAACACGGGAAACCCTTCAGGTTGTATTTGTCAACTGATGATACTGTTATCGGCTCAGCTCTTGTTCAAGAATTTGAAGGGAAAGAACGTGTTATTTATTATTTGAGTAGAAGATTGGTGGATGCTGAGACGAGGTATTCGGCCATCAAAAAATTATGTCTGTGTCTATACTTTTCTTGTATTAAATTGAGGCATTATTTACTATCGGCTGAATGTACTGTCATATGCAAAGATGACGTGGTCAAATATATGCTGTCGATGTCGATATTAAGTGGTAGAATCGGCAAGTGGATTTTAGCATTGTCAGAATTTGACCTACGTTGTGAATCGGCTAAGGCAGTTAAAGGGCAGATTATGGCTGATTTTGTCACTCAGCATTGCAGTACAGTGGGCTCTCTGGAAGTTGCCCCTTGGACACTTTTCTTCGATGGGTCTACGTGTGGTGAAGGAGCAGGTATCGACATTGTGTTGATTTCACCTCAAGGAAGGAAGTATGAGTTTTCATTGTCGATTGTTGCTACATCGACAAACAATCAGGCTGAATATCAAGCTTTGATAAAAGGGTTGGAATTGCTTAGGGAGATACGTGTCGATGCTATCGAAATCTTTGGTGATTCTATGCTGGTTATAAATCAATTAGCTGGGATTTATGAATGCCGAAGTGAAGTTTTAATTTTATATGATGAGAGATGTTTGCAATTATTGAAAGAGTTTAGAGATTTTCGTCTTGAACATATTTCTCGATTGCATAATGAAGAAGCTAATCGGCTAGCTCAGCATGCTTCAGGGTATCAGCCTATCCAGGAGGTGCTAACATCGGCAGTTGATACCGATGACTGGAGAAAGGAGATTGTCGATTACTTAAAGGATCCATCTAAAAAGGTTGAAAGACATAAGATTTCAAGCCACTAAGTATGTGCTCCTCGATGATGAATTATATTATCGGACTATAGATGGAGTTTTACTCAAATGTATTAGCGGTGATGAATCAAAAACCTTGATGGGTGAAATTCATGAAGGAGTATGTGGGGCACATCAATCGGCTTTCAAGATGAAGTGGATGATCAGAAGGAATGGATACTATTGGTCGACTATTCTTGAAGATTGTTTTAAATATTTTAAAGGATGTCAGGGGTGTCAGAAGTTCGGTAATATTCAAAGAGCGCCTGCATCAGCTATGAACCCTATAATTAAACCTTGGCCGTTCCAGGGATGGGCTATCGATCTCATCGGTCAGGTTTATTCGCCATCGAGCAAAGGACATAAATTTATTCTTGTTGCTACCGATTATTTCACAAAATGGGTTGAAGCAATTCCTTTAAAAAAGGTGACATCAGCTAGCATGATTGATTTTGTGAAACAGCATATTGTTTACTGATTTGGTATTTCTCAAACTATCACTACCGATCAGGGTACTATGTTTACATCGGGAGAATTTGATGAGTTTGCTGTTGGTATGGGGATTAAAGTTTTGAATTCTTCTCCCTATTATGCTCAAGCCAATAGTCAGGCTGAGGCTTCTAACAAAGGAATTATCAAACTCATTAAGCGCAAAATTAAAGAAAATCCTAAGCGGTGGCATACAGTATTGAATGAGGCCCTGTGGTCATATCGGATGGCATGTCATGGTGAAATTAAAGTAACGCCTTATCAGTTAGTATACGACCACGATGCAGTATTGCCTTGGGAAATTAAGACTGGCTCTAGGCGGATATTTTCTCAAGATCAACTGACAGCCGATGACTATGATACTCTTATGAAAGACGAGTTAGAAGACGTGGCAGGACATCGGTTGAGGGCTTTAGTTAGCATCGAAGAAAATAAGAAAAGGGTAGCCAAATGGTATGACAAGAAGATAAAGGTAAAGGAGTATGCCGATGGAGATATGGTTTGGAAGTTTGGGACTAAAAGTTCAAAGTTTGGCAAGTGGTCTCCTAATTGGGAGGGTCCATATCGGATAAACTAATCTGTTCCTGGCAACGTATATATTTTAGAAACCCTCGAAGGGGTTGTGTTTCCCAGAGCATTAAACGGAAAATATTTAAAGAAATATTACCCTAGTATTTGGATGGATGCATAAAAGTATAAGTGCCGATAACAGTCCTATCGGCTAGAATCATACAAGGATATCAGTGTTTCATAAAGCGCCGATGCAATAGACAAGATTTACAAATTTAATAAAGATTGGATAGCAGATATCGCACGCAGGCGAATCTGATCGGCTTCCTTTATCTCTTTGATATCATCATCGGCAGCACCCTCCACTGGCTTAAGTTTTTTCTTCATTACCAGGGCTTTGCGAGCTTGGATGTCTCTTTCTTGCTGAAGGGCCTTGATAGCATCGGGTAACTGGCTTTCTTCTTGTCTGGCATGAGTTAGGGCTGCCTCGACTTCTTTCAATTCAGCCAGTAGAGCCATTCTCTTTGCCGATAAGTCCGAGATTTTTTGCTTAAGTTCGGCACCCGAAGTCTGCAAACTGCCGATGTTCTTGTGCTTCTCATCGACAATCTGTTTCAGTTGTAGCATCTCTTCTTTGAGCTGAGCCTGAGCGGCCCTATCGGCAATACGTTGGGCAGCCCTTTGATATTGCAGTTGTCGGCTTTCTAAGTGGGCTGCTGGGAGGAGTGCTTCTTCAACATCGGCAGGGACCTGGCCACAGATTGTTTTGAAGATTGCCTTTGCAGGGTCTGAATCATCTACCAGCTGGGCGGTATCTTGCTGCAGCAAGTTCGGGAGAGCCTCCAGCTTGGACTTGATTTCTGCCGATATTGTTCCCAGTGCAAGAGAAGAGCTTGCTTCCTCTCCGTCATCATCAGAAACGTCGATGGCAAAGGAAAATAGACTGTTTGGAGAGTCTTGTTCCTAAAAGAAGAAAAGAGGTCAGTTAGGGACAGGTATGAATATTATAAATCGACTAGGTCAATCGGCTTACTTGTTTCTAGGCAATTTCTTGTCTTTGACTGGAGGAAGCAGCCTAGAGTGTGCCATGTGGAGGATCGGCTGAACTTGCCTATGGGATATTTTCAGCTTCAGGGTTAACTGGTGCTATGATTGATGGCAATTCCTCTATGGTCTCATCGGTAGTTGGCCCTTGGGATACGATGGTTGATGACGTGCCCTGTGCAGACGGGTCGACTGCTTGCTTAGTTGCATCAGCCGATTCTGGCTGGCTTGGAGGTGCTGGATCAGATGTTGGGATCGGCACAGACTTCTGCCGTTTTGGCTGTGCCTCAGCATCTGTTAAAGCTTTGCGCTTTGCTTGGGCCTCGGCAACGGTTGGCTGGGGGGGCATCGGCACTGGCTGGTTATGAAGGTTGGACATCTGGTACACTTGCCGATGTACCCGTTTGTTGCTGCAAAACGGGTGTAAGATATGATATTTAACAGATTAAATGTAAAGTTGAAGGAATACCTCTGAAGGTTTGTCAGAGATGGTGGTGCTTGATGCCAGAGGAGTTGCCGATGATGATCCAGCAGTGGTTCTTACATCCTGAAAATTAATGTTAGTACAATCTGAGATCGGCATGAGTTGGAATAAATAGGGTTGTTACCTTGAATGCTTTTATCAGGGTCGCAGCGGCAGCCGATGGAGTGGCTCTAGCCGTAGCCAGTTTTGACTTGGTGGTGATTTTCTTGGCACGGGTTCTCTGATGGGTCAGAGCAGCCAAGGTAGGGGTGTTGTAGCCGATCGGTGATATTGGGGAGACAGGTCGAAGATCAAAGGGTCTCCCACTCCTGCTTATGGATGGTGCTGGGTCATCGACCTGTCACAAGAAAGTTAGTTGCCGATGTATAAAAGAAGAAAAAGTAGAAGGCTATTAAAAGAAACTTACTGCATCATCGGGAATGACATGCTCAGGGTCAATCATATGCCGATATGTGTGAACGGATGTTGCGAATAATTGTCCCTTCCACTCTTGCCACCATAGCTTATATGATTCAGTAATAAAAGATGCTGGCATCCAGGTGGATAGATCAACATCTGTAGCATCGACATCAGGAGAAAGTCGCACTACCCTACTCCAGTCCATTCCGCTGGTGATTGTTTCTCTCGGTTTAATCACATCGGCAAAACAAAGTTTGATTGGTAGCTGTCCAAAAGCCAATTGACGTGATACTACCGATGGGTTGTAGAACTCATAAGTGATGTTGGTGTTTTTCCCACTGCCAAATGTATTCACTAGGATTGCCCTAGGAGTAATGATGGCCATCATAAGTTCATCATCCTTATTCAGGGTATCATCGGCAAAGTTGAAGAGGAGGGGGAATCTGGTTTCTTCGTCGATGTAGGGCATCCAGGCCCGATGATCACGGGAAAGACCATTGTAAAAGCTTTGGAAGAATCGGCCGATCTGATCTTCGTTGGCCTCTGTTCCAGGAAGAACAATTATGGCTTCACCAAAATTGAGGGGTGGGCGTGTTGCCGATTCTTCATCTCCAAGTACGTGGTCTTCGGCGATTTCTCGCGGGAATTGTTGGGCAAAGAAGTCCCATTGCAAGCGTTTGTGCATGTGGGCATTCAGCCACATGTTAATAAACCACCACGGGCCTCCTAAGTTGCCGATGGGTTCACCAAGCAGAAGCTTCTGGGACACTTGATGTAAAAGATGATAAGTAGAGCTCAGAAGATATCGGCCAAGAGGGAACCTTACACCATTGGCCAGGAGTTCAGCTGCGGAGAGGAAAGCATTTGTTGGCCCTACCGATCGACCACAGAAAATAAATTTTTCTAACCACATATTTTAGAATGTGGCGTGTTCCCTCTGACCAACTGTCCTGGTCCTCCTGTATTCTTGAATATACCCTGTCCAACCGCCGATGTTGCGGGTATTCACTCTATACTTAGATTTTCTGCCGTAAATGGAGGCTTCATCGGCGGTTGAAATATCTAGGCCAATGAGCATGTATACATCAGCAAGGTTGGGAGTAGCTGGGCCATGTCCAAACATGAAAGTATTTGTTGTGTCTGACCAGAAGTAAGCAGCAGCAATCATCATCGACTCATTCTTCTGCATATCGGCAATGGATAGCCGGATGCATTGATCTAACTTTCGCTCTGCCCAGTACACTTGCATCGACCCGTTTACCCTCAAGTACCAATCTTTCCACCCTTTGGTGGTTTTAGGCCAGGATCGGAAGGTATCTTTCCATAAATTTAGAGAGAAATTCTGGGCTCTGAAGGGAATTCTGTTAACCTCTGTATTGATCAAATCAGTTGGATCTGGGTTGCCCATTGGACCTGGACATTGGATGTGTGGCTGATTGGTTGGGATAACTAACTTGTTGCATAGTTCCTAAGTTGGGAGGATCAAAAGAACAGAGAAAAAGAGGAAAAAATTACCAACTATATGAACTTGCAAGGGCAAAAGGAATCGAGGTAAAAAGTAACGGAGGTGAAACGAACCGCAGGGACATCAAAGTTGATTGTCATTGTCTTGAGGAAGATGGGGGCACAAGCTGGAGACTCGAGGTTGACGCTGGAGAAGGTTCTTGTTGGTTAAGGTCGCACGGTTGTTCGTCGAGGTCACCGCCGGAAAGGGAGAATGCCGAAGGTTGGAGTCTGAGGGTAGAAGACGAGCGTTTCGAAGAAATTTATTTATAGGCCGATTGGAATAGGGGTATTCTGGACTTATCTCTCTATCGCGCGCGTGTAGGTCGAGGTAGTTCAGATGGATATGGTAACTGTTCGCACGATAATCAAGGGATTGTACAGATGATTTGATGGCAAGTAATCATGGCTCAGAAGAAATCTCGGTACAGGATATTTTAATTCCGAGAACGGCGGCGTCATTGTGCTAGGATCTTGCCGATGGATTATTGTTTTGGTATCTTAACCATAATCGGAGCAAGAGTGGTTGAAGATCGTGCGATATTTACTGAGTCACGTGAATCAGGACTAGATTTGATTGGATTTGGTAACAGATTATGTTATGCTTGGAGGATGAGTTAAGATAATTGGGTGAAGGCAATCGTTGTCTAGAGTAAATTTTGGAGCATCAATGGTTTTATACTCCGAAATTGGGGGGCATGTGTTGACACCATTTTTGGCACGTGTCAGAATAATCAGAGTGGGCTAATCGGCAAGAGGAAAGTTATTGTATGCGCTGACGGAAGGGTGCCGATGGAGATCAGCTTGTGAGGATTGTTGCCGATGAGTGGTGGTGACCGATGGAAAGATTGACTTTGACTCAGAGGCGTTGCTGATGAGGTTGGAGATGGTATTGCCGATGCCGATAAAGGGAGGTTTGAAGATTGCTGCCGATGAAACTTGTGATTACAGGAAGCATGCTGATGGAGAGGAGGTCGATGAGAATTTCATCGTAATTGAGGCGGACAGGGAAGTAGATAGGTGTTGATTTCCTTTTCTATATTTATTAGAGTATGATTCATGTAAGAGTCACATTTTTCCTTAGGTATGGACTCGGTGTCCTAGTCGTGTTTGGTTATGTTTCCTTAGATCAGGGTATAAATATAGACTGAGGGACAATGTAAGAGATATATCAATCAATATCAAACCAATTTTACTCCTATTTTGCATCTACTTACTTTTCGGCGACTTCGTCAATTTGCATATTTTTCTTTTTACGAGCTCTCATCGATTCGATGAGCTGCATCGCTTCAGTGCGACCTTCGGTGATCCTCGAGTTCCGCGTGAGTACCTCTTGGCCGTGACTTCCGGGCGTATCACTGTTGTCAGGACCAAAATACTCATATTTTCATCCTTGTCGATTAACAGGTCAAATCGACTGGCACGCTTTGGATATCGGATTGGGTATTAGCCCTTTATATTTACAGATCCACTTTTGCATCAACACCACTGCTGAAGGAGTGGTCTCTGTCTTTTGGCATTGTAGTGACGTGCCTTGTCATACCTGGTCCTGTAGCCGGCATGGCGTGTTTGTCCTTGTAGTTTGTCTTGGCGTAGAAGGCCGAGGCCTCGGTAGCGGGAAGTGCGGTGCGATCTTATCCTGATCGTGGGAATAGTGGCCCAGGGCAGTTGTTCCGTACACTGCGCACGTACGAATCATGGGTATAGTGCCAGTATGGGTGGCATAGTGGTCAACAGCTCTTCCCTATGCCTGTTACAGACGATGGCGTGGTGATTTGACCCCGGTCATTCTTGGCCTGTCCGGTTGGGCAGACGCGAGAACGTGGATGACATCATAGGGGGTCTCGAGCGCGCCAATGGGGGAGCGGCGTTAGAGGCCGATCTTGGGCGAGTCGGAGACGGACAATGCCGCCTCTGGGGCTCGGGCAAGGCGGTGATGTTGCCGGGGGTCAGCCTGTGTCCGAGACCCCAAGGCGGAGGCCTCGAGCGAATCGGAGGTGTTCTGAGGCCCCTCTGAGTGAGGCCTCGGATGAAGTGGGGAGATGGGCTGGTTCGCTCACACGTCTTGCTAGAGGCCCAGCAAGGGGGGGTTTAGTCTGTCTCTCTTTTGTTGATCTTTTCCCTTAAATGGGGAGGCCGGGTGATTTTTCATCACAATTTGGGTACCCCTAATTGTGGTACCCGACAGTAGCCCCCTAGACTGTGGAGGAGTAGGAATACTCCTTCAGAGGCTGCACGTTGGGTATACTCGTTGCTGGGCTTCTAGCCAGGTTGCTGGGGCCTCGGCTTGTTTTTGTATTGCTTTTTTCGGGGGGTGCGCGCGAGCGCACCTGCCGGGTGTAGCCCCCGAGGCCTTGGAAGGATAGGATATGCTTCCAATGTCTTGATTTGGAGTGGAGTGTAAGTCCGAGGCCTCAGCCTTAATTCAAGGGTAGCCCTAAGCCTCTGCTCATGGCGAGAGGTCGGTCAAAGGCTTGTTCTAGTTTATCCGAGGGTCATTCAGTGGGCCTCAGAACCATTTGATGGGCTCTGAGGGTTCGGTGCCTTCCTCCGATGGGATCCCACAGGTTGACGCCTACGGGATCTTGGGTATGGCTTGGGGGTGTCCCGGAACCCTTGGGCTTGGCCGCAGAGGGGCTCATAGTGCACGGGGTTGAAGGTGATTTTGATTTTCCGCTATACTGTCATGGTGTGACTAGCCCCCAAGCCCTGTGGCTCATGGCAATCCGAGGGGTCTCGGGGAGACGAACCCTTCGGCCAACCCCCTGGTGGGGTTAGCTGCCAGGTCCATTTACTTCGTGATGGCTTAGCCTGCTTCCGCTCTTGCGGCTTCCACTTTCAGGCTCCTTGGTTTTGACCAGAGGTTGATGGGCCAAGCTGGGCATTACCAAGTGGTTTTTTACGTGGGTTGTAATTGAGTTCGGGGGAGGCCCCTTTGGTCGAGACCTTGTTCGGAGGATGCCCATATCTTGTGAGGCCCATCGTCCATTCGAGAATCCGCGATTTCGGAAGTTAGACGGATGCATTACAGTGAGTGGGAGCGTTGAGATTTAATCGAGGGAAGTGGAGGGGGGCGGTTCCATTACTCGGTTTTTAGCGGGAAGTGGGAACGTCGGCTCGAGCTCCTAGATCGCATTGATGATCCCGGGCGGCTGCGTAGCTGAACGGCTGCTTGGAGCCTATTTATACCCGACTCTGCACTCGTTCTTCCCACACCTATTGCTACCTTCCACTCTCCACTTTTCTCTTCCACTCCCTCTTAGCACAATCCCACGATCTCGATGGCGCGTGACAACTCGCCGTAGTAGTCCGAGGAGGTGGACGGTCCCTCGGTGGCGCAGCGTCGCCGGACGGATGACCGGGTTTTCACCGAGAGGGGCCGCCAGCTATGTACTGGTGGCATCTCAACGGGGAGCATCCGCCCTCGCTTTGCCCTCCCTGGGGCCCTGGCCGACCCATCGGCCCCAAGGGTGGATCAGGCGGAGGAGCGGGCGCTTGTTCGCGCGGCGGCAGCGGACGCCGAAGGAAGGGCGAACGTTCTCCTCCATCAACTGGACGACGCTGATCGTCGCGGTGTTGGTGTGTTTTTCTTCTTTTCTGTCTTCCCCCTTCTCTGTCTACAACTCGGGGCTTCTTTCTAATCGTGAGTGAAATTGTGTGTGTGTCAGAGGTGACCGTGGAGCTAGAGGGTCTCCGCACCGCGGTGGATGCCTTTCTGGACTACCTGGGGGTCGCCCTGGGCACCAGGGAGGATCGGCTCTAGGCCGCACGCCGTCGTGTCACCGCTGCCATCAAGAGCGGCGTCCGCCGCAGCGCCGGGGTTTCCCTGGCAATGGCGGAGCTGTCGGTGGGAGCCAACCTCACCGAGGTCGTCGGGTTTCCTGCGGAGGAGCCTCTATGCCTCCACGAGGACCTGGTGGCGCGCTACGGCCCGGCCAAGGAGGCGGTGGCCGCCCTCGTCCCTGCCCAGCAGATCCTCGCGGAGCTCCCCCACGACGCTGCCCCTTAGGGCTTTTTCTTTTTTATTTTGTTAGATTTATTGGTTGTCGATGCATGGCGTCTTTTATTTTATTAGTATGATGAAATGGATTAACGTGGTAATTTTAACCTCCTTTGCCATTCGTGTTGTAAAATTCGTTTTGTTAGTATGGAAGGCCACTGGAGCACCGCCGGTGGCGTGCATGGCGGAGTCCCCTAGGGTGAGTACGTGCCCCGAGGCATGGTTAGGGTCTTAATGTTGACGCGACCCCTGCTGCTCCATGGTCCGAGGCGGGGTCTGCGATGCCTGAGGTCGGTGTGAGGATGGGATGTCTCTCGGCCGAACTTTTTTGCCCCTAGGGCACTTTCTAGGCTCTAGGTGATCTGTCCCCATTCTTTTAGGTCTCGGCGGGCCTCGGTAGGCCGTGCATATGAAACTAGACCTCCAAAAATCAAGCCTCGTGGGTATGATCCAGTCAGGACGCCCAATGCATTCCCCTCTCGCATCTCTTTCACAAAGAAGGAGGGGTTGGACAGCGGCACGTCATCCCCCTCGAGTGGGGCCATTTTTCGTGGTGTTCGTTTGAGTTGCTAGCGGGTATTTCATTTCGAGTGAGGTCCCAGATCCTGTTCACTAGGGATCCGACATAGGTATCTAGTGACCAACCTCATACCCTCGATGACTGATTCAGGGTAACCAGGGTCGTTCCGGTACAACCCCGGCGGCTCGTCGCCTTTCTTCGATGAAAAACCCTTAAATCAGTGTGCGTCGAGGCTCGAACATGGTTCGGGGAGTCCCGTATGGTGCTTCGAGGCACCTGGGTGTTGGCCTCTATCGTGCCAATCCCCGCATACCATCCCTCACTCTGGTGGGCTGGAGCGGCTGTCGAAACCCTCTTGTGGGGACAGCCTACGAACTCCGGGCTTGGGTTCAGACCATGTGCAAATGGTGCGGCATGACATATGCAGAATGCATGTATGAGGCATGCATGATGCATGCACATGATGCATTTACACATACGGAATTATAAGGGAGTTACAAAGAGAAATATCAGTTCACAGAGACTTTTAAGAGCGAATAAAAGTGGTATTAACGATGAAGATGATGGGGGGCAGGCTCGGCAAACCTAATGTTGTGTCGGGGCCTGATCGTCCCCTTTTACGGCCATGAGAGCTCATAGCCGTCGAAGCGGTCGATGAAATCATCATAGAGCGGCTCGTCGTTGAGGAGATAGTCGCTGACGTGTAAAAAGCGTTGCATTCTCTGAAGTTTGGCGAAGCCGGTGCTACCTTGATAGTTGTTGTTGCAGTTGTCTTCGAAGTCAGAGTCAGAGCTCATCTCAGTCGATGCCAGGGTGTCGGCGATGGCGTGCCTGAGCTGTTGTGGTAGATCTTCTGGTACTTCACCTGCTTTGGGGCTGAGATGGTGAGCATTAGTCGATGGCCTGCGAACCTTTTTGTCGCAGCAGGGCCGAGCAGCTCACGGTAGACCAGGCAGGCTGAACTCGCTTGGCCATGTGTTCCTCAGCTCATCGGAACGGCGTCATAGATTGTCTATGGGCCCGGGGAAGTCGGCAAGCTTGTTGGTTGGTGGGATGAGGTCAAGGTCATCGCCTTCCTTGGTGATGATGAACTCGAGACTCCCTAACCAGATGTGGGAGCCCGGGGTGAGGCTGACGTTGCCTCTGGCCGCCGGGGACGTGTTCGTTGGGTGGAGATGAGACGATGTAGCCATTCCGGACCCTACATACATGGTTAGTCGTGATGCGCAAACGTCCCCTACCTGGCGCGCCAACTGTCAGTGTAAGAAACGGCGGTCCTAGCACTAACGAGAAATGAGTGTCTGCGCGTCGGGAGTCCGGATAGTGTGCAAGGACACAGGCGATTTATACTGGTTCGGGTCGAGAAATGCCCTACGTCCAATGAGGGAGGAGAGTTCTGTATTATCTTGCACCAAGGTGCTTGCAGTAGGGGTTACAAGCGGATGTGAGAGAGGGAGGAGCTCCCAAGTCTCAAGGCGTGAGTGGAGAAAGTGGGTGCATGCGACTCTGCTGGTGACCTCGCAAGGTTTAGGAGAGTAGCCTGCTCGTATCTCGCGTTGTGTTGCTATGGTGGTTCAGTTGAGTTGTGCTCGACCCCTTGGAATGATCCCTGCATGCTTCTTTTATAGTCTCAAGGAGGTGCAGGGTTACATGATGTTGGCGTATGGTGTGACCTTGCCGATGGAGGAGCTTGGAGGCCTCGGAAGGGCCTTATCTGGTGGCAGCGTGGTCTGCACTGTGGAGGCATGGTGTCGGTACTTCTGGTACTGCGGCTACGTGTTCTGGTACGTGTGCCACTGCTGAAGGAGTGGTCTCTGTCTTTTGGCATTGTAGCGACGTGCCTTGTCATACCTGGTCCTGTAGTCGGCGTGGCGTGTTTGTCCTTGTAGTTTGTCTTGGTGTAGAGGGCCGAGGCCTCGGTAGCGGGAAGTGCGGTGCGATCTTATGCTGATCGTGAGAATAGTGGCCCAGGGCAGTTGTTCCGTACACTGCGCATGTACGAATCGTGCGTATAGTGCTAGTATGGGTGGCATAGTGGTCAGCAACTCTTCCCCATGCCTGTTACAGACGATGGCGTGGTGATTTGACCCCGGTCATTCCCGGTCTGTCCGGTTGGGTAGACGCGAGAACGTGGATGACATCATAGGGGGTCTGGAGCGCGCCAATGGGGGAGCGGCGTTAGAGGCCGGTCTCGGGCGGGTCAGAGACGGACAATGTCGCCTCTAGGGCTCGGGCGAGGCGGTGATGTTACCGGGGGTTGGCCTGTGTCCGAGACCCTAGGGCAGAGGCCTCAGGCGAATCGGAGGTGTTCCGAGACCCCTCTGAGTGAGGCCTCGGATGAAGTGGGGAGATGGGCTGGTTCGCTCACACGTCTTGCTAGAGGCCCAGCAAGGGGAGTTTAGCCCGTCTCTCTTTTGTTGATCTTTTCCCTTAAATGGGAAGACCGGGTGATTTTTCATCACAACTTGTGTACCCCTAATTGTGGTACCCGACAATATGTTACACTGGCTATACACATATGTTGCAAGTGTATGTTTCAAATGTTTCAGCTGATTCTAACGTATGTTGCAAGTGTTTTATCTGGATGTTGCATATGTTGCAGTGTCCAAACACATATATTGCAAGCGTATGTTATAAATGTTTCATCTGTTTCGGACGTATATTGCACCAAATGCTTTATGTTGCAAGTGTTTCACATGAGCAAGTGCGACAAGGGGGCGCAGGCGAAGGTGGTCCCCTCAGGCGTAGCAATTCCCGTGTGCGCGCGGGAAGCGAAGCAGGCGTGGAGCACAAAGCTATGTCCATAGGCGTGACAGGAGGCGCGGAGCACGCGAAGCTGTATCCGTGGGCGGGCAGAAAGTGCGGAGCATGAGGCGAAGCGGAGCACTAAGCTGCATCCATGGGCATGTAGTAGGCGCGGAGGATGAGGCGAAGCCTAGCACAAAGCTGTATCCATAGACGCCTTGAAGGTATCATTATTGAAAACGGGCAGGCAGAAGGCACGGGCATCAACGCCGCGTCCGGGCGTCCGGGCGCTAGTCTCTCAGTTGTTTAAAGGATATATCACATCCACACGCATGCATCTATTAGATCTAGAAAAAGGATATTTATATCTAATAATTCCCGAATTTATCATATTTTATAAAAACTAAAAATTAAATAATATATTTCACCTATTACCTCCCAAAAAGTAATAGATGATCCTAACCGTCCGATCTAATTAAATGGATGACTCACACTTATTTTGGAGTACCACAACAAAATATATGGTTGAAAATTGAGAATGAGGTCGATTAAAATAAAAAGAAAAAGAAAAAGGAAAATCTATCTCACTGTTACAGTGTTACCTAATAGCAGTAGCAGATGAGATCAGATTACATCCAGCAAGGAGTACAAGTGTACAATCAATTAATAAAAAGCTCGTGCTGAGATGTCTTGGACCAGACACATGAGAGCTGAGCCCCACTCCCTCACTCTTTGGCAGCACATACCTTTCCTCCGCCTACTTGTTCCCTCACCAACACTCCATGCATCCAGCTGCCTCTTCTTAATTCACCAGCAGCACTCCATATATGCCTTCTCTCCTTCGCCTTCCTCATCGACACTCCATCCTTTCCTTGTCTCTTTTCATTCTTCCGATCCCTTATATACATAGGTATTCACCCGAGGCAGCTTCCATCCCCATTGGCATCTTTTAGCTGGGGCAGCAGCGCCGCATGCATCTTCCGCCTTCGACGAGTGCGTGAGAACAGCTGCAGAAAGCAAGTGCAAGTCTCTGCAACATGCCGTATTATGATGATTATTGGTCAGGTGCGCCAAGGCATCATACTTTTATTTCTTTCAACAAATCAATCCAGTCTCCCTGGTGTGATCCCATGCATCATCTCTCCACTACTAATTAGTAATCATTACCCCCTTTTCTAAAACATACACTGCAGAATATGTTGAACAATATTATAGGGCACAGCGGCTACAGCAAGAGAAGTCCAGACTGTTCGACCAGAAGCGTGAACTGGAGAGGCAACTGGCGGAGAAGACGAGGGCTGCTCAGGTGTCCTCGGCCCAGGTCTTCTAGAGGAAAAGTATCTTAAGTGATCTTATAGTCACGATATATGATCTACTAGAAAGACACCAAATGAGCGGGTAAGATATTTGGAAACTCGGTAGATATGTAACTTAATTAGGGATACCAACGACCGTAATAAAGCTCAAACCTTATGATCAGTGTATTAAACTCATAATAGGGTCATTATTTAAGGGAACGTGTAGCTTTGTTGAGTAAATAATCCATAATCTAGCACTTTAACTCAAGTGCTGAAAGTGCAGGTCGTCAAACTCGGAAAAAAATAAGAAGGAAAGGGAACATCACATATCTGATATCACAAAGGAAGAGAATGTTTTGTTTATATTTTAATTTATTGCATATATAGTACCAACTGATCAGCGTTACCGAGTAACACAACATGTTAGCAACCAGATTATATATTTTGAGATGCAAGACGGTAATGTCCCTGCTGTGCGGAATAGAGACACTGCACGAAGCTTCTCTAGCTCAATCTTCAGATTATCGACTAAAGCACCTTTGTCAATCCCTGCTTCATGATGAGAGCCACTTAAGCAATTGTTGTCTTGTTGGCTTCCACCGATATTGCACCCAGTTCCATACTGATCCTGTTAACCACCTCCGCTCTAGGCACGCCATGTTTCTGCTTGGCAGTCAAAATCTGTAACCGGAGCTTATCAATAGCTTCCAAGAGCATCGACTCCAAAGATGCATCCATTGCTGCCGTTTGGTCCCCGAGCACCTCCACATTTTCCTCGTGTCCATGTTGGTACATGTCGGCAATAATGTCCATGAACACAAGAGCCGCCTTCCTCGTGTCCTCCAATTCCTCCGCCTTCTCCTTAGCTTGCTTCTCTGCTGCCTCTTGGTATGCATCTGCAGCATCCATGAACACCAGAGCCGCCTTCCTCGTGGCCTCCAATTCCTCCGCCTTCTCCTTAGCTTGCTTCTCTGCTGCCTCTTGGTACGCATCTGCAGCATCCATGAACACCAGAGCCGCCTTCCTCGTGGCCTACAATTCCTCCGCCTTCTCCTTAGCTTGCTTCTCTGCTGCCTCTTGGTACGCATCTGCAGCATCCATGAACACCAGAGCCGCCTTCCTCGTGTCCTCCAATTCCTCCGCCTTTTCCTTAATCTCCTTCTCCGCTACTTCTTGGTATGCATCTGCAGCATCCATGAACACAAGAGCCGCCTTCCTCGTGTCCTCCAATTCCTCCGCCTTCGCCTTAATCTGCTTCTCTGCTACCTCTTGGTACGCATCGGCAGCGGCCATGAACACCAGGGCTGCCTTCTTCGTCTTCTCGAGCTCCTCTGTCTTGGCCCTAACTCTCTTCTCCGCTTCTTCTTGGTAAACGTCGGCGGCTTTCCTTGTATTCTCCAGCTCTCTCTTGATCACCCCTATTTGGTTCCTCAGCTCGTCGCGCTCTTTGAAAACCTCCTGGGATGGGGCACTACTGGATTTGGAGCTGGAGGCCCCCATGCCTGCGATGCACTCGCCGTCGTCTTGTTGGAGCTGGAGGTTGAAGAAGGCCGATGCCTCGCTGATTTCGCTGCGTCCTAGCCTCCTAGGGCCTAGGTAAAGAAAGCGCTAGCCAGCTCCGTCTCGGGTAGGCGAGAATACATATATAGAAGGGGAGAGAGAGGGCATGGAGTGTACATTGGAGAAGGGTATTTAGGGCCAGCCAGGAATTGAAGAAGCAGAGGAGAGAAGGGATAGAGTGTCGGTGTGGAACAAGCAAGGAAGGAAAGAAGAAGATGCAGAGAGAGGACTGAGGAGAGGACGATGCATGGATGGAGTGTGTCGGTGATGAAGAGGGATGGACTCCATCCGTTTTGTACTTTTGTCGGAGCTCAGCAGCTTACCCCGAATAACCCAAAACAATCCTGCCGGTGCCGGCTTCTATTCCATTCCCGACCGACGCTAGTTGCCTGCGCTGTTGCCGCGCCTCCTGTTGCCACCTGATGGAGCCGTTGGGCGGCAGGCAGCACTCAAAATACCTATCCTCGAGGACTGAGATGAGTTCATAACTAGGGTGGGAGCTAGTATGAACAATTAGGGATGAAAATTGGATAGAGTAAATCCACGTTTTCCAATCACATATTTACATCCAACAAATACAAATTTTGTATTTGAAAACTTCATATATGACATGAACATCTGAATTTTCTTTTTAAAATATGGCTATGGTCGTGGAAAACAATAACCTCGACTAATATTTGTACAAGAAAACAAAAATGGAGTTTAGTAGAGAAAGATTGTTATTATTGACAATATCATTTAAAGTAGGGTTAATTGGATCTGTGCCATTATAATTCTATCGTTTTTGAAGCGCACCATTACTATTCAAGAAACTATGCCACTGCCATTATAACTTTATAGATGTTTGAGATATGCCATTATATACGTCTGCAGATGTCGGAAGGCCTCTGTATTTTCATATAGACGCTATTGCCCCTGCTACTATCCCAGCCTCCACTCGCTGACACATAGGGCCCACTCATCATCTCTTCCTTCCAACTCAGCTTCCTCTCACCATCTTTCCATCTCCGATGAACGGTGGCTGCCAGATGTCTCACATCTCCGGCGAGCATGGACGGTGGTGGCCAGATCCGCAGGTGGTCGGGGCTAGCATGGCAACCGAGGCCGAGCTCCAACGCCGCAGCACCCATGCCTCCCACTGCTTGCGGACGCCACCGGCCACGCTCGCTGGCGCACCGTGGCCAGCACCCGTCTACACCACTTCCTCGACCTGGACGCGCTCGCGCGGCTCCATGACTCCAAGGTCCTGACGTGCTCCCTCCACTACTGCCGCTCCGGCTGCCATCGGGCGAGCTGCCGCGCCACACCACGTCGCCGCTGGAGGAGCAGGCGACCGACAACCGGGCTAGCCGCACTGTGCCACACGGGGGCTGCTGTGCTTACGTCAGCGAGCACACTCTTCTCCTCCACCAGCAGCAGCACAAGGGGCGCATATGGGGCCGGTGGCAGCGCCCTCGCCTCCTCCATCGACGGTGGAGCCGCGCCCCTGGGCCGCCCAGGACAGCTGCGTTGGGGAGCCATGCCCTTGGGCCCGCCGCGCCTCCCGGGAGCCGTGCCCTTGGCTGTCCATGACGTCGGGGCCGCGCCGCTGGGTAGCTGAGTCCCGCCCCTCAACTGGACACGCCGCCAGGATGGAGGGAGAAGATGACAAGCAGGGTCCATATGTTAGTCAGTGCAGAGGAGGGAGAGTAGTGGGGGCATTTTTGGTCTATATTTTAGTAGTGGGGGCACTTTGGTCTATACGAAAATACTATCATCTGCATGTGGGCCTAAGTAGCTCTCAGACTAGATAGTGGCGTATTTCAGCTTCCACCATAATTGTAATGGCACCTGCCCAGTTTTGCAAGTTGTAATGGTGTGCCTCCAAAACAGCAAAGTTATAATGGCACAGATCCAATTGACCCTTTAAAGTAAGTACAATAGAATTGAGAAATTTGATTGAGACATTATATATTTTTATTTATGCATCTAACACGATATTTGACCAAAATATTAGCATTATATTTAGGTAAAATAGTGACTTTCATATCTATTTGTCTGTAATTTGACTATAAAAAAGACTAAACAATTCCAAAAAAAAAGAACACTAAATAAAATGTTATAATATTAGAATTTTGTTCATCTATCTCGACATTTGATGAAATATCAACTGATTAGTTGACAAAAAAATTGATATATGATGTTTCTTTATTGTAGTATTGAGAATATTAACCCACTGGTTGTTTAAAGTATTCTTCATCATATGTTTTTCTTTGTAAATAAAAAAATGAGTTCATTTTGGAAATTTGTGTATGATGTTTGAATTCGTATTTAGATTTGAAAGATCCTATTTGTATTCGTATGGATATGTGAATGCATTTTAAAATCAGGATACAACACTACTAGTGATGAATATATAACACCAGGATTACGTAAGCCCTCCGCTAAACATGCTCACACCTTCATTAATCCCCCGACTATCAGTCAGGAGCTCAAGGCCACACCAGGTGGGTGCGCTCGCGTGGCCTCACAGGATACCGATCAAGGTCTTCGAGGCCTGAACCTCCCCGAGCAATGGTCGGTCTATTCGATGCTTTGGGGCTCCAGCTGAGCGAACGCGACACGACAAGTAGCATGCCCACAGGCTGACATGTCATCCCCCATAGAGTTTGAATCCTTTGGCGTATCATGGATGCTGAGGGCAAGTCGAATTGAGGACAGGAGAGCCAGGGAGCCTACTAGTCAGCCCGCCTGTGTTCTTCACCTGTAAAAGCCTACTAGTCGGGCATGACCACAGAGACGAGATGAAGTGACGGCCCGAACAAACAGAAGGCCAAGGTGACGAAGGACTTGGACCTTCCTTGGCAGCCAAGGAAGTGACCTTCTTGGTGGACAAGAACTTAGAACCACTTTCCGTACTCCCTTGCCCTTCAGAGATATAAGGCAGGGCAAAGGGCCCCTGAGAAGGGCATCAAACCCGAGGCAAATTATAGAACCACCATTAGAGAACTAGCTCTCCACTCTTCTGCCCTCTATTATAAACGCTTGAACACTCTAGCATGAAAACCTCTCTACTGGACGTACGGCTCGACACCCAAACCGGGATAAACACTCTTATGTCTTGGGTGTTAACTACTGAAGTCCTATACATTAACCACTTAATCATTAGTCGTGTTTACGAACTCACGAAAATTGGTGCACCAGGTAGGGGAGCGTCAAGTGTGTTCTCTGATCTTGGCTCGAATCGCCGGCAACACCAGAGATAGAGGTGTTTCCCATGGAGGCAGCGTCCATTTCTCGGATGATGTTCTCTCTGCTGGCATCACCTTCCTTCTTGGATAGGCTCCTAGCTTTGGGAGTCTAGACTACGTCGCTGACGACTTCAACAAGCTCTACCTTCGTAGCACGATGACCCCGGAGGGAATCACACCCCGGAGTGCCCTCCTCTGGACAGCCTTCTACAGGTCGATCTAGAGATCCTCTATCGACAGACATGCCTTGGCTTGGGCCCGAACACAACCGTTAGAGAATGTCGTAAGATGTTTTACACCCACGCTAGCATTCACCATCAACTCATCACCGAAGAAGAGCTGCCCCTGGCTCATCACTTCTAGTACTTGTACCCAGATATCTCATGTGGGATCAGGAAAACAGCCACCACCTTCCAGATCAAGCTTGAGTGTCTAATAGTGAACGCTACCGAGATAGAAGGAGATGAAGGAAGGGGTGTGCCGGGACTCCAAAGCCACCAAGGTGGAAGGAGATGAAGAAGGAAACAACTTTTGACGCATCCGGCTTTCGGCCTTGACTCTGATAGGTCCGGTAACCACCACTCTAGAAGCTCACTCCCTAGGAGCATGTTCCAAGATAGGGGAGTATCCATCTTCCTAGCTAGCATCTGCCTTCGAGACCTTCCACTCCGCCATCTCCATTGAGAGCAGATCACGAAAAGAAACATGCTGGCGTTGGATGGAGGCAGTGAGTAATGGCACGCGCAGGGGGGCGTCAAGACAAGGGCACGCGAATGGGGCTAGCAGTGAAAGCGGGCAATATGGAGGGAGAACCAATCTCCCCTCTCTTGCTTCTTTTATTGTTGGAGCTGTGAATCATCATGCCTCACCCCGTAACCCACGCCATGACTTGACCCCTATGCAGTGACGCAATCATCAGACGTGTGCCTAGTAATAGGGAAATAGGAGGCTATGACTCACCACCATGTCAATAGAGACAAATTTAGTTTTAATTTAAAGGGGACAAGAGTAAAATTGTAGGTATTGCAAGTCCATACTTCCATAATTTTATATTTGTAAAACAATTATGTTAACTACATCTCTGGAGAGAGCACCCCTATTTAAGAGTTCAAACATGAGTACATAAAAATAAGATTACATCAAGCCTTTAGTATTTTAGCCATAGACAGATGGATATGCATGCTTAGCATAAACATGGACTTGATAACTGTCATTCCTTTTTGCATGATATTTCATTTGTTGAGGAGCAAATGTATACCCCTTGTATGATTGGTTTCTAGATTACTAAGCATCTTGACAAACCCATGATATGAATGTATTTTTGCTCAAGCACACTTCTGTGAATATCTTGTTGTTTCTTTGTGCCATGACATAGGGCTAAGTTATAATAACTCAAGATACAAACCTTTTTTAATTATTTGTGTATGTGTGCATTTTAAGTCACTACATACATTTTTTCATGTGTGACAAGGTGAAATTGTTTTATTTAAGTGATGAACATTTCTTTAATGAATAGTGTATTGTATCATGTATGTATGTAGTTTACTTTGGCGATTAAATTTGAGGTAGTCGTATTAGACCATGCGAGATAATGATTTGACATATTGATGCGCTCGCATATGTTGAAATATTTCATTTTGGCTTACAAGGTGTTTATCTTGTCAAGATTTGGGAAAGATATGTTGCAGCGCCGGAGTCGGCCGTGGCACATGTAATTAACTTATTCATTCTTTTCTTATGGTATTTGGTCAGAGATTTGCATGTACAATGCTTTTTTATCCAATTTAATTTCTTTTGCATTTTTATAACTCAGTTAGAGATGGACTTTTATAGACCCAAATCTGATGAATTTAGTATGCATAAGCTAAACACATTACACAATAGAGCAACAATCTAGAAATTAACTCTACATTTGCTTATAAGGGCTGACCTAGTGTCACTCAAGAGTGATGACCCTTTTGTCTCCGGCTCGAATTCGTTTAGCGATAGCATTGGTGATGAATTAGTCTACGATAGTTGGAGTGGCAATTTTAGGAGTATTGTCAACTTTTTCTGGTCGTCCTCTTTTCCTTCCTTGTGATCCTTTCCTTCCTTTTGTGCTAGCCATAGAGATTGTTGGAGTTCTAATTGGAGGTGGTATTATTTCCACCATTGTTTGTAGCCTGTTCATGCTGGAGTTGGTCCTCCAGATTGTTTGTAAAGTAATTTTTCTCCAAAGTATCGTAAAGACAAATGTTAGATTGACATGTTTTTTTTTTACAGTCTGGAATAAGTTGTTCATAGTGGAAAAAATGTTAATATGCATTAGAAGTACAGTCCATCATAAGATTTTGGTATCAGTCTATGCGTCTGATGTTGCGATTAGGATGGAGCAGCCTCGTGCATATTTTGCAACTGAACATGTGGATTTGTAACTATAAGTGAAAATATTGCATGTAATATAACAATCATTTTTTCATTCTCTAGCAATTTGAAATTGACAAAAATTCTACTATTCACCTTTGTGAAATGCTGGGTCATTTGTTCTCCATCCCATGCCAGCATATATTTTAGTACGTACACCCCACATGAATGACTGCAATAGAACATATAAATGTAAGTAATCCGAGTAGAACATTAATATAGAACAAAAAAGGAGTACTCGTCTTCTTCTTGCGGTAAGTTATGATAGGGGAATATTTTCCAGACATGCATGTTAGTTGGTTTTTCAATTGTAACCGAGCCATCCTTGTGTAACGACCCGAGTTCGTTACAATGTAGGCTCTAATATTTGACCATCAGTGAAGCACGTCATCGAGCTCTTGCAAAGATCCCTAACCAATTGGAACTAGAGAATATGTTGCTCTTTTGCCCGATGAAGTGATTTACATCCCAGAAAATCTCTGGTCAATACCAGTCAACAAGAGTCAACCCAGAACAACTGGAGATGCATCACTCTAACCGCAGATGTTAAGTGGTCAGGTTGTCATTGCTTGAAATATGATCATTGGCCCCAATGCCAGAACCCCAAGTGTTTGGATCAATTTCCCAAAAACAGAGATTTACCGGACAGTCCGGCAAATCCACCAGACTATCCGTCAATTGACTGAACAGCAGTAGTGAGTGGGAATGAGCTGTCCTCCACTTACCCTTGGACCCCACCTATTATATGCACGAAATTGGAGAGCTACCTATCAGCTAAAACAGCCCGAACTCACCTCACTCTCCCATTTCTCACCTTCCTCTCACTAGAAAGCAAGAAATGAGGAAGAACTAGAGAGAGAAAATGGAGATTGGAGATGGAGGTAGAAGGTGAAGTGGAAGCAAGCAATCCAAGATCATCATCTCATCAAGTGCATGCTATCTTCATATCAATCCATGGTCATGGTTAGCTCATGAGCTCTCATCTCAATTATTTGGATATTTCTCTCAAATCATAATCTCAAATCATTCATGCATGTATGGATCATGGAGTGTGGTGATCTCTCCCTCGCCACAAAGGTAAGATCAAGGTGCTTAATCCCTAGAGATCTCTCTCAATATCCCTCTCATGCCATTTTATGGGTTTTTTGCAAGGATATCAAGAAATGCTTATTTGCCTCTCCAAGGATGAAAAGCGAGATGTGCTCAAGTCTCTTTTCATGATCTTGATCATCTCATGGTTCTCAATCTCAAAGCTAAGTTCTCATGGACCAATCCTAAGTTTTCACCTTGAGACCTCATGGATAGAATCGTGCACAAAACCAATAGGTACACTAGTTAATCAAGACCCAAAACCTAGCTAGCTTTAACCTAGAGTATCACTAGAGCTACCCTAGGAATGTTAGGCACATACATAGATGTTTGCAACCTCAAACTAGGGATCAAACCATCCTTTCAGAGTGCGATGACAAAGTGTCTACCGAATGCAATGGAGTGTCCATCAAATTGTTAAGGTTGAACCCCGAAAACCCAAGAGCACCTGTTTCCTAGCGGAGTGTCCGCCACTTTATAAACGAGGGACAGATGAAACCCGAGACCTCCTAGTTCTCGCCAGAGCGTCCGACATATGGCTCGGATCATCTAATGGAAGATATAAACCCTAGGAATGCCTAAGTCCTAAACCACCGGAGTGTTCCACGAAGCATCTGCAAGGTAATGGAGTATGCATCACCCATGACGGAGCGTCCGTCAAACCCAACCAGAGCCAAAACAGAAACTGTTAGCCTCGAAGTCCAACCTGATGGAGCGTCCGCCACATAGGTCGGAGTGTCCGTTAGTTAACAGAGGATGTCAGTTTGTTTAGTAAACTTACCCAAGATGTCAACAATATTAGACTAAGCTTAGTTATAAATAATGCAATAGTAGTGCCATGTTAGGCCTCTCTTCCCAAGTTCCAAACCGAAGTCTCGATCCTCAACTATTCATTGGTTATCTTCAAATCCCGATGTTCATTTCTTTCAGGAATCATGTAACGTGGGGAACATGTATAAGTCATCATCGTCAGCTTCAAATTCGTTCAAACGGCATAACCAAGCAGGCACCCCACTACTATGAACCCTATTTTGGATACTAAATACTTGTCTCATTATGAGTTATGCATTTCATTTGAATATGAATAACAACTCAATATTGCTTCATTAACTTACAATTACTCATTAAGTAATTACAACCTTTCATTTAATCAATGGGGATTGGAACGTTTAATTGCTTGTTTGCTTATGTAACGGTAGAAGTCGAGTATAAGAAGGGAACTCATGCTTGCGCGTGTAGGATGCTACATGGGGTTAACTAATCACTAACATGAATGAGGGCTACAACTTATCCACTTCCCTAATCTTGACTGAGGACCCACCTTAATCTAAATCATGAACTAGATGATCAATTTGGTAATTTTCGCTCATGCGAGGGGTAGGTCACTGTGAGTGTGGGACCTAAAGTGACGTAGCTCGTGGAGCAGTTAAAGACTGTGTATTGGGATACATGAGTCCGAGTAACCACCTGCAAAGACCACATGTCGCATATGGGGGCAATGAGCTAAGTAGCTAATTGCGACCGGTCTATCCGCCGGTTAGATGGTGGTACCATTAACTGGGAACCAGTCAAACCTTTCATGTGACATTCGGGCCGGATTGGGGAAAGGTTGGAAACATGAGGCAACCCTTACTACCGGACCCGGTGTATGGTGGTTAGTCCCATTTTTCTGTGTGGATACACTTGTACACCTCTGCGGAGTTTAAAAGCCTGAAGTCCCTCGGGACGGAACCTTTTGGTTGTTCCAACTTTCTATACCCATGGTAGTGTTGCTGATGAAATTTGATGATGATATAGGCTATTCATTACTACTTGTCATGAACTTATAATTGCTAATTAATTTAATTATGAATCATGAGCATGTCATTCTTTTAATAAACGGCATGCTTTTATGCAAATGTACAAATGCCTATCAATCCCTTTGCATCCACCAAATATTTATATGTTGGAATTAAGTCCTACGAGTATGAAATGTACTCATGGTGCCACCGTTAAATTGTTTTGCAGGTGTGCAAGACATTGATCTAAGCCAAGCTCAACTCAATGCAAGGTTAGCATACCTTGGAACGGGCATCCTCCGAGATGAGCTACATGTAAATCCGATGTGTTCATAAGTGACAAGAGAGAACCTATAACCTAGCTAGTGGGAAGATAACAGTTCATGAATACAATGTTTGTAACTTATTTTATCATCAATGAAGTTTCAGTTATGAGTTGGAGACTTGATTGCTCAATAGTTGATCTAATTGGTATGCTTTGTATCGGGTATGTTTGTGTAACTCAATGCAAAGATCCTGAAGAGGAGGTGCTGGTGGCACTCTCCTGAAGGCCTCGTGGTTGAGACGACGACCCTCGCACCTTGACTGAACAGTCAATGCATGATTGTATGCCTTACACCTAGGGGCTGTTTGGTTGCCTGGCTCCACTCTGGCCAGGCTCTCCACATGCAGTTTCTGCGTGTTTGGTAGCCCGCACCGGCAGTCGAGCCAGGCCCCCGCGATGCAAGATGCTCCTCCCAGCCAGGCCCGCTAGAAACGCAGGCATCGGGCATTTCTGCCGAGCCAGGCCGGCGCGAGAACACGCGCTGCATGAGAGCAGAGAGCAGCGGTGCAAGGTCAGCTCGTTCATGTAGGCAACCAATCACCTTCCCTGCTCGGCCATGCTGCATGCGCGCAGGCAACCAAACGGTGGGCGTTTGCGTGACGGTAGCCTGGCTAGTGAGGGCCTGTCTCGGCCGGTGCGGTGCAGGCTGGGGCATGTGAGAAACCAAACAGCCCCCTAGTGGATGGTAAGATACATGTTAAGTTTGATTGAACTGTAGTTTAATATGTGGTATGTGTTATGCAGAGGTTATGTACTTACCAATGCCTTTTCTTAGCCTTTGTCTCACATTGTTGGGTCAGAGGCTAAAGAGATAAGGATGTGTACCTCTGCATTTATAAATTCAACACTTGGAGAGCCCAGTGGTTGTTGTTAATATTCATTGGAACAAAAACTTAGAACAAATAAGTAAATGAATGTATTTGATATCAGGTAGCTAGAATTGTAACCATTATAGTATAATATTATGTACCAAATGTCTTCCTACACATTTGTCAGCAATTAGCTTCTTGAATGTCATGCGTTGGTTACGTTTAGGAACCAGATTATTCGTTGCCAAATTCCAGGCTTACAAAGTTGTTATGAATGATGTTGAATCAGTGTTCACATCGCTGAAATCAGTAGACATTTATGACCTACAAAGGTTTGAGTTAGTACATAGTAGGCATCTGTATGTTTATATTGTCAAAATGGATCTGAAATAATATTACCTCATCTAATATAAATCCTTCTTTGACATTTGGGCACACTTATTTTGCTGTAAGAACTTTGTCACCTATGTGTAACACCTTAGCATCATCGTAACTACATTGTATAAAGGTTGTAGCATCTCTATCGAGTTGACACAATATTCTGTATCGATAATCGGCTTACTAGGTGTGATATATGTAGAGGGGGCGCCTTGCTGTTGTGCGTTCTTTTCCATCTTACTTTCTATTGCAGTGGGTGCTGCAACATATATTTTTGGTTCTACATGGGACAAATGTACTAGAACACCTGCTGCTGACTTCTGCACCACTATGTGTGATGGTCCTTACTATCAATATTTTTTTTGTTAAATTCCAAAAAATCAATTTCAGCATCAGAAAATTGAACTGAAGCCACATTTGCAGATGCATAGTTTAAGTGTTGTTATTCTTGTTTTGTAGTACCGAAACATGTAAAGATGTAGGCATGGATGGCTAAACATTTGAAGATTTAAGCATAAATGGTACAATAAGCTAGAGTAGCTGTAGCATTTCCTGATCTTTTTTAGAAATTTTGTTACAGAATGAAGCATGGATGGCAGGTAAAATGAGTACCGTCACATTGGTTACCTTGATATCCATTTTCATTTCTATATTATCATCTTCTATCTTACTCAACATAGCTTTCAGACTTCCGTCCCTTCTAACCTTAGCTAACTCATCATTTTGTGCTAAAATTTTCTTATCAAATTTGTGCTCTATATCCATAAGTTCTTTGGTCATTTCTCAAGGTCCGTTCAGTTGTTGTTTGCCCAGTCTTGAAAGATTTGCTTCTACATAAATAGGAAATACTAAATTAGGCACACAAATGAGGTTGGGCTGATGGTTGTTGGTTAGACACTGTACTTATTGCTTACACTCTAGTTGTGTGCTGGTGTATGAAAACTAAACCTCTTGTGTGCAGCTTTCCCTTGATGTGCTTGTTCTAATATTGTTGTTTTATTTGTTTGCTGGGTGGTCTGACAAGCGGTGTGCATGACAAGCTGCAAACAATTAAGATAGATTGTATGTGTAAGAACAACAACATATTGATATTATGTTTGGAAACTTCCATTTCCTCCATCTATTTTGTCCTTAAAAAAAACCTTGCCATCGAAGATTAGAATTTGGCTTCATCCCACCTTGCCATTAGTGGTCTTGAGATTGGAGAGTAATTAACCATGTGCTTGTTGTACAAAATGACCCGCTCCTAGTACCAAAACTATGAACAAAATGCATTATAAATGCATAAGACCAAAAATAAACATTATTTATATGTGTTAGTTGCAGCATATAGGACTGATCTGTAGCAAAGTCAAATTGCTCTGTAGGGTGCCTTGTTTCAATGCTCTAAAAGAGTAAAAGTATGAATTCAGGTTAATAGATGGGTTAGAGTGAATTGAACCCAATCTAAATGCAATATAAAAGAATCTTTGTCTTGTTCACAATTGGTGCCATTCTAGCACCAACGATGATGGGCTATGTTCATTTGGACTGTCTACCCATGGTTGAAAAAGTATCTGATATTCAGAATTTCAAGGCCAATTCACTTTGACCCATTTATTAACCTCAATTAATATTTTTAGAGCATTGAAACATGTCACCCTACAGGGCAATTTGGCTTTGCTACAGGTCAATCTTATATGCTACAACCAACACATATAAACAATGTTTATTTTAAGTCTTATGCCTTTGTATTGCATTTTGTCCATAGTTTTAGTACTGGGAGGGCGTCATTTCGTATAGCAAACACGGGGTTAGTTACTCTGCAATCCCAAGACTACTGATGGCGAGGTGAGATAGCCAATTCTAATCTTCGATAGATTTTAAAGAACAAAATAAATGGATGAACCGTAAGTTTCCAAACATAATATCAATATGATGTTGTTCTTACATGCATAATCAAACTATCTTATTTGTTTTGTAGAAGCACACTGCTTGTCATACCACCCAACAAAAAAAATAAGAGAACAAAAATAGCAATGTCACAACAAGCGCAGCAAGTCAAACATGCACACGAGGGGTTCAATTTTCATACACCGATACGCGAGCATAATGTATGCAACCAACAAGTACAACATCCAATCAACGACCATCAGCCCAACCTCATTTGTGTGCCTAATTCATTATTTCCTATTTATATAGAAGCAAATCCTTCAAAACTGAATGAACAACAACTAAATGAACCTTTGACTAGAAATGGGCAAAGAACTTATGGATATAGAGAACAAATTTGCTAAAAAAAATACTAGCACAAAATGAGGAGTTAGCCAAGGTTAGAAGGGAGGGAAGTCTAGAAGCTAGGGTGAGTAAGATAGAAGATGATACTACATAAATGAAAATAGAAATCAAGGTAACCGGTGTGAGAGTACTCATTTTACCTACCTATCCATACTTCATTCTGTAATAAAATTTCCTCAAAAACAAGAAATGTGACAGCTTATTGTACCATATATGCTTAAATCTTCACATGTTCAGCCATCTATGCCTACATCTTCACATATTTAGGTATTACTAAACGAGAATAACAACACTTAAACTATGCATCTGCAACCGTGGCTTCAGCTCGTTTTCTGATGCTAAAATTGATATTTTAGAATTTACCAAAAAAATACCAGACACAGGAACCATCACACATAGTGGTTGTCCCATGTACAACTAAAAATATTTGCAACAGAACCCACTACAACAGAAAGCAAGATGGAAAAGAGCACGTAGCAGCAAGACGCCCCCTCCAAACAACAAGAAGACAAATCCTCTATATATATCACACCTAGTAAGCCTATTATCGACACCGAATACAAATTGAGTCAACTCAACAAAGACACTATAACCTTCATACGATACAGTTACAACGACACTAAGGTGGTACACATAGGTGACAATGTTCTTACAGCAAATCAATTGTGCCCAAATGTCAAAGAAGTATTTATATTAGAAGAAGTAATGTCATTTTAGATCTATGTCCAAAATACAAACTTACAAACACCTACTATGTACTAACTAAAACCTTTGCTTGTCATAAATGCCTATACTGATTTCAATGATGTGGAGACTGATTCAGCGTCATTCGTAACAATTTTCCAAGCCTAAAAGTTGGCTGTGAATAATCTAGATCCTGAATGTAACCAATGCATGACATTCAAGAAGCCAATTGCTAACAATGTGTAGGAAGGGATTTAGAACGTAATATTATACTATAATGGTTACAACTACTAGCTACTCGATATCAAAATAAATTCATTTACTTATTTGTTCCAAGGTTTTGTGCCAATGAATATTAACAACAACAACCAATGGGCTCTCCTTGAATTTTATAAAGACAGAGGTACAAATCCTTAACTCTTTAGCCTCCAATCCAGCAATGCAAGATGAAGGCCAAGAAAAGACATTGGTAAGTACAGATCCTCTACGTAACATGTGCCACCTATTCAACTACAGTTTTATCAAACTTAACATGTATCTCGCCATCCACTATGTGGAAGGGCATACAATCATGCATTGACTCTTCGGTCGAGAATGGCTTTGTTATAATAATTGAAAAACCAAATAACTTGCACGACTGGAAAATAGTTCTCTATCATAACATACCACAACAAGAAGACAAACATTCTTTGTTTGTCCTATATTAATTTTCTACTCCAACAACTTACATTTATGTTCTGTTGCAGTCATACATGTGGGGTGTACATACTAAAATATATGTTGGCATGGGATGGAGAACAAATGGCCTAGCATTTCACAAAGGTTAATCATAGAATTCTTGTCAATTCCAAATTGCTACAGACTAAAACAATAATTTCTATATGACGTGCACTACTTTCACTTATAGGTACTAATCCTCATGTTCAGCTACAAAATGTGCACGAGGCTGCTTCATTCTAATCGCAACATTGGACGCTTAGACTCATACCAAAATCCTATGACAGTCTGTACTTCTACTGTATATTAACAATCTTTCAGTTGGAACAACTTAATCTAGATTGTACAAAAAAAATCGGGTCAGTCTAACATTTATCTTGATGATACTTAAGAGCAATGTTACTTTGCAAACAATCCATAGGAAGAACTCTAGCACGAACAGGCTATGGACAACAATGTGCAAATAGTACCGCCTCCAACTAGAACTCCAACAACCCCTGTGGCTAGCACGAAAGGAGGAAAAGAGGACAGCCAAAGAAAGTTGACAATACTCCTAAAACTACCACTCCAACTGTCATAGACCAATTCAGCACCGATGCTATCGCTAAACAAATTCGAGCCAAAGATAAAAGGGTCATCACTCTAGGGTGACACCAGATCAGCCCTTACCAGTAAACTTAGAGTTCATTTCTAGATTATTGATCTATTATGTATTATGTTTAGCTTAAGCAGACTAAATTTATTGAATTTGTGTCTTTGTTCCAATTCGCGGACCAAACGAGCGTTACCAGTTTTAACATGTGCTAAGATAGATGAGTTTACCCCGCTATACCCGCTAAATGTGTTGCATCTAGCACCAGCTCAATAGCTAAAATGTTGCAGCAGCTTAATCATGTTGCAGCAGCTTAATCATTACATGCTCCCGCTTGTAGTACTTGCTTATTTACTAGTAGGTTCTGCTGCTATCTTGCTTAGGTGAAGAATTTAAAAACTATGCATAATGCAGCTATTACTCGGCCTGTACACAACTGGCTAAGAACACTCAGGCAATTCTATCAGTTATGCACACGTTAGCTTCAGTTCAATTCAGCATCCATTCACTGCTACTAGCAGGTCATTATCAGTGCTGTGCACACCACAATAACCAAAGAACTCCACCAACAAACTACATCCATCACTAGCAACAAAAACTAACACAAGCGAAAGCAATACTCACACATATGGATACAATAAAAAATTATTGCAGCATGGGAGAACAACGAACTTAGTACCTTAGGCTATCCGCACTCGTCATACTCTATATTCATCCTCTAAAAGGAATATTCCGTCCTGGTCATCGAGATTCTCTCCTCTATACCACTTTCTTCCGCACCCATCCATCCTCTATATTCATCCTTTATCCACTATTTGGGCCCGCTTGTCAGCTATTTTTAATAAACCCCCACCCCAGGGCTCCTCTCTCTCTCCTCTCGCGTCCTCCTCCTCCTTCTTTGTCTCCTCCCCCGGTCCAGCGACGTCGCCAGCCCCCGCCACCTCGTCCCCCGCGGCTCCCTGCTCCCCCCCCCCCGCCTGGCCTCCTCTCTCCATCCGCCGGCGGCGGGCGCGACTCCCGGGAGGCGGACGGCGACTCCGGGGGCGGTGGCTCCGAGGGCGGCAGCTTCGGGGGCGGTGGCGGATGGGCGCGAGGACGAGCGAGCCGGTCATCTCTCTCCTCTGTCGTCGAGTGGTGGGGCCGGGGCAAGCGGATAGCGTAGGCACGGTACCCTGCCAAATTTAGAAGACCGACCGCGCGATGCCGGATGACATGGCGACATAGCGGACGCCGCTGCGGCACTTTCGTCCGCTATCCGCGCGTAGCGGACGTGGATAGCGGACCCAGTGCAGTCAGTCTTACATCAGCACTTTCTTCCTTCTCTGCCACCATGTCTTCTTTCTTCGCCTCAGCTGCAGGAGATGCCTCGCCAACAACAGGGACACCTGCCACGACAACCACACCACCACTTCCACATGGGACCGAAGTCCATAAGGCCAATCAATCAGAGTTCAAAGTAACAAAACTTAAGTTAAGCGTTGGATGTGACGCACTCCTTGAAATAGTAGTAAACTGAAATTACCTAACTGCAAGTGGCTCTCAACTCCTCGGCAGAGGGGTTGGGGTTCCCATCTAGGACAGCGCAGGTAGGCAGCACCAAACTTCATCCTCATCAAACAAAATAGACATCCTCATATCAGTAAGTTCCTAAGTTTGAACAAGGCCCTACCTCACTTACGACGGATCCAAGACAATCAGCAGTTCAAGACATGTTCAAACTGGTTTCCAATTACAAATCCCAGTGCAGACACGCTGAGTAGCCAAGACAGCACATACCTGAGTAGAGTGACACGCTGAGCATCCCATCCCAATGCACGCTACACACACTGGAGCTGGAGCTACGCACCGACACAGGGTCGACGCGAATACAGTCTCCGACGAACACTGCCAGAGACGGAGCCTGCGGCAGTGACGAATAGAGATGGACCCCATCTGATCTATGTGGAATCTTCATAATGCTGGGCCGGTGGAGCCGCCTTGCTCACAACCGGTGGCTCCGGCTTGGTGAAGTCCAGCGTTAGGGCCTTCTTCTGCCACCCTTCCTACCCCATTCGCATGTGGGCAAAAGGAGAGCTGAGGGCTAGTGAGGAGGGGTCGGGCCCAGATCTCGCCTCCTCCACCACCTTCGCCTTCATCGGGACTGTTGAGGAGGGGTCTACATGCCCTCACCATCGCCTCCACCGCAGCCCTGCCCTCGCCCTCTCCCTCACACACCGCCGCAGTCGCCGCCGGCAGTCGCCATGAGCGGGGAGGCCTGGAGCGAATGAAGAATAGAGAGGGGACGGGGTTGGTGTGGTCGGAAGAATATCAAACTATACTACTCGAATCATCCACCGCTACTACACTACTCAAAACATTATCCTTCCAACATAAATTTACTATTTTATCCTTAATTACATAAAAATTCTAAAAATAATAAGACTTTTTTTTGGGGGCTGATCCCACCAATTTAGTATGCACCTGGTGCCTCCGCTCCTCACCAACAGTCTAAATTTGTACAGCCATAGTAAAGTTTCTCTAGAATCTAAAACCAATGTAATTTTATTTTCTTATCATGCTTTGGTAGGCTTTAATACAACTATTAGTTTATCTACTTTTCCATCCGCATTCATATTTCACCACACCTCTGCTTGTGTTTGATGTCTGTTTTAGTTGATCTCCCATGTGTTCATACTCTTATAAATATTTTTCTTATGCATGTTAATATAGAGTTGAGTTACCTTCGTATACGTTTTGGTCCCTAGTCATACTTTTCACCTTTGGATTGTACCTTCATATGTGATTGACATATGTTTAGTTGAAACCCTAGTATGTATTTGGCTTGAAAATCGACATGCTCATGGCTTCATGTACATGTGCATACATACATATATGCATAGAGACACTACGCCATGCATTTATATGTTAACAATATAACATGAGTGAGTAATTTAAAATCATTATATAAGTATTTTTGGAAACTTTTTTATAATGAATGTTGTAGATAATTTAGATTTATAGGTACTTTACATTATTGTTAATGATATAGTTCAGGTGGATACTTTACATTATTGTTAATGATATAGTTGAAGTGGACAATTTAGATACAATTTTATGGGTTACTTTATATTATTTTCCATAGTATGTGGTAATTCAGAAGAATATTCGCGGCCTAGTTTAGGTTATTCTTACATAATGGTATGGTAGATAATTATGATTAAGGATTTGGGGTTTACTATAGATTATTTTTATAATGATAAAGTTGTGTAACTTTTTAAAAATGGAACAGGTCTAATAACTATCATTGTCAATGATGATTATAGTCTATCAAACAGACGGCCGTATAATAACAACCTATGAAAAAAACACTCGACTCACAATATTAATCTACCACCGTACTTGACTAACATTTTGGGTTTCTGTAAAATTTCTCTTCTTTAAATACCATGTTTCTATTAAGGGCATATAATAATGCCAATTTTAGAGATAGTGTGTAACTCGTGTTCTTGGATATAACTATATAAGAACGAATGTTCTATTAACCCTTTTTTTTATTTGTAGTTCATCCTTGAGGAATTTGGCTTTTGATTGTTTCTGATGATAGGCGGTGAACTAGATACTTTAGGTACAAATAAGGTAATCGTAGACTAAATGGTGCTGGAAAGGACTTTTGCATTCAGAATTGAGCTCTGACCTGTTTGGAGTCATGACGCGCGGCATCTCCCAACAGCACCTTCAGCACTCAGGAACTCATCATTATCGCCGACTGCTTGTCATGGTAGTGGCTCGGGTACATGACAAGGCAAACGGGTGCTCGTCAATGGTCCATGCATATCTACGTAGTTCTTGTTGACGGAGGCTCCATCTACATGCTGACGAAGGACAGCAGGCTCAACCGCGGGTTGCGTTTCCGCGTCTGCTCGTCGACGACGTTGTGGTAGCGGAACGCCACCTCTTTGAGATCTGGAATAGAAGATCAAGCAACAATCAGATTGCTACTACTCGCAAACAGAAGATCAGGCAACAAACGGATCTACGTACAACATATGCATGGAAAAGCCCATCCTTGCCATTGATTGAAAGAAAGAGCGACCCAAAGTTTTGACTTCACTTTTTCTAGATTGAAAACTTCGTGTGGTTGCAGGAGGCGGCGACGGCGACGGCAACGGCGGCGGCGATAGGGTTCCACGCACGCGCGAGAGGGCAAAGAGGATGTATCGGAGGAAGGATATATATTTCAATGTCCAATTAAGATGCAGCTTTATTACTTAATTAAATAATAATAATAATAATAATAATAATAATAATAATAATAATAATAATAATAATAATAATAATAATAATAATAATAATAATAATAATAATAGATTTATGTAAATTTGGTTGGGTGTTTATTTTAAATTTTTATAATGGAAGTGATGGGTAATTTATATGTAGAATTAGGTGGTTTTTTCCAGATTTTTTATAATGACAAATGTGGGTAATTTTTTAAGGAATGGAGTCGATCTAATGGCTTGATGTTTCTAATTATTGAGATAATTTCTAGGATTTATTTTTTCTCTTAGCCCGTCTAATGAGAATTAAGAATTAACATGAAGGCTCTCTTATTCAAAATTTTTATTTTTATTTTATTGAAAAATATTATAGGTCCTAGGTTGTCCTCATGTTCTTATAATGGCATAAATAGTTGTTTTAGCTTGCACCATGTACTTAGCATGTTTAATTTGATATATTACGTAATTATATGTGTAGTAAAATGGTTTTTATAAAGCATGGAGTGCAAAATAATCAAATTACCAATATTGATGCGATATAAATGTTTGGGTCAAAATATGAATTTCTGGTTTTATCTTCTTTCTTAGCGTGTCTAGTGAGAATTAATGTTGATGCTTTATTGAAGGATCCAATTAGTAAAAGTAAGATAGTTTCCTTGAAAAAAGAAATCCACCTTGTTTATTTTAACTATAAATAGATAAACGATAATGCTAACGAGCGAACGTCCGTCCATCCGGACGCCACCTTTTGGGCCTGCGCACTACCAACCTCTGCTTCCTCTCTGTGTCTCCCCATCTATCTCTCAGAAATGTCTCCCACTCCCGTGCTCACCCGCGCGTGCTACTGCGCCATGTGCTCGCTACTGCCATGTCCCCCGCAGAGCACCCCATCCCGCGCCACGCGCCTCCCCCATCCTGCGTCGTGCCCCCTCCATCGCCACGCCGCGCTCCATCCCCTGCCGCGCTGGCTCTAGCTCGCTGCGCGCCGCACCCCCGCTGCTGCACGCCATGCCCCATCCCCTGCACGCGCCGAGGTGCTATCGACGCCGTCATTCCCCATTAGACGAAGGTCGTGGCCGTCGCAATGCGCGACCTCAGCAAGGAGATGTTGCGATGAAAGCGCATGTTGCAAGCGCATGTTTTAAGTGTTTCAGATATTTCAGAGATATGTTGCAATTGTTTCATATGAATGTTGCAAAAGTAGATCGGGATGTTACACATGTTGCATATTTTGCAAGTGTTTCAGAGGCATGTTGCAAGTGTTTCAAAGGTTTGTTCAAAATGTTTCATCTGTTCTAGACGTATGTTGCAAGCGTTCAGATCTAGATATTGCATATGTTTCAGACATATGTTGCAACAGTATGTTCTAATGTTTCGGCTGTTTCAGTCTTATGTTGCAGTAAGTGTTTTCATGTTGCAAGTTGTAGTGTTTTATCTAGATGTTGCATATGTTTCACACATATGTTGCAACTGTATGTTCCACGTGTTTTCATCTGTTTCATACGTATGTTACATTCACGTGTTTCATGTTGCACGTGTTTCATGTTGTTCGGAGAGTCAGGGGCGCGGGGAGTGATGGTGTCATGGCATGGGCGCCGGGAATGGGGCGTAGCGAGCTAGGGGCCGGCGGACAGGGCGCGCTCGGGGCCGGCGGTTAGGGCACGACTAGGGCCCGCAGGGTGCGCGTGCAAAGTGGGTCGAACGGCCTCGAATCGAGGCAGACAAGGCGAGCTGCGCATGCGAGGCGAGTCGTCTAAACGCATGGACGCTGCGACGGTGCAAGGTGTGCGTGCGGGGTGGGAAAAAATCAATGGACGGGGCCGGCTGCACGGGGTCCGGATGCGTGCATCCGTCCGGACATCCGAGCAAATAAATCCTACATACATACCCGGCCCCTTAGACATTAACTCGTACGCATATAATATCACAGGATTATTTTCACTACAGTTGTTGGTTTGATACTGACATTATTTGCAAATTTATAGGCTATAAAGAATACTAGACCAGCCCCTATATACATGAGCACATAAATATATTATAAACTTACATAGATTGCAAAAAAGTGAAAAGAGGGGGCACAACCTTAGCGTTTTGTCTGTGGCGACCTAGAGTAGCTAGCCACCTGACGAAAATGGTGCGCACGTCCCTGAATCAACAAAAGTATATTAATGATTACAGACACTAAAGCAAATAAAGGGTGTGTTTAGATACTTCAAACTTCCAAAAATTTTACAAGATTCCCCATCACATCAAATCTTTGAACGTATGCATGGAGCATTAAATATAGGTAAAAAATAATTAATTACACAGTTTGGTTGTAAATCACGAGACGAATCTTTCGAACCTAATTAGTCCATGATTGGACACTAATTGCCAAATACAAACGAAAGAGTTACTGTGCTTCCAAAAATTTTACAGCACCAACTAAACACAGCTAAAGTTTTCATACACGGTGCATGTGCTAGATACCACATGCGAATAGAAGTGACTTCATGATAGGTTGTATGCAGTGGTTTGGATGTTGATACACGACGAGACAGATGGATACCACAAGCGAATAGGCACCACTTCTGTCGCTCACTTCTTCCAATGCTCCACCTGATCACTGCTTGGATTGGATTGTGGACATTCCTGAGTACAAGGAGGACAAGGGCCGGGACGGGAGAGTTAGTCAGGCAGCGAGCGCACAGGGACGGCGGCTAGGACCGGTGGAGGTATATAGCACAAAAATCCGAGATGACTTCTAGTACTACTTTATTTTGTCTAGGTGCACAACACTGGTTCCAGTACATGTTTATTCCAAGATAGCTATGACCTTATTGATCTTAACTCTGATTGTTTTTCTTCAATGTGCAGATATATAGTCCTCACAGTTGGGATTTATTTGCAATCCCGTAAGGAGAGAGCCATGCAGCAAAACAAGAAGAAGTACATGCTGTCTGTGTCCAGCATTATGAGCCAAAGACAAATGGCTTCACTCTTGTTCTTCATCGCCTGTAGTTTCCATGCATTCCAAGTCCGAGTGGAACGCATATGCTGCGTCGACATCACTAATGCCCACGCTCCCCAGCACCTCTCCTACCCCTCCTTTCGACTCGCCACAAATGGATGCCTGCGCTCTAAAAAAGCTGAAGCCTGTTCTTGCTCCCTCCTCTGCTCACTCTGATGCCTTAGCACATTGGGAGTCACACAACGGTTATTGCTTGTACTCGAGTGTGGTGTGCACACACAGTGGCCGTGTCATTTCTATCAATTTTATCTCTCTGCTTCTCAGCGGGGGCTCCCTCCCCACCGCGCTTGCATTGCTTCAAGCACTCCAAAACCTTACCATTGCCAACTGCACGATCCCCTCCCTTTCTTCACTCACAATGCTCCACGTCCTCAACCTCTCATTGAACAATCTGTTTCGTCCCTTCTCCAAATCCATCCTTATGAACTCCTATTTTCCATTCCTCTTCTCTATCCATGCATGAAAAATGATTTTTTTTGGGTGTGTTTATTGAGGAGTGATCCATTGTTCGGATGGGGGTAGGAGGCTTATGCCCCACAACCCTCAATCCCCACGATGGACCGTACCTACTCTTGTTTGGAAGATCACGATACCACATAGTTATGGTGAGATACATCCAAGATAGCTATGACCTTATTGATTCTAACTCTAAATGTTTTTCTTCAATGCGCAGAAAGTCGTTATAGTTGGGATTTGTTTGCAATCCCATGAATAGAGGGGCATGCAGCAAACACAAGATGAAGTACACATGCTATCTGTGTCCAGCATTATGAGCCTACAACAAATGGCTTCACTCTTGTTCTTCATCACTGTAGTTTCCATGCATTCCAAGCCCGAGTGAAACGCATATGCTGCATCGACATTACTAATGCGCACACTCCCCAGCACCTCTCCCACCCCTCCTTTCGACTCACCACAAATGGATGCCTACGTTCTAAAAAAAAGCTTAAGCTTGTTCTTGTTCCCCCCTCTGCTCACTCCCATGCCCTAGCAGATTGGGAGTCACACAACGGTTATATATTGCTTGTACTCGAGTGTGGTGTGTTTATTGAGGAGGGATCCATTGTTCAGATGGGGTAGGGGGGCTTATTCCTCCAAACCCTTAATCCCCACGGTGGACCTACTCTTGTTTGGAAGATCATGATACCACATATAGTTATGGTGAGATGGGAGCCATGGTGTTTCTTGACCTCCATAACAATTCACTATTTGGGAGACTTCCAACATCTCTAAGTCACCTCAGGAAACTACGTTTGATGAATCTCGCAATGAACGTCGTTGTTGTGAGATACCACCGACATTTGGAAACCTCAAATCCCTAACAAGGCTTGGCATCTAGAACTGCAACCTCACGAGCTCAATTCCACGAGAACTCAACAAGCTACGGCAGCTTCGTGCTCTAAAGCTACATAGTAACTATCTCTTCGGGAGTATCCCACCTCAGCTTGGATACCTTGAGAATCTTATTGCCCTTGATCTCAGCAAACAATAGCCTAACAGGCCAAGTGCCTTGAAAACTTTGGTAACTTGATCAACATCAAGTTCACTTACTCACAGTCTTAACTATTTAAGCAGTGGACTGGAATCTTTCAGGGGCTCTTTTCTGGGGTTAGTGTCATTCGCGTTGCCATTCAACAGATTCACTGCCCATATCCCGGCTGAACTGGGCACCAGTAGCAATCTTAAGCATCTTCTCACAGGGGAAAACAATTTAATGGCCTGATCCCACCCCAACTCTGCACCCAGTCAAAGGTAATTATCTTGTTATTAGTTTTACTCTGTACGGATCTAGCACTAGGGCGAGGGTGGGAGGGGGGCTCAAGCCCCCCAACCGTCACTATGCCCATGGAGTCCCCTTGAGCTCCCGTACAAGTTCCTGCGCTGAGATGGCGGAAGGCTGAAGATGACAAAGAAATCATGACTTTGGGCCCATCAGGCGAGTGTCACCCTACTAATGGTTTGGGTTGATACAGTTTTAATGGATTGGTTTCTGCTTTGGGGTCCTTTGGGTTGGGTGTAAATGGACTGGCCTATGCATTGGTTTCGTTTGTGTTTGTTTTTCGAAAGATTGGTTTGGTTTGTGTTTGGATAATAACTAGAGAAAACAGTCAGGGTTGGTTTGGAGTGGGTTTTGATCCCAAATTTTTACAATTTGGCCCTTTTTTTGAAGTATTTTCACGTTTAGACCCTTGGGTGACGTAAAATCAATTTTGGACCCCGGGGGTCGACGCCGTAAGTAATGGCGTCGAGGTAACACGTCTCGACACCGTGATTCATGGCATCGAGCTGCGTAGCCCTATTTGACGTGGATGTTGATGTGGCAGAGAGCTCGACGCCATAATGCACGGCGTCGACCCCTCGACGCCGCAGATCACGGCATCAAGCGTTGAAGCTATACCCCGCGCGAACAACCTGTTTCTGTCTCAGTTTGTCTCGTCGCTCGCCGCCGCAGACAGCGCCGCTGACCCCGCCATCGCCGTCGTCCGCCGGTTTTGTGACCCTGCCGCGCCGGCAAGCTCCCGTCCGCGGCACCGGCTCCGGCGCGCCCCCGTTGGCCGCCCTCGTCTTTGAAGCCGAGTAGCCCAATCCCCTGCGGCGAGGGCGGCCTGCCCGCGTTCTCCTGCCGGCGGTGAGGCCCGCTGCGGCTCCGGCTAGCATTGAGGGCCGCCACGCCTCCGGTCGTCTCGCTATGTGGCCCGGCCGGCCCTCTCGACCCCGTATTCGACAGGTCTCGTCCCCGGCCTTCCCCGCCCTGCTCCATCCGTTCTTGAGGGCCGCCCTCGGCTCCGACCGTCACGACAGGCGCCCCGGCAGCCCCTCTCGGCGCCGTCCTCAGCTGGTATCAGCTGCGCCCTTCCCTTCCCCGCCCTGCTCTGCCGGTCCAGAGGTCCCTGTGCCAGGTAATTTTCTTTAGTTTCAATTTAATTTAGTAAATTTAGGTTCAGTAATTTAGTAAATTTTGTTAGTAAATTTAGGTTCAGTAGATTCGTATGAGGTTACTTAGGTATTCTAGCTACAAACATAGGCAATATGTTTAGTTAGTTAAATTATTTGGTAACTTGTTTTATTTAGCAATTCTTTTTGATTAGATAGTTGGTAATTTGGTAAATAGATAGACCAATAGATAGTTAGGTCATTGATTATTTAGTTTACAACTATGGTTATTGAATTACTTAGATAGTTACATAGTTTATTTACTTAAGTTTGCATGGGTTAGGTAGTTTTCTAGGTACTTAGTTAATGGATGTAATTACATATGTATGGTATACCCGTAATAATAAGTTTCGTGTTGTGCATACCAATTAGATGGAGAACCTAGTCACCCTGTATCGTGGAGGAACTGTGGAGGATGATGTTTTTGGTAATGCCAGTTTTGTTGGAATGCAAAGGGTGCCTCATATGTTCGATGATCGGCCGTTGTTTTCAGAGTTGTTTGGTAGGACTCGTGATGAGGTTCACTGCAATTCCATTGAGGATGACATCTCACTAGAGGGGGTAGTTCACTGTGGTAAATCAGGCCAAATTTTTAGGCGGTTGGTGCCAATTTCTTCTGAGGATCAATGGGAGAAATATGTCAAAATTGTGATGAAGAGTGATTTTCAATGTTTGGATTTGGTTGAGCGGAAGTTGTCTAAGGATCCCACCCCTCTTGGGCATTCACCCCCCATTGGTCATTCACCCCCTCATGGCTTCTCGCCAGCACTAGATGTTCCCGGACCATGTGACCCTCCGTTAGCCAATCGAGAGGTGGATGAGGAAAATGTGTTTGTGGTGCCCCATGCGCAATCCACCCCGAATGAGGTTGGAGTTTGCCATAATGTGGATGCACCTGATGTTGTCACGGACCCTCAGGAAATCCCTTTGACCCAAAAGCATCTAAGTAAGTGTTGTAGTTACACTTTCCATTTTCTTAACCGCCATTACTTACATTCCTTAGTTCCCAATGATGGCATCCTCATTTGTTGTTCTATTGTAGGAGACATTCCTGGTAATGTTGGTTGTCCTCCTGTCCCTCCATCAGCCACGACGGTGCCTACAGGGTTGGCCTCTAATCGTGTTGATGTTGACTCCCTTTTGCTTACTTGGTCGGCCCGTTTCGAGCCTTACCTGGATGAGGGGCAGTGGCCAGAGTACACTGGGCCGAGGTACATTGCGGATCCAGGTACACATTGGGACAAATGTGGAACCAGGAAGAGAACGAGGCACAAGATGGTCATGGACCAGGTGTCCGGTAGAACAAGGCGAGGGAGAGCAAGCCCCTTTCTTACTGACCCCGAGCAGAATCAATGTGACAAATGCGGTAGACTTGGTCACAACTCACGTTCATGCCATTGGCCGCTTAGTCAGGTGCATTTTACATTCTACCTACTGTTATTGTTAAATAGTTATATATTAATGCATGGTACATATTTGTTAAAATATATATGTATTTGCCGCTTTGCTTAATTGTAAATACATGATACTTTATCTGTTTTGCCATCTTATTGTTTATTGACTAATGCTTGCTCTTTTGTTAAAGGATGGAGCCGTTCCACCTCCTGGATCCGTTCTACGAGGAGAAGCACTGAGGACGAGTCACTGTAGAGGGGGCGGTAATGACTGGAAATTTTTGTTCATACCTTTCATTTTGTTACTCAAGCATTAAATAAAATAACTCTAATGGTTGCAGGAACTGCCCCCGCTTCGTCCTCAAACCCATGACAAGTTCGAGGAGATGCGGTACGATGATAGGTACACGCCTCTGCTTGAGAGGGCTGGCCTGGATGTCGTATCGTATCAGGTTCGCCGTGGGTTGCCTCCAATCAATCCCGCGGCGATCACAGCTCTGGTTGATAGGTACACCCTTTGTCAATACTACATGTGTTCCTAGATCCAATTTATTTTTTGTCGATGATAATATGGCTCGTTCATTGGTTGTGTAGGTGGAGGCCGGAAACCCATAGTTTCCACCTCCCTTCTAGAGAGATGACTGTTATGCTTGAGGACACTCAGAAGTTCCTTGGCTTGAGTGTTAGAGGACGCCCAGTTATCGGCCACTGCAGGTCTGATGGTTGGAGGGATAGAGTGGAGGCCTTCCTCGGGAGACCCCTTCCTCCGGAGGCAACTGGTTTCCGCACCAGTGGGGTGTCTATTACCTGGCTGAGGCAGAGTTTTTCTCATTGTCTGCAAGATGCAAACGAGGAGACAATTACGTACTACTGCAGAGCTTGGATATTGCACCTGTTTGCATGTGTTCTCTTCCCTGATGCGATGGGGGACACCGCGTCATGGATGTACCTCCCTTGCCTCACTGACTGGGACACGGCAGGGGCTACAGCTGGGCTTCTGGAGTGCTAGCGTTCCTGTACCGCCACCTCTGTGAGGCGTGTCGTCGCAGTTCACAGAGTGCTTCCATAGGCGGGTGTGTCTACCTTCTGCAGCTTTGGATGTGGTCATGTCTACCTGTTGGCCGTCCCATAGTGGAAGCTTCATGGGAATGGTTCGTAGTAGGCAACCCTCGACACCGACCGACAGTTGCCCATCTTTGGGATCAGGCGAAAGTCCCCTTCAGCAGGACTGCGCGTGCCTATGTGCAGTACGCCAACGAGCTCGACACTCTTAGGCCATCAATGGTCAGTCAATAAGCATTTGGTGCTGTTTCATATGTATGTAGGTTAACTGTTGTAACATACATCCTCTCTGCCTTCCTTTTGCAGGTTAATTGGGAGCCATACAACGACAATGAAGTGCTGCTGCTTGGAGTTAGCACCATGTGCAGCGCAGACGAAGACCTATACAAGATGAGGTGCCCGCTGATCTGGTTCTACGCTGTTGAGTATCACCTTCCTCATAGGGTTGCACGCTAGTTCGGCTTGAGACAGGAGTGGCCAGTCGAGCCGTATTCTACTTCCCTGGAGTTGCATAAGTAAGTTTCCATACTTCCATTCATTTATTTAGCAAAAAAAAAATAAAGATGGCGCTGATCTATTATAGATGATATTATCACATCACTGGTCTTATTTTAGAAACCTTAGTTTATAGAAGCAGCAACACCTCACTGTACAAGCCTTATTTTATAGAAGCAGCAGCACCTCATTGTATAACCTGTTTTTATAGAAGCCTTATGTTACTGTTAATTTAGACAAAAAGTACAAGGTTTAAGGAAATGTACTATCATTGTTAGTTTAAACATTACTGTGATTCTCAGCCATGACAAAGGTACTCGAGTACAGTAATTAGTTTACTGAAACTTTTATTTTTTGGCCCCAAATGTTACAGGCAATTGTCTCACTTGCCACTTGCCACTTGTCTCATTCTGTAAGCACAGGTTGTATTGCAATAATTGTGGCAGTCAACTGTCCATATAGCTAGATAATTAAATAAGCAATGTATTGCATATATAGACACATAATAACAGGATAGCATGCTGTCATCCCATTTTTGAATTAGTATACCAACACTTTCAGGATTGATCGTCAAAAGCAGAAGAAGACGGTTGAGTTTGACACGCTCCACCATGAGCACATAGAACTGTGGGATCAGTTTCATGACAACTTATACGAGAACGATCAGCCACATACCAACTACAACTTCCGTGTATACCTTTCTTGGTACCATGGTGTCACACGGACAAGGTTGAAGGTTCAGTGGACGCAAGCTGACTACGCCGACATTGAATCTTTCGACAATGAAGACACGTCGTACGACCTTGCGACGCGACAAGGCACACTTGTCGAGGCAGCACCTGTCTTGGACCGAGTGGTAGATGATTTTTAAAATTTCTTCTTTTTAAAATTTTGAGACGCTCCACCATGAGCTAACAATTTTTGTATTGTGCAGGGGAACGTGTTGAAGCAATCTGTGCTTGACATCGAACGCTTTCCAAGGACAGGCGTGGATGAGCACACACTAAACAATTTTCTTGGAGTAAGTCGACCACACATCTAGCATAAAATAGTATCATATCTATGCAAATGTTAGCTGCCATATAATACGATAACATGAGATATATATGCTGGTGACTCCTAACTGAAAAGGCGGGCATCGGGGCTGTGCTGATGTTAATTAATGAAACATTAAAAAGCACTCTAAATGGTTTACTCAAATCCTGTAGGCTGCAGCTCTAACCCTCCTCGTCTCATTTTTAGTGCTGTTGCTGCTTGCTAGTGATGTCCAAAAAAAGAAGCTAGCTAGCACAGCTAGGTATTTAGCTACGTGCTACACTGGACCATCCTTACATATGTTTGTGCACTATCTTACAGAAGGGCTGAATTTTTTGTTTTTCTCTTTCTTGTTTTCCTCTGTTAGCTTCTCCATCTTTGTTAGAAAAAGTATATCTTGTTACTTAAGAACTTTTACTTGGATACACAAGACATGTCATCGTAGCCTGTTATATTGTTTCGATGGTTTGCACTTGTACATTGAACTCTACGGTGATCTCTCATTCTAGAAAAATAAGTTTATGTGATCTATGAATATTATTCATACATCTCTTTGCATGACAGAGGCTGGCACGTAGGCTGCGGCGTGCTGCTGCTCATTATGGTTGTGGTACTAGCGCTGCTATGGACGTACACGGGCCACAGGAACGACACTGCGACACACCTGTAGGCCTCGGTACTTCTTATGGAGGTACATTGTCATAACTTGTGTTCTTTATTTCAACCCATTTAAATGCTAGTCCTCACTTGATACAATGACTTATGAGCACACATCACTGAAACGATGTCTACAGGTTCTGGAGGACAGAGCTCGTCCCGTGCGACTGTGGACACTTTCCAAGGCCACGCAGACGAGGACAACGAGGAAGACGATGACGAGGCTGACGACCGGGGGTATGATGAGCTTGACGAGTCTCAGGTCCAGGACGCTCCTTCAACTCAACCCACACAGGTTGCAGGAACGAGGCGACGCCGTCCGCCTTGCAAGTACACTCCAGGCACCGGCGCTCTTGGCCACAAGGGTAAAGCTAAGACTAGAAAGCAGTGACTTATTATTGTAGGTTGAGAAAATGCTTCCAACTTACATTCGATGCCACATCTATTTGGACTACATGGTCTATGCTCATTTTGGACTGTATGGACATTATGTAATTGATTCTATGGACTGTATGGACATTACAGAACTATTGTATGCCCTTGGGATGCGGTATTTGGTTTAAGAAATGTTTGTGTCGTATTGTTATATCATTTTATAACTGTGGATGCACCTAAAACAGGGGAAACTCTGGCGAATTTTTCTGTGAATAAGATGATTGGATTGCAAATACGACTGCACCTGTAAATTATTTGGATCATGTGGTGTCCAGTCATATCGTACACCATGCTTGTGAATGAATTTATATAGGATAGGAAAGTACCTTTAAACGAATCTGGGCTTTTCAGACATACAAAGTAGCCTTTTCAGTTACTAGGTCAAAAGGACGATGAAAACAGTGATTGTAGCCTTTTCAGTGAACTATCCTGTCATCGTACACTTCAATGTAGCCTTTTCAATGAACTATCCTGTCAGTGTCGAGTGGGATTTTCAATACTCAAATCAGGGATTCCTTGTGCTCCTTTGAAATAATCTTTTTCACAAGAGCAAATTCATCTGTGCAATTCAAATATAGTGAACGCACTGCAAGCAAACGTGGTCTAATCCTTCTAGATCAATGAGACCATTCACATGAAAAAAATAATTAGAGAGCGGAAAAAATCAAATCAAGCAATAGTAAACGGGACACATGAAAAGTAGTCATGCCTTGTGTAGTCCAATCGTATGGTACACAGGCTTTGCAGATAAATCTAGGCTTTTCAGAAAAAGGGAACGAATCTAGGCTTTTCAGCGATTCATCACTTCATATACATAGTACAGTTATAGCAGCTTGGCTTTTCAGTGATACATCATATCAACGTCGAATAGACTTTTCAGCAAATGAATCTAGCCTCAGTGTCCATTGAAATAGGCACTCAAGTGATAATAAGTAGGCTTCTTTGGACCTTTTACAGCACATTACAACTGCTACTACACCTGGCTCCGCCTATATATACACAATGTTGGATGCATGGCTACTCACTTCCCAACTAGTATTTCCATTCATTGAACTACCAATGTCTGGAGGGTCATCAAGAGGGAAAGGAAAAGGGAAGGGAACTCCCTTTCTTTGGGAGGGTTCTCCTGGTCCCGATTTCTTTGAGGAAGCACTTTATGATAGGTTCCCTGTTGAGAGCAAAAGTGATTTCACTAAAGAAGCACCACTGAGAGGATATGATGACCAGAAAGAAGAGTGGCCAAAATGCATGCATGGTGAGGACTGCTTAGTGCAGATGTTCACCGAGGGAATAGATGGAGGTTGTCGCTTCTTCAAATGCCCATGAGCATGGGTAATTGATATTACTATTTGTTGCATCAATATGTTACTCTTCTACACTTCAACTTACAAGACATACTTATTGCAGTCTTCCTTGTCCAAAGAAAATTGTGGGTTCGTCAGGTGGGTCAATCCAAGACCTATTTATCCGCATGCGGAGTACATCTACTACCTGCAGGACCGTATCTTCGAGCTAGAAACGGAAATTAGCAACGATTACAAGGACGACGAAGATGATGAAACAAATAGTGGTGCTGGTTCACATGAGGCACTCTGCAATGATCCATATTGCACATGCCCCAATCACAAGAACAAGGGCCCCCGCCACCACCTCCGCCACCACCACCAACAACAATGGGAGGATACTACGGGGAAGGTGCAACACAGTTTGCTATGTGGCCACACTACTAGGTGAAACCTAACTAATTCACAGGCCACATCCATATGTCCGTTGTTTGGTTAAATTACCTAGGACATGTTAGGATTAGTCGATATAACTATGTACCCTTGTTTGGTACCTGTTCTCACATGCCGTCATTTTATGTGCTTGTTGTTTCCTTCAATTACCTAAGGCATGTTAGGTTTAGTCCAGGACCTCTGTACCCTAGTTTGGTACATGTTCTGACATGCCATTTCATGTGTTGTGTGGTGTCAATTATGTAATCCACTACTTCGTTACATTTTATTTGCACTACTTCCACTCGTTTCACTGACTCTACAATATTAAACTTAATATTATGACTACAAATAATGAAACAATAAACGCATATGATAGGTCCAATAACATTTGAAGTACATGACAACGTACTAAATAACGCAGAACATGGCCTAGGTACGCCCAAACTGAAAGTGCATTACATGACAACACATTGCAAAGTATAACACTAAACAACATTGTTCATGAATAAACCATAGAACTAACAAGTCATGCAAACTACTGAGTACAACGAGGCCTCTTTCCCTTCCTCTGAGCATCCGGATTCTCCTCCATCGCTGCCTTCGCTCGGCGTACTCGCTCAAGCTTCTTCTCCCTCTCCTCCCTATACGCAGCAACACGCCTCCTTTCTTCCTCTTTCTTGTGCTCCTTTTTTGCTTCCTCCTCTATGCGTCTCTTCTCTAATATTTCTAGACGCTCCGCATCCCACTCCTTCAGTCTTTGTAGAAGGCGTCTGTCATCCTCCTTGATCTCAATGTCGATCCACTGCTCAAAATCACAGAGCGGTGGAGGCGTCTGCAACAAAGGCAATTGTTACAAAACAAGTAAATATGCAAGACTTCATATGACAAAAAGAATTAATCCAAATTACAGTTTTCTCACAATAAATTTACTGCGGCGCTGTTGCTCTGTAGGCTTCCATGCAAAATTGGGACACATCCAATACCTCTGCCTATAGGTTTCCTCATCTTCAGAAATGTCTACCTTGCAAGGATCACCACAAAAGCACATGGGTCTTGGGACACCGCTAGGGATAGGCTTTAGGTCGTAGGAACTTTCGGTTGTTCGGCCATAGCTACAATTCAAACAATTTCGTTCTTGTAACTGAAATCAAAGACCAATAAACCCTAAACCTAGGGTTTACCATTTCATGCACAACAATGAACGAATAATATCAAAATATGCACAAAGGATACCTTTGTTTGCTAGCTTTTCCACGCCTTGGCATCCTACGATTACATATTACAACTATTAATAATCCCTTCAAAAAACTAGTAATGATCTACCTATGACTACAAAATACACCTAATATAGGTCAAATCAATGCGACAAAAAAGAAGAGGGGAGAGAGTATACCTGGCTCTTGAAGATCTATGGATCAACTCAAAGTTTTGAAGGTGAAAATAGTTTATTCGAAGAGATTGGTGGGGATGGGGATAGGAGGAAACCGAGAGGGAGACGAACAAATGAAACAGGCCTGGGTTTTGAATTCAGGCTCAACGCCGTGATCTACGGCGTCGAGGGGTCGACGCTATGCATTATGGCGTCGAGGGTCGACGCCATGTATTATGGCGTCGAGCTCTCTGCCACGTCAACATCCACGTCAAATAGGGCTACATAGCTCGACGCCATGAATCACGGCGTCGAGACTTACGGCATCGACCCTAGGGGTCCAAATTGATTTTACGTCACCCAAGGGTCTAAACGTGAAAATACTTTAAAAAAAGGGTCAAATTGTAAAAAAAATTGGGGGGTTTTGATGGACGGCCGCTAGTAGCAAGAGCCGCAGCAAGCCTGGCGCCATTGTCGCCGCTGCCTAACAGCATCCTTATACAGCGGGGCGTGCAGTCGCTGGGCGGGGCGCGTTGCCATGCATCCATGGCGTCATGGCGAGCTCTGGCCACCGCCGTCGTGCACCCATGGCATCATGGAGAGCTCTGGCCGACATCGTCGCTCAAGCCATGGAGCAGCAGTGCCGCACCTTGTGTGCATCGTTGCAGCCACCCCATGGTCGCGCATATGCGCTGCCGCGAACGGAGCAGCGTCCACGGACACAGGCCCGGCAAGTGTACGTAGCCGGTCATTGCTCTCATGGAGCTGGCCTTGACGCCGGTCGCCGTCACCGAGGCCTGTCCACTGGACAGCGGTCTCTGGCTCCTGTGCCAACAGCGATGACAAGCAAAATAAATAAATAAATAAAGTCTTCTTCTCTGAACCCATCAATAGTTGCTTCTAGACGGACGAACTACTAGCAGGACTAGTCCTGCACAACTGCAGTACACGAGTGCTACGTGGGCACGAAACCAAACCTGGGAAATGGGGTGTAAACCATAATTTTAGAAATGGATAGGTTTGATTGGGTGTGAAATACTACTTCAGGTTGGCTTCGATTGGTTTAGAAGAGGGAAGAAGTGGAGTGGAGACAAATTGGGTTCACGTGCATTAATTAAATGGTGTGGTGTTGGTACAGTTCGGTTCTCCGCCCATTAGCAGGGAGTGAGAACTGGTTTATTTTCTTAATTGGGCCGGCCCACTAGGCCACTAAGTAAATCCTCTTGACAGCTTCGACTAGCAGCCTCGTACCTCTTTGACAGCTTCACGGCTTCACACCCGACGCCCAATCCAAAATCCACATCACTAGCAGAAGCAGAGCGCATAGAGACAACTCCAAAATACCCAACGGCTTCAGGACTAGGGATGAAAACGGAACAGAAATATTCCGAATTGACCGTTTTCGTTTTCTATATTATGAACTGTTTTTTAACATGAAAAATTGTCAGTTTCAATTGGTTTCACAACCATTTTCTACCATTTTTTGTACTCTTTAATTGCTAAATGTAGAAATATTCTGAACCGACCGTTTTCGTTTTTCTATATCGTAAGTCCGTTTTCGACCGTTTCCGACCATTTTCATCCTTATTCAGGACTGCTCGATGGAGGGCGGAGCCGTCGAGGCTGCCAAGGGATGGCGGCCACCAGCCGGCCAGATCCCAGCTGCCAGTGCGACAAGGGACAAGGGCCAGCGCGGTTGGACAGCCCCTGGGGCCAGGGGCCGCCGGTCAGCCTAAGTCCCAGCGACTGAGCGGCCAGGCAGGGCGACTAAACACCAGATACAGAGAGACAGAGAACTGAGAGCTGAGTAATCTTTCATTGGCTTCTTTTTTTGCCCTATTTAATTTGCTACTTGCTTCCTTGCTGGTGTATGATTAAGTATTTAAGTATATATAAGATTTATAATTATTAAATGCTCGACCAATGAAAATTTTAGAAGCATTATTAATTAAAAAACCATAAAGCGGTTTGAAGAAATAAATTAAAGATCGTCGTATGTTATTAGTGCCTAAAAGGACTCAATAGTATTTTACTATCCTCTTTCTACGTTCAAAATTTTGAAGTTAATATTTGTATCACTAATTTATTGTTTTTATATAGATTGCTCCTCGTAATCGTATTGATCATGGGTGTCATGCTGCCTGGTGAGATACCGGACCGCATCACGTCGCTTCATACCCTCACCGAAATAAATCTGTCGAGTAACCAGCTCAGAGGGGAGATCCCACCGAAGGTATACAAAGGTGCTAAGACCAAAATCTCCTTCCTTTTTTTTTGAAAGATCAATATCTCCTTCCTCGACCTGTCTAAGAATCTGCTTTCTGGCCCCGTGCCAGAATGAGGCCGGGATGGAAACGGATCGGATTCGCATGGAATCAGATCTGAATGCTACCCTTTACCATATTTTAATTCAGATTTGAATATAGAATGTCTCGGATTTGAATTTCTATTCGGATATGTACTCAATTCAACTCAAAGCGTATATTGTTAAATTTAACGTGGAGTTATTTTGCAACAAGTAGTTATTTTGCTTTATCAAAAAAATAATTAAAAAATGGAAGCGACTAACGCACGCACGGCTGTGCGTTAGTCTTATAGCACGCACAGTCCATTTTGGATAAAAGTGCTATTATTATATTTCTATTTTCGGCAAGGATGCGAAGTTGCTAACTACAGCTTGTTGGTGCGCAAGAAAGCTTTTCAGCCGTTTTCAAGCTGGTTTGTTGGCTTGCGCGGCCCAGGCCCAAATGCCTATTACGGATAAAAGAATTACACAAATTATCTTCTTTTCAGGCACAAGTATTACACAAATCATCACAGCAAAAAAAGAACCAAACCCAAACCTAGATCTGTCCTTAGAAAACAGTTTAGTTGTTTTGCATCACCTGATATCAAATCTGTTACTAGAATCAGATCTGACCAAAATGATAAAGCAATTTAGTTCCTTTCCATAAGCAATTTAGTTGTTTTGCTTAAGCAAATCAAATCACAAAAAATACTAATGCAGTTCCTGCTGCTGACTGCATAAGCATATCTGATTCATACATGTTTCTACTGCCTACTACAAATTTTTAATTCTATTGTGCAAATATCTCCAGCTACAGCATCATCTCCCATTCTTTATCCCTCGGCAAAAAAAATACATTTTGTCGTGAAAACATATGGATCAAAACAACATATTAGATATCATTCAGTATATTAATCATGAGGCAAGTCTGCACAAAGAACATCACATCACTACATCACATATCTTCGAATTGCACAAACAGAAGTGGGGCAAATTAGAGGAGCACCTGAAGAAACACATAGCTATGTGCTTAAAAGGATAAATTGCCTATTTAGGAGCACACTGTTACCCAACAAATGACACTAAATTGCCTAAGAAAATGCGAAGATGCTTACATGGGGCTGTGCTAGGAAATAGTTGACACGAGATTCATGAAAGGAAAGCTAATGACACTTAAATTGTCTAAGACCTATTCTATCAGGTAAAACAGCCAGATATTCACACATTTCCCAACTCTGCAGTGATCATGGGCTTTACCATTAGTTGTGCAGCCACTAATGCACTCTAAATGACATAATTGTAGCACAACTACACTGAAAATTACAAGCATGCATGGTTCAGAGATTAAATGAAAGTTACCTGCAATGGGTAATTTGCTTCCAACGATGCACACGCCTAAGACACGTTAAGAGCTACACATTAACTTTACCTTGCGTCCAGTTTCATGCAGTAGAACTTGGTAGAACTGCCCTTCACTCATGCCATGTCTGTCAAAGGTAACAACACTAATGTGGAGCTCAGCATGTATTACTTAGTGCTCAAGATAAACAATACTGGAGGAAGGAGAGGTACCTGAGCATGCCACCATAAAATGGTAGGCCGGTCAGTCACCAATAGAATGTCATTTGACCACAGAAGGCACAAGGAAACCACAAACACAGCCATTTGATGCATAAGCAGATTTGATCCTCAACGTAAGCAATTCAGTTCTTTTGCATAACCAATTCAGTTATTTTGCATAAGCAATTAAATAGTATTGAAGTCCCTACTGCGTAGGCGATCTCATACTAACTAATAAGGATATAATAGAAGGCTAAAATGCTTATTTAGGAGCACATTTTTGCCTAACAAATGACACCAAAATTGCCTAAGAAAATGTGAAGATGCTCACATAGGGCAATATTAAATAACTTTTATGTACAAAACTGGCATAAGAAGTGTCATCTGCTAGAGTTCTTCAAGAGTTTGCATTCTATATAAAAGGCAACCAATATGTGCAAGGTTGTTCTTTTGAAAGTCGAAATAAATGACAGCGACATTTAAACTGCAAACACCAAATTGCGAAAATACTTGCATTTCCCTTCGTCGATCAAGCACATCAAGGTGTCCTTGCAACTTCTCTTCTGTCCAGTCTAAGTGCAAGGTGTCGTGATCAAGTTTGGATACAACAGGAACTTGTGAAGCAGTGAGTGCAAACTTCACACTCTGCAGGCACAAATCTAACTGAACAAAATGCAGCATGGTAGTGGGTACTTGCTTCAACAGAAATAACAGAATTCACGAGAAAAAAGGGAGCATACCTTAATAGGGTCTTAGTTAAGCAATTTAATATCACTAGTTAACCAATTTAATATTACTAGTTAAAAAATTTAATATCACTTGTTAAGCAATTTAATATCTTTAGTCAGGCAAGTTAATTATGTTTTTAATTAAACTAGTCCATTCAGAAAAAGTGTACTAAAGGTATTCCCCAAGTGTACTCAATTTTAAACCATAGATATGCTCGTGTTATCTGATTATCTTACTTTAGAAATTAGAAATGCAATGAACAAATTGACTTACTAAAGCTAAGACTAGGTGAGCCGAGTAATTCATGGAGTCATTCATATGCTACAATTTGCACACAGAATGAGAGAGAATGTACAGACATACAAAATAATAGAAGGATCAATTAATTAACCATAAAGTGGATCGTTGCTAAGGTGCAGGTGTGGCAACATATTTGTCAGACATCTTGTTCGACCGATAGATATTGTTGAACATCTTCGTTAGCCATACTATAGCTGAATCCCCGAGACACTTCCACACCTTGATCGGAAAACACAGGAATCGTCGAAATGCAAATATGAATCCGATAGAGGGCCGTGTCATGTCCATAGCATTTCAACATTCAAATCCAAAAAAGAGAGAAGGGGAACGACTTACCTATCGCTGGTTGAAATCAAAAGAACCATTTACACGAAGCAACCTGCAAAGTAAAAGCATGAAAACGGGGTCAAATCCAAACCATTTTCTTGTTCATCATCAGGTAGCAATGTAGCAGTCCAATAATTAGGTAGCCCAAAATCTGCAATTAATCTGAAGTAGAAAGCAGCTTACAATCAATTTTGCCGAATTGTTTTCAGGTTGTTTAGTCACTTTCCAAGTATCCATTCAATTAGATAAAACTGAGGACATATAAGGATAGTGTTGATCGGTGGTGAAATATTCTCAATATGTGCCATATGAAGTACTGAGGATAAATTGCTCTGGCTTAAAGTTGCAACACACCAGGTACCTCATGGTGGCAGCTAAACAATTAACATTGGCCAGGTAGTTAAAACAAGCAATTTAAGTTTCATTCGTTAGGCAATAATGTCTTCTTAAATAAGCAATTTATGTATTTAAAAAAGCAATTATAGTGTGCCGCACCAGCAAATTATCAGTCAAAAAGTTCAGACATGCAATGCCTTAGGATTAATGGACAGAAGTCGCAGTATATGTAAGCCGGACGGACATGTAACTACTAACTATACAAAATTATCCTAGATAGTTATGCCAAACCATTGATAAACAAATAAACATTAATTAAAGGCTGGCTGGATTCGGCATGTACGAACTGTAAACTATAGACACCTGGATACTATTATGATTTAGCTCACAAGGTTAAGAACCATTCTATGCAACATAAGGGACTGTAATAGAGAATCAAACTAAAATCTATACACATTAATCTGACCGATACTGTATAGCCAGAGAGTACATGGTAGCTAAGCATACTAATTATTACGTATAGATAAACACATGAATAATTCTTTTACAATGAACCTAATTAGATTACATAGGCCAAAATAAAAAAACATGTAATTTGTTAGTAGTTATTTATATTCTATTCTATAAATAGAAACAGAGGAAAGACAGGCGGTGCTCCAAACTCACTTGGTTTTCTCAGGTGTGTGGACATGCATATTGTACACCAGCATTGTCACAGGTTCAGTGGGAACAAACGAAACCTGAAGAAAAGCAAGTTGGATGTGAATATCAGGCAATGAGCAGAGCACAACCTGACAATATCTTGAAAGCAATTTTGACCAGATCAGAAACATGTAAGAATAGAACACGCATCAGTTATGCTCTCCTTGATAGGAAATGGTCTCTGTGGTCAATTAGCAGTAGGCACTGCAGGTATCACAATATTTATTTGTTCCTCTCTGTGAATTTGGGAAAAAGGATGAATTTAGCTAAGGCCAATAATTAGCATATATGATGACATGGCCAAGGCCAGTAATTAGAATTTGATGGCAATCTGAATAATCAACAATACAGAGAACACAATAAGGATTACAATCGCAGTTAGGCTTACATCTGAGAAAAATGTTGCCACTGATAATGTTTTCTATCTTCATGGCGTGGCAGCGGGAGCGAGCAGATGCGAGAGGGATTGTGGCTGTGTGACAGCAGGTGAGAGGTAGAGAGGGAGATCGAAGGAGCGAGTCGTCATAGACACCACCATGGCCGGTGGATCTAGCCCATGGCCACGGCAACAACCAAATCAAAGCCAACATTAGGTCTAACATTTTGCAGTGGATAAATGAATGTAGATACTACTATTTTGCTGAACTAGATGCCCGCAGTTGAAAGCAGCAAATCTTTGAGACACTAGCACGCAAGGTGTATATAGTTGGGTAGCGTTGGTGATCTTGCTGGCTGTATACAACTCGGCTCATTTGTATCATCAGCCTCAAGCTAACATGTAATGGTAAACTATAAGCTGAAAACAGGAACATTGTTATCCTTGAATGACATATTCTGCTGATCAAATACCAGTGGTGGCTGGCCTAAATATATTGCGATAGGCACAGTGGTGAAGCACATATATATACAGTAGCTCCCTCAAGCAAACATCTCGTGTAGCACTCTCAGCAAGCAGTTTCTCTCCCTAGTCAGAGTGTCAGAATGAACAATAGGCAAACCCGCATACTGCCTATCATGAAGAAGCTCTACTAGCAACTATGGAGGAGGAAGGCAGTATCAATTACGTATGGGAGAGGAGAGAGCACTCACGTCCATCTTTGCGGTTCTCCCCTCGCGGAACTGCTTGGGGATGTGCTCGTAGCTCCTGAGGAATCCGCCATCGCCATAGTAGCCGGCATCTCCGGCTTGCGGGCTGCCTCCTCGGGAGCCTCCCCGCCGAGGATGGGGAGGGCGACGGCAGGAATAGGCTCCGGGAGGAAGTGGCGGCGGTAGGGCAGCGCAGCGCGAGCGCCATGGGGAGCGGCGTATGTGGACGGGAGTGGGAGGGGAAGGCGGTCAGGTTGCGCTTTACTCCGTCCTCAGCTCCTCTTGTCCAAGGCCGGGGCCAAATCTGTCGGATCCGCCATGGCTGGGGCCCGATCTGCCATGGCTAGGGTTGGATCCGCCGGATCTGCCCATGGTTGGGGTTGGTACGCCGGATCCGCCATGGCCGGCCTGGAGAAGCGGTGGGAAGTAGGCACGGGGAGGCGGTGGGCGCCGAGGCTTGCCGGAGGAGGTCGCCATCGAGGAGAGAGCGCGACAGGAAGGAGCTCGCCATGCGCCGAGGACGAGAGAGAGGGAGAGAGTGGGAGGAGGAATACAGCAGGTGCAGCGGCGGATTTGGAGCAATAAAAGGCAAGTGGGCGGCGTGCTCTGTGTGGAGGAAGCGTGCGTGCGGGTGAACTAAAGGACGCACGGATGGAAAGAAGTCATTACCATAATAATTAAAAAATTATTACCCAAGTACAGAATAAAGTATGTAACATAGACATGAATATATCATAAAAATATAGTTATCAATAAGTATTTATAATAATTAAATATACCAACTAATGAATTATTAATATATCATCAAATTATAAATTACTAGTGGCCATGCACATGCGGCACGCACGTGTCTATGTTGTTTTTGGGACAAACACGTGTCTATGTTTTTTTTTATATAGATGAATGCAAATATTATCCAACATATTCTATTCTAGAACGTTATCAGGGTGAGAGGTTATTTTAATGTCATGTATATATTGCTTCCACATCTTGTCTGATGACAGTGAGAGCTAGTGCTGTACTTGTACGTATGTGAAGATGAGTGCAGGATGTGAAGGGCGGTGGCGGCGAGGAACACTAATCTGAGCAGCAACACCTTGGACACAGGAGCCAGAACAACTGAGTGTTGTAGTCGTCGTCACCTCCGAGTTTGATGACTCCAGCCTCCAGCATTATCGTAGCACAGAGACCTGGAAGGAAAGAATCATGCACATGCATATCGCAGCAGGTGAGCATGCACGCATATCAGATTAGAAACATGTCTGCTAACTGAGTGGTGTTTAAACAGCACGCATAGCTGAATGGTGTCTGAATCGCACCAAGATAGAGGCATAGAGCTGCCCCCCTGATGTAGAACGTTTGCTTGGCTCTGGTGAGCATGTACAGGAGGAAGGCGATGCTAAAGTAGTAGAAGGTCATGAAGAGTTGGCACTGCCGCACCGGGACTCCTCGAAGATGACATTGTGGAGAACGTTTTACAGTGCAGAAGAGATGTTGGCCTGCATCGCTCTGAACTCTTCCTGCATGTGCAAATTTTAAGGTTGTGTGTATGAGAGTTGAGACTTGAGAGAGATACTCGTCCTAGTCGTAGCACAGCTAGAGTTGGGAGGGACTTGGGAAGAAGAAAGAAGATGGAGAGGAGAGGACCGTACGTACCTGAGTCCTGAGCTTCCAGTATGGATTGGAAGTTGTGCATGAGATGGTCGAGTGCATGCTGGATCTCCAGCTCCTCCTACGCGATCTTCTGGGTCGTCTCCCTGCATGCTCTCCTCAAGTGCACGCGCTTTTAGGTATGGAGGTCGTTGTTCAGCCCTCGCATGGCCTTGGCCTGCCCATCCAAGAGCCGCATCTGGTCGCTCTCCAAGGACCATCCGGCCACACTCCCGACGCCGTCCATCATCTTCGCCGCCATGGCTCGCTGCCGCCGACAGCCCCGACCCCGTTCTCGACCCTCGCAGCCGCCGTGGGGTGCGCACGAGGACGACGACATGGCGGCGCCGCGGCGGTGGCGGCCAGGGCACGAGACGGAGAGGTCTAAGTTTTTTCCCTTTTTCTACGGCGGCGGCAGCAAGGGTCACGTATGTGACATGTGGGTATAGCACACATAGGCGGCAGAAACAGTATAAACACGCGTAAACATCAAAGAGTTTTCCAGCCGGGTCCCTCGTCAGTTCAGGCCGAGAGATTTAGACGTGTTGGATCTGATTTTAAAGTAGATTTAAGGGATAAGAATTAAGATGGATAGGAGGCATCAGGTGAGAGGCTATTTTCAATTCCTTCGCTCTTTTATAGTACTAGCAAATATACACGTGCGACACGCACGTGTTTATAGTTTTTATTAATAATATATTGTCCAAATTATATATGAATATGAAATTATGAACTAATTATCTCTTGCTCAGATTGACGCCATCAACATCGATATGTGACAATAGAACCATATATTAAGTATAGGATACGTGCATAGATAGACAAATAAATAATCTACGACCTGCTAGGTTAGCTCATTTACGTCACTCATGCATGCCATAGGAAACTCATTGTAGGCAGTACAATTTGGCATCATCTAGCGCCTTGTACGTAGCAGATAGAGCCTGGTCTGCATGGCAGCCTTGGGCTTGGACTCGAAACTCGATCGTGCACTCGAGCTTCCAGACGTACCATGGCCGTCCTCAGCGGCGTATGCGGGAGCACAGGTCCTGGCGGCCGGGCGTCATTTGAAAACAAATACAATAAAGGCCGGCACAATATTCCAAGGATTACCGTCAAACAAAAAAATTCCGGCTAAGCAAAGAGCACAGAAGACATGAAAATGAAGAAAGATGGCAACCAGCAAGGCAAATATCAGCTTCAAAATCTTTTAAGGACACGTGACAGACGAGGGCTCATGAGGTCCCCTTTTCCCTTGCGCAAACGAGGATTGTACCAGGGCACCGACCGAGGAGGTCTCACTCTCGTATGCCTGTTAATTAATGAGATACATACTCCTCTCTCTCTATATATAGATGATTGCTAACTTGCTTGAGAGCAACCCGTCGCTGTAGCTGAAGGTTCGTGATCTTGCTGATAAACTCACGCACACACACCACACAACGCCGCTCTCTCATCCTCCTAAGACTACGCAGATGTGGGTTATTTGAGGAACATCCTTCTTTCTCAATTTCCCCCAATCTTTTAAACATGGTGCAGTGCACATTGCCATGCCATGCCTAAGGTTAACATGCTCCTCGTCTCTCTCTCTAGCACATGCATGCAGAGTCGGATGACGCAATCATAAACTTTTTCAATCCACCGCACTTGACACCGCAACGAACTCTGTTTCTCTCTCCACATGACCGAACGTACGAAACCATATCGAACGCAGGATAGTTTACAGGAAGGGAAAAAAGAGAGGATTCCTGACTCATGAACCAGTATGGCATACGTGACTGACGAGGACTCAAACAAATCCGAATCTTTTCTTTATGTATCATGCTAGGAGTCTTACATATAAGATGTAAGATCACGGATGACGGATGGCCCATGGCCCATATAGCACAACGTCTAGATCGAACGGTTACTATAGAGGGAGAGGCCCCTTAAAAAAACTCGCTCTTTTATAGTAAGGAGGATAGAATAGATATAAAATAATTTACACCAGCAAAAAAATAAATTAAATGTATTAAAATAATTTGTAACAACAAATATATTAAATAGTTAATTTAATATTTATGTATTATTAATAGAATTAAATTAATATTAAAAGTTACTTATAGATATACTACTAAATAGTTTCAATGCATCATTAATAATATTGAAACTAAATAGTTAGTCACTAGCCAAGGAAAGAAAACTTTTAAGTAGATTCATTATACCTTGTTCTTCATGGATACGGATAAATGTCAGATTGTCTATATTTTTGCCGAATATGGAACTGAAACTAGATAGAGATAAATACTAAAAAAACAAATTCGAATACATCCATTTAGTATCCACGTTAGAAATGAATATGAATATGGATATCCTACTACAAGTTTTAACGGTTACGAATTCGGATAATTCGGATTTTCGGACGTCCATTTTCACCCATAGCCAGAATAATGCTTCAGAAACAAAAAGACATGGTACATTGGGAACCCTGGCTTGTGCATGCAGTTGATGGCTTATGCATTTGATGCAAGTGCTCAACTAATGAAGAAGGAGCTTATTGAATAAGAGACATGACATAGTCTCATATGGTTAGGTGGAGAAGCTCAAGGCAAGGATTGACAATGAAGGACCGGTATGCAGGACAAGCTAGAGGCTCTAGTGAGATGAATCTTCAAGGTGGTGAAGTGCAAGTAGATGGCTTGGCGCCTATAGATCGAGGCAATGGTGAAGAACAATTGATGGACCAATAAGGCCATGTGAAGTTATGAAGTGGATCACATCATCCATGGAATTAAGCCAAGTGTTGATTTGTGTTGATGATCAATTGGCTTGATGGAGTGATGATGAAGGAGCTTCATGTTGTGGACAATGGTCAATGTAGCTTGGTTGGATACATTTGATGGATGGCCATTATTAATCATTTGATGAAGATGGAGGTTGCATGCTTGTGTGGCATCACCGACATGGAGATGGAATAGAATGCACAAGACAAATGTATATTTGTAGGGCATTTTATTCTGCTGGTCTAAGGTTGAGTAGAGAAGAGCTTAACCGGGTTTAGGATAGATAGCCGTATTATCGAGAGGGGCATTCTTGTTGGCTAATCAGTTACCTAGTGTCACCATGTGAGATCTAACTCGCGATGAATTTAGATTGAGTGGCGTGAAAAGGAACAAGATCAAAACCTTTGAAAATGATAACTTAGTGCTAAAGGAGGTGTTGTCATGTTATACAACATTTGGGGCTTAGTATATTTGAAAACGATTTTGTTTCAGCCATCACCAAAAATGTCTGGTGGTGTCTCACTAAGGACACTGGAGAAAGCGGCCAAGCTCTAAGTAGCTGTTCGCTAACTTAGAGTTTCTGGTGATGGTGTCACCACAAAATCCCAATGTGCTGAAAATGCAGGTCGTCATAAAATGCATCCATATTAATAGAATCAAAAGACACGGCTACACAACTGACCTTTCGTCGATCGTCCAAAATGCCTTTAGTCTCGGCGATTTCGGCGGCCGGGACTAAAGGTCCCTCGCCAACGGCTCTGTTGTCAGGCGCTGTCGGGAGGGGCCTTTAGTCCCGGTTGGTAACACCAACCGGGACTAAAGCCTTGCCTTTAGTCCCAGTCAGTGCCACGGACCGGGACTGCAGCTTTTGTCCCGGTCCGTGGCACCGATCGGGACTATAGGACTGGGTTTAGTCCCGGTTGGTGTTACCAACCGGGATTAAAACCTCCCCCTATAAATTAAACCTCCCTCTTCTTCCTCCCTACCCAAGCCCTTCCTTGTTCATGTTTTTGTTACTTGTTCTTCCATTGTTCTTGCTTGTCTCATCTCCGGCGATCAATCCACTTCAAACGCTTCTACGCCATCGTCGATTTGTTTGAAAGGTTGCTAGCTTCATCCTCCTATGTTTTAGCAGCACCATATGTAAATCCATGTTGTATATGGCTATTTTATTTCATATTGCTAGCTCCAATCACTTTTCATGTTTGAATTTTTATGAACAATGCTAATTATAGTACCTAGAAAGTAGTATACACATATACTCCCTCCGTCCGTGAATACAAGGCGTAACTCTATTTTCACAAAGACCAAGAAACAGGTTTATTGTTGTGCCTTGCAAGGAGAGCCCTTCGGCTCCGCATCTAATTAACCAGATGTTGTGCATGCGTGCATGCATTAACCGCCATCAGTGTCGTATAGGAGTACTAGTCTCGCTTGAGAACAACATGCATGCGCTGTGAGTAATGGCCAGCGTGGGAGCCCAGGAGACGGGCGACACAGCGCTAAATGCTGCATGCGGGCGTGAACAGCCACCGAGACGCCGCCGCCTTGTATTCCCGGACTAAGAAAAAAAGTAGTTACGCCCTATATTCACGGATGGAGGGAGTAATGTTTAGTTCTATTATAGACTTTTTAGGATACTTTTTACTTTAATTTGTTCATGTTCTCATTTTAAAATATTAAATAATGTTGATTCTTTGTAATTTTGAAACAAATTTATTTTAACTTTAAAAATTCTTCAAATTAATTTTATTTAGAGATAAAATTACACCTTTTAATAGAAAAATATAAATTTTATGATTTTGCTATCTTTTTATTAATGTCCACAAATTAATTTTATGAAATGATGAACCACTTATAAAATTTTGAACTCAATTAGACAAGGTTGTGCCACGCTCTTTTCTCGTGCTGGGTTTTTAATTATGTGATACCATATAATGCAGATAATGACAAGCCATTGGATGTACAATGCCGATCGCCGCTCCAGCGAGAGTTCATTGAGGGCGTGCGAGAATTCTGCAGAGTGGCAGAGGAAAACAAGCGGGATGGTTTTATGTGCTGCCCATTTGTCGTGTGTATGAATTTGAAAGAATTTTGTAGCTCAAGAAGTATTCACTTACACTTGTTCAAGTCGGGTTTCATGCCAAACTATATTTGTTTGACCAAGCACAGAGAGACCGGGGTTATGATGGAAGAAGGTGAAGAAGAACAAGCGGACCCTGACGATGTTTTTGCTCAATACTATGACTTCGCGATGGAGGAAGTTGAAGAAGAGGCGGATGCAGAAAACAGTATCGCTGAAGATGACGATACTCTTGGTGATGTCATTCGTGACGCACAGAGAGATTGTATATATATAGGTAGTGAACTCAAATTACTAATGTGTATTTGACATCTTGTGTAATATAATTGTAACATTATGTGTTGAAAATTCAAATTTGAGTGGTTCAAACTTTGCTATATGTGGGAATTGTGGATTTTCAACTACATTTTGCCAACACTTTGTCAAATGCAAAAATGGTATATGTATCAAATGTAGATCTTGATGAGTGGAACAATATTGGTATTCATGACTTTTCCAGTCGAGACCATCCAGGGTTCCGAAAACCAGCGTTTGGCTATGAATTCTTTTAAAATTCAAAATTGAGTGGTTCAAACTTTTACAAATGAAAAAGTTGACCATTAGACCAAATGTAGGTCTTGATGAGTGGAACAAACTTTGTATTCATGAGTTTTCCATTCGAGACCATCCAGGGTTCGGTCAAAGTGTGTGTTTCTAAAAACCAATGTTTTGACTTTGGTCAAACTTGGTCAAATGACCTATTTGATGACTTCAAATGAAAAACTTTTGAGTACCAAGTTGTTAGAGCTCATCAAGATCTACATTTGATACATGGACCATATTTTCATCTGGATAAATTTTAGCAAGTCCCAGGCACATGTTTTCAAAATCGAAGACGGATTTTGGTCAGACTTGGTCAAATGACAGACTAAATGACTTGAAATGAAAAACTTTGGAATACCAAGTTGTTAGAGCTCATCAAGATCCAAACTTTTTATATAGACCATTTTTCTATTTGAAAAATTTTAAATAAACAATACTCACCAAATCTTGAATCTCACACAAACTATATGAAACTATATGTGGGAATTGTGAATTTTCAACTACACTTTGTCAACACTTTATCAAATGCAAAAATGGTCTATGTATGAAATGTAGATCTTGATGAGTGGAACAATATTGGTATTCATGACTTTTTCGGTCGAGACCATCCAAGGTTCCGAAAACTGTCGTTTGGCTATGAATTCTTTCAAAATTCAATATCGAGTGGTTCAAACTTTTACAAATGAAAAGTTGACCATTAGACAAAATGCAGGTCTTGATGAGTGAAACAAACTTTGTATTCATGAGTTTTCCATTCGAGACCATCTAGGGTTTCAAAAACCGACGTGTATCTCTGAAAATTTTAAATTTTCAAATTTAGACAATTAATGTCGCACATTTGGATAATTATTATTGAAGAAACAAAAGTTTAACGTCCAAATAACCCAAAAACAAATTTTCTGTCGAAAGCCAACAATTTTATATATTTTAATTGCCCATTATATTTTTGCATTAACACAATATTCATTATAAATAACATTTATTTTGGATAATATGAAATATTTGAAAAAAAATAGTGTTTACAATTTATGTAATGCACAATAGAGTCAAACTAAACTAATGTGTATTTTTGAAAAAATTTATGATAAATATTTAATTTACTATGCATTTAGAAAGATGAAAGGAAAAAAAAGGTGAAAAATAAAATCCACCAAATTCTGGCGCCTAAACAGGCGCCAGAATTTGGTGGAAGGACCTTTAGTCCCGGGTCTGGCCACCGCCCGGGACTAAAAGGGGCTTTAGTCCCGGTTCCAGCCACGAACCGGGACTATAGTCCCGGTTCGTGGCTGGAACCGGGACTAAAGCCCCTTTTAGTCCCGGGCGGTGGCCAGACCCGGGACTAAAGGTCCCTGGCCTATAAAGCCCGGCCTTCTTTCTCCTCCTCCCCACCCGCGCGCAGACACAACCGCCGCCGTCTCTCGATCGAGCACCGCCGCCCGAGCAGCGCCCCGAGAACCGCCGCGCGCCGCCCTCGTCATCGTCCGCGTCCGCGTCCGCGTCCGCCACCAGGTCTTTCCTCTGCTCCTCTCGGTAACGTTGGGCTGCTGCTGCCCCAAGGCCGGACGCGCCGGTATGGCCTCGGCGGCGCTGGACCATGGCAGCGGCGCGCCATTGCCGGAGCTTCCCGGCCTAAACGAAGCGGCGGGGGCGGCGCAGTTCGGAGCGCTGCTGCGGGGGCGGCGCTTCCGGCGCCGGTATATATATATATACACACACGGCACTAGGAAACTATTCATATTAATGGGTCCACTTTGTTTTTCAAATATATTTGCATCGATTATTCATATTAATGGGTGCTAGGAAACTATTCATATTAATGGGTGATATTAATTAATTCATAGTCTTTTCAAATATATTTACATCGATTATTCATGAACGATATGTATAACAAACATTAAAGAATGAACGGTTTCTTTCATCTTACTTTATCTTCTATGAAAAGAATATGGCACTCTTATCAATTTATATAGTCTTAGATTATTTATGACTAGGTAAGACAAAAAAATTTAATATGTTTTCAAGAATTTAAGTTAATATACATGTTGTGTCCATTTTGGAAGTCTCGACCTTAGCACTTAATTTTGCATAATAATTGTGTTGTTGACGTTATCATTTTTAGCCCTTCTTCACTCTTCCTCATTACCTGCATATATATAGAGAGAGAGAGATTCCAGTTGCTTTTTGTTATTTTTGTACAAGATTTTAGGAGTGTAATAAAATTATGAAAATTTTTATTTAGACTCTCTATGATGTAGACTCTCCAGTTACTTGTTATTAGATGTATTAAGTTAGTAGGAGTTAGTCGATACCGTTGCTACATGATTACCTTGATCTATACTTATATCCAGATGATATCCCACTAATATGTGTAAGTCGATCTCTTATGCTTAGTAATGCCTAAACCCTAAACTGTAAACCCTAAACCCTAAACTGTAAACCCTAAACCCTAAATATTTTTGCAGAAATGGCCGACCCGAGAGAAGACGAAGAAATATTGTTGAACATAATCCGCGGTAGCGCTGAAGAAGGTCGTTATGAAGATCATGAAGGCGATGAGAACCCTGAGGGCATCGATGACGGTTCTCAGTACTTGGTCGACCCGAATGACCAAGACAATGTTGGCGAGGTCTGTAATATATGCAGCCTCCTATGTTTATATACATGAAATTCAAAAAAAATCCTTTATTAATTGTCTTGTTTCTGCCTACATAGCCCTCTGTCTCAACGACAACCACGGGGACCAGCAGAAAAGTACGAGGCCCGAAGAAGCCGATGGAGGACCGGTTGGTTATCACGGATTTCGACGAGGGAACAGGCCAGCCACGTGGACCCCATGCAAGGGCCTTTGTCAACCACTTAGGGTACCTTTCCCAGGATAGGATCCCGATCAATGTTCGTGAATGGAAGAAAAATAAGCAACGCCCAGAAATTAGTTATGTCTCCGACCGTGACAAGGAACTAGTTTGGGGTGACGTGTTGCAACATTTCACGCTAGACACAAACGATGAACAGTTGAAGGAAAGAGTTCAGGATTGGTCTATGAAGAAGATGGCCACACAATTCCAGTGCTATAAGAAGAATTTATATAATGACTATATCAAGAAGAACAAGACTCCGGATTTCAACTGTAAGCACTTTGTCAAGCTGCGGCCGTTTTGGGATGAGTTTGTACAGTTCAAGACATCGGAAGAGGGTCAACAACGGGCGAGAAGGAACCAAGAGAATGCCCGACACAAGACCTACCACCATACGATGGGATCAGGTGGCTACCCTACTGCCATTCCTAAGTGGAAAAAAGCCGAGCAAGAGCTAATTGACAGGGGGTTGGTGCCAGAATCCCTCGACTGGCCTGAGCGCGCCAAGCACTGATTTTTTGCTCACGGAGGCCGCCTGGACCTAGAGACTGGAAAGGTCATGTATGGGGAACGCATCCAAGCTGTAGCAGAAAGATTTCATCAAGCCCGCTCCGTTGCTCAAAGTGGAGAGTGGCAGCCGAACAGAGATAAAGATGAGCTGACATACGCCCTGGGGAACCCTGAGCACGGTGGACGGATGAGAGGCTATGGCTCTGTGTCATGGGAGCATGCCTTCCCTCAGGACAGAGAAACTTATAGAAGCCGCCAGAGAAAGAAGGAAGAGGACAGGGAACGACTACGCCAGTTGGAGGAGGCTGTTATGAAGACCAGTGAAGTGGCTCGTAAGGCACTAGAGCGGGAGGAAGCGCTTAAGGCCACTATGAATGAGCAAATCAGAAAGGCCGTGGAGGAAGTTGTAAGTTCCCTCCTCCAGAGCTTGTCACAGCCGACCGCCAACATCAGCCCCGGCTCAGCTCAGTTGAAAAGCAGTTGTGCTTCTATGGAGGTGCCTGTGAGGCAAGATGATGATGCAGGGATGCGCTTCCCGGTGGATGACGTCACCGCTCCATTGACATCCTGTGAGCTGCATATTCCGGAGGGGAATGCCACAGTCAAGGTGGCTACCGGTGTTATATCTCCTATCGACCCCACCAAGACACCAAGGATCCACTCGGTCGCAATACCACCCGGATATGCTAGTGTCTCAGTGGATAGAGTGGTCAAAGGCCATGAAAATGTGGCTCTGGATATCGAAGGTGGTGATGGGGAGAAGACCCTAGGTGAAGCGGAGAAGACATTCATATGTTGGAAGAAACGGTACATCATTATTCCTGGGGCGCCGCCACCACAACCGAACCCTAAGTGTGGATGATTGTGAACGCAATTGCTTTTCAATAATTATGTACTGTATCTAATTACGGTTCACTCATGTATATACCTTGTTCATTTTTTTCCAAATCCAGGACCTCCCCAAGTCCGTCTATCCATTCACCACATGACCACAGTGCCGTGGGACACAACGACGACGACGATTTCACACAAGACAAGGCTGCATCCCCACCGCTGGCCGTATCTCCTCCACGACATACTCTAACGCCGCCAGCGGCCCAATCTCCTCCACAACAGCAAGCTCCAACCGCGCCGCCGCCGCCTCCGCCAATGCCGACAACGGCCGCCTCATCAGCACCAGCTGGTCCATCGAGGAACAAAAGGCCCGCTGGCTCACAGAGATCGGTCCCACCACCTCCACCGAAGAAACAAGTTGTGGTCACGAAGATCCCAAAGATGACCAAGGTTTCATACGAGAAGACTGATGAAGAACTTAATGCTTCAGTTAAGGCAGAAGTGAAAGCATTCTTCAAAAAGACCAAAGCTAACGCACGAGCAAAGCAAGAGAAGCCATACCTAATGTATCCTCGTGTAAAGCTACATCAAGTGGTGCAGGCTATGCAAGATGAGAAGCGTGCCGCTAGTAAAAAAACCAGCGCCGCCACTATCAGACTATGAGCGTACTATCACAAAGAAAATCAAGGAGGACAAAAAAAACAGAAGGCGGCCAGGAAAGATGTTGCACAGCTCGGCCAACAAGCGCAGCAATCAGTGCCACCACTAGTGGTTGAGAATCAATATGGTTCCAACATGAACTTGATGCAAATGTCGGTACCTGATGATGTGGACTTAGATGAACTCGCCAAGTGGATGAATGTGACTGGGCTTTCCTTAGAACAACTTCTCGGTCGGGAGGAACTGACAACTGTTAAAGAGGCCAAAGTTGTTGATGAATGGCGGAGGAAGTATGTATATGGTAGGAGTCTATGTGACCCTGCAAAGGTAAAAAATCTTGGTACACAAAAGTACAAGCTGCACGAGTACTACTTGAGATTCTGTGCACAACATCAAAGTGAACAATATCTAGGCGTCCAAGTCAGAGACCGTCACTACTTCCGTGGAGATGACGTCATCTGGGTACAGTTTAGTGAAGTACACAAGCTTCTCTATATGGATGCTCTTGACAAATCTCTCATAAGCTGCTACTGTCTGTAAGTGATTCTTCCTTTTAATCAATAATCCCACTCTAGCATATGTACGTATTCGTAATAACTATGCTCACGATGTGCAGACACATGATGAGAGAACTCAGATTGAAACAAGACGATCGAATTGGTTTTATCGATCCGTATGTCGTGTACAAGGACACAAAGACTAAAGATTCATTCAATCTAAAGATCAAGAAAATGGAGAAAAACCTCCAGAGGTTCTTTTATAACCAAAGGCATAAGGAGTTGATACTCTTCCCTTACAATATGGGGTAAAGTGTTGTGTTATATCATGTCTTAGTCAATCCAACATTAATATATATATATAAGTTGACTCTATAAACAAATGCAGGGATCACTGGATACTCATTGAGATTAAGATCAAGGAACAAACTATAAATGTGTGGAACTCAATGAGAAAAGAGCTGGTAATGTACTAAGACATGATAGACATGATCCAGAGGTAAGTTCTATCATTCGTTAATTATCATTGCCTGCTCCTTTAATTTACTATGCTATACCTAATCAATGACCGACTTATTGGGCAGGGCTTGGGCTTGGCTACAACAAAGATATCGTACGGATCTGAAAGTGCCACTCCCCCCTCCTATTCTACATAAGTGGGTGTCCAGACAACCGTACGGAACCAATTTATGTGGATACTACGTTTGTGAGTACATGCGGTGTAGCAAATTTACACCTGCTAAAGAGATGCTAAAAGTAAGTAACATGTGTATACAGTAAATTCATATCTTATTTATTTGTTGAAACTAAATAAATCTTATGTATATTAATATCTTTTCCTTTAATTAATGCAAATGGAAGGAGTGGGAATTGAAAGAACAAGTGTTCAAGCACACAATACTCGTCGCAATCCAGGAGACGATCGTAGGTTTCATCAACGATCATGTCATCCCGGAAGACGGCGAGTTCCACCACAACCCTAGGTTGATTTGAAGAGTCCAAACAAGAACGAATACTTGTATGAGCTTTGAGTGGCGGGCAAACATTTGTGTAACTCATTAACCGGCGGCCGAACACTTGATTACTTGTATATTATTGTAAATGTAATGTGTATGTACGTATATGTATAGCTCTATAATATATATATATATGTAGTTTCATACTTTATTTGTGTGCAATAATAATGCTCTCGTATAGGTGCAACGTATATGGATAATAGCAGCGAAGAATAAATTGGAAAACAATATAACTGAAAACCAAAATCAATAATGAATTGGAAAGAAAAAGGAAAAAGAAAAAAGAACATTTAGTCCCGATTGGTAATACCAACCGGGACTAAAAGGTGTTGCGCCACGTCGATGCCTGGCAGCACCTTTAGTCCCGGTTGGGATTACCAACCGGGACTAAAGGTCTCCCTTTAGTCTCCCTTTAGTCCCGGGCCTGAGAACCGGGACTAAAGGTGGGACATTTAGTCCCGAAACCTTAGTCCCGGCTCGCAGCCCGGGACTAGAGGTCCTTTTGGACCGGGACTAAAGCCCCGTTGTGCAGCAGTGAGATGTCACATATAGGAAGCAAATCTTTTATTTCATTGCATAGTACCAGTCGATCACCATTACATAGTAATGCAACATGAACATGTTAGCAACCTGATCATTTGGAGACACATGATGGCAGGCACCTAATTGCTGATGAAAATATAGCCCGAATGCCACGTTTCTTCTTCTTCTCTAGTGCCGCTTTCAGTTTTCCAATCTCCCCATCCTTTTCAGCATTGTCATTCTCAAGTACCTTAATTTTTGACTCCAGGAGGGCTGCCAAAGCCCTCCTATTGTCCATTGCTTTCTGGACTGAATTCTTCTCATCAGTCAAGCGTGAATGCTTGGCATCAAGTCTGTCATAGTCTGCTTGCAGCTTTGACATAGTTTCATCAAGCTCCTCTAACTCAGCTCTCAAGTTATTGACCAAGGCATCTTTGTTGTGTACTGCTTCCTCAGCTAATTCCAAGTTAGCTTGGCTTCGCTCTGCCTCTCTCTTAAGATCCTCTAATTCCTTCATGATCTTTGTCTTCTCGGCATCAAATACCATTGCAGCTTCCTCCTTTGCCTTAGTCAATGCAACCAATTCCATCTTGAGCTTCTCAATCTCTGTTTCAAACAAGCTATGTTTTTGCTCTATAGTGAGAACATCTGACCGAAGCTTATCATTTTCAACCATCACCAACTCCTTGCTAGCTTGGATTTCTTCCACCTTCCTCCTGAGGTCTACCAATTCCTTTGTAATTTCTGCCTTCTCAACATCAAATGCCTTGGCAGCTTCCTCCTTCGCCTCTGCTAGTGCATCCAATTCCATCTGGAGCTCCTTAGCCTCTACTTCATATAGACTATGTTTCTGCTGCATGATTAGAACCTCCAACCGAAGCTTATCATTTTCACCTACAACCAAATCCTTGATGGCCTGAATTTCCTCCACCTCCCTCTTAAGGTCCTCCAATTCCTTCATGATTTGCGCCTTTTCAGCATTAAATGCTTTGGCGGTTGCCTCCTTTGACTCTAATTGTGCACCTAGTTCCATCTTGAGCCTCTCAATCTCTTCTTCAAATTGTCTATATTTTAGCTCTGCGGTCAAGACATCTGACCGAAGCTTATCATTTTCACCCATCACCAAATCTTTGCTGGCCTTGATTTCCTCAACTTTTTCGTTGAGGTCCTCCAGTTCCTTCATGATTTCTGTCTTTTTAGCATCGAACTCCACGGCGGCTGCCTCCTTCACCGCTGCTAGGGCATCTAGTTCCATCTTGAGCCTCCCAACCTCTTCTTCAGATAGGCTAAGCTTCTGCTCTGTGGTCACAACCTCCGATCGAAGCTTATCATTTTCACCAATCACCAAATCTTTACTGGTTTGGATTTCCTCCGCCTTCCATTTGAGGTCCTCCAGTTCCTTCATGATTTCAAGCTTCTCAGCTTCAAATGCCTTGGCAGCTTCCTCCTTCGCCTCCACCAGTGTGCTCAATTCCACCTTGAGCCTCTCAACCTCTGCCTCCGACAATCTATGTTTTTGCTCTATGGTCAGAACCTCTGACCTAAGCTTAACATTTTCAGTGTCCACCAAATCCTTGTTGGCCTGAATTTCCTCCATCCTCCTCTTGAGATCCTCTAATTCTAGCATCATTTCAGCCTTCTTAGCATCAAATGCCTTTGTAGCTGCCTCTTTCTCCTCTGCCAGTGCATCTAGTTCCATCTTGAGCTTCATAACCTCCGCTTGGGACTGGCTATATTTTTCCTCAGCCGCCGAAACCTCCAAGCGAAGTTTATCATTTTCACCCTTCAAGCTCCTCTCCACCTCTTCCTTCTCACCAGCGAGCACCTGAGCCGCCTTGTTTGTCTCCTCCAATTGCTTCACCAGTTTACCCTTCTCGCGGAGCAGCTGGGCGCTTTTGCGCTCCAAGTCCCACACCTTGTCCCGAAGTGTCGAGACCTGGTCGGACAGTGTCTTCACTCTCTCATCCGTGAAGAGATCTGCAGCTCATTGTTTAGAGTGTGGGTATTAGAGATTTAGAGTAGAGGAGAGAAAAGGCACTGGACCATGCATGCATGCATACATGCTACGTCCAAGTTGTAGGGAGAAAATTGAACAAAGAAAGATGATATCGATGCATGTCTTGGCGCACCTGCAAACCACGACGCCATGTCCTGCCTGCTGTTGTCACGTTCGATCGTTCAGATATATACTTGGAGAGGCAGAAGAGACGTTTGCTGCTGATCCGTCTTCTTCCTGCCACTGACCCTGATCGATGCAGCTGCCAAGGGATGGGTGAATATATATATATATATATATATATATATATATATATATATATATATATATATATATATATACAATGTGGAAGAAAGAAAGGACTGAGAGGATGAAGTGTAGATGAGGACAAGGGATGGAGATGGACTGCGGTAAAGAAGAAATGGGGACAGAGGATGAAGTGTAGATGAGGACAAGGGATGGAGATGGAGTGCGGTAAAGAAGAAATGGGGACAGAGGATGAAGTGTGGGTGAGGAAATGGGATAAAGGAGGAGCTTGTCAGTACTTGCTGTGGTGGGTACTTCCTTTAATCCAGCTTTAGGTCCGAGTTTCTTTTTTTCTAAAACACGACTTTACGTGTATTTCATTAAGAAGAAGTAAGAGTGCCGAAAGAACGGCGTACACGACGCAACTATGGGAGAACCCATAGACCAGGAAATAAAACCACAAAGCGAGTAGTTTAGGAAGAAAAACACAAATGAAAGCAAGAAGCGCGGCAGGGGAGGGCCCTCCGCCACAACCTAACCGACTGGACCTACAGGTAAAAAAATGACGCGAAGGCTGCCAACAAGAGAGATGAAGCCGCGGTGGTAAAGCATCCACCGAGAAGAGGCGACTACGGCGGCGAAGCATCCGCCCGAACAAGAACCGCGGTGGCAAAGCATCCGCCAGAGACAACGCGGCAAAGTATCCGCAAGCACAACACGGCAAAGCATCCGTGGGCTGGTAGCGACTACGGCGGCAAAGCATCCGCCCAGGCAGGGAGCGGCAAAGTACCGGGCCCCCAAGATCACCATGCTATCTTAGAAGGGTGTGGGTCCCCATCACTACACCATGACACACAATTGCCTACAGTTATCTGTTGGCAAATCCTTGGTTTCAGCTACACATTATCTGTTGGCAATTGTACAACCTTTCGATGTCACATAATCTGTCGTCAATGATGTTGTATGGCAACAAATTAACTGTCGGCGTTTCTCTTTAGACAATCAAACTGTCGGCAAACGTTTTTGGACAAAATAAGTGTCGGTGTAGCCTAAACGCGCCAACTATCTAAGTGTTGGTGAAAGTGTATAGGGTGCTGGCCAGCTTCAAATCTTTTCACGAAACGCATGGGAGCAAAATCTGTATCGCACGTATACTCCCTCTCTCACCCTCGCGCAAACCTGCTGCACAAAAGAAAAGCCACCACCGCTGCTTCCCACGCCAGGTCTAGCCACCGCCGCCTCCCATGCTAGCCCTGCCGCTGCCGCCTCCCATGCCAGTGCCCGCCGCCACCGCCTCCCATGCCAGCGCCCGCCGCCGCCTCCCATGCTAGCACCCGCTGCCGCCGCCCGCCGGAACCCTAACCACGCCAGCAAACTATCGTCGTTCTTCGCTGCTCCGCACTCGTGGCGACGGCTCCTGACTCCTGAGGCCTCGGTTCTTCCCTCGGCCTTCGCCCCCCAACGCTTATCCGCCGCCCTCCCCAAGATCTGGCCGAAGGAGCCGGTGAAAGAAGCTCATGCCGGCATCGAATCTCTGGCAAGCCGGTGAGAGGTAGTTTTGCTTCCTCCTTTTTTTCATTCATGTCCCAAATCTGAGATCTAATTTTATTTCTTCCCTCTCCTGTCAGATCTAGGTTTGGTTTATTGAGGAGGGGAAATCACCTGGAACCCTAGAGCTGCTCGAGAAAGTGAAGATGACTGGACACTGCACATGGAAGATTGATGGAGGCTGTAGCTAATGGGGAGGTTTATTTGGTCTTTAAGCCACTTCCATGTCTTTAACTGTCAATATTGGACTCTGTGTTATGTTGTATTAGTTTTGTCAGCCATTACCAAATTTCAGATAGTGATGTTCAGTATGCATTGACATATGTCGAAGTATGCAGAATCTTGGACTACTTTCAGCTTTCCCTGTTGTGACAATACTGAAACTAAAAGGAAGTATTGAATTTTTGCTCAAGGGTCTGTTTTCTCATGAATTTTTGCTATGAATTGTGCCAGACATTTCTAATTTATTTGTAGTCAACATCTGATGAAATAACACAAGGCCTGGGAAACATTAGGCTACTCAAATTATCTTTGGTAAGATGTGCCTGACATGTTTCTGAAATTGTAATGCCATCTGACTATTTGTTTTTTTCATTTTTTTGTTCCATATGCCTATCCTACCTCCCCTTTAGATTGAGTCTTCCATTCAGTTCCTATGACTAATAAGTTGACTACACATGAAAAATAGTATACCTGATTCTGCATTAGGAACCATCAGCAAGGCTTAAGGTAGTGCTATACATGCGCAAGTAATAAAGTTAGCTACTGAACTTGTGTAGTTCATCCTGGCATTCTTGTAGAAAGGATAATACAGTTATTTCCTTTGATAATATTTTTGGATGTCAGACTCACTACAACAGTTTATTATTTTGACCAGTTTTCTGAACATGTAGGCTCAAAGATATGAGCTAATCATTCATGCAAGGAGCAGGGGCGGGAGCTGGACAAGGAGGCAATTGATATGCTCTGAAAGCTTCGATGAACTACACAAGTTCAGTATGTGCTATTCCATAGGTCACCATCGAAATCATGTTGTCTAATATAACATCTGTTGTCATTGCTATTTTTATTTTCCATTAAATTCTCGTTTCAAATCAAAGCTGCAGCAAGGATTTTAAGCTGCTTCCATTCTGTTCCGTTTTCCCCATGTGTTCTATTGCTGACATGCCCTCTCAATCAAGCTGTTAAATTATTTTAAGACCTAGTTTTATTGATCGTAGATTAGGATAAGTGAAGATAACTGGACACTGCACATGGAAGATTGATGGAGGCTGTAGATTAGGATACATTTGAATTGTATAAAATACCTCAGTGTTCTACTCTTGTGCTAAAGGTGGCTGCTGCTCTGCCTTAGTTGACTTTTAGCTGATGTGCATTTATCATGTGCCTGCTGTGAAACCCCTCTATTTCAGTATGCAATCACACCTGAACATCCAAGAGAAATAGCTTTGTATTTGCATTATTATAATAGACTACTTTTCTGTATAAGATTCAATTTTTTCTTGCTGATATTGCACGCCACATCAAAATCACTAGTTAATTGGAGGCCAACATGATAGCACATTCAGTTTGAGTTTCACTTAGCTGATCTCTGTATGGCAACTGAGATTTAAATTGATCGTAGATTTCATATGTATGAATTCCACTTAAACAATTAGACCCTTTAGAGTTGTATCATCTCCTCGCCAACTTGATGCTTAGGCAACAAGCTGCTTGTTTAATCTATCTGCATCCATATGAAATTGGAAATTTCAATCGATCTTGGTAGTGGGTCTCCCAGTGCCTCTATAGATCCTGGGGCAGAGACCAAATGTGAGCATTGCAGAACAGAGCTCTGTAAACATGGCATTTCAACTAACTCATTGCCAAACTTATTCACTTTTTCTTGCATTTATTCTAGATGCAGATCGTAGCTGATGCAGAAGAAGAGTGGCAAACCACATCTGTGCATCAAGCAAGGGAGTTTTGAAGTGTCCAAGAATACTGCCCAAGTCATGATCATTTGATCTCTTAGCTTTAGCCAAAATCACTTAGCACAAGACTTTTAGTATATGTCTATTTATGTCTTCTACTAGCTCATCTATATCCTGAACCTGTATATGCATGATGGCTCTATGTACTGTGATAATCACTTGCTATATATCCAATTGATGTATGTACGGAAGATCAAATATATTATATCTTTGAAATCAAATGGATTTTCTCTATGTGATGTATTCTCTATAAAGAAAAGTGAAAATGTGTGATGTATTTTGTACATGGAGGATCAAATATATTATATCCAAATCTCTTAGATACTTTTGCCAACAGTTTAGTTGGCACAGAGGGTATGCTTCATAAAATGCCTTGGAAATAGTTTCGCCAACATATAAACTGTCGGGAAAGGTCTAACTGTCGGCGTTGGTCTTAACTGTCGGCGAAGGTTCAACTGTCGGTAAAACTTTCAACTGTCGGCGTAGGTATACCATTTGGATACAAGATAACTGTCGGTGATTCCATTAACTGTCGGCAAAACTTTCGCCGACTGCTTCTAACGCGACTGTTTGTAAACTGTCGACGAAGCTTTTGGTGGGAGGCTATCTGTCGGGAAAGGTACCCTTTGCCCACTTTAAAAAGTGTCGGCAAAGGTGGGTTGTGTTATAGTGCATGTCCATACCTCCTATACTATCACCTTCTAACCTAGTAGTAGTGGTACCGCCCTAGTCAGTCGGGTAATCGTCCCCCGCCCATCGGGAGCGAGTAGTGTGCATGAAGGTCCCATGGTTCCGGTTCTCAAGACATACCAGTCCTTAGGGGGACCGGTCCACCTCTCACAAATACCCGCCACGGGTAACTCTCATAAGGGATGCCCAGGTCGCACCCCTCCAGCAAGACTTGCCCCATAGGCTCGTCATAGGATCATGTCCAATCGACTAAACCCTTACCACACACCTAAGACACATGTCAAGATCTCCCCATGGTCATTATCCAGTTACGGCACCTCGTGCCTTTCGCACATGCGTCTCTCCCTCACCAGCATCACATCACAGATATAATGCGAGTAAGAGTAAAACAGTAAATATGTAACAAGCGAGCATCTAGCCTATCAGCGGGTGTGCAGGAGTAAGGTTGCAACAAGGTATAAGGCTCAAAGTAAAACTACCACGCAACCTAACATCATATTATTGCATAAAAGATAAAGCACTAGCAGCTTTAGGTATAGCATGCGTAATAGGATCTATGAGATTGGGTGGGGCGTGGCACCTAGCAGGTCGTCACCCAAGTTCTCGCTGTAGTCGGGGTCATACTCCTCAGTCGGCAGGTCCTCCGGCTCTGTTAAACGTAACATATAGTCACGGGAGCGACTCCTATAGAGGTGCACAAAGAAGCAACTGAAATTCAAAAGAGCCAAATGCACTCAATCATAAACCTATGACGTGGAGCTCATTTTTAGAAAAATTTGGACTCTGGTTTGGTATTTTTCTGAGTTAAAATGAATTAGTTATGAATTTTCAAAGGTTAAATCAAGTATTAGAAAAAGGAAAAAGGATTGAAAATCCCAGGCAGTGACACGTGGCAGTTGCTGATTGGCTGGGACGAAATGAGTCACTGACAGGTGGGTCCCGTTGACCAGTCAAAGGTCTCCGGTCAACGTTCCTCAACTGGGCTTAGGCGGGCCGGGCTAGGGCTGGATCTGGGCCGGGTTGGGCTGTCCGGCCCGGACATGTGTCAGGCAATGGATCGAGCTCACCTGCCCTCTCTCCTTCTTGGTCCATGGTACACCAGGTGCACCGAGCGCTACACCTTCCTTCTCTTTCCCCCTCCTTCCCACCACGGCAGAGCTCTTGCCGGCGACGAGCTGGCGCGCTATGGTGGCTCGGGACGGCTACTAGAGGGCTCTATGGCCTCTCGTCGACCCGTCCCCGTCGAGCAAGGGGGCCAGAAATGCTAGGAATGCCCCAAACATGGTGGCGCCCGTTGCGAGGTCCCGCCGACGAGGCGGACATGAACAGCGCCCCGCTAGGCTCTTCCTTCCTCTTGCTGCCCTGCGCCTTGCGTCTCTCCACCGTGTTATGCGATCCGAGCTCCTCCACCTACCTCTATGGGTCGGGGGTACCCCGAACGAGGCCTTGCCATGGCGAGCTCTAGCCATGGCAGGCACGCTCTGCGTCACACTGCTCCTCGACGTTCTTAGGCCCTCGAGGCACGATTGAAAGTCCCTAGTTTGGTTTTGGCTAATTGATGAAACCTAGGACTAACCTTTGTATCTAAGTGGATGATTTAGATAAAGGTAGTCATTGAATATGAGACATGACATTGACTCATGTGACCAAGATGGTGAAGACCAAGATGAGGCTTGGCTCGATGGACCGGTTGTGAAGGTGAAGGGCAAGTCGAGGCTTCGAAGCGAAGGACCATGCGATGGTGAAGCTTGAGCAAGACTTGGCGCCGACGGACCGATGCAACGGTGAAGAGCAAGTGAAGTCAAGGTCGATGGATCGAGACAGTCATGTGATGATATCAAGTGGATCATATCATTTGGAGAAACAAAATGGGCTCAAGACAAAGGTATAACCATAGGGCCACTTTGTTGTGCACTCAAGACACCATAGAGGGTGTGAGTGGTTTAGGATCGATAGCCAAACTATTAAGAGGAGAAGTCTTATCGGTTACTCGGCGCACGGGTGCCACTAGGTGAATTCATGAAGTGCATTGCATGTAGGGCCTAGTGAGCTAATTGGAAAACCTTTGAAAATGATTATGAAAATGCTAACACACGTGCACAAGGTGGTGATCACTTGTTGGTGTTGGCACATTTGCGAAGGCGATGGAGTTTGAGGGCTAGAGAGGGGTTTGGGGTCCTCTCTCCCTCCCGCCAAGCTTGCTCGGCGGGATTCAGGCGTTTTTGAGAAGATGAAATGCCTATTTTCCTTTACGCCAATGTCGAGTTTTGGAGGCGATGTCACGTTGTGATTCACGAGCAAAAACATGTGCTAAATTATTACACATACTTAGTCTAGCTCATAAGTGAAAGGGCGAAACAAGTGGAGCAAGAAAAAGTTGCAAAACACATGCGATATAGGCGACAGACGCCGCTTGAGGGAGCGTCAAACGTGGCGACGGCGCGTCTGTCAACAAACCCTAGTTAGGGTTGCTACGCGCGGAGCGTCAGACGCGGTGTCGCGTGAGCAACAGACGCGGCCTAGAACACTATTCCAGCGTCTGTCACTCGAACGAGTTGAGCGCGGCGCGGCTTCACGCGTCAGACGCGTCTGTCGGCTGAGGACCAGATGCGTCTGCGAGTGTCACGCGAAACAAGCTCACTGGACCGCGTCTGTCGGGCGTACGGGCGCGTCTGTCGATCGGCGTCAGACGCGTCTGTCGCATGGGCGCGCGAATGAAGTTTTCAGACGGTCGAGTACACGTGGCGAACGGCGAGGGCGTCAGACGCCGAAGCCGCGTCTGTCGCGTTCGTGAGGAGCAACAGACGCTGGACAGCGCGTCTGTCGGTTGAGCGACTGACGCGTCTGTCGCGTGCGTCTGCACCCCTTTTAGCTCCTAACGGCTCTATTTGTTTGGGGTGCTTATAAATACTTATTGGCCGGCCCTTGGGGAGTACTCTTAACATTTCTAACACTCTTGTGCATCCTTTGAGCTAAAGTTTCTTCCTCCCACTCATCTCTCTTGCTTGATTGCAAATCAAAAGTGAGATTGAATGATCCCAAAGTGCATTGCATAGCTTGAGGGCATCTAGTGGCACTTGTGGGTGGTTCAGCCAGTGGATTTCTTGTTACTCTTGGAGAGTACCGCTCCTAGCCGACTTAGAGATTGTTGGAGGCGTTGGCAAGAGAAGGAGATTGTTCTTAGCCACCTCCGGTTGATTGTAAGAGGTTCTTGTACTTTCCTCGACGGAGTGCCAAAAGCAACTCTAATACATTCGCGCGTGTCATTGAGTTACCTCACTTGAGAGTGGTGTCTTGCGGTGCCTTGCGGGGCATGCCTTGAGGGGCAAGTGACTTGAGGGTCACACCGAGAAACCATCTAAGTGTTGGTCGACACAACCGGTGACGTAGCTTGTCGGTGCACAAGTGAACACCGGGTGAACAAAAATATTGTGTCTCTTGTCTCCCGGTGATTGGTCTTCATATTGTGTTGTTGTCAATATTGATTGATTGTATATCATCTTGGTGATTGGCGACATCTTCACTCCACCGTCGGTATAAGAATCACAATCCTCTCTCTTGCATTTACATTTACTAGATTATCTTGGGTAGCTCTAGTGGTAGCTTTGCTAGTAATGTTGTTAGCTTGCTCACTAGTGTAAAATTAGTGACATAGCCCTTGTGTGAACTAGAGATCATAATCTACTAGACTTGTGGATAGGAGGCTTGCATCACAACCGTAGGCTAAGCAAAACTCGCTTTACGCCGTTTGTTATTCTAACAAGTTTGCTTAGTGGTTCGTGTAGTTTTTTTTATAGGCTATTCACCCCCCCCCCTCTAGCCATCTAGGACCTTACAACGATGCGGTAGCGGTTGGGTCTACAGGTGTGTGTGCGCGTGTGCAAGCAAGGTGCAAGGGTCAGGGCTTCCCCTTGCTCATCCCCGGTATGGGAACGGCGAGGTGGTGCCCGTCGAGCACGACGGTGGTGAACGGGGAGAGGTGTCGGGGCCTCACCGGTGGTGGCGATGGCGGAGGCTACTAGTGCAGGGCGAGTCGATGCCGCGTAGACGTGAATCCGTGCAGTGCAGTCCCACGACGAAGAAGAGGAAGTCCGGCGTCGCCTTCGTCTTCGACGTCCCGAATGGCGGCAGCGGCTTCGCGTCCTCTGCTTCCCTTCTCTTCCTACCCCTTCTCTCTTCTCCGGGTCGAGGCGGATTGGCGAGGCCACCAGGCGGCGGCGAAGTGGATGGGAAGGCTAGGGCTCCCGCTCGGGGGTTTTTATACCCCGAGCTTGGCCTTGGCGATGGTGAACGGTGGATGGGACAGATGGGGCGCGTGGAGGTGATCGGAGGGCGTTGCGGTAGGGTTTTGGGGCGCGGCGTGATCACGAAGATGCCTTGGCACCCCCGTTTCCTCGCTACGGCTGGTCTGGCACCGTACGGTGGTGTCAGGAGACGGTTGTGGGTGCGAGCCAAGGTGATGGCGTCACGGCACGAGCGGGGCTCCAGCTGGGGCAGTGGTGAACCCGGGAAGGCGACGTGGCGCGCTTGCGGGGGCTGGGCGCAGCGGCTTGGCATGCAAGGCTGGCGTACGGGGGAGACCGGGGGAATCTCCCCTGCGCAGGCGGTTGCTCTTTGCAAAACAGAGGGGCGGGCGGTTGGGGATGACAACCGGGGCCAACTTGTCAGCGTCAACCGGAGAAGGCGTCGTCGTGTTGTGGTGCGATGCAGCGTGGGCCGTTAGCTGGGCCAGCTCATCAATTTCTGCACGAGCAAAGGGAAAAGGCTGGAGCTGGCCTGCTGGGCTGGCGGCTGCGCGCGTTGGCTGCGTGGGTGCGGGGCTCGCTGGGCCAGGGCGGCTTGGTGGAGCAGGCCGGCTCAAGCGTTGGGCCGGAAGGGTTTCCCCTTTTTCTGAAAATTCTTATTAGCTTTTCTACTTATTTCTTTGCTATTCTATCTACACCAAACTACTACATGCATACACATGTGTTGCCTACACATGTATGCCCTAGCGGGGTCCACTAGAGGTCATTTTGGGTTTCAAGCCACCATGCCAAGGGTTGGCAACAACACACACATTTAATTAAGTATTTAATTAAATGTTGTTGCTTTTATTTATTTACATTACAAAAGAACATAAGAAGCAACTCATGAATATTTAATTAAATGCAAAAATGTAAACATCTACTTTAGGGTCTACTTGTGCAACTAGGTTGTAGTTTTCCTACATGTCACTCACCAATCATAGGTTGTTTTTAGAAAAAAATTGTAGTTGTGAATTTTTGGTTTATGGAAATTTCTGGGTTGTTACACCCGGCAACCTGCGCGACGGATAGAAGATTCGACGACGCCTCTAAGAAGGTGAATGACACATGCCGCGCTACCGCCGCCAGCCCAAGCAAGAAGCAGGGCAGGGCTTTCGCCCAAGGTCTATTCGTAGAACGCGCAGGTCCGAGACAAGGCCACCTGTGGCCACCCGGAGCGCGAGCAGCAAGCAGCCAGTGCACCAGCACCACCTGTGCAGGGCCCAAGCCACCAGCACGGAGACTGGAGTGCCGCCGCAACGACCACTAGCCGCGGGCCCACCAAGCCGACTGGCGTCAGGCTACCACCGCGGCGCTACACCCTCCGACCCGGGAATCAAGCAGCGTCGTCAGCCCCCACACACGGAGCCGCAGCGCCAAACCAGACGGCGTGGCCCCAGTGCGGCCACCGGTGACCCGTGGCCTCACGAGGCTCGGCCAACGCCGCGAACGTGGGAAGTAGGTGTGGCACGGACGCCACCATGGCACCCACGCGGCCACCCGCGGCCATTGGTGACCCACTGCTCAACCGGGCTCGGCCCACAATGCCAACGTGGGACGCAGGTGAGGCACGGACGCCACCACGGCACCCACGCAGCCACCCGCGCACACGGAAGGGAGGGGGGAGCCACCATCGTGCCACCAGATCCGACAAAGGAGGCGCAAAATCCGGCCAAGGAGTGCCAGGATCTGCCTCGCCAGCGACGCTAACCACCGGATGAGCTGGAGAAGAGGAGAGGTGGTGGGAGGTGGACTGGGGAGGGAGCCGGGTCTGTAGACGGGGCTCCACTTGGGCGCCGCCGCAGGCCGCCGCCGCCGCTCACCAGAGAGTGGCAGCAGCGGCCGGGGGAGTGGCAGGAAGGGGTGGCCTCCGGCGGCGCCGGCGATGCGCCCCCGAGCCGCCCGTTGGAGCGCTCGGGAGAGGGGATGCCTCTTCGAAGCTCCAAACGCCCGAGTTTCGTGTGCAATTGAGTTAGAGCCTGTTTTGGACCTTATGGTGAGGTTCCAAACAAGAGGCCTAGTGTTATCTAAAATTTAGTTAACCTCATAAAAATTTTAGACAACACAAGCAAACTAAAGTGGTCCAAAGTTTAGCCAACTAAGCTTTAGACGAGAGAATTCAAATTGGCCCTCACTGGAGAATGATTTTAGCCAAGGTCATTTACCCCGTAGAACAACTTCACTGAAAATTGCTCTTCCACTGAACGACTTTGTAAAGTCTTTTTCTTGTAAAATGACAACAGCTGAAATTATTTAGATGAGACACGGTATACTTTTTTAATATAGATAAAAAAATTATTAAAATCTATCACAAAACATTGCTGCTTGCTCTACACGATGCTGCTGGGAAAAAAACACTCAAAATAGGAAATAAGAAAAGAAATTCCACGGTCTGCGCACTATTGTTGCACAGGTCAAAAGGTCAACTTTTATCAGCACAACACTTAATGTTAGAAAGTTCATCATACATTTTTTAAGAATTACAAACATGGTATAAGTTGTTTGGTATAAGTTGTTTGGTATAAGGTCTGAAATTCATCCTTTGTCATCAATTCCTATTCCACATTATTATTTGACAATCTAAGCGGAATGCTCAAGGGAAAGTTCACTTCAAATTATATGATGTACCATGATGCAGTCGAACAAGCACAAAAATCTGAATGCAGCTACAGCTGTGACCAATACAACAAATCAGCAGAACTGCAGCAGCAAAAGTAAATGCGCATATTGCAGTCATTTTTTTCTCAAACTGGCAAGAGAGCTGCCTTTGTATTGAAGAGAGAAAGAATGATCCCGTATAAACCAACCTCCTTAATCCCAAAAGAGAAATAAGAAGGGGCTGCCATAAAAAACTAGAAAAACAAACAAACCAATCTCAAAAAGTCATAGCACCCAAAACTTCATAATTGAATTCAAGATTAGTACCTTACCTTTTTTTTCGGTTACACAGTACAACTCAGACGCTAATTGACTATTCTATAGGTTCAGACATGCATCTTCCAAACTATTTTTTCTCATAAATCTAGAAAATAAATGATACGCTAGAGACCTATGTAGTTTCCAAATATATCTAGTCACACTTTCAAAAATATTTGGCCAACTCTGAATCTAAAGAAACAGGATAAGTGCTAGTACATTATAAAGATCCTGACATATACAATCTAGCATGCGGCACAAATATATTAGCAAGCATGTGGCAGGCTACAACTATCTAGATTATAGACAAACACTGCCAAATAAACCTATCTGGTCCTGATTGCCAGGTTAACTCGGCCTTGCTGGATTGTAAGCTAAAAGACAGAAGTAGCAATGGAACAGGGAAAGCACTGGTAATGCATAGAGTGACCGCATCGCGTTATTCAGTCAAGTCTATCGATATCACTTTTGTAAATCAAATTAGTTTCTATCATCTCGAGTTCTTTAAAAGTCCATTCCACTGCCAAAAGATTGTCACAGCTGAAAAGTTGACAACAGAAACTGAAAATGTCTATTTAACATTTTTCAGATGTACTTGACAGTTTCCATGGAGCTCAACTGATATTTTTTTTTCCAAGCTCAGTGTTTAATCCTGTAACCATTTTCTTTCAAAATGTTTATATAAAACACACCTGCTAGGAAGAAAAAAAATTTTCTCTTTTGCCTATTTCTTCTCGACCCTTTGGCCCCTTAAGTCTAGACCGAAGAGCCAGGAAGTAAACACATACTGCTAAACATCCACCATATTCATACCATTTAGGCAAGCAGCTCTCGTACACAACATAAAACATTAACGTTTAACTATTAGCAGAAGGAAGCTACAGAACCAAATTAGTGCTATTGATATAACATACAAAATATAACATTCCGTGGTAATCAATACATGTTTATAATTAGCAGTACTTATTCCATTCCTAATCAATAATTACTTCAAGATCTGCGCTCATGCAAATGAAATGTCAATTTCGATAAGCAGCACGACACTATGCAAGTCTATTCATCAATTATCCATTCCTCATTTCCTTACCAAGAGGAGATCCAATGTAAAAGAATCTTGTAGTACCCGGTAATTCCAATAAGTGAGAATTACTATGGCTTCTCTTGATGATCTTCCCCCTTGTCCAATCCACCGTCTTTCAGCTGTGCTCTCTTCCTACCTTTATCTTTGACCACTAAGTCATAATTGTATTTGGAGAGTTCAACTGTGGGACGTCCATGATGGATACTGACTGCGTTCAGGATGGCAGCTTCTGCTGCCTCCACATTGCTTTTAGCCATCACAATGACTCGCAACCTGGAGCCACTCTAGACTTACAAGGTGATTCAACTTGAACTCAAAACCTTGCCTTAAAACCAACAATTAAATGTCTGAGACTTTGCATAGCATCTTGCTCACAGAGAAATCTCAGCCCACCTTCACCCCAGCCGCCAATTTCAAACTCCTTCAGGCAAAAAAATTGTTGGCTTCCAATAAGCTTTTCTGGTGAGCCGTATGGGGGCATATGCCCTTGAGGCAAGATATGACAGCACCTCTAAGCTCTGCAAATCTCCAACAGTCCAGCCTCATCAGCACCTCTAAGCTCTGCAGATCTCCAACCTCATCAGGCAAGGTTACTTCCCAAAGAAAATCAACAAGTAGGCGCACCAAATTCTACAACCTGCCAATGGATGGTGGCAACATTTGTATTCTACAACCACATGTATTTACTGTTTGCATATTATAAAGATTTCCAATGTCATCTGGGAGCATAGTAACACCAGAACAATTGATTTTCAGATACTTGAGTTGTATAAAGCTTCCTATATTCTTAATTTGATCATTACCAAGATGCCAACCATTTTCTTCCAAATAAAACCCTCGGACAATATTCTTAATTTGATCATTTCCAGTGTCATTTATTATGAAAATAGATTCAACGGATCTATCAAACAATACTAATTATGTATACTTTAGGTATTAATATTTTTTGTATATATTTGGTCAAAGTTAAAAACGTTTGAGAAAGCGAAAACAACACTAATTTTGGGACAAAGGGAGTACTCCATATACAAATAAATATTCAACACATTTGTAACAAAAGAGTAGGTTTTAGTAATGGTAAGTTTTTCCAGCATGAGAATGAATAAAAGGAGACTCATAATAGCAGCGAAAACAAGGAATAAATTCAGATCCAAATTCATACCGTTGCGCATTAAGCAGGTTAATTCACCCACCAATGTTCATGCAAGCTGGCCACGGCAACTGAAACTGAAAGTAACGGTGACTAAACTATTCAGATTACAGTCACCATAATTGGTGGCTAAATTGGTACTGTCGTAAAGAACTGCAGCCTGCAAGTTTCTGCAAAACTAAAATCTTCACAACATTAGACTAAGGCTATCCGCACTCATGGTCCTCTATATTCATCCTCTATACGTCCTAGTCAGCAAGATTCTCTCCTCTATACTCAATTCTCCCGCACCCATCCATCCTCTATATCATCCTCTATCCACTCTATCTACTGTGGGACCCACTTGTCACTTTATCTAAATATATCCATGAGTGATCTAGTTTTGAAGGATTTATTGAGACGAATTTAATGGTGCAATCGAAATTTAATTTGGATTTTTGGTTTGTGAGTTATAGCATTTTTTTCCTTGGTTTAGCTAATAGGGCCCGCCACTGCGCACTATAGAGTAAACACTGTACTACTCTAAATATAGAGTAAGAGAAAGGATAGAGTATCGTTTTAGAGTATCCAGTGCAGCAGTTTTTACTCTATATTCATACTCTAAAGCTTTAGAGTATCATATAGAGTATGCCACTGCGGACAGTCTAAGGAACCTTACAGCAGCAGAAAAATCTATACGGGATTTGGTCTTTGATCACAACGGATAGTATGAAATCAAAAGAAGCAGCACGTCACCAAGCAGGCAAAGGCAGACTCCTGAAAATTACAGTAGATTCAGACAGACAGAACATTTAGGTCTGTCATTGTTCACAGCATAATTGAGCACATGGATTTGGGGATCACAGGTATTGAATCGAACAAATGAATTTCAGACTGCAGTGATCACAACCAAGAAACAGCAAGTAACAGCAACCGACCATTTCAGACCACGGATCACAATCAGTAGCAACTTCAACTCAATAGAAACAAAAATCAAGAACAAAAATCAGAGATAGGACCACAGCAAGTAACAGCAGCCGACCATTTCATCCATTCCAGCAAGATTGATTGATACATACAGTCAGCTTTCATTCACCACAAACTTCACCTGACAAACCATCCATCACAGAATCTACCCAAACCTAACCAAACATAGACAAGACGCTGATACTGCTACTAATCGACGAAGCTTGAGCGGGCATTGTTCGAAGCCTGCAACCGCCGCGGCCACCGCCGCCTAGAACTCCTGGGACGCGGATCCGATGTCAGCCTTGCCCTTGCCGCCGGCCTTCTTGGGCAGCAGCGTCTGGTGGATGTTGGGCAGCACCCCGCCGGCGGCAATGGTGACGGCGCCGAGCAGCTTGCTGAGCTCCTCGTCGTTGCGCACGGCGAGCTGGATGTGGCGCGGCACGATGCGGTTCTTCTTGTTGTCGCGCGCCGCGTTGCCCGCCAGCTCCAACACCTGAAAACAATCGATTACGGATTTACGGGCGCACAGCGAGGATTCAGCAAACATCCAAACGGATTCGCGGAAGGGAGGAGGGGAGAGAGGAATGGAAGGATTCAGCAAACATCCAAACGGATTCGCGGAAGGGAGGAGGGGGAGAGAGGAATGGAGGGGGAGCAGGGGGACGGAGACGAGTCGGTTACCTCCGCGGCGAGGTACTCGAGGACGGCGGAGAGGTAGACGGGCGCGCCACCGCCGACGCGCTCGGCGTACTTGCCCGCCTTGAGGTAGCGCGCGATGCGGCCGACGGGGAACTGCAGCCCGGCCTTTGTCGACCGCGTCACGGACTTGGTGCCCTTGGGCTTGCCCCTGCCGCCGCCGGAACTCATCCTCGCTCGCCTCTTCTCTCCCGAGACTAGTCTCTCCCCTCGTCTGGTCTACTCGACGGAATCGCTGGTGTGGCGCCGGCGGTGGTGGATTTGGGATTTTGGGGTGGAAGTGGAATGGGGGCGGAGGCGGGGGTTATGTAGAGGCCGCGGTGGAGGATTGGCGGAGCGGGCGGGCCGCGGATCGCTGACGTGGAAGAGGCGACGGCCGTCGGATCGGGGAGCGGGCGGGCGCGCGGGGATCTCGCGTTTGGGCGGGGGCGAGGAAAATTTTAATTCGTTTTGGCTGGGCGGGTGGATTTCCGCGCGGCAGACGGAGAATTTGGAAAGGCGCCTGCTATTCCGGTTCCCAATTTAGGCTTGGTTAGGTGCCAAATTTTTTCCCAAATTTCACTATGGCTGTGTTTAGATCCAAATTTTAGAGTGTCAAAATACACTGTAGCATTTCGTTTGTATATGGTAATAATTGTCCAACCATTAACTAATTAGGCTCAAAACGTTCGTCTCGCAAAGTACAACCAAACTGTGCAATTATTTTTTGATTTTATCCCTATTTAGTACTACATACATGTATCGCAAGTTTGATATGACGGGAAATCTTTTTTTGCATAGTGCACTTTTTAATGGATCTAAACGCAGCCTATGCAAAAAGAAGATTTTCCATCACATCAAAATGCTGACACATGCATGTAGTACTAAATGTAGATGAAATCAAAAACTAATTGCACAGTTTAGTTGTACTTTGCGAGACGAATCTTTTGAGCCTAATTAGTCAATGTTTGGATAAAAATTCACAAATACAAACGAAATGCTACAGTGAGGAATCTTTTACTGTGCAGATTTTGCCCCTCCGATTTGGGTCGTGTTTAGATCGTCCGACTCGGCGGCGGCTGCACTGTGCAGATTCACTGTAGTTTTTTTGTTTTTATTTGCTAATAATTATCCAAACATTGATTAATTATGCTTAAAATATTCGTCTCGTAAAGTACAATAAAACTGTGTAATTAGTTTTTGATTTTATCTATATTTAGTACTCCATATATGTGCCGACATTTTGATGTGATGGAGAATTTTCTTTTTGCACAGCGGAATTTGAGAGTGAATTTGGGTATCTAAATAAGACCTTGGCGCAACTAAACACGGCCTTGGCATTTTGATGATGAGGCGTCCGTCCGTCTGGTGCACCGCGCACGCACGCACGCATGTGGCTACTTGGGCCGGGCCTGAATGGACCGACTGTTTGGTGGCCGATTGCAGTGCACAGTGACGCTAGGCCTCTTTCGCTGGTTCATGAAGTTGAAGTTGTAGTGTATCGTCCTACTTTGATTTTTCCTTTTTAAACTTCAAAAAAATCACGTCTTACTCTTATCCTATGAGCCTATGACCACTCAAAACCGTTTGAATTGTCCTTAACCTGATTTGAAGTGGTTTTAAGGACGGTTGTAAGTTTTAGATTTAGCTCTAGAAAATGGGGAAAATATGTAGAAAAAATCTAGAAAGATCACAAATCACTATAATTGATGTCTAAAAATGCTATTAAAAAGAGAAACTCACAAAAACTGATATTTTTTTGTGGAAAGTTTCTAAAAACATGCTTAGATATCCGTTAGAATGTTTTGGAAGTTTTCTCGATTATTTTTGGGTATATTTCCATTTTCCTAGTGTTAAATGTAATTTTTTAAGCTTCTAGAGATATTTTCATGACCTCCAGATTTTTTTTGTGGGTGGGTTTTTGGTCCCAATCTGTCTCTAGGATCTTTCTCAAAATTTTCAGATTGTTAGAGGCATTTTTTCATGGTTTAAAAACCTTATCAAGTATTTATTAGATTTTTATTAGCTACAAAGGATGAAACCATCTTCAAAACCACTTCAATCCAAACCAGGGAGGTAAAATTGAATGTTTTTAGAGCTTGTGGGGTTTTAAAGTTCGAGGAGGAAAATCAGACATGATGATAGTTTAAGAAGTTAAAATGGACATTTTGCAAGTTGTAGATGTCACAAGGGCATGGATGTGGGTAGGCTAGGATGGGTTTTTGCGAGGCTATCTTAAGGCTCGTTTGGTGGGGTTTATAAGGGACTCTTGCTCCTCAAGTGTAGCCCATTCTATGGCCAAAAATGGCAAGGGCAATTATACTTGGAGCCATTCAAAGTCCGCCCAAAGAAGGCATTTGTCATCGCTTGAAAATAAAAAAAACATGGACATACCTATTGCTTCCCATTTGCGTCGTCGCCTACTGAGCTCATGCCCTCGCCAATTCTCACCTATGTCGTCCCTCGCCGAGCTCACACTTTGTGCCCACCAGTGTTGTCGCCACCGTCATGCCTCAGTCCTCACCCTAGGACACGTGCCCACCCAGATCTGCCTCGCCTTGCAATGGAGGAGAAAGGTACGGCCCACATCTACAACGTTGATGGGGGAGGAGGAGGAGGAAAGAAGAAGGGCGACAACGTCGGGAGAGAAAGAAGGGCCAGTCCGAATCTGCAGCACTGGTGGGGGAGGAGGAGGCGATATTTGGGGAAGTGGAGGATAGGCACCGTCGATGGGGGAGGGGGCGCTGATAGCCGTATGAGAGGAGGAGGAGGAGGAGTGAGCAGAGAGAGATCAGAGGCTAAGAGGGAAAGCAAGGAGAAAGGGAGCGGCGGCTGTGTTAGGGTTTGTTGTATATATACTTGGGTTGTTAAAGTAGAGTTAGAGAAAAAATGGTTTCTATAGAGTAGTGTTAATTTGGGAGGGAGTAGCAAGTCCCGCGATAGTAAGCTTTAGGGATATTATATACTACTAATAATAGCTACTTCCTATATTCCAATTATAAGACATTTTGGTATTTTAGATAAATGTTTTTTTTATTACCTATGTAGGCATAGTGTATAACAAAAACTACACCTTTCGTCCCAAAACAAGTGCCACTTCAGCAATGAATCTGGACATATGTATGTCTAGGTTCATAGCTAACATTTCTTTCTGGATGAAGAGCGTACTTCCTCCGTCCCAAAAAGAATTACGATAATGGGATGCATGCTGGTCAAACTTTCTCAAGTTTGACTAGCTTTATAGAAAATATTAGCAATATTTATATCGCTAAACAAAACTATTATGAAAATATATTCACGATTTATCTTATGATACTAATCATGCAATAAAAATATTAATATTTTCTTACATAATTGGTCAAAGTTAAAAAAAAAATATGAACACCAGAGTATTGCACTACCACGAGGACGTACAACATCAACAACCAAAGGTAAACGCATAACCACCTCCAGTTATACATGTATATATGTGTACTAATTACCACCCAGTAGTGTGACCCACTCCCCTAAATGTAGTACTATATATAAATAGGACGAAAACAAATAAATATAAGCAAAAACAGGCAATGTATACCCACAGCCCACGTTGGCGCGCTAGAACACAAACTCGGTCGTCATCACATATCTGAGTTGACAGCCCTGCAGTTCCGGCGGATCTCCCCGCGGTCGCCGGTGCGCACGCCGACGCGTCCCATCTTGCGCACGGCGTTGCTGAACTCCTGGAGGAAGTAGCCGCGCCTGGTGAGGCGGTGGATCATGCCGGCGGCGCGGCGGTCGGACAGCAGCGCGGCGTCGGAGGCGAACAGGCCCCGCCCCAGCTTGAGGTTGACGTAGTAGTGCGCGTCGAACCGCCCTGCCGGGCTCCCCGGGTCCATGGCCACCGCCGTGACGTTGTTGGACGAGGCGACGCGCGCTGGACCGCACCGCGCCCGGAGCTGCGCCGCGTACGCCGCGTTCAGCGTCGGGTCGCCGCCGCCGGAGGTGCGGAAGCCGGAGAGGCGCGACGCGAAGGTGTTGCAGTGGGCCACGCCGATCGTGTGCGCGCCTGCATGCGTGAGGGCACAAGATTGATTAGTAGGTGAGTGTGATGATGGACGGAGCTCGGAGCAGAGCATGTTGCAGTTGCGTGGGACCCACGCCCTGGATTCGGTGGTTGAGCTACTATTTCATGCGCGCGCGGTGGTCCAGGTAGTACTGTACTACACACTAGCGGCCGCGCAACCCAATCCAAAGCCTGGATATCGGTCCAACGCTAGTGGCATTTGGTACGGTTTGTACTGATTAACTTCTGGTAGTGTACAAAAAATGTTTTGCTAGAATTTTGAGGGTATCATGTAATCCCTTCCCATTAAAAAAATGCAATTCTTATTTTCAAGAAGTCAAACGAAATTTAAAGTTTGATTAAATCATGTAAAAAAATATTAAAATTCATGATACAAGATACGCATTATTGAATAATATACAACTACTGTATGATGGTATGCAGGTCCTGGAACCTCAATCAATTAATGGTCATGAGCCCAATCAAACCCTCGCATTGCTGTTGCTGTTGCAGTACAGCTTGCGTTGCTGCTAGGATAGGATATGCTTGGGCAAATTAGAGGATGTCAGTTAGCTAGGAGTGGCGGCCACTAGCATTTGTTGGCAATTAGTACCCGTTAGGGCGGCCGGTGGACGGGCTAGCTAGCTACAGGAAGTGATCCATGCCATCTCCAACCACCGGTGGCGGTACAGCGCAGGTCATGCGCATAGTACGTCTTCTTTTGGTTGCTACTGTGTGTGGGGGGCTACTGAAGATTCTTCCATGGCTACCTTATTAGTAGCTTCTATCATCAGCTGAGGATGGCACATCACAGGCACAGGATCATCTATCGATGCAGAGACTGGCATATAAAAGTAAATACGAAAGAATGCCTTCCTGTCTTGCCCGCAGGCAGTCACCATGATTTATTTGATTAAGGTTGGGCGATTCGGTCATCAACACTATCTTTATGTACAGAGAGAACTACTATCCTGTAGCTAGCTACAAAATAACTTATTCTATAGCTACTTTGAGTTACGATAATTACTATGTTAATTTACGAGATTATAGTAACTCATTACTAAGTGGTTTATTATAACGTTACAGTAAATATCCCTATAGTAACCCAACTATCGTAAATATGTATTGACATTATCGTAAATTAGTATATAAAATTATCGTAAATGGAGGTGCCTATAGAATAACTTATTTTGTAACTGGCTAGTGAATTACTCTTCCTATATATATATTGTGGTTTATTTATCTTCAGAATGGTTCAACACTCCAATATCTGCCAAGCAATTTATTATTGCTCATAATTGTAATTTTGAACGTACAATAAGTTCCTAATGTATATATAAGTTCCCTTTCCCTAAAGAAAAATGAAAATGACACTTAAAATAGTTTGGTTCGTGGGTGGGAGAGTACGTGGTTAGTACAAATGGCTCATCGCCTTTTTGGTTAAAATCAAGGAGCAGTCTCGAGTTTGCTTTTGACTTGGAATAAAATGGATAATAATATATACTACGCCGCCTAACTAACTCGTTCCGTACGTGGAGTCTTGATGACACATATGACATGCACCACGCATTATTGGGTCCCCTATACTAGCAGTACTACTCTTCAGCTTCTTTTAGATACTTGATCGTTCTGCAAATTAAGGCAAGCATGCAACAAATCTGGTGGCTTGCCTTGCGTCATTAAAAGAAAATCTAATATTTTTGCGGCACGCACCCGGCTAACAGAATTCAGCCTGGCCGATGATGGATGAATTTGCAGTACGTGTACTGCGTGTGGTTAGTTGACTGTTATTATTAGCGTAGTGGTTCGGGATGTGATGACGAACTCCTGCTAGCAGATTTCAGTGTCAAATGGAGATCTCGAACGGTACGTACTTCTGATTTTATTTTTCATCAGTCGATCGTGTAATTCTGTTCTGAATCATCGGTCATCATCCATGCATCGCAGCGCCATGTGTATGTAGTAGTGGAGTCGTAGGGAGACTACTACTGTGAGGTAGCTTGCTTATCACTTTGTCAGGAACGGACGGCACGCATGATCGGCGCACGAATGCATGCATGAGCAGTCCCGTCCGGTGCCGGTGCACCGACACGCATCACGAGCCGCTGCCCGCTGCAGGCGCAGCTAGTGAGGCCTCGTTTAGTTCACAGAACAGGCGAGAAAAACACTGTATCAGAATTTCTGTAGCATTTCGTTTGTATTTGGTAAAAATTATCCAAATTTTGACTAACTAGGCTTAAAATGTTCGTCTCGCAAAGTACAATAAAACTGTGCAATTAGTTTTTGATTTCATCAACATTTAGTACTCCATGCATTTGCCGACATTTTGATGTGACGGAGAATCTTCTTTTTGCGAATTTGGGAGAGAATTAGGGGAACTAAACTAGGCCTGACTGTGCCGTGGTGCGCATGGTGGTTGCCCCATCGTTTTCGCCTCATCTACGACGGACATATAGCTACACTTTGGCCGCGGCCTCATGGCACCATCGTCGCATCCCACCTGCAATGCAAGCCGCGTACTACTCCGTCCCTTAATGTTAGTCGTCCGGAAAGCGTGTCTGTGAGGGAAACACGGTTTTCCAGAGACAAATATTTAGGAACAGAGGGAGGGAGTATCTATCACCACCAGCACGTACGGGCTCCGGTGCACGGTCTCCATGCACTCTGCCACCCCCGCGCGCGGCGCGGCAGCAGGGGGGCCCTGGATCCGGAGCCCGGATGGAGAGCCGTGTCGCGTCGCCTGCCGTCGCCGTCGCGGCGCATGTGCCTGCCTGCATGCTACTCCAGCTCCACGCAGTGGCGACGGGTCACGCACTCGGCACACTGTTCCGGCCAACGCCCGGCCTCTCGATTGGTAGCTAGAGCAGCTCTATTACAGCACAGTGCATACTACTGTATATGCTAGCGGCAGTGACCACCGTACTGTACTCATCGCGCGTGTGTGTGTGTTTTATTTGTAATAACAACATTTTAATTCGATCTGATCTGTCAATCTGTGCCATCGTCAGTACAGTGAGCTAGGCAAACTACAGATGTTGAGTTTTGTGCGTAGATTTCTGGGCCGCCTATGTGGTGCTTTGGTATGCACGCAAGTCTCATCCATCATCTTGCAGCTGTAGCTGCTGGTCACTACATACAGTAGCTACTACTATGCACAGGTGAAAACGAATAATAACCGAACCGAGGACGCGCACGTCGTCGCGTCCGTCACGCACGCAGTAGGAGTACCTGAGAGGATGACGAGGTCCTTGACGTCGAGGCCCTTGCTGCCGAAGTTGGCCTCCAGGGTGGTGAAGTTGTTCGACGGCGAGGGGAGGTTGGCCAGCGCCTCCGACGCCCGCGACACCACGCCGTCGCGCCGCCCCAGCTGCACGTCCCACAGCTCCCGCCCGAACTGCATATGCGCAACCACGCGCACTGGCAGTCAGCCAGCAGCTCTAGCTACCTAGCTAGAGTGCGCGTTCGCTCTACAGCACTACGTACCTGGAACGAGACGGCGTCCCTGGCGGCGAGCGCCACGATGTCGGCGCAGGAGACAGTGCCGGGGCAGATGGCCTCCAGCACGGCCTTCACGGTGTCGATCACGTCGAAGCCGCCCAGCGACCCGTTCGGCGCCGCGTCCTTCTCCGCCGTGTTGCCCGCCGTCGAGTCGATCAGCACCGACGCGTCGCACCCCTACCATCACATCATATCCACGACCCACTTCAGTCATACATGCATGCGCACAGCAAGCCGCCAACGTACTGACGATGGTTGCTTCGTTCTGTACCCTGACGAAGCAATCGTGGAAGAAGAGGCGGAGCAGCTTGGCGGGGAGCGCGGCGGGGTCGGCGGCCACGCGCGCCAGCACGATGTCGCGCACCACCGCCTCCGCCGCGGGGCAGCTGCGCCGGTAGAAGTGCGCCTTCAGCACCGCGCCGTCGCACCCGCCGCCGCCGCCGCCGCCGCCCGCGACCACTACCAGCAACGCCACGGCCGCCAGGAGGCGGACGGCGCCGAGCAGTGGCGACGACGTCGGCGGCAGTGTCGGCATCATGCTGCAGCTCCGAGCCATTGGACGACTGACTCGTGACGTGAGAGGGAGAGAGAGATAGCGATCGGTGTGGGATGTGTCGAGTGATGGAATAGAAGCCAAGGCTATATAATTGCGTGGAGAGAGATTAGTTATTAGTAATACACTAATACTATTTGTTAGCACCAAATCAGTCAGTCCAAGTGAGGCCTAATTAATGACCAGCGATGTTACATGCTACGTAGCTACGTGCACAAGTTCTTTTCAGCATTAGTCACAAAAAGGTTTTTTTTCATAATTTCTTTTCGTTAATTAATTTTTTTTTATTTTGTTAGCACAAGGCCTAATTAGTGACATCAATGCCACAGAATATTCCAGGATCGACGAAGGGAAAAGATAGAACAAAAAGATGGAGGCCTGTATCGTCATTTTTACCCCCGTCCCATACTCAGTAACTCCACAGCTTCAAAAAAAAACACAAGAACTTGTAGGATTCATAGGACATAAAACCAAACTGCTGATGCTCTTGCCAGGCAGGCTCTGGTTGAATTACAGTTACCTAGCTCTCTAGAGTTCATTTGTACATGCACTAGTACAACTCATGATCAGTGCACTCTCCCAGAGACACTTTATTCTGTAACCTTGAACTCTGTAAGGTTGCTAACGGCTTCTTGCTGTTGATAATGAAATCGTTTGTTGTAAAAAAAAACAAGATCCTCTGTATCCAGCTTCACTATTACATTCAAATTTAGATGTTTTTTTTTCAACAGTGAAGCCAAAGCTAGGACTACAGGTGCGTAGTTGTCCGGTGCACAAATAAAAATGTGCAGCCGCCAAATTTGGTGGCCTCCACCTTACACGCGAACAGACACACGAACAAAGGAAAAACACACTCTCAGCTCTCGGTTATGGTAGGCACATATAATATAACCGCGTAATAAACATACAAATGTTAATTCAGCTGCATGCCAAAGTGGCCGTGGAGCCGTAGCTTTCTCATTTTACTATTTTCTGAGTGCAAGCCGAAGCCGAGGCACACACAATGCGATTGCGATTGCGATTGCGATAGCAGGAGTTGTATGTATTTACCTACCGACAACACTACTAATTAAATAGTAATGCAAGCTCTTAATTAAGGTCATCTAAATTAGGTCATTGGCGAGCGAGCCCGCCAGGCATGGACCCTCTGCCCTGCGATGCAACGGCCTCAAGGAACAGGAACAGAGTGGGGGAAGTATCATCCATCACCGATCCATGTGTAGGTACGGTACGGACATGCATCTTCGAATCTTCGATCGAGTGTGTGGTCTCTTTCGTGGCTTGCCCCCTGACAGTAAAGTCTGTAACAGTGTTCGACCGGAAGAACTGAGCCATCTATCCTGTCGTCAGTTAATAGGCCTCGTCGATGGATTAGGTTACCACCGTTTGGTTTGATGATAAGAAGAGACGGGGACAGGTCCATCTTAATTAGTTTCTTAGGACAGAATAATTTTATCTCGTGTTTAGTCGAGAGGACAAGATCGTCTCTATATTCTGTGTTTCGTATTCGTATGAAGAATGGTGAGTACTTAAGATGATTCATCGTTGTTTTATTTCTGTCACAACTGTATGGGAAGGGCCATGAAAATTAACGATGAGAGTTGATGGTGAGAATTAAAGTGTGAATTCGATTTTTTTACTTCTAATCCCTTGTTTGATTTGTGAAAGGAAATGATGAGGGGAGTTGAAGAGGGAATCTTTTGGTGTGTGGGTTCTTGAGCGTGAAATTATGTAGTAAGTTATGATTAATGGTGATAATGCCCTCATCTTTATTAAAAGCACAACTAACATCTAATTACCACCCCACCCCTTGGGAATTAATCCGTGGAAAGTTTGATCTCTAAACTCTCATTCCACTTCCTAACAAAACTTTCTAACTCTTAACTCTAAAACTTACATTTAATCTTTTCAATTATGGAGCGACCCAGACGTCTGGACGGAGCTAGCATCCGGATGTCCGCGCCTGCTTCACGTGGGGGCCTGCACCGCTCCGTGTCCCGCGCCCGCACCGTGGCCCATCCGCACTTCGTGCCCCGTGCCCGCACCAGGCGCCCCCTCCACACCCAACACATGCAGGCGAGCTCAGCAGTGCAACAGGTGGCTGCTGCAGATGGGTCCCACTGCAACATGTGCAATACCAAGATCTACTTTTACAACATCTAGATGAAACACTTGCAACATACGTCCGAAATAATTGAAACACTTGCAACATATGTCCGAAATAATTGAAACACTTGCAACATACGTTTGTAATACCAGGAAAACACGTTTGTAACCATTGCAAAACATGCAACATCCAGATAAAATACTTGCAACATACGTATGAAACACTTGAAACATACGTTTGCAACATGCATATATATGCAACATCCCGATCTACTCTTGCAACATCCAGATGAAACACTTGCAACATACATCTAAAATAGATAAAACATTTGTGACATACATTTGAAAACCCCATTGCAACATGTGCAACATCCCAATCTACTTTTGCAACATCGATATAAAACACTTGCAACATACCTCTGAAGCATTTGAAACACTTGAAATAGACGCTTCAACATGTAGTTTCATCGTAAACATCTCGTTACTACTTGGGAGAATGGATCCTCATCGGCGTGTGGAGTTCTATCTTCGGCGTCATGGGCTGCACGCGGGCGAGTTCCACCACGGCCACAACGAACTGGGTTGGCGGGCGCGAGGTCCTCCTGGCCGCCGCCGAGGCATCCCGCCCCCGTGGTGGAGGCGGCAACGGTCTCCCTCACCACGGCGGGGGGCACAATACGGTCGGTGGAGCTCGTGCGTATGCGGATGGCGGCGGCACTCGTGTGGACGTGGGCGCTAGCAGAGCTCGTGTGTACGCGACCGATGGGCGGGCTGTGTGGTGGCACCGATGAATAGAGAAGATAAGATGTAGCTCTCTTTTCTCTTTTTTGGAGGCAGCAACAGTCTCCCTCGCGACGGGCGAGCGACACTCGTTCATGACGGGCGGGCGATGCTCGTGCGTATGAGCTAGTGGCGGTGTTGGATGCTCGTGCGTATGTGGACGGCAGCAGCGCTCTTGCAGAAGCGACCAATGGGCGAGCGGTGTGGTGGAGCCGGTACGAATGGGGAAGATAAGATGTCACTGTCTTTGCTTTTTTTAATAAACCGTGTATGCCGATGAGGGGAGCAGACCTATGGGTCAGTTCGTAGTTCAAGTAGCCACGCCCGGACTGATCAACGAGGAACGGACACATGTGGTGGAGCATTAGCGTTTCTGTTACCTCCAATCAAACGTTTCGTTTTTTTAGAGTCTTCTTCGTTTTTTTGCCCTGGCTGTCACACCCGGTTTTCTAAAGAACAAAACCAGGCTAATCATATGTGCGCCCAGAAAGTCCACACATATGTCAGAATAGAAAAGTATCAGAAACAATGTTATTATATAACGTATACATAGCTATATTAACACTTATATCAGAGTATCGCGGAACGGTGACTAAACTTCAGGCTCCATTCTTCTCAGGGACGGCTGACTGGTGGTTCCGTATGCCAAATACTTCTGAAAGACTTCTGGAAACTCCATTACCTCTTTATCCTTCTTCTGAGCAGCACCTCACTACACACTGAGATGTTAGGGAAATAGCAAGAGTGAGTCCATGTCGAACTCAGCAAATATATCATGGGGTTCATAAGGCTCAAAAATGCTAGACACTGTTTGATTGCATTTAGCTTTTATTCATCATGTAATTAGCAATTGAGTAGCATCAAGGTATTCCAAATCCCATTAATGAACCAATGATCAATTGTAATAAGGATAATGAATATCATTAACATGAGCATAATAATAATAACAATAATTAAGCATGATATGACAATGGTGATCAACTATTCTGTAAGAATCCCCAAGGCCGTTTGTATCCGTGAGCATGGCTAGTATACCAGTTTTTAACTCTGCGTAGAGGTGTACACTTTCACTGTGAGTCATGATTTCCAAATGCATGGGTTAATTACTCCCAAAACACTGAAAACCATATAAAGCCATTCAAAAGTTCATCTAACAAGTTAGGGCCATTAGATTCACTCGGCAGGCAGATGTAGGAACCCCTTTTCAAATGGCACAATTCCTTCTCAGCTATACTCATAGACTAGAGGCCGTCCTACACCTAACATGGCAAGCCATTCTTACGCCATTTAAGGTAACCACTAACAAGCTAGAAAAGGTTTTTTGAACAGCTAAAGCCAGAGCCATATAGCCCTCACAGCTGTACTGTCAATCCCGGTTATCACTTACAGGTAAGTCCTTACGGAGAGAAACCAGAGCAACAATATAACCCCTTGCTCTAGCCCCCTTTCAACAGTAGTAAAATCATCGTTAAAGGTTGGTCGCATAATTCATTAGTCCAATTACAAGATCATTGTTCATAGATAAGCGCTAGCAATAGCTACCCAAATACACAACCCATAGGTGACAAGGAAACAAGATATCAATAGCTAAGTTATAATCTCTATGGTTGTCAAAGAGGACACATGCATATGTATAATATTTTTAGTGTATAGGTAACAAGGATAATCCCATGTTATACTTGCCTTAGATCCTTCTTCAAATCCAAACCTTCGATGAACTGCTTCTTGATCAACACGTAAATCTCACCGACTGGACATGATTATAAAGAACCACACAAGCATCCATGCAATCACACACAAAGCAAACAATAGAGCAAAATTAGAACAGTACACCAATCAATTAAAAAGGTTTGAAAACTAATACACGTATTGCTACGAACACATAGACGCGAAAAGCACTCTAATCGGAGCTACGGTTAAAAAGATACATCTTCCGAAAGATTTGTTTTTAAAACAAAAAATCATAAGCTTTATTTATTCTATTATATAAAAGCATGTATAAGGTATTCCATAGAAATACCTAGATTGAATTAAGTCAAATTATATTTGATTTATTTTATTTAGAAAAGATCGAAGTGGAAAAATATAAATTGCTTTTTATTGGAAAATCAATTGCATATAGATTGATTAATCCTTTTATTTTGAAAGTGCAAAACAGGTTAAAGAGTTTTTAAAACAAAGCTACATCTTGCTAGGATCACATAGACGCAAATTGCACGTAAATCAGAGCTAAAACGGAGAAGTTATGAATTAAACAAGATTTACTTTAATAAAATAATAGATTAAATCTAACCTCAAAATTTAAAAGTTGAAAACCCACTAAACAGTAGTACTAACATGTAGATTACATAATTACGAACCTAACGCCACTTGACGGGTCAAATCAGAGTTAAAATGAGCAAGATACGAGCATTTAAAGTTTCGAAACATTGCTTCACAACATATGAAACATAGTTTCATTTAACCTAGTGAATATTACGTTTTCCAAAGAAGAAAGCGTATTTTCCAGATTACACTATAGGACTGCGGGTTTTAATAAAGAAAAACTCAGGGTCTCTTTAACAATTTTACCCTGCGAAGGGGTACGGAGCCACACCGGCCATTGGATCTGAGATGGACGCTCCAGATTAGATGAGGGAGGGGAGAGAGAAAAGGCAGACGCCGGAATAGAGGGAGACCACGACGGTGACCATTGACGGCGGCCAAAAACCTCGCCGACGCACCTAGAACAAGCGATTCCGGCCACCAAAATACACGCGACTTGCACCGAATGAACGAGAAGCTCAATACAAACTCACCAACGTAGGATACAGAGACCGGGACGGACCAAGGGTGAGATGCGGCTCGGGAAGGTGGCAGCGTAGTCCCTGTGTTCAACAACAATGCGAGGTAAGTGAAACAAACCGATAGAATGGAGGGCGAAAGCTTCGGTGGGCTCGTAATTGTAACACGGAGCTCGTCACGGTACTCACAACGTCGGATACGCGTCGAATAGATTGCGCCCCGGCTATTTAGGGTTTTGACAACCGCGAGCTCCGTTCTAGGGCAATTGGTGCTACAATTTGGTGAAAAAGGAGGACGGCTGTAACACCCCAGTGTTAAGCATGCATTTTTGCACTTGCATTTCATGGGCATAAGCATAATTTATTCATACATAAGCATTAACACAAGAAACACTTGAAACATGCATTCGAAACATCTTAAACGTGTGACATGTGCTAACAAAACATTGCTTGTTATTTCATGATTCATAATGTATATGTTTTATAATTATGCTTAGTTAAGACAAGTGATTGCTTTGTTTGGTCACTAAACTCACTTAGACATGGTTGGGTTGCAAAATGAAATAAGTGAAACATTGCATTTATAACCTTTGCAACACAATGTTTCAAATGTAAAATTGAAATGTTTCAGTAGTACAAATATGATGTTTCATATGATATATGATTGGACTTTCATAGTTTTAATAATGCAAATGTGCACCTATGAGTATAACAATACTTAATTCATGTTTAGGACATTAAATGACACCATGTGTTCTGTTGATGACTTTGGCTAATTAAGCTTTTACTTAATGACATGCTTCTGTTGACCCTTGAAGTGCTTTTGTTTGACTTGCTTTGAACCACTAGCTAGAGTCAATGCATGTTGGTGCACCCTTTACAAAAAGTGTAGATAATTTGATTAGGAGCAAAAGTTGTTTTGGTGCCCACTCTTGATAATGTACCTAAAATGGTGTTTTAGGGCTAGGAAGACAGATTAGGGGGCTGTTTTCAGGGTTCTGAAATCGACTAAGTCTGGGACTGCATTTCGGTTTCAAAGTAGTTCACTTTGGGGCCCTGTAGTTTGCAAACCGTGGAAAATTAGACGACGATTCTTAAATATGAAATGTTCATCTCGTGTAGCTCTACAGTTTTCGTGTAGAAAGTTTTGGCAAACGACGAACGGTTTAGGAGATAGATAGGGAAGAAGAGGGCCGTTTCAGTCGGCCTGATGGCCGAAGGGGCCGACCATTTTCAACTGCCTGGCCGGCAGTGGTCGACAGCGGACAGACGCCGCTCACCACGTGGTGGCCGTCCATCGGCGACGGTGGGCGGTGCAGTGGCCAGGCGCGTCGTTAAGGCGTCCGCCTGCTCCCCCACTCTCATTTGCACTTGCCCTCACTCCAACTCTCTCCCTGCTCGCCCTCGTGGCCTTCCTCGCTCGCACGGGCGCGTCCGCCATGGACGGCCGGCCAAGCTTGCTGCCACCGCGTCCCCACCGCTCTAGGTCCTCACGGCCGCAGCCACGTGCACCACCGCCTTCACCTCATCGTGCTGCACCTCGCGCGCACGCTCGCCCAAGCCGAAAGTCGCCGGAGCCCGCTGCTGCCGTGCCGCTCCACTGTCGAGCCGCGGGCTCACATGGCCGGGCCAACTTGGACCGCCTCGCGCCGAGCTGGGTAGTCCAGCGGGTGCGCACGGGCCTCCCGGTGCTCCCCCACCACTCCATCACCGCCGACATGCCTCCTCCGGCCGCCATCGGTCGTTTCCCCGGCGTCCTCTGTTTTCTAATCGCGACCAGGGACCTCGCGCGACAATTCGACTAAAGGGAGGGGTCTTTCTGCACTGTCATAGACTCATATGAATAGTGCTCTCGGGACTGATTTGTAATTATTTTGCAGGAACTTTGGAAATTCATAGTAAATTGTAGAAAAATCATAAAATAGCAAATGAGGAGTTTTTGGAATCCTTGTGAAATTTTATATGCAGTAGATCTATAATATGGCATGTTTTAGTTTAAAGTTTTCTCTATAAAAATAGATTTGTGCAGCTAGGTTTTTAATGCTAGTTGTATTTGTCATTTTCATAACTGCAGATCTAGGGCTCCAAATGAAGTGAAATTTTTGTGGCATGCTACTCATGTGATGTTTGATGTGTGGTAAAAATTTCATGAATTTTGGTTGCCATTTGAGTGAATTATTAGTGTATCTTGCTCTCACATGAATTCTTGCAATAGCAATTTGTCTTTTTCATAGAGGTTGATATACATGTCCCAATGGCTTGAAATTTGTACAGTAGACTATTGGGTGTATGTAAGAGCTACTGTAATTTTTATAGATTTTATCATGGACTTTTGGTATATGTTTATTATTTCACCTTGCTATTTAAATAAATTAAGAAATGCATTAAAAGAAATTATTTAATGATGAGCACTATGCTTTTTGGTGATCATTTAACATACACTTTATGATGGTTACATTGGTTGTGGCCAAATGTATGTTTGGAATGTAAGTTAATATTTATTCTTGCAATTGATGCTTTCCTGGATAGTTTCTGGGACTTTGGTAATTGCACCATGAAAATGATGTTTGCTGAGAAACATGCTGATAACAAAGTTGTAGACAACTCATTAATCTAGCTTTTGTTAAATTATGGTGGCATTTGGCCTTATAGTTTGGGAGTAATGACTGTTTCAGTTTGGGTTCCAGAAATAGTTGTTCTCTAGAATCTCTGGACCAGATTCTGTAATTATGCATGTTTGACTTGGTTAACTTGAGAATCATGCTAAGATAATTAAATATGAATTATAGACAATTTCATAAGCTTTCCAGAATGTCTTGTTGTATGGCTATTGGATTTGGATAACTTCAGTTATGATCCAAACATGTAGATGTTGTTTGCAGTCCAGAAATTGTCAGATGCTAGTTATGGTTGTTTACTCCATGTGTTGCTAAGTGTGGCTTATACCCTTGATGATGGTGTTGACATCGTTTTTAGCACGTGTCAAGATGATCAGGAAGGGCTAATCAGCAGAGGAAAGATTACTGTGTAGATTGATAGCCGAGGAGAATAAGCTTGTTTATGAGTGGTGGCAGCGTATGGATTCAAATTGAAGTGTTGCCGATAAGGTTAAGGGTATTATTGCCGATGCCGATGAAAGAGGGTTTGAAGACTGCTGCCGATGAAACAGGGAATGTACCGATAAAAGAGGGTATGAAGACTGCTGCCGATGAAACAGGGAATGTACCGATGAAAGCAACTTGAAGGCTGCTGCCGATGGAACAGGGATTGTGCCGATGAAAAGGAGGTCGATGAGAATACCATCGTGATTGATGCGGACTATGGGATAAAATAGGAGTTAATTTCCTTGTATACGTTTAGTAGAGTCTGAGTTGTATCAAAGTCATGTGTTTCCATAGATTTGGATTTAGTGTCCTAGTCGTATTTGGTTACATTTCTGTAGATCAGGATATAAATATAGAGTGAAGGGCAATGTAATAAGGAATCAATCAATACATCAAAAAACAGCTTTTACTCTTATTTACATCTACTTTCGGCGACTTCGTCAATTTGCATATTTTTCCTTTTTACGAGTTCTCATCGATTCGGCGAGTTGCATTGCTCTAGTGCAATCTTCGACGATCCTCGAGTTCCGTGTGAGTACCTCTTGGCCGTGACTTCCGGGCGTATCGCTGTTGTCAGGACCAAAGTGCTCGTATCTTCATCCTTGTCGATTAACAGGTCAAATCGACTGGCACGCTTTGGATATCGACTTCGGGTATTAGCCCTTTGTGTTTGCAGATTTACTTTTGCATCAACACATCTTTTGGCACGCTCGGTGGGACAGATCTAGTCAAGATGCTTAATCCTGAGATCGATGCGGGGAACATCATCGCGGTAACAGAAGAAGATCTTAAGGACGATCAGAAGCAGGCTATGGAGAGGGCTATAGAAGAATACAGACAGCTCTGCTTGAAGTCATTCAGCTTGAACAAAAGTGGACAAGTCATCCAGAAGCAAGACTTGCCGTTGCCTCGGCAAGTTACCTTTGATTCTAATCCGGGTAAACTTCAAGAGATGGTTAATTCTGCGGTGAATCATGCTTTAATTAATCACTCCAATGTGTTGTCCAATACTGTTCATAATGCTGTGATTCGAATTTTCAAAGAAGGGCAAGCGTCACCTCGTTACGTTGGGCCTGCTTATCATCAACCAGAATCAGCATCTGCTATTGCTCCATCGGCTCCCCCAGCCGTTGCGGGTATAGAGATTTCTTCTCCTCCAGTATCAGCAGGTTTATCTAACGTACAGTCTACTCTGATGCGTCCGGATTCAGCATTATCAGGACGAGTTCAGCTTAATACAGATCTATCAGCATCGGCTTTATCAGGTCCTGTACCACAGAATAATCAAACTCCTGCTAATTGGTGGGGATATGGTATGCCTCCAGAGCCATCTACTTTCAATCACGGATTATCTCAAGTGTTTGACGCAGCGGGAAAAGCTCCTATGCCATCGGCTGGTTCGCCGATAGCTCAAGCGCCTCAATATACTACAACTACTGTACAACCAACTCTAGGAGGTTTCCAGGTGTCTTTGGGTCAAACATCTAGTTCAAGTCCATCGGCAAATTTGTTACCGATGCAGCAGAAGGCTCCTATCGCAAGTCAACCTGGAGTCCATGTTATGCCTCAAGTTGGATGTAATTATCCAGCAATGCCAACAAGCTACCAGCCATCGGCAAATTTTGTACCGATGAATACTAATAATTGGTCAGGGCAGTTTCCCACTCAACATACAGTTCAGCCAAATCAGCAAGCCACAGGTGTTCATCAAGGTCACATGCATGCTGGTTTTCAGAATCAAGCATCGGCAGCTCAGCCGATGAACCCTTTTCAGCAGGTTAATGGACCACAGATAGTGGCAAATGTGCCAATTGCTGGAGATCGTGGGCCACAAAGGTATGCAGAAGGGTATCAGCAGATACCTCCAGTGGAGATTCAACAATATCGTCAACAAGATGTTGATGCTTTTTGGGCCGATAAAATAGCAGAAATTATGAAGGATCAGTTTGGGATCAAGCCCAAAGTTAATACCTATTCTTATCGGACTCCGTATCCTCCGGCATATGATTTGATTCCTCTCCCAAATCGTTACAAGGTGCCAGATTTCACTAAGTTTTCTGGGCAAGACGATACATCAACCATGGAGCATGTTAATCGTTTTATTATTCAATGTGGAGAGGCAGCTTGTAGAGATGAATTGAGAGTTCGTCTGTTCTCATCATCTCTATCTGGATCAGCATTTACATGGTTTATTTCACTACCGCCAAATTCTATTATCACTTGGGCTGATCTGGAAAAGCAATTTCATAAGTATTTCTTTGCTGGAGTTCATGAAAAGAAGCTTACCGATTTGGTAAAGATGAAACAGCGCAATGATGAATCGGTAGAAGGCTTTGTGCAAAGGCTACGAGATGTAAAGAACAAATGTTATAGCTTGGTATTGGATGATCGGCAGCTTGCCGATTTGGCCTTTCAGGGATTGTTACCACACCTTAAGGACAGATATGCTTCTCAGGAGTTCGAAAGCCTAAGTCATTTAGTGCAAAGGATTTCTGATCAAGACACTAGGGTTTTTGAACCTAAAAGAAATTGGAACAAGAAAGTTTCATTTGTTGAAGAGGTGGAAGATTCTGATTCAGATGACGAGCCAGTTATCGGTTTGGCTGAATGGGTTAAGAATAAGAAGCCGATATCTTGTCCCTTTGGTCACAAAGAGCCAGAAAAGTTTACTTTTGACGTCACCAAGGCTGATAAGATATTTGATCTTTTGCTTCAGGAGGGCCAGATTAAGTTGTCACCTAATCATGTGATCCCATCGGCAGAAGAGTTGAAGCATATGCTGTATTGCAAGTGGCATAATGCAACTTCACACAGTACCAATGAGTGCAAAGTATTTAGACAACAATTGCAGTTAGCTATTGAGTCTGGCAGAATAAAATTTGGCAATTCCAAGATTCAAAAGCCGATGAAAATTGATCAACATCCTTTTCCAGCAAATATGTTAGATGCTGAAGGGAAAATTAAGGTGTTGACATCGGAAGCTGCTGAAAAGAATGCATCAGTAGATCCCCAACATCGGATAACTACCGATGATGCAAAAGGCAAGGGGCTATTGACAGAAAGTGGCAGTTCTGGAAAGCCTCCTCGATCTGGCATCGTGATTACTCATCGAAGACAACAGGAAGGCTGGCATCAGCGAAGGGACCGGTATCAACGACAACAAGAGGAAAGACGTCAAGAAGAGTGGAATCGGCATAAGGATCATTGGAATTGTCCGTTTTTTATTCATTGTTGGGAGGAAGGTATTAAGTTACCTACTGTTGAAGATTGCCCAGAGTGCAATGGTTATTATGGAGTTAATCGTCCTGTAAGAAGGTTTCAATCTGGTAATCAAGGTTTGTTCATTAATGAGCCGATCAGAGGGAGAGCATCAGTACATGATCGGCTGGGGGGCAGGCTCAGTGTACATGAAAGGCTTGGTAAACGCGTTGCATATTTTCCGAGAAACCAAGAGGAACTTGAAGAGATGGCAAATGCAAGAGTTCCTGATGAAGAAATATTTTACAGGGATCCTAATATACATCGTGTGGAGACAACTAGGACTTATCAGCCAGTGTGGAAAACTAAGCTTCCTCAATGGTGTCCAGAGGGTTTGACAAAGACACAGAAGAGAAAAATGCAGCGAGAGCGTCAAAAAGATTTATACCAAGAAGAAAGTCCCTCCAATGAGAGATCTGGTAATCAGCAGTGGCAGATAAGGCACAAAAATAAAGGTCCATCGGCAGATGTCAATATGGTGTTTATGTTGCCGATGGAATTTTTGGCTCTGTCTGATAGCGAAGAAGAGGCTGTTTTCTCTGACCAAATAGCTCAATTAACGCTAGATCCAATGATGGCTGTTTTTGAGAAGCCTGCCGATGATGAGAGACAACACCTCAAGGCGTTGTTTGTAAAAGACAGAGTTGATGGACAGCCTGTATCTAAGATACTTATTGATGGAGGAGCTGCAATTAATATTATGCCTTATGTGATGTATCGGAAGCTTGGTAAGGGAGATCAAGACTTAACTAAGACTGATATGATGCTAAAGGATTTTGAAGGCAATGTATCACCAGCTAAAGGGGCAGTGTGTGTTGAGTTGACCATCGGCAGTAAAATCTTACCGACAACTTTCTTTGTTATTAATGGCAAGGGTGCATATAATCTGCTCTTGGGAAGGGATTGGATTCATGCTAATTGCTGTGTTCCTTCTACAATGCATCAGTGTCTAGTACAATGGATTGGAGATAAAATTGAAGTTGTTCCTGGTGATTCTTCTTATATCATCGCATCGGCAGAATCAGACACTTATGAGCGAACCAGGTGCATATCAGGAGAAGCTTGGGAAAAAGAGTTCCTCAAGGTTGCCGATTACGAAATTCTACCGATCCAAGCAGTCGGTTCTGAAGAAGAGTTTTAATGGATAGATTTGCCGATGATGGAAAATTAGGTCAAGGATTTACATCGGCAGATGATTTAATAGAAGTAGATATTGGTGAAGGCGATAGGCTAAGGCCCACTTTTATTAGCTCTAAGTTAAATTCCAAGTGTAAACAGCAACTAGTTGATTTGTTAAAGGAATATAAAGATTGTTTTGCTTGGGATTATACTGAAATGCCTAGATTAGACCGATCTATAGTTGAACATCGGTTGCCTATTAAATCTGGATTTCGGCCACATCAGCAGCCGGCTCGCCGATGCAATCCTAATATACTTCCTGATATTAAGGCCGAAATAACCAAATTAATTGAGGCAAAGTTTATTCGGCAGTGTCGATAAGCAGAGTGGATTTCTAATGTGGTTCCTGTATATAAGAAAAATAGGAAACTTCGTGTTTGTATTGATTTCAGGAATCTCAATAAGGCCACACCGATGGATGGTTACCCAATGCCGATTGCTAATTTGTTGATTGATGCTGCAGCAGGGCATCAGATTATTAGTTTCATGGATGGTAATGCGGGTTATAATCAAATATTCATGGCTGAAGAAGATATTTCCAAGACTGCTTTTAGATGTCCAGGTCATGTGGGATTATTTGAGTGGATAGTTATGACATTTGGTTTGAAAAATGCCGGTGCTACTTATCAAAGAGCTATGAACTTTATTTTCCATGAATATATCGGCACGTTGGTAGAAATCTACATTGATGACATAGTGATTAAGTCTGGAGACATCACAAAGTATCTAACCGATCTACGGAAGATACTGGAGTGCACAAGAAAACATGGATTAAAGATGAATCCTAATAAATGTGCATTTGGTGTATCGGCAGGACAATTCTTGGGTTTTATGGTGCATCAGCGGGGTATTGAAATTAGTAGAAAATCTATTGAGGCAATCAACAAGGTTGTTGCTCCTGCCGATAAAACTGAATTACAGTCCTTGATCGGTAAGGTTAATTTCATCAGAAGATTCATATCTAATCTGTTAGGTAAGATCAAGGCTTTCAGTCCATTATTGAAATTGAAAGCCGATCAGGAATTTAAATGGGGGGATGAACAGCAATTAGCCTTAGATCAGATTAAGAGTTATTTAACAAATCCTCCAGTGCTAGTTCCACCCCAACATGGAAAACCTTTCAGATTGTATTTATCAACTGAAGATACTGTTATCGGTTCAGCTCTTATTCAAGAATTTGAAGGGAAGGAGCGTGTTATCTATTATTTGAGCAGACGGTTAATAGATGCTGAAACCAGGTATTCGGCCATTGAGAAATTATGTTTATGTTTATACTTCTCTTGTATTAAGCTAAGGCATTATTTACTATCGGCTGAATGTACTGTCATATGCAAAAATGATGTGGTCAAATATATGTTATCAATGCCGATACTGAATGGTAGGATTGGTAAATGGATTTTAGCATTATCAGAATTTGACCTACGTTATGAATCGGCTAAGGCAGTTAAAGGACAGGTTATGGCCGATTTTGTTACTCAACATTGTAACACGGTGGATTCTCTGGAAGTTGCTCCGTGGACACTTTTCTTTGATGGGTCTACTTGTGGTGAAGGGGCAGGCATCGGTATCGTGTTAATTTCCCCTCAGGGGAAGAAGTATGAGTTCTCATTGCCGATCGTTGCTACATCGACAAACAATCAAGCTGAGTACCAAGCCCTGATAAAAGGGTTAGAATTGCTTAAAGAAGTACAGGCTGATGCTTTTGAAGTCTTTGGTGATTCTATGCTAGTTATAAATCAGTTGATTGGGATTTATGAATGCCGAAGTGAAATTCTAATTTCATATCATGAAAAGTGTTTGGAATTGTTAAAAGGCTTTAGGAGTTTTCATCTAGAACATATTTCTCGGATGCATAATGAAGAGGCTAACCGATTGGCTCAGCATGCTTCAGGATATCAACCTGTTCAAGAAGTATTAATATCAGTAGCTGATACCGATGACCGGAGAAAGTAAATTATTGATTATTTAAAGAATCCATCTAAAAAGGTTGAAAGACGTATAAGGTTCCAAGCTACCAAGTATGTACTCCTCGATGATGAATTGTATTACCGTACCATAGATGGAGTTTTACTCAGGTGTGTTAGCATAGAGGAATCAAAAGGCCTGATGGGTGAAATTCATGAAGGAGTATGTGGGGCTCATCAGTCAGCTTTCAAGATGAAATGGATGATTAGAAGAAATGGATATTATTGGCCGACTATTCTTGAGGATTGTTTTAAATATTTTAAAGGATGTCAGGAATGTCAGAAATTTGGTAATATTCAAAGGGCACCCGCATCGGCTATGAACCCCATAATTAAGCCTTGGCCGTTCCGGGGTTGGGCTATTGATCTCATCGGTCAGATTTATCCACCATCGAGTAAAGGGCATAAGTTTATTCTGGTTGCTACCGATTATTTCACAAAGTGGGTTGAAGCAATTCCTTTAAAAAAGGTGACATCGGCTAATATGGTTGATTTCGTGAAGGAGCATATTGTCTACCGATTTGGCATCCCTCAAACCATCACTACCGATCAGGGCACTATGTTTACATCGGGTGAGTTTGATGAGTTTGCTATAGGTATGGGGATTAAAGTTTTGAATTCTTCACCGTATTATGCCCAAGCTAATGGTCAGGCTGAAGCATCTAATAAAGGAATTATCAAACTCATTAAGCGCAAGATTAAAGAGTATCCTAAGAAGTGGCATACAATATTAAATGAAGCTTTGTGGTCATATCGGATGGCATGTCATGGTGCAACCAAGGTAACACCTTATCAATTGGTGTATGGACACGATGTAGTATTACCTTGGGAGATTAAAATTGGTTCTAGGCGAATACGCTTTCAAGATCAATTGACAGCCGATGATTATGATATTCTTATGAAAGATGAATTGGAAGATGTAGCAGGTCATCGGTTAAAAGCTTTAGTTAGCATCGAGGAGAATAAGAAAAGGGTAGCTAGATGGTATGACAAGAAAGTGAAGGTAAAGGAATTTGTCAATGGAGAATTGGTTTGGAAGTTGATTTTACCGATTGGGACTAAAAGTTCTAAGTTTGGCAAATGGTCACCTAATTGGGAAGATCCATATCGGATAAATCAATCTGTTCCTGGTAATGCATATATTCTTGAAACTCTCGAAGGAGTTGTATTTCCCAGAGCATTAAATGGAAAATATTTAAAGAAATATTACCCTAGTATCTGGACAGATGCATAAAAGTATAATTGCCGATAACAATCCTATCGGCTAGAGTTAAAACAAAGTATCGATTGGTGCCAATGTGCTAATTTAACAAAGCTTGGATAGCCGATATCGCACGCAGGCGAATTTCATTGGCTTCTTTCAATTCCTTGGCGTCTTCATCGGCACTTCCTTCCACAGGCTTAAGTTTCTTTTTGAGGACCAAGGCCTTGCGAGCTTGGGCATCTCGTTCCTATTGAAGGGCCTTGATAGCGTCAGGAAGCTGGTCTTCTTCTTGTTTGGCTTGAGTCAGGGCTGTTTCAACCTTTTCCAGTTCAGCTAGCAGGGCTGCCCTCTTTGCCGATAGATCTAAGATTTTCTGCTTAAAATCAGCACTGGAGGCTTGCAAGTTGCTGATGTTCTTGTGCTTCTCATCGGCAGTTTGCTTCAGCTGCAGCATTTCTTCCTTAAGTTGAGCCTGAGCTGCTCTGTCAGCAATACGATGAACAGCCCTTTGGTATTGAAGTTGTTTGCTCTCCAGATGGACTGCTGGGAAGATGGTTTCTTCAACATCGGCAGGGACTTGGCCGCGGATCGTTTTGAAGATGGTCCTCGCAGGGTCTGAATCGATCACCAGTTGGGAAGTATTTTGTTGCAGCAGATTCAGGAGAGCTTCTAGTTTACCATAGGTATCTGCCGATATTGTTCCCAATGCCAGGGAAGAACTCGCCTCTTCTCCGTCATCATCGGAGACGTCGATAGCAAAAGAGAACAAGCTATCGGGAGAATCTTGTTCCTGTGAAATAAAGAGAGTTAGAAATCCTATCTGTGATATCTGGGGATATTATAAACCAAACAATTAATTGGTTTACCTGCTTCAGGACAATTTCTTGAGCCTGGCTTGAGGGAGCGGCCTGAAGAGGATCATGCGAAGGATCGGCAGAGGATGCCGATGGAATGTCTTCTACGATCTCATCGGTAGTCGGCCCTTGGGGTGTAATGGCCGATGGTGTATCTTGTGCAGAAGGAGCAGCTTGTTCAGTTACGTCAGTAGGTTGACTGACAGGTGTTGGAGCAGATGCAGGGGCTGGTGTAGATTTCTATCGCTTTTGTTGAGCTTCAGCATCGGTCAAAGCTTTGCGCTTTGTTTGGATCTCAGCGATAATTGGCTGGGGGGCATCGACATGTGTTGATTGGGGAGCTTGCATGCTTGGCGTGCTTGCCGATGTGCCCGTTTGTTGCTGCAAAAAACGGGTATAAGATTGGATATTTAACAGGAAAAAATGTAAAAATAAGAGAATACCTCTGAAGGAGGGGTAGAGGTCGTGGTGCTTGGTGTTGGAAGAGTTGCCGATGACGATCCAGCTGCAGCTTGCACACCCTGATAGTTGTATGTTAATGTAGAGTATATCGGCAGAAAACGGAGTAAGCAAGGTTATTACCTTAAAAGCCTTGATTAGGCTTGAAGCAGCAGCCTTTGGAGTGGCCTTGGATGTTCCCAGTCTTGGTCTGGAGGTAATAGTTTTGGCGCGAGTCCTCTGGAAGGTCAAGGCCTCTAAGGTAGGGGCGTTGTAGCCGATTATTGAGACTGGAGAGGTAGGGTGAAGGTTGAAGGGTTTTCCACTTTTGCTTATTGATGGAACTGGATCATCGGTCTGTTTCAAGGAAAATTAGCTACCGATATACATATAAAAGGAAGGAAAGAGACAAAAGTTAAAAGGAACTTACTGCATCGTCAGGAACAGCATAGTCGGGATCGATCATGTGCCGATATGTGTGAACAGATGTTGAAAACAGCTGTTCTTTCCACTCTTGCCACCATTGCTTATATGACTCTGTGATGAAAGATGCTGGTGACCAGGCGGAGAGATCAACATTTGAGATATCGGCATTGGGAGCAAGTCTTACTATCCTACTCCATTCAGTTCCAGCGGTAATGATTTCTCTGGGCTTGATCACATCGGCAAAGCATAGCTTGATTGGCAGTTGCCCAAAGGCCAGCTGGCGAGATACTGCCGATGGATTGTAGAATTCATAAGTAATATGGGAAGCTTTCCCGCTACCAAATGTGTTGACTGGGATTGCTCTGGGGGTGATAATAGCCATCATAAGATCATTGTCTTGGTTCAGATCACTATCGGCAAAATTGAAGAGAAGAGGGAACTTGTTATCCTCATCAATATAAGGTACCCAAGCCCTGAGATCACGAGGGAGACCATGGTAGAAATTCTAAAAAAATCTGCCGATTTGATCTTCATTGGCCTCTGTTCCGGGAAGGACAATTATGGCTTCGCCGAAGTTGAGAGGGGGGCGTGTTGCCGATTCATCGTCTCTAAGGACGTAATCTTCGGGAATCTCTCGTGGGAATTCTTGAGCAAAGAAATCCCACTGTAAACGCTTATGCATGTGAGCGTTTAACCACATATTGATGAACCACCTTGGGCCTCCCAGATTGCCGATGGGTTCACCAAGTATAAGCTTCTGAGATACTTGGTGGAGAAGGTGGTAGGTTGAGCTCAGGAGGTATCGGCCAAGTGGGAATCTGACACCGTTGGCTAAGAGTTCTGCTGCTGGGAGGAAAGCGTTGGTTGGTCCTACCGATCGACCACAGAAAATAAACTTCTCCAGCCACATGTTCAGGAATGTGGCGTGTTCCCTTTGATTGACAGTACCAGTCTTTTGGTACTCTTGGATGTATCCCGTCCAGCCGCCGATGTTGCGTGTACTCACTCTATACTCAGCTTTTCTGCCAAAAATGTGGCCTTCATCGACAGTTGAGATGTCCAAGCCTGTGAGCATATATACATCGGCAAGAGTAGGGGCGCATGGGCCATGGCCGAACATGAAGGTATTGGTGGTATCTGACCAAAAGTGAGCGACAGCTATTATCATGGTTTCATTCTTTTGTATATCGGCAATGGATAGCCTGATACATTGATCTATCTTCCGTTCTGCCCAGAACACTTGCATTGATCTGTTGACCCTCAAGAACCAGTTTTTCCACCCTTTGGTGGGTTTGGGCCAAGAGCGGAACGTATCTTTTCACAGATTCAAAGAGAAATTTTGAGCTTTGAAGGGAATACGATTTGCTTCTGCATTGATCAGGTCAGTTGGATCTGGGTCGCCCATTGGACCTAGGCAATGGAGGGGAGGTTGATTGGTTGGAATCACTAGTGTGTTGCGTAGTTCCTGAGTTTGGAGGATCAAGAAAATGGAAGAAATAGGAAAATGCTGACTGTAAGAACTCACAGGGAACCAAAAGGATTAAAGTAAAGGTAATAGAAGAAGAACGAACCGCAGGGACGTCGAAGTTGACAGCCATTGCTTCGAAAAGGATGAGGGCACGAGCTGGGAACTTGAAGATGACGATGGAAGGGGCTCTGGTGAGTCGAGGATGCGTGGTTGTTGGTTAGGGTTGCCGCCGGAGTGAGAATGCCAAAGGATGAAGTTTGAAGGTAGAAGATGAGCAGTCCGGAGAAATCTATTTATAGGCCATTTGGGGTAGGGGTATTCTTGACTTATCTCTATGCCGTACGCGGATGGATCGAGGTGGTTCAGATGGATATGGTAACTGTTCGCACAACAATCAAGGGATGGTACAGAAGATTTGACGGCAAGTAATCATGACTTGAAGGATATCTCGATACAGGATTTTTCAGTTCTAAAAAGTGATGTGCTGTGATAAGATCTTGCTGATGGATTGTTATTTTGGTATCTCAACCGTAATTGAGGCAAAGGCAGTTGGAAAGTGTGCGATATTTGCTGAGATACATGGATTAGATCTAGATTTGATTAAATCTAGTAACAGATCATGTTATGCTTGGAGAATGGGTTGAAAAATAGGTAATAGCAAGCATTATCTGGAGTAAATTTCGGAGCATCAGTATCTTATACTCCGAAATTGAGGGGCATGTGTTGACATCGTTTTTAGCACGTGTCAAGATGATCAGGAAGGGCTAATCAGCAGAGGAAAGATTACTGTGTAGATTGATAGCCGAGGAGAATAAGCTTGTTTATGAGTGGTGGCAGCGTATGGATTCAAATTGAAGTGTTGCCGATAAGGTTAAGGGTATTATTGCCGATGCCGATGAAAGAGGGTTTGAAGACTACTGCCGATGAAACAGGGAATGTACCGATAAAAGAGGGTATGAAGACTGCTGCCGATGAAACAGGGAATGTACCGATGGAAGGAACTTGAAGGCTGCTGCCGATGGAACAGGGATTGTGCCGATGAAAAGGAGGTCGATGAGAATACCATCGTGATTGAGGCGGACTATGGGATAAAATAGGAGTTAATTTTCTTGTATACGTTTAGTAGAGTCTGAGTTGTATCAAAGTCATGTGTTTCCACAGATTTGGATTTAGTGTCCTAGTCGTATTTGGTTACGTTTCTGTAGATCAGGATATAAATATAGAGTGAAGGGCAATGTAATAAGGAATCAATCAATACATCAAAAAACAACTTTTACTCTTATTTACATCTACTTTCGGCGACTTCGTCAATTTGCATATTTTTCCTTTTTACGAGTTCTCATCGATTCGGCGAGTTGCATTGCTCTAGTGCAATCTTCGACGATCCTCGAGTTCTGCGTGAGTACCTCTTGGCCGTGACTTCCGGGCGTATCGCTGTTGTCAGGACCAAAGTGCTCGTATCTTCATCCTTGTCGATTAACAGGTCAAATCGACTGGCACGCTTTGGATATCGACTTCGGGTATTAGCCCTTTGTGTTTGCAGATTTACTTTTGCATCAACAGATGGTCAAGTTAAGAGACTTGTGATCTTATCAAACTTGTGTTATGCTTGATGTTCTTGCCCTCTTTAATTGGTTGTGTGATGTTAGTTAATTAGCTTTTGGTGTCTATGTCTTAATCGTGTGTTTACATGAATGATTATGTGATGCATCTTGTGTTACCATTCATCATATTCATACGCATGCATCTTGCATCTCATTTAGGTTCGCTAGATGCACCACGTGAAGGACGAGATGTTGGAGCCAAACCCGAAGACGGTGTTTGGTGGACCTATCCCGAAGATGGAAGGACTAAACAAGTGCCGGGATGGGAGATGCTCGCCAAGCGAGTGTCATCTGTCAATCACTAACCTAGTATTCGATCTCAGGCAAGCCCTGGAGCATTCTAAGCCTCCTACTTTATAAAAGCAATTGAGTATATATATATATATATGTTATATATGTATTGTTGCATTAAGTTGTAGGAGTTAAGTGAAACCGTTGATGCATTTATTACTATCCTTGCCTACCTTATTACATTCTTACCCTACTAGGTTTAGGGTCGAATAACTGCTTAGACCGGTAGCGATCGGTGAGTTCCAGTCACCTGCAATTATAGGTGGTTACTGAAATATTTTAGCTATGGAATGGATGATATCCTGTAAATAACCAAGTGTTGATGGATAATTGGAGACCGGGCGGAATAAGTATTGGGCAACCAGACAGGGTTCTGGGGTGCTTATAGTTTCCGTCTGTGTCGATTAAGGACCGACCATTGTTGGGCCTCGGGTCATGTTGAACGCATGCCTCACATTTAGCTGGCCGAATAACGTACCTTTCGACCACGAAGCTGGGAGATTATTCGGGCCAAGTGGATTGCCCGCAACGCACTGTACCGGAGCAGTAGTGGCAGGATACGGGGGCGCGATGATAAGGCCAAAGAGCAGTCGGGCGGCCCCCGGGTACATGTGATTCCTGGCAAACTCAAGACTTTACCTGAATAGTTGACTCGGTGACCAATATCTCACTTTAGCGGGTGAGTGAGGTTTGTGTGAGGAACAAATTACCAGCTGGTTAATAATCAATTCGAATCGCCATCGTTCACTAGATAGTGAACACTTGACTCGAGTTACAGCATCGTAGTAATGATGATGGAACACGGATGGTTATGTGGATGATGTTGAAAATGCTAAACCTGAAATGGTAACCTTTGATGTTAATGGTCAATCAAGTGATTGCTTTAGCATAGGTGTTTACCTAGATTGAATAGGTTATAATAAAGATGATGTAAAAGGACTTAAATTAGTTTATTCATGATAACTTATGCTTTTCGCAAATGAGTCAAGCTAGCCCACTAAAAGAAAGCCTTGCATACTCCTTGGTGTCATATTATTTCTGGTTTATGACGGGTAAGTCTAGCTGAGTACCTTCTCGTACTCAGGGTTTTGTTCCCACCTGTTGCAGGTAGTAAGGCGTACTACTATGGCGACAAGTTGGACTTCTCTCCCACTTCGGGTGGTGAGTGGACCATGGGCATGGTCCCTTCTTATATCGTATCTATTTGCTGTTGTTGGACATGACCATGCGCTGGCACTGTAATTTAACTAAGTGTGTGTAAAAGGTGGTTCCAAGCTATTTCGCTTCCGCTACTTCTATTTTGAAGTGGGTTTTACACTAAGTTATGTGGCACTCCGATGTATTTGTGAACTTGATGTAACATGTGGATTGTGGTCACTGAATCATGTACGATCTTGGTTGTAAGCTTGAAAAAGTTTGAAATCCCTCGTGATTTCACGGACTACCGGGTTTATATGAGTTCAAGTATGTAAATTGAGAGGGTAATCGCTGATTTTGTACTTGAGCTCTTATAAATTGGAGGCAGAAGGTGACGCTAACTAGTGAGCCATGCTGACAGTGACACAACAGAAGGAGGGAGGGGATGGCTTAACACCCGGGCTGCCTTCCCAGCTGGGCCTGCGCGCGAGAGGGAAAACTGGGGCCCAAGAGTGGGAGAAGCAGGCCGATAGGGGAGAGGACGGCCTTTGGGCCAAAAGGAGAAGAGATAGAGTTTTCCATTTTCTTTTCTTTTCTTTTTCTATTATTCCAAATGCAATTCAAATGAGTTTTTGAAATCTTTTTCTCTTGTAATAAAAGCCAATCATCACAAAAGAAAATATGCAGCAGCATGTATGCACAAGCATGTGTTTAACCTTATAATTAATTTTAATTTCTCAAAAATTATTATTTCACTAAGTTTTCATGCACACATAAATACACAATTAAATCAAATTCTCCTATTTAAAATTTTTCAAAAATCAGGGTGTTACACTGGCTTCCTCCACTGGTCGACACATTCACTGACGCTCCACCCCATCGGGCGTGGCCGCTCGTGTGCCACCCCGCCCCACCCCGCTCGTCCCGTGCGCCCCTGATCTTATTCCCGTGCAGCACGGCCATCCTCATCTTCCTTAGCACTTGCTACACCTGTCGCCGCCTCAAGGGCACCTGGCGTTTTTTTTTCGCGAACATGCATCATTAAGAAGAAGGGCACCTGGCGTGAAAGGCACAAGAAGCAAAACAACCAATGCCGCGCCGTTTGCAAGGGATGAACACATATCTCACTTTTCAGGGGACAAGTTTATCTCTGAATCTAGAGATATATTCTCCTAGAAAGACAACTCTATCTTATCAGTCCTCTAACTCTAATCAAACTCAACTTCATCTCTGTCTTACCTCCCAACCAAACACAACCTTGGTATATATATTTAGAATGGATCATATGCATGTATCGCGGAACAAAGAGAACACACATCACTGAGACACTGACAAAGAGAGAGACAGAGAGCACACATGCAACAGAAGAGCATGATTGCATGAATCAATAACATAGAAATTTTCATTACTCTTGTGAGGAAGTAGAGCGCACGTACTGAACTAAGGTATTGTTGGTGTGTTATTTCTACTTCTTATACATTACTACATACAAAACTATAAAGTTGGAGCGCACTACTAATCTGGTACGGTGTTGCTACTGACGAGTGACAAAACACACAGCACGCTCCCCTGATTTGTACTACTAAAAAGCAGTACTAGTACTAGGATCGATGGATCGATCGAGACATCCTGACCGATCGAAAACATGCATATTCAGAGCCGCTCCAGCTGCTCGTTGTACACGTCGCGCGGCTGCGGCACCCGCTCGTGCGGCAGCGGCAGCGGCTTGTTGGCGCCCTCCGCCTCCACCGCAGCCGCCTTGTCGGCCTCCCGCTTCGCCGTGCTCCGGCTGGCACCGTCGCCTCCGCCCTCCACCCGCTTCGCCCTCGCGGCCGCGCCGTCGTTGCCGGGAGGACGCGAGTCCTCAGTTCTGCCCCTCGCCGGCGCCTGCTCCTCCATGGTGGTGAACTGGTCTGGACCGGGTGATCGATCGAGTCGAGCACTTCTTGTGTGTTCGATTCAGTTGCCAGCAGCCGGTGGACCGTGCGGCGCGTGCGTCCGCCGTGTCCTGCTCCTGTACTCCTGCTCATTTTGTATACCCCGCCACGCCGCGTGGGTGCACACGCGGCAGCTCCGGGCTACGATAGCAGTACGATGGCTGGCTGCCTGCCTGCCTGCGCGCCACGTGCTGTGCCTACGTGTCCAGGTGAGCATTGAGACGGGTCACACTGGTCAGTTGATTCAAATTCAGCTTGGCACTTTCCAGGTACCGTCACCGGTTATTAAACACACGGTAATATGGATGTATCCGTGTCCGTCCCGTAACTTCTGCTGGAGGAGACTCATCCACCCGTTCACGGACATAGTCTCATCCACTTATTTACGGATCTAATCTGCGTCATACACCCGCTCTGCACTGCACGCCTCTCCTCGCGGGACGACTCCACTCGTCGGCTCCGCCCCCGCTCACACTGCCCACCATCGCGGCACAGACTCCTCCACTCGGCCGCACCCGCTCGCGGGACGGACTCTGCCGGCGCCGCCCACCCGCCATCCGGACTCGCGCCTCCTATCGTGGCTGTGCTCCATCCGCTTGCTACGGCCACTGCCGAGGTCCGTGCCGCTGTCAAGCTCCGCACCGGTGCCCTTTGAGCACTCCGTGGCATCGAGCTTCGTGCCGGTGTCGAGCTCCACAAGGACGACCTCCATTCATCCAAGCAGCAAGGTGACATTGTGTTGAAAGCACGTGTTGCAAGCGTATGTTTCAATTGTTTTAGAGGTATGTTGCAAGGGTTTCGTATGGATGTTGCAAAAGTAGATCGGGATGTTGCATATGTTTCAATGGTTGTACATTTATGTTGCAAACGTCTGTCCCTAATGTTTCATCTGTTTTTTCAGACATATGTTGCAAGTGTGTTTGTGTGGAAGTTGCATATGTTGCAAATGTTTTATCTAGATATTGCGTACGTGTTGCAAATGTTTTCAAATGTTTTATGTGTTTTTTGCGAGTGTTTCAGATGCATATTTCAAATATTTCATCTGTCTTTAGATGTATGTTATAAATATTTCATCTGGATGTTTCAAAAGTAGATCGGGTGTTGCACATGTTGTAATGGCACCGGTGGCTGGTGACAGCGGCCTATCACAGGGCTTCACTCCTACCTTGCGTCTTCCTCACGCAGCGCGCCTCGTCCTCTCCTCTCCCTCCCCTCCCTTTTCTTCCCTCTATCTCGCCGCGGTAGTACGTTCGAGCTCGGCAGGAAACCCGACCCGACAAACATGCAAACACCCACGGAGGTGGTGGCCCCGGGTGCGATGCCAGCGTGATGCTCGCGTAGTGGCTTCGGAGCAATCTGTGGTCCGCGCCATCCGCTCGTTATGCGCAGGAAACAAACAGCCACGGGGTCCGGATGCGGGCATCTGTCTAGACGTCCGAGCGCTAGTAACGCCCTATTAAATAACAGACCCAGAGTTCCACATAATTCATTCATTTTTTTGAACGACACATCATCATTCAATAATTCAAAAAGAGAAGGGAAAGACTACTTTGACCCTGTTCGGCTGAGCTTATCAGCCGTGATACAGTGTTTTCCTCTCATAACAAAATAGCCACAGCCGACTTATAAGTCGCAGAAACAGCCTGCCGAACAGGGTCTTTGCAAATACAATATGACACTGCATGCGTGCAACAAGACTAACTCATTGAGCCAGATTTCCGGTAATCAGCCTGCTCGGCTGCAATGGCTGCGGCATTTCCATTCATTTGGTGTCAGCTGAGAAATAGGTGTTCAGCCTGGACTCTTGAAATCCTACAAATTCACTACTTCAGTCGTCTTCGTTGGTCACATACCTCAACAGCGCAAATCACAAATGCTCGTCAGGTTTCTCTAGGCATGCACGGCATTCTGTATTTCTGCATGGAAATGATAGGTAAACCTGTAGCAGTATTATTTCAATCTTACAAGTATCTTATTATCATATCGGTGAGTACAAATGGATAATCCTGTTACAGTCTAACCTTTCATTATCGTTGCGGTCTTGCAGATTGAGTGACAGTATAAATCATACTAGTATCATCCAACGTGCTTCTATTTAGGGTCCGAGCTTCAATTTTCAGGTCATGTTCACAGTTTACACCCAATTTGGAACAATCTATCGAAAGACCCAAAACTGAAAGGAAATATTCCACAAAGAAATTCAATTCAATTTGCAAAATTATGTTATGATGTCAACAAAATGGAACCTGGTAACTATATTCCCACTCATGGTCCTACAACTTCATTAAATGCCCTAACGTACATCATGTTGCCTGCGACTGAGCCACTGATGTAAGACAATGGTGATCTCTTGCCTAGCACAAGACAACAAGACCAGATCCGCATCAACTTCTTTTGCTTCTACCCAGGCTTCAGCTTGATAACCTCGTCAATTTACAGGTTGCCCTTCCCCTTGAACACCTCTGGAGGTTTGCAGCTCCGGACAGCGCCGGCGAACTGGTGCACCCTGTCCTTGTTGATGCTGGAGGCGCAGATTATCTTGGGTTTGAAGCACAAGACACGGGCAGCTGGGGAGCAGTCAACTGCACCTCGTGCCAGTAGCCTAGTTTCAGGAACAGCTCATGGCCTTGGCTCTCTGATCTCGCTTTGAAGCCCACCCCAACGATCTTCAGGAAACGGAAAAACTTGGCTTCCATTGCAAATAAATGAGTAGCTCTTCCAACAATAAGGATTTGTGTGCGAGTTATCTTTGTCACAAAGAGAAGGAAGAGCACAAGTTTCTCATCGGAACAGTGGAAATTCAAGTGCAACTAAGAGTGAATTTTGTGCACTTGACTAAATTATCTACAGAACGCAGCAACGAGAACTGAATATCCCCATCACATAGCATTCATCCAACTGTTTGGGTTATTATAGTGCAACATCCATATCTGTTACTCAAAGAGCACAGAGATTAAGTTTTCCACAAGGCAAGAGATGGTGATGATTGACGAACGACAACTGTGAGACCCTATTACAGAACTGTCCTCTAGCCATCCAAAGCGCAAAAGGAAGTTAGTTACACATCAGATGAAGTTGTAGATATGCCAAATAGGGGTAACAATAGCAATGAATTCTCTAAGTTAGTCAGCCTATTAGAGAGTTAGGTGCTAAACCACAGGATCTCTAATCTAGTTAACATGAACACGTTAGTGGACTGAGAGACTAACTGTAATCCTTAATAGTAGTCGGCCATTGGTAGATGCAGTAGAGGTCATTGAGTGATCTGACGGTGCCCTTCTCCTCTAGACACTGGTGAGGAAGATGTCGATGTCTCCTTCTGATTCTTGGGGAGGAAGTAGGGATGTGACGGCATTGGCTTTCCCATCACTCCAGCGCCTTGATGATCGGATCTTAGGAGGAGGTACATTAGGCTGGCTGAACGTTGGTTCCTCGGGGTGGGAGTGGGAGTCGCCCTTATTCTTATTGGCCCTGTGTGACGAGGGGCCACAACCCTTGGTCGGTATTGGGTTCCCGTGATCGTGGAACGTACGGGAGTCACGTACTCTCTTGACTCAACCATAGGAACGGTTAGGGCATTGGCACACACAGTCCATGGTCTGAGATCACTATTTCCAATATTCTCCCCTTTGATAGAAAGGTTGACATCATAAGTCTACACTTAGTAGAAATAGCACACAAAGGCAATGTGTTACAACGGTCACGAAACTGCCACTACAACAACAATACCTATGGTATACCAATCCACCTCGATAGGATATATCACATAATCATAATTGGAGTTCATTATCTAATGGCACTCATACCCAGGATCAAAGACTTTTCCATTAAATCCATGTGCTCAACATAATCAATTAATGTATTGGATAGTAAGCTTAGAAGATCTGTCACATTAACTTAATACTCATGCATACTAAATGTCTGATCATGGGTTCTCTCTTTTACAACTTGATACTTTATGTCAACGTGTTTGGTAGGTACACTTGACTTGTTACTCGCATAGGAAAACCGTATATCGATGAATGTAGTATAGTGGTATATGAATAAGTCATTCACCACTTAAGATGAGAATAATGTTCTTATGTCATTTGGCTTTGCCTACAACTTTAGCATGCTACTACCAGTATTCATCATGAGCCTTTAAAGTAAGCGGCTCTTCTTGCAAGTGTTAAAACTTAATGTCGACATCTTAGGGGGTGTTTGGCAGAGCTCCACGCAGCTCTAGATCCTAAAAAATAGCTCTGCTCTCAATTTTTTCACACTAATGCACTTCTTCATAAGTTTCACACTAATGCACTTCTTCATAAGCTTAAAAAATAGCTCTGCTCTCAATTATCAGTGTCAGGGATTTCTCCCATAAGTTTCACACTAATGCACTTCTTCATAATCATGAACAATAACCTTTTTGAGTGCTCCCACTAATACTTGTACGTCATCCTCAAATTCTTTAAGCCTCTAGTAAAAAGTGATGTCATAATCACCTTCTGCTATCTGGATAGTAGGAGCATGCTCACGTATGGCATGATCACAGTTCAAAATTAAGAGACCCAATTGAATCTCCGCGTTCCATAATGGGAAGTTGGTCCAGTCGAGGAGAGGAATCTCTTTGATCCTGCCCATAACTTATGAAGGACATAGCATTGACTCATAACAAATTAAAATATCATTAGTAAGGGTTTGTAAACATTGTCTTGCATGAAGTAAATCCTTTGGTGGTCTGATTAAAACATGCTAATTACATTTCTAATTCGCATGATCGTTTGGCAGAAACGAAAAAAACTAAACATTAACATGTTTTAATCAGACCAACGTAGGATTTAGTTCATGCATAACATAATGTTTACATACCCTTACTGATGTTGTTTTAATTTGTTTTGAGTCAGTGTTATGTCCATCAGAGGTTATGGACAAGTCAAAGAGATTCCCCTCCTCAACTGGACCAACTTCCCATTATGAAAAGAGGAGATTCAATTGGCTCTCTTAATTTTGAACTATGATCATGCCATACGTGCATGAGCACACTACTCTCTAGACAATAGAAGGTGATTATGATAGCCCCTTTTACAAGAGGGTTAAAGAATTTGAGGATGATAAGTATCAGCTAGAGCGCTCAAACAGGCTGTTGCTCATAATTATGAAAAACTACATTAGTGTCGAAATTAGGGGATAAATCCTTGACACTGATAATGCCAAACAATTCTTAACTTCATTAGAAGAGTGGCATAAAGGTTGACAAAAGAATCATGAGAAATTTATCGCCCTACGACATAAGTGTCAGCTTGATTTAGAGAAGCGAGAGAGCTCAAACGATCTAGAGCTAAGCATAGTTCTGAGAGACCAAAATGTCACTTCTGCAAAACATATGGTCATATGCAGAAGGACTTCGATGGCTTTAAGGATTGGCTCGACAAAAGGGTAATCAGAAGTCATGATGTAATTTTATTATAAATCCCTTATGTTGATGCTTGAAAGATTAACTCAAGTGTTGTGCACATTACAATTCTTCACGGGGTATTTGTACTTTCCAGAGGATGGCATTGGGGAAACACATGATTAGAGTATTGAATGGCATAAGTTTGACAATGAAGCCATTGCACTGTCCACTCCCATTAGTTTGTGTTTTATCGAATAATGTAATCATTGTCCCAGCATGAAAGGAACATTAGTTGAGTTTCCTCATTAGTTGATTAAGCTTGGAACAACAGATGTTTTGACTAAATGTAATGATGCCATTATTCCCTATCAATTAAGCAATTCATTATTTACATATTGACTCTGAGTGGTTATCCTATGATGGTTATGTGTTATGCAATAAATATAAGTATGACCAATGAGACTCTGATCGAAATTATGACATTTTTTAATAAGTCACATTTTGAATGGGAGAAATGGATCGTCTCATTAGAGCTGAGATACTTCATGAATTAGGATTAAATTTTAAAACTTCTCTTACTCATGTCTTGTATCAAGGGAAATTATGTTAAATAATTGAGAGAATATGGGATTTTGGAAATCATAAACTTTGATTCCTATAGTTCCATTGGTAAACTTATAGTTCTTTTACTACCTTAATTAATGTTGACTCTCATCATGAATAAATCTCTCCATTAAACAAATAATTTGGGGGCACATCATAAAGGTTGGTGTGAGGAATCGGCATAATATTAAGGTGCATAAGTTTCAAATCAATAAGAGGAGAATTATGAGAGACTGGATAATCCGCTAGTTAACATATGACTCATGGCAAACCTCAACATAATGTAGAGCTAAAGAATAGAACTGTGTCCTTATGTATATGGTGCACACATTTAATTATTTCATATTATCAATAATTTTGTCCAAGTTGTGGTATTATAGATAGTTGCATTACTGATGCATATGGGCAGCCTAGCCCATACTAAGGCAATCAATCCACATTAAGCACTAAGCCAGCAAATTTGTACCATAGGTTTGCATTAATTTGTATAAGTGGAAGCTTAGAAGATGAGACATTGGTCTTGAGGAAACCTGGGCTTATGAATTAGTACCAGAGATGCAAAAGAACCCTACTCTCCAACTGAGCACTCGATTGTTATTAGTAAAGATTGATATTGGAGTGCCTAATGGTGAGGCAATTATGATATTATTAAACCTCGATTGCTTGTATAAACCCCTATTATCAAAGCTCGCTTGGAATAGGAAGGGACCACAGGATGGTTGCTGATTAATGTAAAGAATAATATAGAGCATAAAGCAGGTGGCGCTAGTGAGAATTGCCATCCCAAGGACATCTAGGCAGCCATGACTAAAACCCCATCCTCGATGTGTGGTCTGCTGCCCACGACCACAAAAGCAGCAAAGCCACAAGGCAAGGAAAGCAGCCAGCAATAAAGAAACGTTCCTCACGAACGCTGGACAATGCTATTAATCCTTGATGTTTGTTATAGAAATAATCACACAAAGCTTGAAATACACCTCCCCATCGACAACTAGTTTCCCCATACCTCCGATATGTCTAATAAAAAATCAGGATAAGGAAGGTGCTAACTCATGAGCAGCTGGGACATATTCTTCATAATATTCCCCGTACATAGGAAAACTGGCCGTGTGATATCAATCCAGAAGAGTGATATGGTGCGCTCGCCATAAGGAAATACAAAGGTGTTTGTTTCTGAATTCCACCCGTCTAGTAAAGCTATGAGAAATGAAGGAGAGATGGAATAATCTCCCAGAGCAGTAGATTGCACCATAGATAAAATCAGTGCGGTCCTCTTGTCCCATCAAATGAAGGGAGTAATTTTTCAAGATCTCAATCCCCCACGAGGGATATCCACATGGAAAAGGCACATATTCCACATCATGGGTTTCCCATCCAAGACCCATTTCCACCATTCTCGTGCCCAAAGTAACAGCCTTACCAACTCCTGGTAAAAGAGGGAGCAGATTATAACAAAGCCCTGAAAATGAAGGATCGACATATCTCCACCCATGCAAGCACTGGAGATCTCTAGCCACCTAATTATGGTCCACGTAAGTGGACATCTGCCGGTCCTTCATTTTAGAGCTTTGTTACAATCCACTCCCTCTTTTACCAAGATTTCATAAGGCTGTTACTTTGGGCACGAGAATGGTCGAAAAGGGTCTTGGATGGGAACCCCATGATGTGGAATATGTGCCTTTTCCACGTGGATATCGCTCGTGGGGATTGAGATCTTGAAAAATCACTCCCTTCATTTGATGGGACAAGAACACCAGGCTGATTTTATGTATGGTGCAATCTGCTGCTCCGCCTGGAGATTATTCCATCTCTCCTTCATTTCTCAGAGCTTTACTAGAGGGGTGGAAGTTCTGAAACAAACACCTTTGTATTTCCTTGTGGCGAGCGCACCATCACTCTTCTGGATTTATATCACATGGCCGGTTTGCTTGTGTATGGGGAATATTTTGAAGAATATGTCCTAGCTGCTCATGAGTTAGCACCTTCCTTGTTGATGTATCCTGATTTTTTATCAGACGTATTGGAGGTATGGGGGAAACTAGCTATCAATGGGGAGGTGTATTTCAAGCTTGGTGTGATTATTTCTATAATAGACACCAAGGATTAATATCATTGTCCAGCGTGTTTCTTTGTTGCTGCTTTCCTTGCCCTGTGGCTTTGCTGCTTTGTGGTCTTGGGTAGCGGACCACACATCCGGCATGGGATTTTAGTCATGGCTGCCTTGATGTCCTTGGGATAACAATTCTCGCTAGTGCCACTTGCTTTATGCTTTCTATATTATTCTTTAAGTCTCATCAGCAACCATCCCGTGGGCCCTTCCTATTCCAAGCGAGCTTGGCCGATTCATTTTGTGATCGGATGTGTAGGACCATACATGATGAAGGTTTTTTGGCAACAGAGAGAGGATGTCACATTTTCCAACCTATAAGCATCTTTGCTCTGCCTGCAAGCTTCCATGGTAAACACCATGTGCATAACTCCATAATCTTTCTGCCAGGAACATGCCCATGATTTCTTCCATAAGCGCTATTTACCAAAGGGACATGTCCTTAGGAGTTTCATGTAACTTTTCCTAAATGGTTGTGTCCATTTGACACACCCCTTCACATGTATATATTCCAAGAGATCAATGAAACACAGACAGTTCTTCCCATCCTTGTTCATTTTACATTCGCGCTTAACATGTTATCTGTCTCTTTTGCTCTATAGAAAAAGAGAAGGAGAACAACAGAGGCAACGCATGCCTCTGAACCATCATCGGTAAGCACCATGGCATGAATCGACTTACCTTCGCACATTGTTTGTGACCTATTCTTCGCCATTCACCGCATCAGTGGAGTTCGTCGTGGTCTGATCCACCACCATGGCCACCATGGATAGCGCCGCAGCATCTTCGAGTGCCTTGGGCCTTGTGTTCGCCACAACGGTGCCCCTAGTTATGGCCATGGTCCCTTCGGCCATGCCTATGCCCCTGCAATTTGTCGTCGATGGATTCTAGTTTGTGGCCGCCACACTTCTCCTCCGCGTGATCTCCATCTATAGAGCTAGCCACCATCTCCTTGCCTTGGCGTGGACAATGCTGGCCCAAGAAATGTCGCATCGCGTGCTGTCGAAGCCCTGACACCACCAGTCATCGAAGCACCGACGCCACCCGTTGTTGAAGCCCGGCGTCGCTCGTTGAAGAAGTGGTGGCCGCGTCCACTGCTATACCCGCCAGAGTCCCCATGGAGCAGATGTCGCCGGCACCAACTCGCTACTGGTGTGATTTCTGCAAGGAGTGGACATTGATTCCGCACACCCTCGAGTACAACTACAAGCTGCCATCACCCACACCGATCGCTCCAACTGAAGTGGCGGCTGGCAGTGGACTCAATGGCGGAAACTTCAATCTGTGGTTCCTCAACAAAGTGGTCGTCCCCATGCACGATGCCGTGAAGGTTGAAGAACAGGAGGCCATGGTGACCGGGCCCGGCATCGGTGTCCTCGACAACCCCGGCGGTACGCTCGTGGCTCGATGTGGTGTCTAGCCTTACAACTTCATCGACACGGCTAGCCCGTTGGCACCTCCTCTAGCAGCGGTGCTGCCCCTTCCCCCGAGTGTCCTTGGCATGCGTCGGCCCCTCAGCTCCTCCCGCGGCGGTGACCCCAGCACCGGTTGCTTCCTCGAATGCGACCACACCCCTAATACTTCGGCGCCTCCTTGACCGTAGGGTGGCAACTGTTGACCAGCACCCCGATATCCGCACTGGTTCTTGGAACCCGTTGGCTCTCGACCTCCCGAATGCGAAGGTGCTCAACATAAACGGTGGTGGCAGTGGCTTCTACTCCCCGGAGGATAGAGAGTCCTCGACCTAAAGACAGCGAGCAGTGACGGGCTGCAATGCGACGAGAGCAAGGAGCAGCGACGGCGGTTTCTGGAGCCAGCAATGGTGGCGGCAGTTAGGAGCGCCTAACCCTAACTGCCTGCATGTCCAGGTTTATAAAGGGCCGCACAAATGGCTAGCGACCCAAGGTTTGTTGCCTGCTTTCCCTCCACTCCCATAGTGCCCGCCCGCATTGGCCGACCTGGGCTCAATTCAAGATATTGATGCATTTCCAATTTGAAGGCCCAGCTGGCTTTTTACTGCTTTATATTATTTTCAACATAAATTCGCATAAGACTATGTTTAGTCTCTAGTAATTATGTGTTGTAAATTTTATCAGTTATGTTTAGTCGCTGACTTTTGCAATAATTTTACTTATGATGTTTTACCATTGTAAAATATCCGTTTGTGATATTGTTCAAAGTATCTATCTCATTGTATGGCAAATCCAATAAACAAGTATCATTATTATTACAACCATGATCTTGCAATTTATTTATTTATTTATTTGCAGTCAATCATTTTATTTAAGCCCATTTTAGCTTTTCAATTTTAAAGCACTACGCGTTTAAATTATGGATGCAACATTTTATGTGTATTTTTCTCGTCAAATTGTATAACGTGCATGTTCTATATTTGTTTCTTGGCCATACACAAGGTAGCACTATAGTTGCAACTACGAGATCTACACTATGTAAACACTTAGTGACTATCCTCGATCAACGTGGGAACCCAACATCACAAATTAGAACATCTGTCTACATCTTTTCACAACGATGACTACCATTAATTCGCATTCCTATCGGCCATACATAAGGTAGCACCATAGTTGCTACTACAGGATCTACACTAAGTCTACAACTTAGTGACTATCCTCAATGTGCGTACCCAATTTATTTGTGAATTAACTAAGGTCTACATCAATCTTTGATGACTACCTTAAGACATGTTCATACAACTTGCGTAAATTACTTGGCATCTATTGATAACACGGATTATGCCCCAGTTGAGGTCTACACCTTTATGGTGACTACCTCCATTATCTTATTATGCATAGAGATTTTTACACCATTGTTGGAGGTCTTTATCGATCAAATCCGATAGCCACTAAGACACAAAAGAGGAGAAATTAGCAAACTTAACCACATATGCATTTACTATTAACCAAGAAACCACATATGCATTTACTATTAAACAAGTTCCACATGTATTTGGAGAACATTATTTTGCAGGTCACAAACACAAATACATGGAATAATTCACCGAAAGGCGCTTTCCGACGCTGATTTGCGCAAAGGACCAAGGGAGACGCCCATCAAATCAACTCAACCTAGGCAAAACCCCACGGATCAATGATCCATGTCCAGCCCACGGCCTGCCATGCGAAGGCAGTGGCGAGAGGCCACGGTCAAGGGGCGGGCGACCCCCTGCCAACGCTACACAGCCCCTCCTTCGACAGGCGGTGGCATGGTTACATGCGAAGGCGGTGGGAGCCGGTCCTCACGCTAGGAATAGCCTCTAGCACCGCCTAGGCTCCTGTATAAATAGAGGGGTACCCCCTCTCTCAACACACAACACATTGAGCAACTCCTCACTCCCTCAATCTCTAGTAGTAGCTTTACTTTCTTTTAGTAGCTTTAGAGCAAGGCAAAGCTACCTTGGAGAGCTTGGCTCCTTAGATTAAGTGACTCTTGGGTATGAATAGCAATATGAGTTCTTCCAAAGTCATACTCTCATCTTACAATTATAGTCATACTTATGAACTAGAATATAGTTATGTTATAATCTTGATATATGAACTAGTGTATAGTCTATGTGTCATGAGAATAGCATACCCAACTTTATGCTTAACTACTCATATAACTTATATAATCGGAATTAGAGCAAAGTTGAGGTGGCGGCTCATCGTGCCGTTAGGTGTGCCCAAATTCTTTACCTGTCGATCCGTAGGGTCAGGGACCCGGGGGAATTTCGGTAGTTTCTATATACGCAAGAATGGTGCTTGGGTATAGAGAAACAAGTGAATGCATTGTCCCTTTCCACGGTTGAGGGGTAGGCGGCAGGTGACAGCCCTGTCCGTCCCTTGTAATCCCCCACGTTCAACTAGGGTGTAGGAGTCTAAATTGTCACATGAGGTTGCTAGCAGACCAGTACTCGGTGGTCTCTCGACCTGCTTCACACTTAGCCCCAATACTAATTATGTAATTTGTATGATCATCAACTAATCTTTGTATGACTATACTAGACCAATACCTGCTCGACTTAGGATTATCCTTTTATTCTTTTCTATTTTATCCTTTGAGGAATGCCAAGTGTGTACCTACTATCTTGAAATCATCATATTTACCCCTGTTATAAACATTGGTGTACTTGCAAGCATTATTATTCAAGTTCATATCCATACTAGACTCTTAATCAATAAATGCCTTCCTTTGGGAAAATATAAATAATGATACCCTGAATACTTCCAGGTGAAATGCTACAATGATAGCTCCGTACGCTTATGGATAAATATCTAAAATTATTAAGGAACTCTCACGGCTATTACTTAGTGGCATTGCTAATTATTAGTGATGACACTAAGAAATGCCAACAAGCATTTCTAGGGTCATTGCTAGGGATAAAAACTTAGTAACGATGCTCGGTCTTGCCTACCGACATTTCTGGCGCCATTGCTAAAGATGAATTCAAACCCTATTCTTTGTAGTGACGTTAAGAAATGCCAACAACCATCATTAATACAAGATTTATCTTGTCTTTAGTTTGCATCTCGTTACAACACACCACGCCATTTTAATAACTTAAAATGTTTTGATGGTCTGCCTCGTGTAGGATCAATGATTGTCAAAGAGTTTGAATCGCTAGCTCTAGATGGCCACAACTATCCCACATGGGCTATGGACGTAAAAGTCCAGTCTTGTGTCCCGTGGACTTTATCGAGCAGTGTTACCACCCGAAGAGGGTGTTGCACTACTTGAAGATCAACTTGTATACACGGTCCTATATCTTATTAGGAGCCATATTCATCCTGACCATAAGGCTAAAATACTTGTTGGAAGAAAATCCACGAAATCTATGGATTTCCCTTAAGCAACACTATGAACGGCAAAAGGCACTCCTATTGCCTGCAACAAACTATGAGTAGACTCAACTTCACTTACAGGATTTCAAAACTGTAAGTGATTATAACCATGCTATTCATAGGATTTGCTCAAAGTTGTAATTCTGTGAGAAAGAACCTACAAATGTGGATAAGATAGAGAAGACTTTGTCTACTATGCTTCCCTCTGAAAGGGATTCTACAACGACAATACCGTGAAAGCAATTTCCAGGTTTATGATGAATTTATACAAAGTTTACTTGAGGTCGAAAAACATTCTGAACTTACGGTTTGGAATAATCAGCAGCGCCCATAGGGTCTGCCCCATTGCCTCAAGTACATGTCTACACTCAGAATCAACCCAAATTTAATGGTGGATCCTCTAAGACCTATCATCAGGGAAATTCCAAGAAGGGTAAAAGCAAGCATGGACGCAACAAGAAATCCCAAAATCATGTTTCCAACAATGGTAGAAACATTTCCAAATACAGGAATGATAAATTTGTGTGTCAAAAGTGTGGTTGGTATAGCCATGCTACAAAGAAATGTTGTACCCCTAGTCACCTTGTTGATCTCTTCTTAAAGTTTGTGAGTCATGGACATGTTGCTCCAGGATAGAAGTATGAAGCAAACTTCAATCTTCAACCTAACACCACCAGAGAAGAGGCTGGTTATTCGCAACAAGTTCTCGAAGAACCAAGCAACAATGTCATACCAGGAGGCGAGGATCGTATTTCTAATACAGAGAATATGATCATGGAATACGCTTCGAAGACATGTTTGGAGACCCTGAATAGGCTCCCAATCTCTTAGATTCCATTATCTTAGTGTCCTAGTAATTGTAATAATAAGCACAATTTATGTCCTAAGTGTTGTAATAGTTAATAATGTCATCACCGTTTAGGTTGGTTATCCAATAAATGTATTATATGCACATTTGATATTCAATAAATAAAGTATGTAATATCATCAATTCATATTAAATTCTTCATTTATATATAGTTTTCTATGGGGGTCAATCTAATGGAGGAGGAATTATGCCTAGTGGACAGTGGCACCACTAATTCTATTCTTAGGGAAACAAAATATTTTCAAATTCTTACTAAAAGACAAGGAAATGTTTTGACAATCGGTGGGCGTGATGCTATTATAGTTGGTTCTAGTCGTGCCACTATCATACTCCCTATGGGTACCCAAATTACAATTGAGGATGCACGATTGTATCCCAATTCAAAGCGTACCCTTTTAAGTTGATATCCATCAAAATGGTTTTCATATTGAAACCCATGATGACAATAATGAGGAGATTCTCCTCTAACTAAAGAGTGGATATGGCAAAGAAATTGTTGAGAAAATTTCTGCTTTTTCATCTGGATTGTACTACACATACATCAAATCTGTACCACATGTGTGCAAGGTAATTTTTTAGAATGTTGACACATTCAAAACTTGGCATGAACGCCTTGGTCATCCTGGTATAGGGATGATGCAAAAAATTATGAGCAATTCTAATGGTCAAGACTTAAATACTGCTAAATTCCTAAAATCTTTAGATTTTACGTGCCCTTCATGCGCTATAGGGAAATTGATTTTAGGCATCGCATGTTAAAGTCCAAAATGAGTCACTCAAAATTTCTTGAGCGCATTCAAGGCGATATATGTGGCCCCATACAACCATTGTCTGGACCGTTCAGGTATTTCATGGTTCTAATAGATGCATCTACAAGATGGTCTCTTGTGTATCTTTTGTCCACATGTAACCATGCATTTTCAAAAATTATTGCTCAAGTTATTAAACTAGAGCACATAATTCTGAACATCAAATTCAATCAATTCGAATGGACAATGCTGCTGAATTTTCCTCAAGAGCTTTCAATGATTATTGTATGACTTTAGGAATTCAAGTTCAGCACTCTGTCCCGTATGTCCATACACAAAATGGTTTAGTAAAATCTCTTATTAAGAGAATTGAACTCATTGCAGGACCCTTATTTCAAAATTACAACCTACCAACTTCATGTTGGAGTCATGCAGTCTTACATGCTGCTGATGTAATTCAATTACGACCAACTGCACATCATGCAGTCTCCCTATTGCAATTAGTACATGGGAATATGCCAAATATTTTCCATGTGCGAAAATTCGGTTGCCCTGTATACATACCGATCTCACTGCCTAAGCGTACTTCTATGGGCCCACATGGGAAACTTGGGATCTTATGTGGAGTATCAATCTTCCTCGATTATTAAATACCACGAGCCCCTAATAGGGGACTTATTCACGGCCCCGTATGCTGATTGCATATTTAATTAATGAGGACCATTTCCGGATATTAGGGGGAGACTTCAAGTACCAAAGTGAATGCTAGGAAATCAATTGAAATGCCCAAGGCATTTCCTCCTCAGATCCACGTACTCAGGAGGCCGAACTTCAAGTTCAAAAAAACATAAATTTGCAACATATTGCAAATAATCCGCCAGAAGCATTTACTGATTATAAGGGTGCAAAATTCTCTTATCCTACTCGTAATGTGCCCGAAAAAGTGGAGGTACCAATAAAAACCATTCAACTCCCACTTCCGAAGAAGAGGGGGAGAAGTATGGCCGCTCCTAAGGATAATGCTCAAAGCAAGTATTCGAGGATATTGAGGACTAGATCCTCCAAATCGATAAATCCAAGCCAAGCTCAAGTTGGTAGACACCCAACAATGGATAACAATGCAAACCCCGGATCAACTGCTGGCTTGATCAATTGCTGAAATCTTCCTACATGATCCAGATCTCAAGACCATGGTAGAGTGCAAAAAGTGCTTAGACCAGACTCAATGGAAAGAAACAATTCAAGCTAAGATAGCATCGCTCACTAAAAGAGGGGTATTCACATCTGCAATACCTACACCTTTAGGTTTTTAATGGGTTTTTGTCCGAAAATAGAATGAGAACAATGAGGTGATGAGATATAAAGCGAGGCTAGTAGCACAAGGGTTCACGTAGAGACCCAGCATTGATTACAATAAAACCTATTCTCCGGTAATGAGTGGAATCACTTTATGATATTTAATATTATTGACAGTTCATAATCATCTATCTATGTACATGATGGATGTAATGACAACATATCTTTATGGGTCACTTGATTCAGACATATACGGAAGGTTCCTGATGAAATCCAAATTCTGAATCCAAACACAAATCGCAACATGTATTGTGTAAAGCTTCAAAGTCATTATATAGCTTAAAGTAGTTGGGATGAATGTGGTACAACTGATTGAATGAGTTCCTTCTTACGAAGGGATACACTAATAATGATAATTACCCATGTGTTTTCACTAAGAAATTTCCAACAGGATTTTGCATTATATCTGTATATATTGATGATTTAAATATCATTGGCACCCCAAAGGATATAGATGAAGCACGCAAAGAATTTGGGTAAGACCAAATATTTCTTAGGCTTATAGCTTGAGCACCTTCCCTCAGGAATTTTAGTGCATCAATCAGCCTATATCCAAAAAATATTGACTATTCAATATGAACAATATTATCCTTTCTAAACCCCGATGGTTGTTCATTCTCTAGAAATAGAGAAAGATCTATTTAGACCACATGATATGGGAGAAAAAGATACTGGGACCCGAGGTTCCATATCTTAGTATTATTGGAGCACTTATGTATCTTACAAATTGCACCAGGCCAGATATTGTATTTGCAGTGAACTTACTAGCTAGACAGTGCATATCTATCTCGCCGTCATTGGACAGGAGCAAAGGATATCCTCAGATATCTCAATGGCACAAAGGATCTTGGTTTATTCTTTAAGAAAAATCATGATCCCAATACGATTAGATACACGAATGTTGGTTACTTATCTGATCCCCATAATGGCAAATCCCAAACAGGATTTGTATTCCTACATGGAGGTACAACTAACTCATGGAAGTCTTCTAAGCAAACTCTGACAACAACCTCTACTCATCATTCCAAAATTATTGCACTATACGAGGCATCACATGAATGTGTATGGCTTCGCAGAATGATTAACCACGTACAACAGTCATGTGGTATTGGTTCAATAGAATCACTTACAATTATCTATGAAGATAATTCCGGTTGTGTTACACAGATGCAAACATGTTACATAAAGAGTAATGTCACTAAGCACATTGCCCTTAAGCTGTTTTATCCCCATGAATTATAAGAAAGCGGGGAAATAAACATCTTGCAAATCAAGTCATGTGCTCACTGACCTATTTACTAAGTCCTTACCAACATCTATGTTTCAGAAATTTGTACACGAGACTGGTATGCGACAACTAAGAAATTTGCAAGAATAGGGGGGGGGGACATCTCCTAGATGCTGACCTGTACCAGTATCATATTATACTCTTTTCTTTCACAAGTTTTACTCACAACGTTTCTTGTTAAAGTTTTTAATGATGTAATATTAACATAAGCATGTGTCATATTTTCTATTTTTCCCTTTGGGGTTTCTGTGGGAAATATTAAAGACACATATTGCCCTCACAACTCATCCATGATTTTTCCCTAAAAATGTTTTTATGTGAGTTATCCAAGAGGCAATACCAATAATATGTCGTCACATTTTCTCCTATTTTTTTCCACTAGGTTTTCACATGAGTTTTAGCAGCATATCACTTTATATTGCTCCTCACAATTTTCCTGAAAGGTTTTTGGGGAGTTATCTATATGCCGTATCTTCAATATTTTTTTCTCACTGGGGTTTTTAATGGGATACCAATGATATAGTAGTTTATTTAAGTCACAAACAAATATGTTATTTTCTCCTTATTTTTCCAATAAGGTTTAAAGGAGTTTTTATGCATATTTATACATACATATTTCTCAGATTTTTCCCATAGGATTTTTCGAGGAACCACAGCTTACAACTGCAATTGATCTCAAGGAAGATTCGATGAAGGGGGAGCGTCGTGAAAGTACAGTAACACGCATCTATCTATGGCCAACAGCCGTCTCTCCATAGTGGTGATCTCATCCGTCCATACGAGCAGTTAGGATTAGTGTTAGTGATTAGCAGTTAATCATGTTACGAAAGGGACATGTCCTTGGAGTTACAGGTAACTTTTCCTAAACGGTTGTGTCCATTTGACACACCCCTTCACATGTATATATTTCTAAGAGATCAATGAAACACAGACCGTTCTTCCAATCCTTGTTCATTTTACATTCACGCTTAACAGCTATAATATCTTGTGGCGCCCATATAATTTTGAGCAATTGAAGTCTGCCCAACAATTAAGAACCTTTTGGATTTCTATTCACGGAGGGATGCTAGTATATATGGAGGCATGCTGGATCAAAACATGATTTATGTATAGCTGAGCCGCATCATCCTGAGCATACGATGCGGCAATTTGGATTTGATCAGGTGGTGCCTTTTACTCCACTGGTTAGTCTACACACAAGAGAGGACATTGGAATTGCATATGCCTACTGGGAACACTTATTGCGTCCAGAGCAGCAAAAAAAACTATGTGATTCCCCTGACTCCCAACGCGACAAATCCTCAATATGGTGGGCTGTTTGGTGGAAAACATTTATACAACCATTTGTTCAAGTTTTGCAAACTCTCCGCTCTGGTTGTGCTTGTAGTCAGGTGCATTATGGGCACAAGAAGAAATATGCAGCAGAGTGTCGTATCCCCTTCACACTGTATATCATGATGATCTTTTTTTAGTGAGAGAAGTGCCTGTAGAGCGCCAGGACTCACAGCGTATTGCAGCAAGGGAGGCAGAATGCAAGGCTATTTTGATGTCATTGCTACGTGTCTACCTAGACGAAACAACTCATCAAGCCAGCCTATACCGGTAAGATCACATTTATTTTTTGCTATCTTTTGCTGCTACTTATTTTTGGTACAGATGGGTGCGCAATGGACGCCTACTTTGATTTTTGTTTCTATTAATCTACATGGTTTGTTTGGAAGTTTGGTTGTCATCTATATTGACAATGGATTATTATTCACCTTTCCAATTATGTGACACAATTTATTAGGTACGGTTAGATAAAGACGCCATTTGACACACTTTGATTTGTATCTTTTAGAAAATTGTTTATAGAGCAATAATGTAAATGAATGTGTAATATAAATAAATATAAATAGTCAAATTTGATTTAAAATTATCTACGATTCCCACAGCAACGCGCAGGGTGTCCTTCTAGTTACTATATTAAAATTATGCCACTCAAGCAGCCATTTTCTTGAAAATTAAACAATGCCTGATTTTCTAATGGGCTACAAATTATCCCAAAATAATAATAGTAATGATAATGCACATTTAGTCAGCCCAATTTCAGCAATTATGTCCTACAAACATCATGACTTATTTAAACACTACTGCTGAAAAACATTAAACAGTGAATAATGTACTGAAAAATAAAAAGCTCAAAAGATTTATTTTATAGCCCTAAAAGCCTAGTTACTCAGGGGTATTTTCTAATGGATTATGACACTTTTTTGTTTATTTTACGTGTGCCAAGCAAGCTAACCATAAGAGGCCACATTTGGCGTGGCTTGCTGAGCACGGCGTGGCTCCCTATTGGGCCTTGGCCGCGCATGATCTCCATTGCCGGCTTGCTAATGGCCTGTGCAATCTTCACTGTCAAATCAAGATCGATGGCTCACACGAGTCTGGCCTCGAACAAAACCGGTGACCCCAGAACCTAAACTCTAATCTCCATTTTTTTTTTCTCCCTCCGTTTTGCTTTTATCGCTCAGTCATCGAGTGACCGCTCAGTCAGGCAGGGAAGATGGCGGCACCAGCATGAGACCCTTCGCCAGTGGGCGTGCGCAGCCTAGCCACATGCGGCCTTCTCGAATGGCCTCACCTCGGCGCCCGTGAAGACGGTGCCAGCGCGATGCGCCTTCACCACCATGGCGCGCACATGCGCGCACACGGTGCTGCGAGCGTGACCCCGACAGTGAGCTTGATGCCACTTGGGAGGCGTAGGCGCAAGCGCAACGGACAGTGGAGTCAGTGTGCAGCCTCATCATGCCTCAACGATTCCACCGGCAGAAGGATGACGGCGACGCCATTGTGCCAGGCATGATGACAAGTGGAGTATATATTCCGCCGATTTATGTTGTAGCTCTTGAGATTTTTTTTTGGGAATTTGAGCGAAATTATATCTAGGTTTCAGGAAATTATAGAGAAAAACTTGAGTTCAACCAAAATCAATTTTCTCCCCTCTTTTCTACATGCTTATCCAAACCCTAGCCTCTTAGTGCGCGTTGATTTGGTGAGATTCATCATGGCCAGATGCTAATTGGCCATGGAGATCATTAGCTGAGGAAAAATTAAACGCTAATTTGGCTTAATTTGGGTAAAATTAGCACTAACATGTGATGAACCCGTGATGAATCATGGGGATTAACTAAACCTAGGCCCAAAACATGAAATCTAAACAACTGGAGCACAATATACTTAGGCATGATTAATTTAGGGCCTAATCGTGATAATCAAAGGATAGTTAATTAGGACTAACCATGAGCATTGGGGCACTAATTAGAGTAAACTAACCTCATAATTGACTTAATCCGAGGCATAATCCACACATTGGGGTTTCATGAACTAGATTAGTTGGCTATTGATGCCACGGTATTAGAGAATTAGGCGCCAAAACACAAGATCTATAATCTAGTTAATGTGAACACGTTGGTGGACTGAGAAACGAACCATAATCCCCGGACTACTCGGCCATCGGTAGATGCAGTACAGATCGTGGAGTGATCTGGCAGTGCCCTCCTCCGGAGGCTGGCCCTGTTTAGATCCTAAATTTTCTCCCAAATTTCACTATGCAAAAAGAAGATTCCCCGTCACATCAAAATGTTGGCACATGCATGGAGTACTAAATGTAGATAAAATTTAAAACTAATTGCACAGTTTTATTGTACTTTGCGAGACGAATATTTTGAACCTAATTAATCAATGTTTAGACAATTATTACTAAATAAAAACAAAATTGCTACGGTACCCGGGGCACTGTTCATGCCCGAATTCAGGTCCGAATTCGGACATCTAAACAGGCCCCTGGTGAGAAAGATGTCGATGACACCATATTTACCTGATAATCCTATCATTGTCAGACCAAATTCCATCAGGTCTTGACTGCAGGGGGGTGGATCCAGTAAAAAGGACATGGATGTACACATGTATACCAGATATTTTTTTTGAAAAAAAGGTAGTTAAGGCATCAATCAAATAATCAAATAGCTTTGGGTGCTCGGTTTCTCGCAGCAGGAAGGGAAGAGAAGGGGTGGAATACCTGGTGGCTGGTGGGTGCTCGTCGCTGGTGGTCGGAGCGACGAAGACCTCGGCACCTGGTGGCTGGTTCAGGGCTGCGGCGGCGGTCGCCCAGTCGTCTGTAGCCTGTAGTCTCAGTTGTAGCGAGGATCAAGGGCGCATGCTGGATCAAGGGCGGCGATAGCCTAGGCCGTGTTTAGATCCCTAATTTGAGGTGCCGAATCTGCACAGTGCGCATTAAATGTGCACTGTAGCAATTCGTTTGTATTTGGTAAAAATTGTCCAAACTTTGACTAATTAGGCTAAAAATGTTCGTCTCGCAAAGTACACCAAAACTGTGCAATTAGTTTTTAATTTCATCTACATTTAGTACTCCATGCATGTGCCGACATTTTGATATGATGGGAATCTTCTTTTTGCATAGTGAAATTTGGGGATGAAATTTGGGATCTAAACAAGGCCCTAGTTCGGACCTCCGGGCTCCGGGGTTGGTTAATGGGTCGAGGGGGCAGCACCCGCACGGCACGAGCTTCTTATGGGCCGTTTTCCCTGGCCGTTCCTTTTCCACCATTTCCTTTTTATTTTCTCGTTTCATGCTTTCTATGTTTTCTTCTTCATGATTACTCATTCATTCTCTTCATTGGGACATTGCCGATGGCTAATGGAAGTATGGCTTTAAATTGGTGGAACAATAATTATATTTATTGGAACACTGCAAATGAGCGCTCCATTTTTTTATTTTCAACGGACTTGCTAGCGCACCGACGTCTGATCCGGGGCGCTAGCGTGGACGGTGCTCAGTGCGCAAGAGAAGGAGCCCACATCGCCTATTTTTTCGTGCACCCAACCGCGTGGCCCCACACGCCTGTGCTCGGTTTCTCTGCGCCTACTCGATGGTGCCCAGCAGCGAGTCCGTGCCACCAGAATGTTATCCAGCAACTACAGCAGGTGGCTACGATAGGTGGGTCTCATTGCAATATGTGCAACACTAGATCTACTTTTGCAACACCTAGGTGACTTGCAACATATGTTTGAAAATAGCTGAAACACTTGCAATATACGTTTGATACACTTGCAAAACACTTGAAAAACACTTGAAAGTCACTCCAAACATACGCAATATCCAGATGAAACACTTGCAACAGACGTATGAAACACCTAAAACACTTGAAATATACACTTGCAACATGCATGTATATACAACATATAGATCTACTTTTGCAACATCCAGCTGAAAACATTTGCAACATATGTCTAATACAGATAAAACATTTGGAACATACACTTGAAACATACGTTATAGCCATTGCAACATGTGCAACGTCTCGATCTACTTTTGCAACATCAATATAAAACACTTGCAACATACCATTGATACACCTGAAAACACTTGAAACATATGTTTGCAACATACTTTTTCAACGCAAACATGTCCTTGTTGTTTTGACGAATGGAGGCTCGTTGGCGCGTGGAGGTCACCAGTGTGCTCGCCGGCAACACGGAACCAAGCAACGGTGCACCGAGGGCGGGTGTGGTGGCGGCACAGGCGGTGGTGTGCAGAGGACGGGTGGGTGGCGCTTGGAGGTCACCGGTGTGCATGCCGGCTGCGCGGAGCTCGTCGGCAATGTGGAGCTGGGCGGCGGTGCACAAGGGCCGGGTGGGGGTGGCACGGGCAATGGTGGTGCAGAGGGTGAGTGAGTGTAGCGCGGGTGGTGCAGAGAAGGGGTGGAGTGTCTGAACAACAGAAAATCGAGTTAGAGCATTTCCGAATTTTCAAACCTTCGTTTTCATAATGCCCATAATAAACCATGTACTACCTCCGTTTTCGTTTACCTGTCACCGAACTTTTATTGTAGCAATTTTGACCATACATTTTTTTTCTGTAAAAGATTTTTAGATACATCAAGTTTTCACATATATGATTCTTTATTGAACATACTTCATTAGTGTTATATACATTGAAATACCTAAAATTTTTTAGAAGAAAAAACAGGTGGTCAAATTTGCTACAGTAAAAAGTTGGTGACAAGTAAACGAAAATGGAGGGTGTAATAATTTCTAATAACCCCTGGATATAGCATAGATGTTTATAAACATTATTTTTTTTTCTGGGCAGGGCTTTAAAACGTTTTGACCGATGGAGGACCGGCAGAGAACCCAATGGATTCATCTATAGCTTTGTAATCCTACGGTTTAGTTTTTTGAAAGCACACCCCTGATGGGCTACCAAAATTTAAAGTCTTCTCCCAGTTTTTAGGCAACAACAATGTATTAAAAAATAGTCCATAAGTATTAAAGTATGTTTTACATCCTAACTAAAACATTGTGTAAGTCGTCCATAGAGAGGCAATAATAAAAGTCGTAAGCAGTAAACTATTCTTTCTTTTTCTCTCTTCTCTCTCCACATTCTTGGAGTTGTTGAGATTTGCTATAACTATTGCCCACTGCTATAAGCATCAAGTGTATGCTTCACATAGTCATGTGAGTGGAGGTTCTCTAATGGTCATGACGTGTGGAGGTTCTCTATAGGTTGTTACGTGGTGTACGTAATCGATATTCCTTTATGGCCTATTTAAATGAGTTAGGACTAACTATTAATTAGAGCTAAAAATTAGTCACAAAATAGCTCATGTCTGTGTTGGATACCCTAATATTTTTCATAGCGAGTTGAAAGTAAACTAAAGTACCCTTACTTCCTCATGCATTCCACCCACTCATTGTCTCTCCTCACTCATCCTTTTCGTTGAACTGGCTTCTCTATCGCATCTCTCTCCGGCACGGGCTGCCTCTTCCTAGAGGACACTCTTCTCCACCATCACCATTCTCCCACCCAACCACCAAACTTTGCACGCCATGTCAGGCCTTGCTACCACTGACACCTTAGCCCTTCTGCATTTCGGTGCCACACCGCCACTCATAGCGCGCCATTGCCTTGACGTGCGTCATCGTCCCAGCACCCTCCACCTTCCTGTGCCCAGACAAGAAAATCTACCTAAACAACTAAGTTCAATATGCTATGTGATATTAGGTTTAAATGTCCAACCACAAAGGAAATGACAACCATAAGAGTGTGAAGAAACCGATATAGTGCCAAACCTCATTGTTGCAAGGAAAAATTCTACTTAACCCCTAACTATTAGAGCAAAGCTAACAATACAGTTTGCTGCTGTTGGCTATATAAACATTTACAGCTCACTATTAGCCCACCCATATAGTAATGTCCTACTTTCTTCTCTCACAGAGTTTTTTTAAGCTCGTATATTAATCGACTATAACCTTACTGCCTGCTTCTCTCTCTCTCTCCTTCACTCTCTCATCCACATCTACATTAGCATAAAAGCCCACTCTCAGCCCCTTATTATACTTGCTCTTAGCGGTGAAGAGCGGTGCCCGTTGGGCCTATCAGTCAAAAGTTTGATAGGTGAGCGTTCAGTGACCGACTCCGGCGGTGCCAACAATCCAAGGTGCTTGGTCAACGTGTCAAGCACTGCGCGGTCAAAGTGCTTGGTGAATTTTCCATCTCCAATTTGAGGTCATCCATGACTCCCTCGACCCTTAGACGCCAGACATCGGACGACGTTGTCGCTGACTCCAACGGTTCTACTCACTAATATATGTCACAGATCTGCTCAAGGCGGAGAACCTTGAGGTCGATGATGCATTAGTCGAACTGGACGCTACGATCCTCACTAAGTGCCTCTAACTACCACCTCTCGAGGTCGGTGAGGCGGAGATTATCGATGTCGAGCGGGGAGAAGCGCTTGTCGAGCTCAGCCAAGAGGAACTTGTTGTTGGGATCCAGACACCTTCGATCTCTGAAGACAAGTGAAATGGGTGTGGGGAGGAGATTAATCTTGGGCCAAATGGCACTAATACTAGGATGTTAGCTACCTAATCGGAGGGAGAAGGAATATAGAGATTTTAGCTAGTTCGCCAATATAGAATTGACTAGATCACATTTGTGCGGAAGAAGAATAGAGTTTTGTTTATCTTACAAGTCCGAGTTTCCCATATCTTTTCCAGCTCCTAATACTTACAAGTCTGAGTATCCCCCTCTCTTTCACTTTCTAAGGGCAGCTCAAATGGTTACTTATGAGTAGCTCTAAACATATATTTTTATATTTTTTAATAGAAGAGAGAGAAAGCTAGTTCTTAAGCAAAAGCTAGTCTCATTCACATTTCAAGATTACATGAGGATGTCATGTGTGGTTATCCATGTTATGAACAATACGCTAAAAGTTAATATCGCTGTAGAAGTTATCTTAGAGCTAGTAATTAACTAGCTCGTACTATTAAGGGTGTCCTAATACATATATACTACTCTGGTCTAGGGTCGATTTTTAGGACGACACGCACAATCTAGACCCATCACCATTTTGTTACCAACTAATATTTCGTTGCTTCTCCTGACCCAATGTTGCTGCCTGCTCGGGACGCTATGTTAGACGTAAGGCCTGCTTGATTGCATGACAATTTTTTCCATGCCAATTTTAAAGCAAGTCAAAATGTGGTCACAATAATATTAAGGTGACTAATATTTTGGTAAGAGAACCAACGTTGGCACTTGGTTTGCTACCGACAAGAGAGAAAGATCTTGTCTTGCCAACTTTTGAAAGATATTGTCAAAATTTTGGCAGCAAACTAATTGCCAGCCAAATTTCTTAAACTCGCTCAAAATTTAGCTCGACAAAAATTGGCTTGCAACCAAGCATGCTCCTAATACCACGTCACAATAATTTTAGCTTTTCAGATATGTAATTTTGATTTTTTTTTGACCCGTCGGTAATTTACTGGTTTTTATTATTCTATATATACTGTACTGTACAGTATACGGAGGAGAGGTACAGTGCTCCTGACTTCTGAAAAAGAGTGAGGCCGTGTTTAGATCCCCAATTCGGGGGGCCGAATTTGCACATTGCGCACTGTAGCAATTCGTTTGTATTTGGTAAAAATTGTCCAAACTTTGACTAATTAGGCTCAAAATGTTCGTCTCGTAAAGTACAACAAAACTGTGCAATTAGTTTTTGATTTCATCTACATTTAGTACTCCATGTATGTGCCGGCATTTTGATGTGATGGGAATCTTCTTTTTGCATAGTGGAATTTGGGGTTGAAATTTGGGCCTCGTTTAGTTCAGAGAATTGGGGAGAAAAATACTGTATCAGAATTCCTGTAGCATTTCGTTTGTATTTGGTAAAAATTATCCAAATTTTGACTAACTAGGCTTAAAATATTCGTCTCGCAAAGTACAACAAAACTGTATAATTAGTTTTTGATTTTATCGACATTTAGTACTCTATGCATTTGCCGATATTTTGATATGACGGGGAATCTTCTTTTTGCATAGTGGAATTTGGGGGAGAATTGAGCGACTAAACAAGGGGTTGGGATCTAGCCCTTGTTTAGTCCACAATTCTCCCTCAAATTCCACTATGAAAAAGAAGATTCCCCGTCACATCAAAATGTCGGCAAATGCACGGAGTACTAAATGTTGATGAAATCAAAAACTAATTACACAGTTTTGTTGTACTTTGCGAGACGAACATTTTAAGCCTAGTTAGTCAAAATTTAGATAATTTTTACCCAATACAAACGAAATACTACAGAAATTCTGATACAATATTTTTCTCCCCTATCCTGTGAATTAAACGAGGCCCTAAACAAGGCCTGAGTCGGTCGCTGTCGTCGCTTTTCTGCAGCGCCCCTGCGCCGGAAAGGCCACGGTCGGCTCGTCAGAGTTTGAATCCTGCCTGGCCACTTTTGCGTCGCGCCTCCTCTCCGTTCAAAACTACTCCCTCCGTCCCATTGAAAGTGTCGTTGGAAAAGCGTGCCCCCCTCACAAACACGTTTCCCGGGCGACACTTTCAATGGGACGGAGGGAGTATTCGCGTTTCAGTCCACTCGTACCCTCTGCCCCTTCATTAATTGCTCCACCTCGCTGACGGAGCTCTGCTGCTGCCTTCAAGAAGCAGATGAGAAACAGAGAGGCCTTGTTTAGTTGCCGATTTGGGAGCCCAAATTCGGCACTGCGCGCTACAGTGTTCCTGTCGGAACACTGTAGCGCGTTTTGGTTTTTAGTGCAAAAAATTGTCTAAAAATTGATTAATTAGACTCAAAATGTTTGTCTCGTAAAGTACAACAAAATTGTATAATTAGTTTTTAATTTCATCTATATTTAGTACTCCATGCATTTACCGATATTTTGATGTGATGGAGAATCTTCTTTTTGCATAGTGAAATTTGGAGGGAGGAATTGGGAACTAAACAAGGGCAGAGAGGGAAAGCCCGTTGCTTTCGCTTCCGTTTTCTCAAAAAAAAACTCCGTCGAGAGAGAGGGAGAGAGGGGCGACTTGGAAGGACTCCACAAAGAGGGGAGCAACTCCGATCTGTGCGCCGGCAGCGAGTTTCCGACGAGGAGGAGGAGAGAGAAGCTGGGCAGGGGACAACTCACGGAGTTTAGAGAGAGAAAGCGGGTGCGAGGTCCATGCCCGCTTCCTCCGTTGCCGCGTGAGACGGCCGTAGGAGGAGTCCTGAAGCGAGATGACGGGGGTGGTGGTGGTGGTTTCCAGCGCGGGGTGTAAGGGCGGCGCCGGCGGGGGGAAGAGGGCCGCCGCCGCCGGCCGAGGTGGCGGGGAGGAGGAGCGGCGGCGGCGGGCGGCGGTGCTGGAGCTGCTGCTCGCGGCCGTCCGGCGCTCCGTTGTGGCGTGCCGTGTGGAGCGCGGGGCCGCCGGAGCCGGGTGGCCTGCGAGGGATGAAGAGGAGGAGGACGACGCGGCGGTGGTGCTCGGGGAGATGGAGATCGGCTGGCCGACGAACGTCCGCCACGTCGCTCACGTCACATTCGACCGCTTCCACGGCTTCCTCGGCCTCCCCAGCGAGTTCGAGGATGAGATGCCCTGCCGCGTGCCCAGCGCCAGGTGAGCAACCGCCGCCACCACCTCCCCTTCACCTTTCTTCTGTCCTGCATCACCATAAAGATTCAAAATGGAACCTTCCGTGGAAAATTTCGGTTCTGGGGCTAGTGAAAATTTTGATTTTCTGAAGGATGAGTTCATGATTTTGAGTGCTCCCAATTTGGAGCAGGTCCTTGATCTGAGGATGCTGTTCCGTCAGTGTTCAGATAACTAGAGCAACTTCAGTTTATGCAGCTATATGCTTGGATCTGCACAGTGCCAGAGCAACTCTGTTTTTCACAGGCTTAATGAGAACCTGTCACTGAGTTCAATTGATGCATTCCGTTCCTGTTCCTTATGCACTGTATTAAGCAGCACTTTTGTGCAATTACAGCAACGTTGGCACTCATCCAATGGAATTTTTATTCCTGAATCACACACTGTAACAAGTCTGAATTTGTGTAACGACTCTGAATTTGTGTTGGCCCGTATCCTGAGATTTGCTAGTTGAACCCTTCATTCCACGACTTATGAATTCATCAAGCTCGTTCTCTTTTGTTTTCTCCAGCGCCAGCGTTTTCGGTGTCTCAGCTGAATCAATGCAATGCACGTATGATGGCAAGGGAAATTCAGTCCCCACGATATTGCTTCTCATGCAGGAGAGGCTGTATGCCCAGGAGGGGCTGAAGGTGATCCTACATGAATCTATGAATGTTTGTCATGTGTCATGAATCTGATTTTTTCACATTGAATTGCTAAAATTTCATTTGCAGGCTGAGGGTATCTTTCGCATTAATCCGGAGAATGACCAAGAGGAGCACGTGAGGGACCAGCTGAACAAAGGAGTTGTACCTGAGGACATTGATGTTCACTGCTTGGCCAGCCTGATTAAGGTAGGGCATCTGTCAGCTTGAAACAACCATGAAACTATGTTTCAGCTACAATGTAACTCACTACTTTAACTGATTTTGGACATACATAACACTCGACACCAATTCCATGAAATAAGAGAAATGAAACTTATGTACGTTTGAATTGGACAGGCATGGTTCAGGGAACTTCCAGAAGGTGTCCTCGATGGCCTCTCCCCTGAGCAAGTGCTTCAATGCAATTCTGAAGGGGAGTTCCTTGAGCTTGTGACGATGTTGCGCCCCACTCAGGCAGCACTCCTCAATTGGGCTGTCGAGCTAATGTCTGATGTCGTCGAAGAAGAGGAGCTCAACAAGATGAATGCTAGGAACATAGCCATGGTGTTTGCCCCCAACATGACACAGGTAATTTCCATTGGACTATTCTTGCAGGATAGGAGGTGATCTATATGTTCATGTACTTCCCATACAACAAAAGCGCGAGCAATCCATAGATCTCCATAACTTCAACAGCTAAATTTACCTTTTTGTTCTATGTTAGATGTCAGATCCATTGACAGCCCTGATGCATGCCGTCCAAGTCATGAACTTTCTCAAGACACTGATCTTGAGGACGCTTCGGGAGCGTGATGATGCAGCCACCGGAGAGTACACACCATACTCATCTCCAGCATCATCCAGTCAGCATGATGACGTCGAATGCTGCTATGGCAGTGAGCAGGACATGGACAGGAGCTGTGAGCTGAGTGACATGCACAGCCAGATCAGCAAGTCTGGGCGACATGCAGACTATCTAGTCCGCTACAACACCTGTTTCGACAGTGAACAAGAAGTTGACGACAATCTGAGTGAAGTCGAAGAAGGTTTCTTGCGTAGGTTGGAGCGTGGTCTTGAAGCAGACAGACCAGAGGAAAGCACAAGAGAGCACTGTGAAATAATCTCAGAGGTAATGGCCGTGGAGGATGCTGAGCTGAAAGCTGAAACCAAAGCAGTGGAGAAGGGCATACAGAATGAAGAGGTTGCAGAACAGCTACAATGATGGATGATGGAAGTTCTGTGTTTTCAGGCAGTAAATCTTGTGATTGTAACTACTGAGCACTGACCAATGGACTTTATCCAACACCTGGTTGAATGTATTGCTCCGGTGTATGATGTAAACTTGGCTTATCCTTTGGATGCATGCTGCCCCTTTGCTACCTGGGACTATTCATGGAAATGGTCATTATGTGCAGGCTCATCGGTAATATTGTGTCGTCTAATTTTCATGTGATCAGTTAATATATTTTCTCCTCAGAGTATTGCGATATTGGAGTTAATTGCAACAAGTGGAGGATACGATAGTATCAGTTACAGCAAAATGATAACCCACTTTTCACCAGCTTGTTTGGTTTCTTGAAACTGAATTATTGAAATCTAACGCCGATGATATTTTCTTTTCCGCTTCACTAGGTTTAAAAGATAAAACCAATAACGTCTGGATTTATAACAGAACATGTCAGTTCGAACTTTGAACAAAGAAGTGACAATGTAAACCTGATAAGAACGCCAGTAATATATATTTTATCACCATGTCAAATATCCAAGCACAGCAACATCAGACTAACACCGTTTATCATAAAATAAAAACAAATAAAAGTACCATTACACTGTCATCCCAGTTAATTTTGCCCATGTAAGAATACATCATCATTGCAAATATCCAAGCCGCAGCAACATCAGACAACTACATTTAAGAATATATCATCCCAGATAATTTTTGCCCATGTAAGAATATACCATCATGGCAAATATGTTCAGCAACATTAGTTTAACTACATTTATCAGAAAATAAATAAAAGTACTATTACACTGTCATCCCAGTTAATCTTGCCCATGTAAGAATACTAGAGTATTATTAGATAGCAGTTTCATGCTCTCTATCTGGTTAGTGCCACAACTTAGTACAGAAACCAGTTCTTAGCCTCTTACTGGTAACAATATCTTCAAAGGAATCCAAAAGCTGCGCAGCCAAACTACTGGGTTCATCGATGAGGGTGCGGATGAAGGTGATAACAACTCTCCGCTCCTGCTCTGTCGATCTCAAACTGAACCAGGTTAGAAATTTCATCCTGAAATCCTTCTCAATGAGGCCGGAACATTCCAAACAACGTATAATCCTCACACAGTACTCATAGTTGTCATCTAACTGGCCTAACTTTGGGGCGAAGAGCCTAGCTGCACGGGCCACCAAATTGCTGTCATCAACACAGGTCTCCTGCTCCAAATCTGATGCCTGCTTGCGACTCTGAGACCGGGATTCCATGGCTGGTGCATCCCCTACATGCCCCTCCGCACAAGTTTCAGAGTCACCACAACCATTCGACTTTGTGAATGCATTCTTCCCAGAACTACAGCCGTTCTCATTCTGGCAGCACTCTGTTGGCATGACTACCTCTGCATTTAGGTCTGGGACTGACGTCTCATTGAGATCGAGCTTGCGGGAGGCACCATGTGGAACCTGGTCCTTATCTGGTATCACAGAATCACTCTGATCACATGAATCTTCAATCTCATCTTTACACAATGCACTGGGGTAACCATTCTCCTCAGTTTGTGCTTTTCGGAATACATTACCCAGCTGACGCACTTGGAAGCCTAATGACCTAACATTTTGCCTCTTACCAGCTCTCTTGGCAGAAGATGAGCAACCTTCTGCTCCGTGCTCTGTGTTCTTATGAATAATTTCCACACTCTTGGTAAAGATCTTTGATTCAGAATGGCCCAGTTCACCATCCTCAGTAAATGAAATAATACGGAAGGAATACTCTGTGCAGGGCTGCAGATTGGATATAAGAATCCTTCTTTGGTCTTTGGGGAAAACAGCAGGCTCCCCTGTGTAAGGCGCTTCTCTGCTATTCCAGTACCAGAGTTTATAGCCTTTGATATTATGATACTGCGAGGAAACAGCTTCCTTGAGAACCAACACCAAAGATGAAGCTGTAATATCTTCAAATTTAAACCTGCAGGCAGATGGGAGTGTATCTGCAGGGCAAAAAGAATTACACTAGGTTTGTCAAATTTGCAAATTGCAGAGTGGAACTGAAAGATGTAAACTTTACAAGATTGAAATAATTTACCATTTTGTTTTGTTCCAGATTGAATGTTTGAACTAAGCCACTCATCAGCCTTCTCAATTGCTAAAGAGCAAAGTTTCTGCACATCAGCAGCAACAGGCAGCCGGCCTACAATACCACGAGCCATCTTGGATGACGTACCATCAAGGGGGCCAACTTCACTTTCCAACTTTGCTTTTGCATCCTCTACGATCTGATGCAACTCTTTAAAACGAGTTGTGCCATCCAAAAGTCTATGACTCAGATATATGCGGGAACAGAGATTATCAACTCTACGAGCATCTTTAGCAACTACCAGCTGCCTCTTCCAGAACCTGCTCAAAATATTCAAAGACACAGTTAGATCCAAAAATAACAAAGAATGTTTGCCAAAACAAGAAAAGAAAAAAGTGACAGGAATAACAGTTAAACATAGCAGAGATCATATATGCAAATAATGCTGCAAGTAACTACAGATACGAAATATCATTCTGATGAATGGTTCAACCAATATTTTGAGAGCAACAAGGTTCACCAATATGAAGTAGAATATATAATTTAAAACCAACCAAGTCAATGAGGGGTCAAGAATGATAAGATAGGTAAAAGAACATATGGAGGTTACAGTGGCCAGCAATGCTTCATGTAGCATGACTACTTACAAACAAGCCATAAATACTTACAAACAAACCATATATAAAACTTTTTCCAACTGAAATTAAGATAATTCCCCAAGGTAGATGTAAATCACTCACCCAAGTATTCCAATAACCTTGCCACATGCAGCACAGCAGTAGTTACCATCAAGCTGTATAGATTGTCCAAGTTCTATGCATCCTGCCTTTCGGTGCTTGAGTGCGCACTTAATGTGGCAGGATGATCCACAGCAATCCTGATCACCAGTCTCTGATGAGCATACCAGCCAAAGGCTAGGATCTTTGTTATCATCAAAACCATGGCAAATACAACATGAACACCTCTTACAAAATGCATTATCTGAGTTGAAGACAGCTTTGCACGCTGAATTTATGCATATCCTTGTGCTAGGAGGCTTTGTGTCTTGAGACATTCCATTTTCACATAGTTGAAAAAGATGGTCCCCCTTTGTCGGCTGCTTTTTCAGAGCTGGACTGCCAGTAAAGCTTGGATTATTATTGTTATTTGAGGAGACTTTCTTTGAATCAATGTTCTTGCACCTCTTTACGGTCACTGTTTTTGGTATTTCTTCCACCAATTTGCATTTTGAAATGCCAGGTTCTTTCTTTTCTGTGTTAACACTAGCATCATTTGACTCTTGTTCTGGTAAAGAACTCAATGATTCCTGGGCATTTTCTGAAATGGTGTTGCTGTCATCAGCAAGCCTATTTTCTTCAGGTGCACTTGCAGCATTACAAACATTTGTTATCACTGCAGAAGAAGGGGATCATGTTCAGGTATTAGTCATCCAAGGAAATGTGTACAACACAGTGAAATGATGCTGACCCAAGTCGAAAGTAACTCAGGTGCTGAAAAAAAAAATCAAGTGTTGCAGGCACATTAATTAGGCTTAATCCAGGCCACATGAAGGGAGTGTTAAGATGACCTCGCCAAAGAAAAGAAACCAAAGCTTAATGACATTTTAATGAACTGACAGGCATTTGACAAAATACTACTGGGTTGCTGGTATGCAGCTGAACGTTGCATGATATCAGATTAATCCCAAAAGCCTGATGCTAATGACACTTATTTGTATTCATATGCACTCTCTCTGTGCCTCCATCCACCACACAAGCCAGAACAACATTTGAGCAGTGACTCATTGCAGCATTAAATTAAAAGTATGGAAAATTGAATAGCGTTTGGTAAATGTTTGAAAACATATATTAAAAAAACAAATATTACCACAGAATTTTCAGTTCTGAAACTGCAGAGGGCCATGATCCTGACATGGGTCATGGTTCCACGTGTGAGACATCTGATGGCATTTTTCAAAACCATGAACTTCACATTGTCATTCATCAACGTTCTAGGATCTAACCCTAAGGAAAACAATAAAGGTTTCTACATGTTTCCCTGCCTTAAGCAGGACTTGAAGGCCTTCATAGGTCAACTTCACAGAAGGACAAGCTATTTGGAGTCAAGGATACCAATTTGATCTCAACAAAGCACCAACCAATGAATAGTTGATTTTTGAGAATAAGCAACACCCAATGAACTAATTCACATATCAAACTTCCTAGATCCATATGCCGATTAAACCAACAAAAGATGGTTTAAAGTACATTGACCGAACCATTATTAACATTTCAACAATACATTCCTTCGAGTCCAACATAGATTTAAATACACATTATTTGAGGAGGGTTCCTTTTGATTAAAGAAGATGCCATCTGAATTTCTCTGGAAACATTCTCAACAAATGCGACTATTAATTGCTTACTGGCAGTGGATCTAGAACAACATGTACAGAATCAAACTGAGCAAATATAGGCCTCAGAGAGTATTCTTAAAAAGAAAGCATCACATAAATAAGCGGCTATCAGTACTACCCATAGGTAGATGCACAGCAACATGGTGTCACAACACAGGAGTACAGGACCCACAGATCATATGACGGAACAAGAATAAAATCAAACTATATTGGACGATGCATAGACTAGGTTAGTGCTCCACAGAAGCAGTAGACAAACCCATCCACAGCCGACTGGATGGATCAAATAGAAGGAAAGATTCAGGTTTGATTGTTCACGGCGAAGAAGAGACACCATGCAGAAAATTCGAACAATCCAAGCGAGTTAGGGCTTACCGGCAGATCTGAATGGATCCCCACTCAGTGCCATCCTGGCAGAGGAAATGGGGCAAGGAGGAACACCTGCCAAGTGAATGAGTGAGAGGGGGGGAGGGGGGATGGATGCCGTCAGGGAGGAGGCTATGAAGGTGTGCTCCAGTGGAAGGGGGCGCCGCCAGCCACCGAAAGGTTCTTTTTTCCCCCTTTGGTTGAGAAAATAGGAAGGGTCGAGTCACGCAAATCCCTGCTATTTAAATAGTTGATGCCTACTCATTTGTGCCGAGATCTATCACAAGGTCCTGTTTTGATCTGATGACAGCTAACTTTCCAATACCATGATTTGACAACTTCGGCCAGATATATTATCAGTTGATATGATGTTAAAAATTAGGGTATGGTGTCCATTTGCTTTGGCTCTATGATTTATTGTTACAGCCAGCGTACAAAATCAATTGGGCTGCACAGAATTTGTAAACCCAATTTATTGAAGTTGGACTTTTCCCCATAATTTAGTACTGTTTAATTTTTATTAGTTTAGCACCAAAATCCAACAATTTAAACCAAACCAAATACCAGGATACCCAAGCAGCAAGACAATTTCTTTGGGAAACCTAGATTCCAATAATATTTAGTAAAGAAAATAGAGTCAAACTTTTGTCATATCTATTATTTGTGAATGCATCAAGGTTGTAAAACATCTCATAGGGAGCTCTTACGCCTCAAAACTTGCTTCACAAAAAATTGATTTGCTGCTGCCGCACACTAAACTCAGAACATTGGATCACGGATATTGATGCATGTGTTGCTGCCAAATCATGAGCCATCCAGTAGAAATCTTTAGCGCAGATAACCATTTGAATCTGATCCCTTTATGTAAAAAAAAAAATCCCCTTTTTCTAGGTTACCAAATAGTTACCTGGAACTACTTATAAAGTTGTATAAAGCATGTAGACATGGAAGCTTTAGCTTGTACACATTCAAAGCCCATGTGTCTCAATTGGAAGTTGAGAAACTTCCTTAATTCCTTTTAATAGCAAAAAGAGAAAAGCGCACTACATTGTATTGACCATTTCAGGTGGAAAGTTTAGTCTTTTCACAGTTTCCCTACTAAAATGCGAGATAGCACGAACTGAACCAGTAAAAGCAGCAAATAAACCATTGCAAAAAGTGGAGCTCGAAGAGAGTACTAGTGTGGAAAAACAATAGATGCCGCTTTTAAAACCCTCTGGATCCTCCATGTAAAATTTGACACCAAATTAGCCAACCTCAATGGCAGGGGCGTTAGAGGGGGGCGTGCAAGATCAAACTGAGTGAATTGTATGATCAATTGAGGGCAAGAAACCAAGAGTAAGAACCAGAGTAATTGTATGATCAATTGAGGGCAAGAAACCAAGAAAAAGAACCAGAGTAATAATTATCTAGTGAGTAAATGGATACGAGTATGACGAAGTAGCAGCACAGCTAACCGACAACGTATTATGACAGCTAAGCGAATCGAGCCATGGATGACGTAACGAACATGCTCAGCAGCAAGCAAGCAAACAAATCCAACCCCGCACAAGTTGGGGGGTTCGGTCGATCGCACACAGGGCATAAAGCGCAGGCCGCCCCGCGACGCGGCGGGCGGGCGGGCGGGCGAGCGAGGTGAGGGGGCTTACCGGCGAGCTCCGGCGCGTCCCCGCCCGACGCCGCCATCCCGGCGGCCGACGGGTGGGGTCGGAGGATGGGACGGACTCGCCTGCCAAGGGAGCGAGCGTGGTGGGAAGACGGGCCGACGGCCGAAGCAGTCCCGTCGAGGCGGGCGGGCGGCGGAACGGAGGCTAGCGGGGCGTAGCGTCGGCGGCGGAGAGGGGGTTCCGCCAAGGGTTCGGGTTTGCTCGATCGAGCGAGCGAGCGAGCGGTGCTGTGCTGCGCCGCGTAACGGGAAACGACGTCCCAAGTTGGCAACTTGGTTTCGGTCAGATTCTTTTGCTCTTTTTCCTCCTCTTTTTTTTTTCCCCACCATGGATTTTTTGTGCGCACGAGAGATAAATCTGACCGAGATTTACTGTCGGAAATTGTGATGCAATGCACGAGGTAGAATTTGCTCGAGAAATGTTAGGCGATTTTGCTCCCTTTTTTCCTTTTTCTTTCCTTTTCCATTCCACTCTCTCCTAAAGAAAGAAGACCAGGTTTAGTTACGCGGAATTGTAGGGTCATTCTTTTCTAGAGTTTTTCTTTTTAAGGTGGAATAATCATTTTAGTCCCTTGGTATCATCAGTTTCACCAATAAACTTTGTTTCACTTGTCAAAGCTTATTTGTAGGCTTAATTTTATCCTAGAACTATCAAAACGTCCGTTTTAATTATCAAAATTTACATTTTAGGCTCCATTTCATTTGTGAATTATTAGAGTGCATTTTACTTCTTAAACTTTTCTTTTCATCTCAATTCTGTCCCTCATCCTATGTGGAATGCCACACGATCACGCCTGCTCAGCACCAGCACTGCCTGAAATTAGAGACAAAAAGTTTTAGAATAAAACGTTATTACTGGATGATCTAAAACCTCTTTAGCGGACATTAATAACTATAATACATTATTTTAAATGTTACCTTGTAATGATATCATTATATACCTACTACTACATCGTTTTGTGGGAGCAATTACGTATAAACACTCTTTAATACATTGAGAATACATTGTTGAGTTAGAGCAACAGCAGATCCAAAATATTTTCCTTAGCTGTTTCTAGCGTCTAACCAATTGAAATTAAAAATAAATATGTTTTCTCCATGAGCTAAATATTTAGTTATTTAAATGAAAAAACAAAATAATAATTGAACAGTATGATGTCCGAATTAGAGACAGATTCTAATAAGTTGATTATTTATATTCGAGGATTTGAGATCTATACTTATATGCATTTTGAAATATATGGATATAAATATCAAAAGTGTGCTATCTGATTCGACGAAGGATGACGTCAGGGGCACTAATACTTAAGGATGATTGTCTATCTCAAATCATGAGTGGTTTTGGAGATGACCAAGCAGCAAGCGTGACATTGCGGCGTGGTAAAGATGACCAAGCAGCAAGAGCGTGACATTGCGGCGCTCTACATAGGACGAGGAACAACATTGAGCTAAAAAGAAAAGTTCAAGAACTAAAATATGTTTTGGTAGTTCATGGACGGAATTGAACTCAAAATACAATGTTTAAGGACTAAAACGGTAACTCGATAGTTTTAGGATAAAACTAAGTCTGAAAGAAAAAAATTGAGGATTCAAATAGTCATATTTAGGATGAAACCGCCTTTATTTAATATTAGGTTCGAGGAGGGCCGACCGACCTAGGGGGTTGCTTGACCTCTCCCTAAGTCCTCTGCTATCCATCCAACTGTCGTTACCTCATGTATGTCTCAGATGCATTCCCTCTGTTGGTGACCCTACTAAGCACTACTCATGCAATTGGCAGGGGCATCCCTTCCAAGTGAGATCCATATTGTTCCTTGGACTCAACTGACATTCATCCCACGCTTCTGAGCAGTCCTAGATGTGTTACCTTGCATGTGACCACTGAGGAATAGAAGACTTGCCATGCTAGGGTCGGTCGATCCATCCCTTGGGCCACTTTGGTCAAATTTCATCTAGTGATGTTTCTACCCAAATAAACACAACTAGTAGAAGGCATGCATTAGATTAAGCCACGTAGCTATGGGGTATCTTATGAAAAAATGAGTTCAGGGCCAACAACAAGAACTTGCCCCAGGTTGGACATTTGCTCGTCCTGAGGAAAGCTTGGGAATTAAAGATAAAAGATTGAACAAGAACTAAAGTGATTTTAACCCACAGCTTCGCAAGATATAAAGCTAGCATAAATATTATTCCAAGATACCCTCATACCTATAGGGTTTGAAGTGGCTATAATGCTTGCCTTTAGTGGTTGAGGAATGGAATAGCTCGATTGAAAACATAGCTTCCCTCCTCTTTTCAAGCATGCTTACAATTTTGATATATTTCAAAAAGAAATATCTAGCTCACTATACTCCTCAAGTAGTACTCATAGGTCACTCAAGTGGTTATTGTACATCGATGCCAATGGACAATGGACATTCTCTTTCACTACAACTAGGGATGAAAATGGATCGGATACGGACGGATATCGCTGATATCATATTTGTTTTCGTATTTCTGCTCAGATTCGGATTCGAATACGGATAGTATCAACCATGCCGGATAAGATACAATTGGATATCGACATCATAAATATGCGATTTGGGTATTCGAATACGGATACGATATCGGATATTGAATATCCGGACTCGGATACGGACAGATCTAAACCTCTCTAAACGGATTCGGTCTCGAATACGGTTGGAAAATATCCGTACCGTTTTCATCCCTGACTACAACCAATAGGCTTATGCGGCGCTCAGTTGGGGATAAAGAAGGCTTATGTATATTGTGCATATTTTTGAGCCAAAGATTATTCCTATAGAAGATTGTGCCTTGTCTTGTTATGACCATCGGAGTAGAAATGTTCAGGGTGAGAGATAGAATGGACTCACGCTCAAGGATGTGTTAAACACAAGTAGAGGGCTTGTGTTTGATAGATATATATAGTCTAGAATTGATGAGCTCCTTATCTATACTATAAGGGACCAATCAAAACAACGCTCGGTACACCCCATGTCACGTCCCCCACTGAGATATGTTTTCCTTTGTGTACCTCAATTTGTACACCTAGCAAACTAACATCGTTAAAATCAATGGCTCACAGATCTTCCCCGTAGGCTTCACCATGATCCAACGGATAGGGGCACTCTGAGGCTTCAACGCTCGGCCCCGATGCGCCTCGCCCGCCCGCGCATGTCTCCATGCAATCGCTCCCATCTATTCCTTCCTTTCGTCACTCCTCAATTCCTGTCCCGTGACTCCTCAATTCCCAATCCACAAAAATCTCCAAATCTTCCTCGCCGAAAATCACTGGAACTTCCGCTTCTTCAGCAGCTCCTGCCCGTTCGTCTAAGTAGCCATGTCGGGCCGCAGCAAGGGAGGCAAGGGTGGCCTAGCCGCCTGGGCAAGGGCGGCGCCCAGCGCCACCGGAAGGTGCTCCGCGACAACATCCAGGACATCACGAAGCCGGCGATCCGGAGGCTGCCGAGGAGGGACGGCGTGAAGCGCATCTCCGGGGCTGATCTACGAGGAGACCCGCGGCGTGCTCAAGATCTTCCTCGAGAACGTCATCCGCGACGCCATCACCTACATGGAGATGGAGCATGCCCGCCGCAAGACCGTAACCGCCAAGGACATCGTCTACGCACTCGCTCAAGCACCAGGGCCGCACCCTCTACGGCTTTGGCGGCTGAGCCTGCCTCTGTCCGCGTCCTCTGACCGCGTGGTGGTGGTCAGGCGCTAGCTACGGTTCCTGGTGGATTTAGGGCTGCTCTACGGATGAGAATTTGATTTGAGTGATTTCCATTTATTCTCTGTAGAGTTGGCTGTTCTGTTGTGCTGTTTGTGAAAAGCTGTAACTTTCAGAAATGGTCTACTGCGGTTTAATTCAGAGCATCCTTTTCTGATCAGGTACAGAGATTCTTCTCTTCAGTTCTTAAGTTTAGCAGCTCTGTAAATTGTTCTGTTCTGCAGCACATTAGTCCATTTGCAGTATGTTCTGGTCATCTCGGCAGGGAGCAATAATGATGGGAGATAAAAGCAGCATCTCAATCATTAGGTAAGCAGGTAAGTTGTACTCCCTCCGTCCAATAAATATTTGCACGTTTGGGATTCAAAAATTTTCCCGAAATAAGTGAACACTTTCTCTGACTGCAACAGGCAGCAAAGCACAGTGTACTTGCAGGCGTGTGAACCAGCTGGAAACCGACGGAAGGTTACAGGATACGGATGCTCTCTCGTCCACTCATTCTCCACCCCCTTTTGGTGCACAGGCACACTGAGCTTCTCGTCCACACACTTATCCCTGGACTGTATCAAAAGAAAAGAAAAGAAACCAAAGATATCTACCCGAGGCTCTCGAGATATCTCCTCAGCACCGCCCGCACCTGTGCATGCTCACTCTTTCCCCTTCCCTTCCCATCCCCACGCATGCACCATGCCGCCATCGCACGGAGTCTCCAGCAGCCACCTATGCAGAGGGCGACTGCAGCAGCGACGGACTGGCGTGGTGGGCGAGCACGCGCGGTGGGCGCGCACCCGCGGCAGCGGCGCCGATTGCTCGAACGCTCGACGACATGGGCAAGGGCACCACGGCGGCCAGCGGGAGCCACGGTAACGCCGCAGGTGCGCGCGGGCTGCAAGAGCTCGTCCTCATCGGCGTGGAAGATGGAGGCGAGGTCTAGCGGCTGTTGCGGCCGAAGCGTGCTCGTGAGGAGGAGCCGAGGCGGCGGCAGCGAGTGGCCGAGGTCGGACATGGCTACAACGTCACATGCTGGGCGAGCTCGACCAAGACAGCGGCTTCCGCTTGGCTGCCGGTGTGCGTTGGATGTGTGGGTTGAGCTTGAGCATGTGAGGGCGTGAAGGTGGCCCTGGTGGAGAAGGAGATATTTTACAGGGGCATTACTGTCATTTTGTCTTTGTCTTGGTTTTTGTGCCCATTCCCAGAAGTGCAAATATTTGTTGGACGGAGGGAGTAGCACCTTGCTACTGTCAGTCTGTCACCATTGTCCAAATAATCATTACTTGCCAGCATAGTTTAATTTGCATTACCTTATTAATTTAGTAATCCTATGCTAGACTTGAAACTTGCGTTGAGGCATTTTAGGAGGGCTGTTGTCATTACCAACTTGAAGCTGACAGCACAAACCTGGAGATCAACCTTGAAGGTATGGTCCCTCTCCATGCACTAACCTGTTAGTTTACTGAATGTTGCTGCTTCTCAGTTCTGACTTATTGAATGTGTTGTTGCAAGTCTCAAACCTACTACTGATTTTTTGTGTGTGTGTGGGATCAAATTAATCTCTTTTGGGTTTCATCTCTAGCCTACCCCAACTTGCTTGGGACAAAAGGCTATGTTGTTGTTGTTGGATCAAATTAATGAACTGAGCCATATCTTGCATTCTCAAATTGTTGACACCTTGTGCTTGTAGGATCCAAAAGAAGCACCTGCAAAAAGAGTTGTGTAATCTTCTCTGTTTTTAGATGCTGTAGTTGACAATCAGAATGTGTCATTTTTTGATGTTGTAGGATTAAAATTCTGCTTTTCTTAGCCCAACCATGCATGCAGCCAACGTTGATCATTCGGGGGGGAGGAGGATCAGGTTTTTCCTATGGAGCTGGCGCAGGAGGTCAGTTTGGTGCTTCCCGCTGATTATAAATGGCAGGGTGATGTATCAAACATATTATCTATTGCTAAATTGCAATTTGATATTCCTCATGAATCAGGGAGAGTTCTAGATTAGTAGTCATAAAAACGCTGGGCATGCAGCCAATCTAGAGAAGTCCGAAGAGGTGTGCAAGAGCATAATTGACTATTTTCAGGAAACGGCTTCAAGTGCTTCAATCGGGGGAAGGGTAGGCAATGGTTGTGATGCTTCCAATTTAATAAGAATAAAAAGGTTATCACAAAAAGAATTATATAAGGTGATTATATTGATCTCCTTGTGCAAGCAGGTGCTCGGAAATGGCCCGCATACATCACGGCACGCCTCGAAACATATGATCCTCTAATCTTTGTCTCATTATGCCTATTTGCAGCAAGGAACTTTGGAGATAGAATTTGTTAACGCAAATGACCATGACAAACCGATACAATAGGTTTGAGTTGACCTTACAGATGGTGACGTGGATTACAGTTCTGAATGCATTGGAAATGTTTTAGTTATGAGGTGGAATGCTGCCAAAAGGTAAGCATTTCCATTGCAACATCTTGAATGTTGTTGCTTATGTCTGAATTGTACCACATAGTCACATATTTAAGTTTGGGATGCAGACCCGTAGGGCTGGGGAACCTCTGTCATTGTTGGTGTAGCTGCTTCTGGCCTGGCCATTCCAGCTCATGATTGGCCATGTCTGGAAGGGAACAAGATTGTACTGCATCATCATGAACACTTGTCAAATCAAGTTTTTTATTTTACCGAAAGCGTTAAAGTTCATAGACTTTGTCCAGCAATTAATCAAATTATACGTATGCTTAAAGTTGTAATCGTATTTCACAGATCTTTGAATGTGACATTTTATTTTTTATTGAAAAATATCTTACATAAATAATAGGGTTTTATGCTGCTTGAGTGCATGACTATTGTATTTTGTACAAGAAGCATGATCCATTCCAACTTCGAAACTGTTAGTTTATACAATGCCTTGTCGTATTAGCAAAACACTGAACTTTTAGTGCTAGAATTAACTTTAGATTTAATGTGACCCGTAGCGTTAGCATGGGCAATATACTAGTTCTGAAGAAAGATCCCATTCCTTGGAACGTGTGGACATTTGAGATAATGGTTCTCATCCCTCTCCTTTTTTTTTCTTTTTCTCGCTTCCTTTTTTCTTTTGTGTGTTCTCTTTTTCCTTTCTTTTTTAGACAGCTCTCCATGCCAATGTTTTGCAAGGTATTTTTGAAGGAGAAAAGGGAAAAATGGGTGGAGCATTTTTATTCTAATAGACCATACGAGTCCATGGGTTCAAGGATACATGAAGAAAACGAACTATGGTTTATAAGTGATCCATAATTGCAGGGCACATCGTCTTCCCATCAAAATTGTCCCTAGGAGGCTTTCCTTGTGAAAATTCTTAGGAAAAACATTCTTCTACCTTTTTGCATCTTTCCCCTAGGGTTTCATCCCTAAGGAAACCGGTTGATGCCAGTAGTGAATATAGATGTGTGAATCCAATGTGGGATTCAACAACACTGTGTATGGGAAGGCGCATTCGAAAAGTTACATGAAGGAAAATGATTGATGTTTGAACGGCACTATGTTAGCTGAATAAAACTAAACTAGTTTATCTACTAGAGAGACATTCTCTACTTCTTTTCCCTACTAGCGACTCACCTGAGAGAAAGAGGGGGAGTGAGTAGAGGTGGTGCTACGGTTTTGGCGGCTAAACTTATAGGAAAGCTAAATATCTCTTATATTTTATGGAAGGGCTAGCGCCCGGAAGTCTCGCCGTAGGACTCGTCCGGTCATTGCTCCCAAGCCCGCATCATGCTCATTCGCAGCCTCGCACCTCGCTAGCCGATGTGGCCTAAGAACGCATGCCATCCCCATCCCGCAGGCCGACACTGGCCCTGCTCCTCCATCGCTGCCCTACGCCCAACTTGAGCACCTGGAAGGGGAAGGACCTAGATGGCCGGGCCCAGGGTTCAAAATTTCGGCGAAATTCGGTAATTTCGGTGGTGGCCGAAAGAAAACTCCGAAATTTTATAATACTCTAATACATGTGATGTATAACTCTAGACTTGTATTTCTCTATTGATTATATTGTATATTCTTCTATTCAATAGATGTGTAGTCATAAAGCATACTAATATTTATTTAGATCTAAACTTTTTTAGAAACAACATATTTCATGTCCTAATCTCTAAAAAAAATCGGCGAAATTTCAGCCGAATTTCGCGAAATTCGGTAATTTCGGTGGTAACCGAAATTTTTGCGATAACGAAATTAAAATCCTTGGCCGAGCCAGACCTCGAGGCATTCACACGTGTGCTACCGCTGAAGGGTCAAGATGGCGGACTAGAGGGGGGTGAATAGTCCTTTCTAAAACTTAATCGCGTAGGCTAATCAAAACAAGTGCGGAATTAAAACTATTGGTTTAGCCAAGACTACATCCCTCTATCTAAATTCTCTAGCACCTTGCAAAGATCCTAATTAAGCAACTTAGGTGCCAAGCTTAGCAAGAGCTCACCTAATCAATTCTAGAGCAAGGTCACACAAAGCTAAGCACTAGTACTTTGCCAACCGAGGGAGCTCCTACACAACTAGTGAAGCAAAAGCATAAAGCCCCTAAGCTCACTAGCAATGCTCAAAAACAAGGCAACCAATGTCAAATTAGAGAGCGCAAATTACTTAGCTACACAAACTAAACAATGTGACTAACAAGGTTACACAAACCAAATTAGTCACGCAACGGGAGCTACTTCTATGCTGCACAAGCAAGAATATGATTAGCAAGCTACACAAGCTAACTAATTACAAGAGCAACTACATAAGCACAATGTATAAGAAAGTAAATACAAGCTTGTGTTAGAAAATGCAAACCAACGGAATGAACAAGGTTGACACGATGATTTTTATCCCGAGGTTCACGTGTTTGCCAACATGCTAGTCCTCATCGAGACAAGCTCCAAGGTTGCTGTCGGTCCTCTTGCTAGTGGAGACCCGCAAGTCACACTCTCCCACGTGGAGTGCTTACCACAAGCTCTAGCACTTGACCCGGTCGGACCACTTATCGCCCTTCGCGTCTCGCTTTACTAGAGTTGCTCTTCGCGGCTCCCGCGGGACGAGCACAATGCCCCTCACAAAGCTCTTCTCCGGAGCACCGCACAATCTCCTTGCGGGCTTCGACTGAGACCACCATCAAGTCGTCTAGGAGGTGGCAACCTCCAAGAGTAACAAGCCCATCGGCTTGCAACACGAACACCTAGTGCCACTCGATGCAACCTCACGATGCAATCGCACTAGAATCACTCACTCGCTTATTGATTCGCAATCTAGCAAGCACAAGTGAGTTGGAGGCTTCTCAAACCAAGCACACATAAGGGCAACACATCCCCAAGGTGCTCAACTATAGCCAAGGCCGGCCACCACTTCTATTTATAAGCCCACGGTCAAATAGAGCCGTTACCCCTTCACTGGGCAATTTTTGGTGTGACCGGACGCGTAGGTCATACTGACCGGACGTGCCCGGCTAGCGTCCGGTCACTCCTGGCCGTCCATGTGGCGCTCGCGTTCAACGTCAAACGCCTGATCTCAACGGTCACCTGCCATGCGCCAACGGTCAAGACCGACCGGATACGCAGGTGCAACGTACCTGACGCACGGCCAGTGTCTGATCGCTCACACACACGCACTCACGAAGCCTGACTGGACGCGCCGCTCGCTTGACGCACCGGACGCTACAGGAGCTGCGTCCGGTCGTTTCCAATAAGGGTCCAGAGAGCAAAATTATCGATCGGACGTGTCAGGTGGAGGGCGATCGGATGCACCTCAGCGTCCGGTCAACACTTCGAGTTTCACTGCTCTCGCACGCTACTGACATCACTCGGACCGGACGCTGACGCACTGTGTTTGGTCGCTTGCACCTGACGCGCAGGTGCGCGCGCTACAACTTCGCTCGTGGCTTGAACTGACTGGACGCGACCTTAGCGTCCGGTTGATTCAACCACCGCGTCTGGTCAACAGAAAATGGCCATTTCACTTCCACGAATTCACTGAATCCTGCCAAGCTTGCCACGCCATCTCTACCGCTCAAACTCCACCTCTTTCGCACATGTGCCAACACCACTAAGTGTACACCACCATGTGCATGTGTGCTAACATTTTCATAATCATTTTTCAAGGAGTTAGCCACTCAACTTGCCACGCCACTCGATCCTAGCGACGATGCAAAGTTAGATCACTTGAGTGGCACTAGATAACCGATATGCAAATAAGTTTGCCCCTCTTGATAGTATGGCCATCTATCCTAAACCCGGTCATGCACTTCTCTACACAACCTTTGACCGGTGAAATGAAATGCCCTAGGTTATACCTTTGCCTCGCGCATTCCATTCCATCTCCTTCAATGTTGATGCAACACATGCACCAACCAATCACCAAATGATATGATCCACTTCATATCATCACGTGACAGTATTGATTCATCGATCTTGACCTTACTTGCTCTTCACTGTTGCGTCAGTCCATCAGCGCCAAGTCTTGCTCAAGCTTCACCATCACACATGGTCTCTTGCTTCAAAGCCTCCGACTTGCCCTTCACACTTGCAACCGGTCCGTCAAGCCAAGCCTCATCTTGATCTTCTCCACCTTGATCACATGACTCAATGTCATGTCTCATATGTAATAAGCTCCACCATCATCACATGTGCAAGCTTTGCAACATCTCCAAGCCATTTCCACCTCAATGGCATATATTGCTCATACACATGTACCTGTGGACTAATCACCTGTGTATCTTACATAAATACAATTAGTCCACCTAAGTTGTCACTCAATTACCAAAACCAAACAAGGATCTTTCAACAGCCACGGCCGGTCGGCGATGCCTCCCTTTTCCTGACCACTAGGGAAAAGGAGGACGGTCCATCGCCAAGCTGCTCACCTCACTGGCCGCGTTGGAGGTGGAGGAGCACGCCGACCGCGCGAGCGCCGCGGGCGCGTCTAGGCGGGAGCTAGCGTTGCTGGAGTCCAACATCGACACCAGGTTGAAGGCCATGATGTACTACTATGCTAAGATGGAGAGTAGTTTTGATGCCACCACGGAGTCCGAGGCCATCACTAGGTCCACGCACTCTAGGCTCCCGTTTTATCTCATCTCCCCTGCAACATCGCTCCACCATTGCAACATATGGAGTATAAGTTTGAAACATAACAGTATAGTCATTGCAACATATGTGACATTCAGATCTACTTTTGCAATATTTAGATGAAACACTTGCAACAATTGGATAAAACAATTGCAACATACATCTGAAACATTTAGAAACCATACACTTGCGCAACATTCGTCTAAAAACAGCTAAAATTTTTGAAACATACACTTGCAACATACGTGTGTAGCCATTGCAACATGTGCAACATCTCGATCTACTTTTGCAACATCCAAATGAAACACATGCAACGTCTAGATAAAACACCTGAAACACTTGTCACCTTACTACTTGAGTGAATGGAAGCTTGGCGCATGGAGGTCACTGGTGTAGAGATCGCAGGCAAACGGAGTTAGCGGCAACACATAGAGGGCGGGTTGGTGGCAGCGGCAATGATGACGCAGAGAGGGCAGGCTATGGGGGGCAGCGGCAGTGGCACGAAGGGTGGGGTGGGTGCGGTGGCGGCGGCGATGACAACAACACGACGCAGATGGTGGGTGCGGATGGCAGTGGTGGCGTGGAGGTTGGGGATGGAGGCAGCGGCGATGATGCAAAGGGTGAGTTGAGCAATGGCGGCAGCATGAGGAGCAATAGTATGCGGGCACAGGGGGCACGCATGAGCCTGTAACACCCAAAATTTGCATGGATTAAAAAAAATAGTCTGAATTGATTTAATTATGCAATTGATTGTGCATATTTAACGTAGGGAAATAATTAAAATTAAAATGCAATATAAGGTTAGGAACATGTTTACATTTTCATGCTGGTGCATTTGTTTTACTATGTGGAGTGGTTTTTGTCTGAAGTTTAACAGATTTAAATTTGTTTTAGAAATGTATATTGGAAAACTGGAAAAAAATTAAAAGAAGAAATTCCCTGTTTCCTTATTCCTTCCTTGTTTTCGGCCCGGTGGTCCAGTTGGCCTAGCGTCGGCCTGCTCCCTCCTTTCTTTTGCTTTGGGCCGAGGAGCTGGCTTCCTCCTCAACGCTCTCGCGCGTGGGCCGGCCCAGCTGATGCCGTTGCGGGCGCGTCCTCCTTACTCTCTGTCTCACTGACGTCCGGGGTCCACATGTCAGTGCGTCTCCATCCTCGCGCAGTGAACGAGCCGGGGTCGAGTTCACCGAACCGAACTCGAATCCAACCCGGAACTAAGGGATTTCTTTCCTTGTTTAGCACGAATAGCCCCTATAAGAGTCGCCGCCTCCCTACTTGCTACCTTTTTCCATCTTCGAGTTGCTGCAGCCTTGCATCGAGCCCTCGCAACACCGCCTAAACCTAAGTGCCGCCGTCGGGGTCAATTCCGCCAATCTTCTCCTTCATTGCCCTCGTAAGTTGTTCTTGGTTTTCATTTTGAACTCTAGAATGTTTCGGTGTCCTCAATTTGATTTGTTTTGCCCACTTCAAGTCGAATCCATGAGCAGGGACGCTACCGTCCGCTCTAACGAGTCACGCACCGCCTTCACCGTGCCCGCGCCCCCATCTTCTTCGCAGGTAAGCTCGTCTCGAGCTCCTGGTTCGAATGGTGCCGGCTGTATCTCCTAAGGTGACCAGAATCACCGATTCGGCTATTTCGGCAAGCCGCCAGCCATGGCGCCGCCGTGCGAGCTCTAATCCCGACGTCGAGCCGCCGTTTTCCCCCTCGATTAACCACCGCCGTCCAAATCCAGATCTACGGCACAAATTAGAAGATACCCCTTCGCGGGGCAAAATTTTTAAAGAGCCCCTGAGTTTTTCTGGATTAGAACCCGCAGTCCTATAGCGTACTCCAAAAATACGCTTTCTTCTTTAGAAAACGTAATCTCCACCGGGTTAAATGAAATATGTTTCATATGTTTCAAAGTGATGTTTCAAAACTTTAAATGTTTGTATCTTGCTCGTTTTAACTCCGATTTGACCCGTTCAAGTTGTGTTAGGTTCGTATTCGCGAGCTCTACATGTTAGTGCTACTGTACAGTAAGTTTGTAGTATTTAAATTTTGATATTGTATTAAAGTAATTATTTAGCTATAGGAAATCTTAGTAAATTCATAACTTTCACGTTTCAACTCCATTTTTCGTGATCTTTACGTCTGTGTGATCGTAGCAACGTGTAGAATAGTTTTATAAAACTTTTATACTGTTTTGCTACTGTTGATGTACTGTTCTAATTACATCTCTTTGTTTGCTTCGTGTATGGTTGCTCAAATGATTATGTGTTGATGCTTGGTGATCGAGTGTAGACGGTGAGCAGTTTCTTAACGATCAGGAGTATTACTTCGAGCTAGACTAGTAGTACTATTAGGAAAGCTTTGATCAAGGCAAGTATAACATGGGACCATCCTTGTTGTCCTATTCACTATAATTATCATATATATGCATGTGTCCACCTTGACAACCGTAGAGATTATAACTTAGGTGTTGTTATCCTGATTTCTTTGACACCTGTGAGATTTGCATTGGGTAGCTATTGCTAGTGCTTAATTCATGAACAATGATCTTGTAATTTGACTAATGAGTTATGCAACCAACTATTAAAGATGATTTTATCAGTGTTGAAAGGGGGCTAGAGTAAGGGGTTATATTGTTGCTCTAGTTACTCTCCATAAGGACTTATCTGTAAGCATTATCTGGGATTGACACTACAACTGTGAGGGCTATATGGCTCTGGCTTTAGTTGTTCAAGAGACCTTTTCTAGCTTGTTAGTGGTTACCTTAAATGACGTAAGAATAGCTTGCCACGTTGGGTGTAGGACAACCTCTAGTCTTATGAGTATAGCCGCGAAGGACGTGTGCCATTTGAAAAGGGGTTTCGTACATCTGCCTGCCGAGTGAATCTAATGACCCTAACTTGTTAGACGAACTTTTGAATGACTTTATATGGTTTCTGGTATTTTGGGAATGGCCTTCCCAAGCATTTGGAAATCATAACTCACAGTGAAAGTGTACACCTCTACATAGAGTTTAATAAACTGGTATACTAGCCATGCTCACGGACACGAGCGGCCTTAGGTATTCTTACAGAATAAATGATCACCATTATTATGACATGTTTAATTACTGTTGATGTTATATTGCTCATGTTAACAGCTATTTTATTATTCTTATTACAATTGATCGTATGTTCATTAATGGGATGTGGTATACCTTGATGCTACTTAATCGCTAAATAAATGATGAATTAAAGCTAAACACAGTCAAACAGTGTCTAGTCTTTTGTGCCTCATGAACCCTATGTTATACTTGTTGAGTACGACATGTGCTCACCCTTGCTATTTCCATCACAACAGATGAAGAGTATGGTGATGATTACCGCAATGAGTACTAGGTTTGGTGTCAACCAGTGAACCGTGTCCCTGTGTTTGGAGCTTCTGTCAGAGATTTGTTATTAGTAGTTACTCTTTTATGTATGAGACTATGTGATAAGTATTCATTTGCTATGTAATAAGCACTGTGATGATACTATGTAATTTGTCAACTTATGTGTGTGACTGTTTCCTGGAGCGCACATAAGTCTTTTATGCATCATATTTTTGTCCTTAAAAATGGGTGTGACAGAGCCAGCTTGTGTGTGTAGAGCCTTGTGCTAGAGCAGGAGTAGCAACACGAGCAGGAATAGGATTTGAGAGATGATGTGTGAGGAGCAAATGTGTGGACAGAAACAAGCGGTGAAAATTTGTGGTGTATGTGTCCGATTTTTCGGCGAAACTGTATATGCCGTGGCGGGTGAGGGGAGCAAGCCAATGGCCCGGTCTGCAGGCCCAACTAGGAGCGTCCGGACGCCCGTGGTGGAACATTATCATATATTTTAAGGAGGAAGTAAGACGCACGATATTGTTATTAGTCCAATAATCCAATAATAACTGATCGCGTAACAATAGCCATATTTATACACTTTAGGAGAGACTAGTGAATATGCACGTGCGACACGCACGTGTCAAAAAAATACATCACAAGAGGTTAAGTACACAATATTATATTAAATTATCTTTATTATTTTTAAAAATAACCAAATAGCTAATAAACAGGATTGACGACAACTTTGGCGAGGGGATTTCAAGAGGTCACAAAAACTTATTTGGTATTTATTTTCATATATAGTACAATAGGATACACCATGTACCTTGACAAAAATATTTATTTTCTGTAGCTAAAACTTGTGCTCAACAAAAGCAATGTTGCTACTTAGATTATTGAGTAAGGACCATCAATTAATAAGTCATAACGAAAAGGAACATACATCATTTATACTACATGAATAATCATTTCAGTCATAACGAAAAGGAACATACATCATTTATATAAACACTACTTTATAAGCAGGTTAAATCTTTGCTAACAAAGGATCATATAATCTATCTTCCAAGAGATGTAGAAGAAACATTTTTGCAGGGAAGATTCTCGCCCTGCATGTTTTTTTTTTGAAAAATGTCCCAACATAAGCTCCACATTATTTGATCTTTAAAACAACTGAATAACACCAAAGCGCTCTGAGAAACCTGCAAATAGATAGGTCACAAAAGAATTTATACAAGATTGATCTTGATTCAAATGATCATGAACAAAATAGTGCATCCCAATTTTGTTGAACGAAACAAGCTATCACAAATACTACATGAATAATCATTTCAGTCATAACGAAAAGGAACATACATCATTTATATAAACACTACTTTATAAGCAGGTTAAATCTTTGCTAACAAAGGATCATATAATCTATCTTCCAAGAGATGTAGAAGAAACATTTTTGCAGGGAAGATTCTCGCCCTGCATGTTTTTTTTTTTGAAAAATGTCCCAACATAAGCTCCACATTATTTGATCTTTAAAACAACTGAATAACACCAAAGCGCTCTGAGAAACCTGCAAATAGATAGGTCACAAAAGAATTTATACAAGATTGATCTTGATTCAAATGATCATGAACAAAATAGTGCATCCCAATTTTGTTGAACGAAACAAGCTATCACAAATACTCCGAAATGAAAAAAAAGGTCTCCCATTAAAGAATAGAAAAAAACCATGCATGAAGTCTACCTTTCTAGCACATACATATGGACTGTTCTCAACAAGCTGGATATGATGGTGTGGCAATCTAATTTGCTGCCAACACCAAAATGATCATTTATATTCATAGGGTTAAAATAAACGATTGGCCATATATGAACTATTGACTGAAGCTAAATTGGAAATGAAACGAACTTGTGTTTATTTTGTCTGCAAAAAGAGGAGGTAGTTAGTTCACTCAGTCTCAATAGTCAATACAGTTAAACAGATACCTTACAGTAATAGAAGTGAACTCAATCTTGCCATTCAGAAAAGAGACATGACTTGCTAGTACATTTTATTTCCTAGGATTACCACTTTTTCAAAATTTCCAATAGCCAGTAGTGGTTAATTTAATAGTACAAATGAGAAAATTGTGATGCCTCATCTAGTTTAAACTAAAAAAAATGCCTACTATTTTTCTCTAGGTAAATATGTGCATTACGGGGGTGTGAAGAAAAATGCTTTAAATATAGATATGAAGAAATAAGGCTTCACACTTTGGAATTATTAAATATACGACCAACAAGAGGACTAAAATTTTTCGAGAAAAAAAAGGGGACTAATAAAACCGCAAACACTGTAGGAGCAGAGTGCCATCCATGGCAGGTGCATCGATGGACTTTCTCATACATTAGTTGCATCCAGCATATGCCAGATCACAATGCAAGAGTACAGTGCAATAGTAGGCAAGAGCACAAGGTTTAAATCTGTCAATAGAAAAGTAGCAGAGGACAAAATGTTTATAGAAGGTTCTAAATTTCTAGAAAGTGGTGAGAAACAGAGACCATACTTCACGCTTTCTGCTTTATTTCAGTGAACTATATATTGGCAGTGGCACTCATAATAAACCAATCAAACAGTTCATGCAATAAAAATGAATAAATCATGCCTGAAACTTAAAGCATAAATAAGTACCATTTGATGTGATTCGGGAATAGCAGTGGTCACCGCAGCGCGCAGGCTTCCAGGAGAGAATGCATGTTTCAGTTCTTTTTTTCATGCGTAAAGATGTCTAGCTTTACCCCTAAGAATTAGATTAATTTTTAAACATGATTAAAGAGAGTTTTCTTGCCTAAATCAATTGGTCCATACTTTTAACAATGAGATTATATATCTCAGGGTGCCGAATCAAGAAACAATTAGCAATCGGCTTATTTGAGATCCATTTTCGTGTTCTGTTAGAGTAAAATGCAAATCCCCAAATTCAAGAAACCTCAAGTATGATTAGCTGATCCATTAGTTTGGATACCGGGAGTACAGCTCACAGGAAGGGGATGGGACTAACATGAGACCTGAGATGCAAATCATTAAAAAAAAAAGAAGAAAGAAGAAGAATCCCCAAACCGTATTCTCAATGAGCAGCCATGAGATTGGTCGCCGCCATCTGAGATGTGGCCGTGCAACCATCGCGCCTACACCATGCGCGCATCAGTGATGCCGCCGTGCTAATCTCCGGCCGCCGTGCTGCCATGCTGTGCGTTGCGCTCGGCACCGCCGGTGTCTCCATGAACTTGATCTTGATGTCACGGAGAAGAAGAGGGCGCCGCCCATGGTCACTGCTGTGCATGACAGCCTGCCCTCCATTGCCTTGATCACGCGGCTGGCCATGAGCGACGCCACCAGCCCGGCCACGTACAACGAGTCAGCGACGACGTGAAGGCCGTCAGTGTCTGGCTGTCGTAGATGCATGCAAGTCTGCGATTCCCGATGGCGCTGACTGTTGTTGCTGCCCTGTTACTCGACCGCCACCACGCCCCGGATTGTGCTCAGGGCCGCACGACGCTCGTTTCGTCCCCTGGCTCCACTGGATGCGTTGCTCGAAGAGAGAAACGCACGAGAGGAGGGCAGTTGCGTGCCCAGAGGCCGGCGGTCGCGTCAACGTTGTAGGGGAGGGGCGATGCCGGAGTGCATCCTTCGTCCGACGGGAGGGGTCACGGGGAGGGAGTGGTTGGCGGTGTGGCCTTGCGGAGGCAGAGGCACGCGCGGGTATGGGGGTGGGAGATGGACAGCGCGGTGCCGAGGTGACGAACGCGATGCCGCGGAGGAGGAAACCGCCTAGGAAGAACCGCCGTGGGTATACGCGGGGGGTAAGGAGTCGCTCGGTGAAAAAAAATATGGCCACAGAAGGGAAGACGTAAGATCTTACATGTAAGATTTTACTACGGACCCACTGCAGATTAACAGCAACCATTAAATTTGAAGAGATTGAGCCATCAATGGTTTAGATATCACGTGTGTAAGAATTTTTTGGGTGAAAATTATTTTCAATTTCTTTGCTTCTTTACAGTATAGACTAGCAAATATGCCCGTGCGTTGCAACGGGAGAAAAAAAGCTACTGAATGTTCATGAAAAACGATATGATAAATATGACATCCATAATATAAGTTAATATTAGCAATAATTTAGCATGCCCTATAAAGTTTGTGTTCTATTTCGTTTATGGATCAGATTACACAATATACTTGAGTGCCCTACTCTAACTCATGCGTGCATTGCATTGGCGTGCGAGAGATGGTGAAACATAGAAACACTTTGCATTCAAATTCGTTTTTTTGGATGAGAATTCACATCAGATTGCTATAGGAAACAAAATATGTGTCTTGCAGGGAAAATAGAAAATTAATATGTTATCTATTATACTCTATTTTTGACAAAAATATTTTATATATTGCCATTATTTTTCTTATATTTTTCTTGCAGTGAAAATAGAATACCTGCATGTTAAAAAAATAGAAATAGAAAATGCGCCAATGGAAACCCGTGCATGATGTATGGTTGTACGCATGTGGAAAGGAATCAACAATCCAAAACGGAATCGAGTGTAAATAGATTCCTCTTTTGATCCAAAGTAAGCTAAATAAGAATCCTAACCTAAATAGAAAAAGATACAAATAGAAAATAGACAAAATCTTACCTTATTTTTTCTTACCCTAATATTAAACCACAAATAGTTTTTTTGGTTTTGGTCCTTTTTATTTTCTCTTTTTCGTTTTTTGGCCATCTTTTATTTTTCTTTGGTTTCTTGGTTTTGGCACGTCTCCTCTCACGGCGTGCGTCCAATTTTCTTTATGCACCTCCTTTGCCCATAGCTCGTGTCCTATTTGTGTTGGGTTTTCTGTTTTAGTTTGGGACATACTTCGTCGTGTCCTTTCCAATTTTCGAGGTTTTTTTTGTCATGGCACACATTATAATTTCTTATATTATATTTTTTCCATAAATGTAAATAAAATTTAAAGCCTACCAAGTAAAGAAAAAAATTCAGAACTCTAGCCACGGAGGGGAATAAGGACAATCTGGATTAGAATTAGAATTTGTAGCTATTCAGGTGTCTAAGAGATACATATGTCATATTGCATATAAAATAGGAGGATGATAGGACTAACAAAGATAGTTTTCAGATTTACAGAGTTAGTTAGGAGGGCCATGCCAAAAAATAGTGGGAAGAAATTTTACGTCTTTATTATTAGATATAGATATAGATATTGATATAGAAAAAATAAGGTGTAGAAAAAAGTTCATGGCCAATGGACTCTAAGTGGAACTGGAAAAACAGAAATAAAGAAAGACATCAAAACATGAAAAGGACTCTAAACGGAACAAAGTTCATGGCCGACAGACTCTAACCAAATTAAAAAAAAACAAAATAAAAAAGACATCAAAACAGGAAAGGACTCCAACGGAAACTTGAAAAAAAACGGTTTGGGAAGCCAATTCTATTCGGACTGTGAAATTAAACTCGGACTTTATGTCCTAATATAATTTGAGTCTTATTTTTGGTTTAATAATAGTTCTTGTATCTCATTTTTATTTTTTATTAAATTAAAATATTTTCCTGCCCCTTCAGTCCGTTGCGAGCTGCACCTGTGTCCAATTTGTGTCCTATTTTTGGTTTAATAATAGTTCTTATATCTCATTTTTTATTTTTTATTAAAATATTTCCTGCCCCTTCTGCCGTTGCGAGCTGCACCTAATCCCTATTTTTTCTCTTCCCTTGTTTACCATTAGAGTTGTCTTGTACTAATATTTTTTTCCTGAAAAGGAAAAAGCACATATGAAACCGGACTCCCTATAGAGCATAGAAAAAAGCCAAATCTATATGAAAAAAAAGTCGGACACGGTCTGCTAAAGGAAAAAAAAAGTAACAATCGCATTGGAAAAAAGAAATAGTCATAGACTCCGTGACGGTGATGGACTCCGAATTCCAGACGTGGAGAGAATTTTTTTTAAAAAAAAAGGAATAACATAGAAGGAAAATACTTATTTGGCAACTTATGAGTCCGGATCACGTACATGACCCAATATGTTTTGTAATCGGACTCTGCATTGCGCTAGACAAGAGCTATTCTAACACATATGACATGGTTTATATATATAAGTCTAGACAAAAAAGCTCTCCAATGTCCGGTAGTTAGGAGGAGGTAGTCGGAAAAAAAAGATGGACGAAAAAATAGCCTAAAATTTTGCCTCTTTATTAATATACTAGCAAAATTGCTCGTGCGTTGCAACGGGAGTAATAGTATTTATCGGCCCAAACTAAAAAAATAATGTCAGAATACACAATCAAAATCCAATATAATTATGTTGCATGTATAGGAAAAACAAACTGCCACTATGATTTAAGGCCTTGTTCGCTTGTCTTATAATCCGTATTTTCAGCTTGTTTTTTTTAGCCGGAACAGTATTTTTCTCTCACAACAAATCAGCGAACAATACTTTCAGCCATGACTTTTCAGCGAAGCGAGCGGGCTCTAAATGTATTAGTATCGGGTGTTGGTTTAGTTAGCTTGGTCCCATCTTCTACGATGTTTCTATTAGTGTGCTAGTGAGCCTTTTATAACAAAATTATTTATTTAGATCTAATTTATTTTCTCCTCTCCCAATTTGAATCCCTCGTCAAGGCATCTTGATCCGCTCGGTTTAGATGAAACCAATTTGATTTCAGACGTTGATATCCATATCGATTTAGAGGTTGTTTGGTACAGTTGCTCCAGTTTTTACACTGTACAACCACTATTATAGCACACGCAAGCCAAAGCTAGAGAAGCAATAGGCACTGTGGCTTCGTTGGCTCCTTCTCTCCCATAATTCATTTTTCATCTTAAGACTCGGAATGGCTCCACGCTACTACTTCATCCCATTTTCACCATACTCACGAGTAGTTAGGGAGAGCTAGACAAAAAAAAGTTAAAGACAAATTTTAGCTCCTTAATAGTAGGTATAGATATATAGGTTAGCTAAAATAGAATCCAATATTCATGATTTAGCCATTATCTAAAATAAAATCTTCTAAAAACATGAGTACTCCAACAACCTTTATATTTTTTTTTTCATTTTTTATATTCAAAACTTACCACGTCATCTATGTGTTTTGTTTTTGATCCAAACTCCGCAACCACGTGAATCATGTTCGTCTTCCTCCAGCCGATGACCTCGAAAAGCATCATGCCGAAGCTATAGCACCGCTCGGTGATCAGCGTCGTGCCAACATGGATCATCTTGGGCGCCGTGTTGCCGAAGGTGCCATGCGCCGTGCATGGAGGCGGGCGTGGCCGCCCGGCCAGCTGAGCAGTGGGCTGTGCGATCCCAGTCTATAAGCAGTTGTCTGCCCGGTAGCGCTGCTGACGACGCCATGAACTACTGCTCCGTGACTTTGTTCTCCATGTGCTCATGCACAACCTTGACAGCGATGTCGAGGCCATATTGGGGGAGCTGAGTGTGCCCTTGTAGACGACGCTAAAGCCTCCATGCCAATCTTAGAGGACCTGCGTTGCCGCTGCATGTCCATCTCGATGACGATCGATGTGCTGCGAGGTGAACCGGATGGCCAGGATGGATTTCTCGTCATTGTAGTTGGGGATCCTGTCAATGGTGGTATTCCGTATCATGGAGTCACGCAAGGATGGCCTCAGCTCCATCGTAGCTGCCCCCACGCTGGTGGTGGTGGCCTTTAAGTTGATGTACGGGAGAAAAAACATAGGCCTAGGCATGGGAAGATCTTTGGCCGCATAGGGAACCGGTGAATCGGCATGGGTGGCCGCATTGGCGAGCGGTGTCCGCTAGCTTTATATGGCGACTGGTTTTGATGGGATAGAGTGAGCATTGGTTATTTTGCAATCCCAATATACATTATTTGTTGGAACCTATTCTGTGCTTCTTAGATTATTATTAGGAATAGCATCTCTTTTAGAGTCGCTCCCGGATTTTCTTTTCTTCACATTTCGTGTTTTGTCCGTTTGGTCAATTAATGCAATGTCGAGTTTGCTCTCTTTCTGCCTGTGTTGGATTCAGCCTTCAGAAATAGTTCTTTATCTAATTTCCATATATAAAACAGAGGGCTGACCCGATACGTTTTGGAAACGGACTCTATATTGCGCTAAACAAGAGCGTTATGTCCAATTTTATGTTGGATTCAACCTTTAGAAATAGTTCTTTATTTAATTTCTATATATAAAATAGAGGAGTGATCCAATACATTTTGGAATCGGACTCAACCTTTAGAAATAGTTTTTTTATTCAATTTTCATATATAAAACAGAGGGCTGACCCAATACGTTTTGGAATCGGACTCTGTATTGCGTTGAAAAAGAGCTATTCTGACTTGTTGAGCACGAGTTATATATATAAGTCTGGACCGAAAAAACTCTCCATCGTTCAGTAGTTAAAGAGAGATGGACCAAAAAATGGATGGACGAAAAAAAAGAACCTGAAATTTTACCTCTTTATTATTAGGGATATATATATAGGTTAGTATAGCAATTCTTATTACCTGACGGGAATTTGGCCCTTTTCTTGGCGTGGAATACCTGTACCACGTCGCACTGGACTCTAGGGGAGAGAGAGACCAGACTCTCTAGCAGTTTATTTCCATGTACATGGAGTATATATCGGTGTGCTTCCTTCGGGGATAAGAAATTTACCTAGGAAATTTATCTAGGGTTCCATCCATATATGCGGTGCGCTTCCTTCGGGGCTAAGAAATTTTCCTACATTGGAAATTTATCTAGGGTTCCATCCATATATGCGCTAGATGGAGAACTCTTGGTTAGGAGGAAAGTTACGTAATCAACAGCACCTTGTCTTGTTTCTCTAGTCTTATCTATCATCTACTAATAAGGTGCAAATCAGCACCCATGTAACATGCCATATCAACGAAACTGCTTTTAAAACCACCTTAGAATGATTTTTAATACTTTAAAGGATATAGAATACTCTCTCCATCCTAAAAAGGTGATGTTATGTGATTTGAAATTTGTTCCAGAAAAAATAATGTTCTGAGCTTGAGATACGTTTTTGGCCTACAGGAGAATCAGTTGCATGCGCATTTAATTTCCTTAACGGAACGCATCCGGCCAGCGTAGTCTGATTGCTTTACATGCAGCGCATGTTAATTACGTAAGTAAAGCATGAGACATCCTCTTTTTAATGGAATCAAGTGCAAAGGGTATTAGGGATATTTTTCTTCTTCACTAATTTGTCTGAAAAATCTTAGAGCATCACTTTTTTTTGACAGAGGGAATACTCCCTCCGGTTTCCTAAAGAATATCGTTTTGGACAGCGACATGGTCTTCAAAAAACAACTTTGACCATTACCTTTTGCTATAAAATATTTATAAAATACAGTCAATACATATTTTTTATGAAACTACATTTCAAGATGAATCTACTTACATCACTTTCATGTTTTCAAACTCAACTTAAAAGAATTTATTTGTAGTTAAAGTTTAAAATATTTAACTAAGACAACATCAAAACAACATTCTTTAGGAAACCGGAGAGAGTACTTAGTTTTATAGGTGTGCGAGGGAAGTGAACAATCGCTAATAATTATTTGCGTTAACTAGATTTTTTACCAAATAAATACAAAGTAGATAAAATTTAAGCAAGCCTTATATTTAAAAAAACAGAAAAAAAACTATTACCCTATAATTTAAGACAGAGAAGATAGGAAATATGAGCATAGTGAGTAAAAAATAGACATGGCTTACACAAAGACCAAAGCTTTATTACGTGAAAAAGAAAAAAAAATAGTCGAATCCTAATTGAATTGTAACAAATATATAAAATATATACTTTGTGATCTTTAGTCACACTAAGAATATAATAAATTTTCCTTTTGCAAATCACAATAGCTCCGACTACAAAATACTGGATGGATACAAATGACTATGGGCCTGCTTGGTTCGTAACCAAAATTTGTCATGCCAATTTGGCATCTAAAAGTAGGGCAAAAAAGTTGTTAAATGTGAGAAGTTGACAAATTTTAATTAGTAAACAAATACTAGCCAAAATCATGACTTACCAAATCTTTGCTCAGTAAATTTTGTAAGTGAACCAAACAGCCCTATACTCAAACTACTGCTACCAACCAAGTAAAGCTACACCCATCGCTCTCAGCAGTCAGCCCGCACAAACAACTGAAAAAAAAAAGAAAAAAAAACTTCTAGAAAGTCTTCTAGGAGAGGAGACCGCTACCGAATCCTCTTCTTCGCAGTCCAGTCAACAAAACCCCCTCTCACGCGCCTCAACCGTTCCGTTCTTCGCCGCGCTGCCGAGGACGCTTCCTTCCTCCTCCGATCCGCCCACGAATTCCCGGCCAGACCATCCTTCCCCGCCCGTCCGCAACACGCGCCTGCGAAGAATTCCACCTTCTCCGGCGCCGATCCCGCGCGTTCTTGCACCGCCGGCAGGCCAAGGATAGATGAGGAACCTTCTCACGGTTTGCACCGCCGCCGTTCTCGCCTCTTGCTGTCTTTGCGTGTCGCTTGCTTGCGGTTTTCCTAGTTCGCTTCTCGTGTCAAGAATGAGTTCATGGTTTGCTTTTGCTGTGAAGATCGAGGCCGTCAGGGTTTTTAGAGGTTCTTGCTCCGGTTGTGGTTTTATCACTGGATCGGCCTTGATCGGTTCATGTATGCCAACTAATTTGCCATGAGCATCGATAATCTTGTTCCTGCTGTTCTTGCTCGTCTAGTCGTCTTGCTATTTATGGAAATTTTGAGATGTTGCTAGCACTCCTATTTCTTTGAACTTTGGCGAGAGGCGACGATCTTCTCCTTCCTGCTGTTCTTACTCGTGTAGCCATTTAAGGAAAATCTGAAATTTTGGGACTTTCTGTGCTGGAATTAGAATATGTGTTTTTTTTTGATAAAAAAATCTGGTGCCGAGTGATGGTATTCTTCGTGCCTGCCTGGTGGAGATATCCGTGGAAATTTCGAGTTGTTCAGACCATGCTCTGCTTGAACATCAGCATTTGGAGATTTTCTTCTCTCTTTTTTTTCAGCTTACAGGAAAGAAAGGGGTAGTTTGAGCTTTGGCATGATCACTTCTTTTAGTTGACGAAACATCATGGTTTGAAACTTTCAATCTTGATATGTAAATGGCAGCCTAGGACATTTCTGGTCCAACCTTTTGCAACCCACAGTCCTGCTTGGCTGCTTTGACTTTTTATATAAGATAAGAGGCGTCTATCTCTGTGATTTTGTGAATGTGTATTCTGCAAATCATTTTTTTTATCTCGTTTTGACAGGACTCGTTTGAGCTCGGCAAAAGGGAGCAGGCCCCAGGAAATGTCGACATCGAGCTTGGATTGCAGGGTGACCTGACTAGTTCTGCGCAGCCAGGTTTCGAGGGATTCTATGAACAGGTCCGTGTGTTTCTGTCTGGCAGAGTTGATCTCTTCCTGAAAGTAGCCCTGGGCGTTCGGTCTGACCGAACCGATCGGTCTCGGTCTTCGGTCATTTCGAAAGTTCGGTCATATAAAAACAGAGACTGATCGGTTAGTTTCAAAACTTAGGACTGAGCAAGTTCGGTCTCGGTTAGTTCGGTTCGGTCTCGGTCATGACCGAACTAACCGAACTTCACAAAACAACTACTAAATATTGTAATTTGTAGCAAATTTTACCAATATTTTTTCTATTTCAAGGCAAAAATACAATACAAAATATAGATTAAACATAGTGATAAGAGTGATGGTTGATATAAACCCACTAGAATAAATATTATATCACTAATAATAGTCTAAATTACATATTATGTCAACAAAATTCAAATGTTCGGTTAATTCGGTTAGTTCGGTTACCCGAGGGTAATGACCGAACTAAGTCCGGTTAGTTCGGTTACTTCAAACTGAAGACTGAACTTGTGACCGAAATTTTCGGTCTCGGTCACTTCGGTCTCGGTCTCGGTTAGTTCGGTCTTGGTTAGTTCGGTTCGGTCACATCTGAAGAAGTGGCCAACAACTTAATATGGTTGCAGCCTAACGCATTAAACTTCGTGCTACCACAAAATTCAGGTCAAGGAGATTGAAAACTTGCTCAACACATTGACGAAGTTACTAAAGGACCTTCAGGTGACTGCCAACATCAAATTGGAGCTGTTTTATGTTGCATTATTTAAGTCCAGTATATTATGGCCTACTGTTATGTTCTGGCACTATCATGGCATTACTTCAGAATGTGTCTGATATATTTATTCTAGATGCTTTTTGCTTGTTTGCTGACTGAACAATATTAGCCTACATCTAAAGATTGTCAATTTACGCAGAACTCAAATGAGGAGTCAAAGGTTGTCACGAAGGCATCTGCGATGAAAGGTACAATATCGCCATATCGGTTTCCTTTCTGCAAGTAGAACAGCATTGGCATTTTCCTCCTCAAATGTTATATAACTCATGATGATTTCTTTGCTACTTGTAGAGGTAAAAAAACGCATGGAGAAGGATGTCAATGAAGTGACAAAGATTGCACGGCTGGCAAAATCAAAAGTAGAGCAACTGAACAAAGATGTTAGTTTTCTCCCTTTTTTACACTGTATCCTGCAAATATATGAGAAGTAATTACATGGATAATAAGTTATGTCTGCTTATATATTTTACCATCTATCTTATGCTGTGCTGATTACCCTTCTCCAGAATGCTGCGAACAGAGAAAAGCCAGGATTTGGCAAGGGATCAGGTGTGGACCGATCCCGGACAACAACCACTGTGTAAGGTCCCTGTGATCATTTCCTGCCTTGTCCTCTTTATCTGTTTCTTGATATGATTGATTGCTTGATGGTCTTGTTGCAGTGCATTGACAAAGAAGCTGAGAGAACGTATATTGGAATTTCAGGTACCTCCTTTTAACTTCAAATTCCAGTTCTTATGCATAATGCCATAATCTACATGGTGAACATGTTTTCTGCATGCTTATCAACCAGAAATGGTGCTAAAATATACAGCCAAATTGTGCGTTCAGTGATTTTGGGTTGTAGGACGCTTAGTTTAACAAAGCTTGAAAAGGATCTGAAAAATGTCAGTTTATGCTCCTCGAAGATTATAAATGTCTGTTTTAAATGGGCATGCAATTTTACTACGTTGTATGTTCATGTCCCAGACATTACGAGAAGAAATCCAGAAGGAATATCGTGATGTAGTGGAGCGTCGTGTTTTCACTGGTCTTCTTTCTAACTCTTAAACATAGTTTTAATTATTTGCAGTTCAATTGCATTATAGCTTAATTATCTATTCATTCTTGCAAATATCCAACCGAACAGTAACGGGCGAGCGTGCTGACGAAGAGGTAAGAAACACATAGTCTTAACTTTAAGCTATCATTGTTAGCAAACCTGCATTGCTGTGTTCTAACACAGAGTCATATTCAGACAATCGACAAGCTGATAGAAACAGGTGACGGCGAGCAAATATTTCAGAGAGCGATTCAGGAGCAAGGGCGAGGAAGGGTACTAATTCTTTCGGCCTATGTAACAGCAAGAATTTCAGCCTGGATGCTGACAAATCTGGATGGTAAATTTCTCTCATTTGTAGGTACTGGACACACTGCAGGAGATCCAGGAGCGCCATGATACGGTGAAAGAGATTGAGAGGAAGCTTCTTGATCTGCAGCAGGTAATGAATGGCCAATATCCCAAGATTCAGGTTTCAAGGACTCCACACTTTTACAGCGTATAAAAATCCCCTGTATGCAGATCTTCCTCGACTTGGCTGTATTGGTTGAAGCCCACGGTGAGATGCTGGACAACATTGAGACGCAGGTATGATGATTGATGCTTTGTCACTCAGTTGTTATTTTTCTTGATACCTGCAATCACATATTTCATTAAACATTAAAAGAAGGGAACTGGCCACAGAATTATTAGCACTGTATTTATTGAAAGATTCAATTTTTTCTGACTTTTGATATATCTATACTCAGGTCACAGGTGCAGTTGAACATATTCAGACTGGAACAAAGCTTCTCCAGAAAGCAAAGAAGCTGCAGAAGAACACGCGAAAATGTACTTGCATTGCCATAATCATACTCCTGATAATCATCCTCATCGTCATCCTCTCCTTGAAACCATGGTCGTGGGGTAAATAAGCAGCAAACAAGAAGCATCGTTCCCATGTTGATTACCTTTAGTATTCTTGTTATAGCTGTGCATATGTCAGAAGGTGCGAGATAGTCCTGTACATCGTATTGGAAACTTTGTTTTCTTTTTTGCTTTGGAAGAGAAACTTTGGGTGTGAACTTTCAGGATTTGGTTGATTCAGATTTGATATATTGGGTGTGAAACTAAAGGCCTATACCTACTGGTTTCTTGGGAGATCGATAACTGTTTGGTATACAGTGATCTGCTACTGATGCAATCATGCAATCCTTGGTTTGTTTTACATGGTCGTACACTTCTGTAAAGCAACCGAGGCAGTAGTTTCTGAACAGGCTGAAGGACGGGTTCTTCAACTGGAGATGCGTCTTCTCCCCAGCAAACATCAACAAACAGCAGAACCATTCAAGCAAACATGACTTTCACATAGAACCCTCGACCTTCGATTCACTGCCGTTTGCTTAGTTTGCCCGAAACTATTCCACGAACTTTGTTGCATTCAATCAAAATTCTTCAGAACTTCAGTGAATTATCACTCTCAATGCTCAAGAATATTCAATGGATTATTATTTGCAGATCAGTTGCATTATAGCCTTAATTATTTTACTCATTCTTGCAAACAAGAGGAAGCTCCTGGATCTGCAGCAGGTAATGAATGGCCAATCGCTCAACATTCAGGTTTCAAGGACTCCTCTTTTTATACCAGGTATAAAATGCTGCTAAATGTAGGCCATTCGCAACTTGGCTGTCTTGGTTGCAGTTCAAGGTGAGATGCTGGACAACATTGAGAAAGGAGCAAACAAGAAGCATCATTCCCATGTTATTATTGTTGTACCTGTGCATATACCAGAAGGTTCGAGAGCGTCCTTTACATCGTATTTGGAAACTTTGGTGTGAACTCAGATTTTTCTTGATAGAAAAACGGTTGGAAACGATCGGCAGGAGGCCCTACTGCACAACTCTTTCAGTTATACTTCAATTGGGTGTGCAACTCTTTCAGTTATGCTCCATTCAAATACCGATGACACGCAGCTAGATCAGCAATAATTTTGTAGTCATCTGCATTTTGATTTGCCTTGAAGTAGTATTTTGTCTACAAAAGACTACGAAAAATACCCCAACTGCTCAAAAGAAAAGGCCTTTAACAGGATATAAGAGGACACAACACCCAACATAAGCCAGGGCTATAATTGAAACATGGGATTTTGCCATTTGCAACTAAACCTAGTGGTTTCTTCGATGAGATCAGTTACTGTCTTGTTAAACAAAAGGTGATCATTTGCAAATGCAACCCTCGATTTGTTTTACATCATTGTACATTTCTATGAAGCTACCGGGATCAGCTACCTCCAACTGGAGAGGCATCTTCTCCCCCCAACAAACATCAACAGGCGGCAGAACCATTGAAGCGAACATGACTTTCACATACATTCTTGTATTGAAACAAAATCTTCACAGCCTCAATGAAATGTCATTCCTCAATGTGCCGCCTCTTTCGGGACTTATATGGCCTTTCAGATTTCACCATACCATCTTCACTCTTGAGTATTCTGTGTTCTTCTTCATTCTGCTCAACGTTGATGCTTGTATCCCTTGATCTACTTTCATCACTGAAGATTTGAGCAGCACGCTTATTAGCACAAAGCTTGAATAGAGGCTAAATTGGGTAAAGATATAGCACTTTAATAGTAACATGAAAACATGTGTTTGTATATCCAGACCTTTTGAGTTCTGATGCATATTCAGTATCATGTACTGACAACCAACGCATGCATCCAGTGTGAGGTGGGATTAAAGATCCAGTAATATGACAATTCATTTCTGTATCCACCCTGTGATCGAACATCAGAAGAAACATAAATAATTTATTTTGGTCACAGAATGTGGAGCATCAGCGATCCATTTCAGCAACTGTGATGTACTTCACTTCTCATGTACAAATTGATGAGCTCAAGTTCATTTACAGTGCTGCTGTAACACAATCACTTGTTTTAGGTCATCGGACATGGTCAAACAGTACATAGGCACATAGATGCATGGGCAATATACATAGATGGCACAACAAACATTGAGAAAAAAAACAAATGTAGAAGATTATAGGCATTTGACTTCTAAAACAATGTGTTTCAAATCAAAAAAAGAAAAGATTGAGAAAAACGAAGTTAGATTGACAAAAAAGGGAACAAGATCAGCCCATACCTTTTGACAGAAAACCTTATCATTGTTCCTCTTTTAATCACATGCTTTTTATCTGTGCGGCTCACAAATTTCCCTCCATCACTTTTCTGTGCAAAAGTTAGAATATATTAAAAAAATTGTGCATGCATTTTCAAGAGACTGGTTAGCTTTGATGAAATTAACAATTACATAGGCTTTTACAACAAAGATAAGTTTTGTAGTCACAAAAAACATTCACCAGCCCATGAAGAACTAAAGTGCATTCATTTCAGCAGTATAACTTGATATTCACAATGGTCTGAAGAACATCAAAAAAATTTTGTTGTGCAAACACAAGTATAGGAAAGTTTTTTATAAAAATTCAAGCTTCACTGGAGTTTCATGTTGAGGGGAATCTTGACTTTCGACACTTCTAAAAAATCACCTGTTAGCTCCAAATTATTTCCCCAAATGGTCAAACTTTTTTAGAAGAGAGCAAGGCCCCATTTGGCATGCCTCCTATCAGCTTTGGCTCCTAGCTAGAGCCATGCCAAATGGGCCTAAAGCTGGTACTAATATTGTCAAAATCTTCAAAGCTGCACTGTATTAAATGATCAGAAACAAGTCATGGCTGTCCATCTACAATAAATAGGCAAACTTGAGGCATCATAGTTTAATACATTATTTTTTTAAAGAGTACATGCTTGTGAATTCTGATAACAAACAGTTCCATGCCTTGTTCCCACTTCCAAGGATATTTGTTTCACTGAATACAATTTCTGAGACACAGAAAACAGGACATTGATACATGAACTCTAAATTACTGAAACTAGAGAAGCTTCAAATCAGATATAAACTAATAGAAAAAGGTGGAGCCTCAAACCATCACAGCAAAATAACATTCTTTTTCTCAATATAACTTACCCTTTTGAATTTGAACTTTTCACGAATATCTTCAGACATAATTGCCACTGAGAAAACCCCTAACACAATGGCATGGATTGACTCCTTTCCAAGCATTTCAACCTTCCCTTCTGAAGTTAGCAAACAATTAAACATCAGAGCTATGCATTTCAAATCTGTACCAGGCCAAGTTATTATTTCATTCCATAAGATATGATGGCAAAATCACTGATAAAATTTGTAATGATAGTATAGAAAGCTTCAATAATGTAGTGTCCCCAAGTACTAGTAACATGCTGATTTGCTGGCATGAGCTGATACTGAATGCAGTCAATCAGGTCTACTGTCTACAGAGATACTACAACCAACAGTGCCCAAATTCACAAACAAACCAACTTACCAAGGATCATGTCCGGTTGTGGAGAGAAGAGCAGCAGATTTGCAAGCACTTGGACGCCGAAATATGGCACCAAGCCATTCATGATTTTGCCTTTGACACAAGTTTTGTGTTCACCACTTTCATCTTTGGGTTCACCACCTCCATCTTTGATTTTGCCTTTGACACAAGATTTGGGTTCACCACTTTCATCTTTGGGTTCACCAACTCCATCTTTGATTTTGCCTTTGACACAAGATTTGGGTTTACCACTTTCATCTTTGGGTTCACCACCTCCATCTTTGATTTTGCCTTTGACACAAGATTTGGGTTTACCACTTTCATCTTTGGGTTCACCATTTTCATCTTTGTTGGGTTTGCCCTCTTTGTCATTGCCAAGATGGAATGCAACTTCATGCATCAGCAATACGCCATCAAAACGGTCGTCATACCTGATATGAATCAGCACCATACACATTTGTTCAAACAATAATCAAAACTAGCTACAGAAAGCTTTCCGGCAGCTCGAAAAGTGGCAAGAAATTTTGCTCAAACAATAGTCAAACTAACTTGCTACAGAAAGCTTGCCGAAAGTGGCAATAAGAATGTGACGAAAAACAAGGGCCCTACTACAGCTCATGCATATAATCTCTCCGGGGACTCGACACCTATCGATTTGCTCGAAACTCAAGCCTTATTAGCAGCTAAAAAGCGACGCTACCCACCCCCCACAGCCACAATCACCACACATTTCGCGCTTTTCTCCTGTGACAAAATCGCATCGGTTCAATTTGGCCGGTTACAAGCGATTCGAATCCTAATGCGTATGAAAGCGGTAGGTCAAGGAACACTAGCTTCGCGGGACGCGGAGGGAGGAGACGGACGGAGAGAGGGAAGGATAGCGGACGCACGTGAAGAGGAGCGCGCTGAGCTGGCGGTTGACGGCGTGCCGGACGCGCTTGGCGTTGGAGGGGTGCACGTACACCGTGAGCTCCGCCTCCGCGGTCCGGAGCGCCTCCATTGCGGGCGGCGGCTGCCGGCGAGCTTGACTCAGAGGCGGAGGCGGACACGACAGCGCACGCGGATCCCGCCGGCTTGGACCCGCGGAGAGCCGCTCGGTGTTACGGGAGGCGGCGGCGAAGGGGAGACGACAGAAGACTGGGGGCGCGGGGGCTAGGGCGGCGAAAGGAGGCCAGGGGGTTTTCGGACCCCAACGGCTTCGTCAATACGGCCCATACAATCGATCCTAACGGGCCCTCTTACGACCCATGAAACTAATACGCTGATCTTTATGAGATGCATTGGTTGATGGCAATTCTGTGATTGATGATTCTTACGGGATAGCTTTGCCTAGAATCAAGATTTTTGTTTTATCGTCTCAATATTGGTTATCAGTTATCACTTGAGTTATTTGTTCCTTCGTGGCTATATGTAGTATTTAGAGGACAAGTACCCATAGCCTCCTCTTCTACCTCACGACCTTCAAAAGAAGGCTTTAAATCACCAGGTAATTGTAGGTTCTGCAACCCCTCTTTTCATGATTGCGACCACATATTATTGAATGTGACGTGACTACTCAAACTAGCTGATGGAAATTCATGAAAGAACATTGTTACTGTGATTGAATAACTAGCTGATGACCGCACCCTTCCATAAGCAGACTAATAGGAGGCGAAGCCACTAAACAAGTAGCACAACAAAGGGGGCAAAAGGGGAATAATTCAGTAGCTTGATTCAATTGCAGATATGGATAAATCAATAAATATGGTTCATCTTGGGCCTACATGTTGGGTTGGTCCACAACAATGACGGGAAGCAAGCATGATTCAAAGAGAGAATTTTAATTGAATTTCCATAATCTTGTGCTAAACTTTCCACCTCTGTGAACAAGCAGGCATGACCATTCAATTGGAAGAAAATAGCAGCGGCTTGATATTTATCTGCTATTAGTGAAATGAAAGTAGCACCAACTGTTGGATTGTTCAGATAAGCAAGGGAAATGGTTGGGTTTGTCTCCCTATTTTCATTAACTCAACAGGCTTAACTTATGACTATGGCGCTGGTTATTTATGCATTCCATTGGACATCAATGATTCATTCGTTATTCAGCCTATTGATGTAAAATAACAATCATACTAATAGCCATTGTTTTAGTATTTCTCTGATCTTTTCATGTTTAAATGGTGGAATTTTCGTTCTTTTTTCTTAGAGAAGGGATATTTTTGTTCCTAAAGATGCACATAGGCCTGCTACTGTGCTTCAAAGTGCAGAATGCAGATCAACCCCCACTCTAGAGTCCTAGACGTGGCCCTGCCATTGACTATAGTTTCTTAAAACATAGAGCTGGCCTGCTTATTGAGGCCTCTCTTATCTAGGTAGAGAAGAAGATTGGCAGAAAGTGTGCTATCTCTTGATGTCAACTTTCATAGATCAAGACATTTAGTTATGATGATTAATTTGTGTTGTAACTTGAAAAAATTACTCTTTAAGCTTTGATTGGTACAATAATAACTTTATTGCGTCACGAACAGTCTTTTGTCTCTTTACAATGCTTGGTCAAGAAATGTCGATGGATTGCTCAATTGTGGTTCCAGCTCTTTAATTGTGTCGTGTGAACAATCAATTCAACTTTGTATCATTTTTTAATTGCTTGATTTGTACTGCCAAATATCATTGTAGCATTAGCACGGGCAATATTAAGATGTGTCACTTAGCTTAATGAATTTTGAGGTAATTGCCTTGAAGCATTCATGATTTGTAATTTCTGTTGTATGGTAAATTTCTCTGAAATATATTTGAATATGTTCACATAAACTTCAAGATGCTACTTTAATATTACCCTGCAGGTTTCAAGGGCTAATTCTTTGCAGCAAATTGGGGAACTTGAAAGTAAGAATGAAGGATGTCAATACTGTAGGCAGTTAGTATAGTTGCATGTATGAGTCAATTAGCAACAGATAATACTTTTGTTTGTTGTAGTTTTCAAAAGCTAGGTGGGCGAGTACCTTTGTATGAGTGTTTTCCGGATTATATATATGGTCATATACAATTGCGTCAAATTTAAACTATAGAAAAAAATTATCAACGTTTAGTTATTTTTATGTGCATCCCTAAAATGAAGCCGTGGCGTTAACACAGGCACTATACTAGTTACCTGGATGTTGACTGTGTGAAAGTTCTTGATGGCTAGAGGGGGGTGAATAGCCTAATAAATTTTTCTACAAAATGTGCTAGACAAGTTGATTAGTAATAACAATTAGCAAGATGCAAGTTTTGTCTAGCCTATGAGGGGTTTGCAAGCCACCTATCCAATTAGCAATTCTAGTTTTGACTCACTCAACCGCACAAGTTTAAACCGCAAGAGTGACAACTAAGAAAAACTACTCTACTCAAGCTAACAAGGCAACTAGGCAAGACAACGACTACAACAAGATAGTAACAAAAGTAATGCAATAGTAGGTCTAGAAGTGATTTCACCGAGGGGTGATGAATAGAGCCAACCAATTGATATATCCAAATGATGATCCAATCAAGTAGTCAATCACCGAGATAAACCAATCACAATAATGAATTGATGACAAATGATTTATCCCGAGATTCACGTGCTTGCCGGCACGCTAGTCCCCATTGTGTCCTCTTACACCACATGGTTCGGTGGCTAATCAGTCTAACACACCAAGCCTCTCAAAAGGTGCCACAAGAACCTACCAAATGGCTAAGAGTTGCAATAACACGAGCAATCCACTAGAGTTAGAATTCGACGCTCCACTGGGGAACCACAAGAACCCCTCACAAGATAATCACCGGAGCCGACCATGAACAATCACCAACACGTGCCGGACCTCCACCACTACTCCAAGCCGTCTAGGTGGCAGCAACCACCAAGAGTAACAAGAAATCCCGTAGCAAAACAATCCCCCAAGTGTCTCTAAATGTAAAGCAATGATCAATGCACTTGAATCACTCAATCTCACTCAAAGATCGCAATCGAATGCAAGGAGATGAGTGGGAAGAAGTGTGAGGGCGTTGGCTTAGCTCAAGATGCTCACAAGTATGTCAAAGTGCCAAGAGAGAGAGAGCCCAAAGCCGTCCAACAAGTATTTATAGACGTACCCCTTCGAATAGAGTCGTTATACACTAGTCAGGGTCACCAGACGCGTCTGTTGCGCTTGCAACAGACGCGACACACCGCGTTCGTCGCTCGGATGAACACCACGTGTCCTGCATCTTCAAAGTTCCAACGGTCGAAATCCTCTTCAACAGACGCATCCGTTGCTACATGCCCGTGCATCTGTTGCCCCGACAGACGCTATACAGAGAGCTCCGAAAATGTCTCCGGCCAACAGACGCGTCTGTCGCGAGGCCATCAGATGCGTCCAGCGTCTGACGCAGCTGAGTCCTCCGAGGGTGCTGACGTCGAAGCCAACGGACGCTGACGCCACATGTCTGTCGCTCGACCACCAGCGCGTCTGGTGCTCACACACCAGCACAATGCAGCTAGGGTTAGGCAACAAACACGGTGGCCACGTCTGATGCCTCCGAACCCCGCGTTCGATGCTTGTTTCTCAGCGAGAAGCACTCCCTCGACTTCGCCTCATTTTTCATCCTTCAGCGCAATGGAAAATAAGCGTTTCATCTAAAAAAAACGCCTGAATCCCGCCGACCCCAAACCCCTCTCTACCGCTCAAACTCCACCGCCTTCGTAAATGTGCTAACACTACCAAGTGTACATCATCATGTGCATGTGTGTTAGCATTTTCATAATAATTTTTCAAGGCGTTACGTTAGCTCTCTACTAGATCCTAATGCATATGATCAAAGAGTGACACCTAGAGTTACATGTAGGACTCAATTGCAAAGAGAATTCTCCTCTTCATAGTACGGATATGTATCCTAAGTCATCCACACCCTCTATGGTGTCTTGGATGCAAAATGAAAATCCTTATCATATACCTTTGCCTTGAGCACCCACTTGTTGCACCTTGTTCCAACTCCACATCATGGTAAGCACTTCATCATCACATTACTTGATCACCATGCTTCACCATGTCTCGTGCCAAACATCATTGCTACACACATTCTTATGCATATGATTAGCACTTAGGTATTGTCACTAATTATCAACACCAAATATAGAGCTTTTCACTGTGCTTCTGTATAAAAAAACTCATTCCGCATAAGTTCTTTCCTTAAAAAATTGACATAAGTTCTTGGGTATAGTAGGTGAAATCTTTAAGGGCGTGGCTAGCGTTCGGACATCTAGATGGACACGTGTGTTCGGACACCCGCGTAGATCGCCCTTGTTCGACTTGCCCCGCTCCGCACATGCACGCCGCCCCTGTTGCTATGCCACGGCTCCTTCCCAGCGACCCCGCTCCTCTCTCTCCGCGTGGGCGGGACCTGGGAGCCGGGATGAGGACGAGCACGCCCCCCGTCCGTAGGACCTTGGCGCGTCACGTGCCCTCCCGACCTCCTGCATGCTGCGCCCGGGGCGTGCCCCCATGACTATCTAAACACACCTCTGAAACATGAAACACTTAAATGCAACATACGTTTGAAGCAGATGAAACATTTGGAACATACACTTGAAACATGTGTGTGAACACATGTGCAACATCCAGATAAAACACTTGCAACTTGCAACATGAAAACACTTACTGCAACATAAGACTGAAACAACGGAAACCATTGGAACATACTCCTGCAACATGTGTGAAACATATGCAACATCTAAATAAAAAACACTTAAAAACAGATGAAACATTTTGAACAAACATTTGCAACATGCCTCTGAAACACTTGCAACATCCTGATATACTTTTGCAACATCCACATGGAACACTTGCAACATACCTCTGAAACATTTGAAACATACGCTTGCAACATGTCAGGAGCGGCACTCTAGTGAGCGGTGACCACCATGTCAGGCACGATGAGGAACTTGATAACCGCCTCGATGGGCAGATCGGGGCTGGGAGGCGGCGGAGTGAAGAGCACCACGGACTTGGCCCCTTGCGAGCTTCTTCTGCTACCGAGGTGCGAGAAGCCTTGAGGAGGACGCGAAGTATGGCACGGTCGTGACGCCCTCGCCGTCTCTGGCCGCAAGTGAGGAGGTGATGAGGAGGACGTCGGCGCCAGCGACGGCGATGAGGGCGGGGACCGGGAGGCGTGACTCTGGCGGCGAAGCCTGGCGTTGGGGAAGCGGGCAAGGGCCATTGGGCGGAGGAAGTGCAGCGGAGCTTGCGGCGAGCGCGTGAGACGAAATGGGAGAAATATTTTTTATTTGGGAAGATCATGCCTGGATGGTCTTTTTTATTTGGGAAGACGGTGTCTGGATGAACGGACGTCCTCACCGTGAATCATTAATCAGCACACCTGCGTCACAACTCGTGCCAATGGCATGTCGACGCGTGATTGAACGTGCCATCGTTACGGCAAATGTTGAGTTTTTTATTATTTTCTTTTTGGCAGTGATTCACTGTTAGTTTAGGAGCTGTTTAGATGGACCAGGACTAGTGATTAGTCCAACTAGTTGGGTTCTATGGACCAGTGAACTAACAACTGGTTGGGGTTTTGGCCAGTTGTTAGACCAACCACTAGTCCACCTGTTTGGATCGTTAAGGGCTAAACTTTAGTTGACCATGAGATCCAAACAGGCCCTTACTTTCATACCTATTTTATGTTTTTAGAAACCTTGACAAATATTAATTATTTGTCACTGATTTATCCATACCCTAATTTTAGCAGATTGGAAACTACGGCAAATAAGGTTTTCTCATCAATTGCCCAATATGACTAGATCATGATTGTGTGCTGACGTAGAGCATTTGCAGCGTGCTTTCCCATTTCCACAGTAGTTAGTCTTGTGCAGCTTGTTCGCTTGGGTTGAAAATAAGCGGCTGAAAGTACCGTTGGCTGATTTATGTGAGAGAAAAATACTGTTGGCTAGCTGAAAATAAGCGACTGAAAGCTCAAGCGAACAGGCTGGTGGTGTTCGTTAGATGTGTGCCAAGAAGGGAATTTATTGAAGCCCTGTGTTGTTTCCGTGTTTTAGCACGTCTATGACCGGCAGAAGCTGTTGTTAAACTGTCTTAACAGGTGATCTATTTGTAGAAATAGTTTTCTTTTAGATTTTGTTATTGAGAAGATAAAAAATAGACCTTTGTCTGCAGCGCTACCAAACGTGAAATGAGTCTTGTACTTTGAGGAAAAGAAATCTTTCACCTGTCTCCAACGGTCGTACTACGTGGTAGCAGACTAGCAGTGGCGCTCAACTCCGATAATTTCGCTGTCAAGGAGTACTGTACTAGACTGAATGAATCACAGACAAACATTTCAACACGTCTGTTGTCATAAAAAAATTCAACACGTCTGCACAGGAACGCGTAAATGGCTCAGCCAGTCAAAGATGGGGAATGAATGGGAACGGGTTGGTCTAGCTTCTCTTGTCCTCGTATATACAGCTTCTCTTGTCCACGTATATACTCCCTCCGTCCCTGTTTAATTGCACTTCTGTAGCTCAAATTTTTTTTCCGAATCAGGCCTTATTTAGTTCCCTCAAACTTCTAAGGGTGTGTTCAGTTCCTTTAAACTTTCAAAAATTTTACAAGATTTTCCGTCACATCAAATCTTTAGACGCATGCATAGAGCATTAAATATAGGTAAAAAAATAACTAATTATACAGTTTGGTTGTAAATCACGAGACGAATCTTTAGTACCTAATTTGTTCATGATTGGACACTAATTGCCAAATATAAACGAAAAAGTTATTGTGCTTCCAAAAAATTTACAAGGGCAACTAAACACACCCTAAAAATTTTACAAGATTTCCTGTCACATCGAATCTTTGGCGCATGCATAGAGCATTAAATATAAGTAAAAAAATAACTAATTACACAGTTTGGTTATAAATCACGAGAGAAATCTTTTAAATCTAATTAACCCATAATTAAACACTAATTATCAAATACAAACAAAAATATTACCTTCCTTTAAAAACTACCGGTGCAATCGATCAATCGATCGCATAGGCCTGAACATGGCTGAGGTGTTAACAGTAGCTGGAACCAACAGAGAACAGCAGGCGTGCAGCACCAAATTTATATTATTCTATTGCTCTCGTCCCCTCGTTCGAGAGGCTCTATCCTCATCTGCACACGCCCGCACCAACAACAAAGACTGATCCTTCTCTTCTAGATCTCGCCACTGCGTAGGCATGGCTGCAGACGACAGGATGCACCGCTCTAGCTGGCAGATGCGTGGAGGCAGCAAGATTGGAAACCCCGCGGTGGGATCCGCTGCCTCGTGAAGTCGGGCCGCGGCAGACGATGCCGCATCCTCCGCCTGTCCGCCGCACCGGATTGCTCGTACCCTCGCAATCTCCCCTTCCACATCGAAGCTCCTTCCATTACTAGAGAAGAATTCCTGGGAGAGCCCCATCTCGGCCCAGATCCAACCACATCCGCCCTCATATCTCCTTCCCCGTTCATCTTCCCCTTTCAGCTATCATCTATGTTCTCTCTGGCGGCGACAGTTCGAAGTGGCGGGAGACCACACGCTGTGGCGGCCCGGCGCGCGAGCAGGCGGCGGCGGCGGCCCGGCACGATGGCTCTGAGCATGCACCTGGCGCCAATGGTGGCTCGGCAGCGCGGCTCAGAGCATGCACCTTGCGCCGTCGGTGGTGTAGCAGTACGGCTTTGGGTCTTGCCGTCTGGTCAGGCTTGTCGCTGGGATGCTTCGTGAAGTACTGGACTACACAGAGCCGGTGTAGGGGGTATTTTTCGAAACATTGTTTTCCTCCCCGTATCCTAAGGATGCCAAAAATTTTACCAAATTTTTTAGATTTCCCGTCACATCGAATCTTTGGACGTATGCATGAAGCATTAAATATAGATAAAAAATAAAATTAATTACACAGTTTAGACGAAATGGACGAGACAAATCTTTTAAGCCTAATTAGACCATAATTGGACACTAATTACCAAATAACAACGAAACTGGTACAGTTACATTTCACCAAAAATTTTGCCAACTAAACAGGCTCTAAATATGTAAATAAAATTGGACAGAGGGTACTATTATTTTATTGAGTGCTATTGCCGTTCAATTTCACCTGTGAAATTTCAGAATTTCTCCATGCAAAGCTTGTCCTAATGTCCTGCCGTGGTCCACTCTCCGGTACTAGTCTCGCTGGAAATTGCCTGCCGCCAGTCATCTGGATGTTACTCGGGGAAGACGAAAATGCTCAGTCAAAGCATTTGATTTGATTTCGAGAGCACATTCTTTTCGAAGAGAGGAAGAGCAAAGACTGCAGTGACAGCCTTGAACTGCAAAGTTTTCTTTTCTTAAAATGAAAGCTCACAAGGGTACCACAAATTAAAGATACTGTCTCACAATTCAGCATAGCAGTGGCGAATCCAGCCCGACAAATGAACTAGGGCGAACTTAATTACAATATAAAATTTTGGCTAATCAAGGATAACATGCATACCAAGAACTTATTCAAATTTTTTCATAAATGTTATTTGATTGTTATAACTTATTTTATCGTTAGAGATACTTTAATAATGATTTATATTTTGTTATTTGCAAAAAAATTAAATAAGACAAATGTTCAAACATTATATCTAAAAGTCTAAAGCTTCATCTATTTTGGGATGAAGAGAGTATTAATTTTGAAGACAAGTCAATTAGAAAATGACATTAATCATAAAAGCATTGAAGAATGAAAAAAGGGCACGAGCTTCATCTGCTCCCCTATACATCACCAAATGTCCAAATGGCCAAATCACTAAAAATACAAAATCCTGCAGAGCTGGTCATAAGGGCACGAGCTGGTAAGCTAGATGTAGGGGCTGGCTGGCTGTCGACTGGGGCAGGCAAGCAACACAGTAATAGAGAGCTGCAGCCGCCGAGCAGGCCCTAAGGCCACCTGGTCAGGGCTAGATGCGGGCGTGCAGGGTGCCTGTTGGGTCGCATCCCAGCCTTAGGCAGCCAGACCCATGACTCTCTGTCGCTCTCCTTCTCCGCCTCGTACGGGAGCTACGCTGCCATTGTCTTCAACCTCGTTCCTCACCTCCTTGGCCTCGCCAGCGCCAGCTCCAGCGGTGGGGAAGGGGTGCGCGGCCACAGGGACCTAGGGCGGCCACCCTAGCTCGCCCTAGTGGTGGCTCCGCCTCTGCAGCATAGTAAAAAATTGAGAGAGCCCCACTCAGCTCCTCTACCTACATCAACGACCATGGCTTAAAGTGGGTAATAACTAATAAGAACAACCATGGCTATGAATGGCCATTCATACTTTTGGAATAAGCATACCACAGTGGGTAAATGACGGTAGGGCGCTGAAAGACACGACCTCAAAGATGCCTCCATGGTCTGACCGTCCAAGGTAGTTGCGATCAAGAATGACATGTTGCGTATGACGTGGAGAGTTAGACTCAAGGTCTTGGATAATATCTTCTGAGTTATGATCACAGGTGGTGCGTGTGATGTGAAGAGTTGAGTCACGTGTGATGAGGGAGGTTACTATATTTAGACCTACATCAGAAGTTGATGTTTGGAGGAGTATAACATATAGTGTGGACCAACCGTGGCTAGTATTTTGAGTTGACTTAGGCATGATGCGTTGATTTATTGTGAGCTCCATTGCACTTGGGTTTGGTGTGTAGCCGGTTTGTGGGTATAGCAAGCTGGGCCACATTCGTTGCGCAGTCTAAGTATTGCACGTGCCTTAGGCCCTGTTTGGTTCATGAATGTTAAAGTTTAACTCCCATCACATCAATGTTGCGGTAAATGTATGGAGTACTAAATGTAGACTAATTGCATGCATGTCGGCACAGATTAGGAGTAATTTACGAGACGAATCTATTAAGCCTAATTAGTCTAAAATTAGAAACTTTTTGTCAAATAAAACGAAAGTGCTACAGTGTTTGTTAAACTTTAACACATCTAACCAAACAGGCCCTTAGGACAGCTCTAGCAAATAGTTTATTAGCAAGGACGATGACTAGGCTAGCCATGTCACATGTTGCATCAACGTATAAATCTGTTAGAGCAGCTTCAGTGTATGGAAAAGTCAAACCATGGAACTACAAAATCGAACCGAGCACACTATAAGAGACGAACCAAAATTGGACCTTACAAAAGCATTGAACCAAGTTGAATAAACAAATGGAGAAAGTCTGCAACCGAGAGACAAAACAATGGACACGTCCACAAATAAATATTATTTTACTTAGCTTGAAGAGTGAGCGGTGAGTACCACGAGCAGATATCTACACTGGGGCTATGTTCACTTCCCAAAATATTTCCTCTGTCACCCGTCACATCAAATCTTTGACACATGCATGGATGAAAGCCTAAGTTTGGTTTTGGTAATTAATGACACCAAGTTGCTAATGCCATGTGTTAAGTGTTTTGAGTTAGGCATAAGCAACACATGTGATGAAGGTGTACGTGGCAAGGAGTGGTGGCCACAAGATCACAAAGAAATGGTGCATGGACATGAAATGTCGATCATGATGGAGATGCACATAATATGATGGACATAATGATCAAGTGGAGGAAAAGAATCTAAGAGCGCAAGGCAAAGGTATAACCATAGGGTTTTTCTTTTGCCGGTCTAAGATGAGTAGAGAAGTGATTGACCGGGTTTAGGATACATAGCCGACTATCAAGAGGGGCAATCATGGTTAGCTCGAAAATCAAGTGCCACTAGATCAATGTCTTGAGCATATGCATTAGGATCTAGTAGAGAGCTAACATAACGCCTTGGAAAATGTTTGTGAAATGCTAACACACTTGCACATGATGGTGTACACTTGGTGGTGTTAGCACATTTGCAAAGGCGGTGGAGTTTAAGCGGTAGAGAGGGGTTTGGGTTCCTCTCTCCCTCCCGCCGAGCTTGCGAGGCAGGATTCGGCGCATTTTGGAGAAGTGAAATGCCTATTTTCTATTGCGCCGAAAGTTGGAAAAGAAACGGAGGCGAACGGCGGTCACTGTGTTGACCGGACGCTGCACCGGACGCGGTCACGGTCTGACCAGCGCGTCCGGTCAGTTCTACGCAGCGCGCCTAGGGTTTGTGACCGGACGCTGGTCTAGCCTGACCAGCGCGTCCGGTCAGTTCAAACCACAGTCTGACGCGCGAGTGAGAGGGTCGCGGACCGGCGCGTCCGGTCCCTCGCGGGACCGGCGTGTCCGGTCACGCACCCAGGAGTTCAGCTTGAAGGGCAGACGCGATCGGACGCGGTGGCGCGTCCGGTCATGTTCGACCGGACGCGTCCGGTCGTAAGTGGACCCTTACTGGAACGCGATCGGACGCGGCTGGCGCGTCCGGTCACGTGCGATCGGACGCGTCCGGTCGCAGCGGGAGCTTACTGGAACGCGACCGGACGCTGGCACTGTCGCGTCCGGTCATGCGGTTGAGCGCGTCCGGTCAGGGCAACGGCTAGTTCGACGCGCACTGTTCACGGTTGTCGTGTAGTGACCGGACGCGTCCGGTCACCCTGACCGGAGCGTCCGGTCAGCGCGATTTTCGCTGCGTCGTCTGTAACGGCTAGCTGCGTACCCCTTCATTATAAATAGAGGGTGTCCGGGGTTTGAGGGTAATTCTTGCACATTTTGAGACCTAGAGACATCCTTTGAGCTAGAGAACAACCCCTCCACTCATCTCTTTGCATAGTTGCACATCTTGAGTGAGATTGAGTGAGATTCAAGTGCATTGCTTGAGAGTTGCATTCTAGAGGCACTTGATCTTCGAGTTGCTGCGGATTTCTTGTTACTCTTCCGTGTTTCCCGACACGGTAGACGGCTTGGAGCAGCGGAGGTGATTGAGCTCGCAATTGGAGATTGTTGGAGCCCTCACCAAGTGTTGTAAGGGGTTCCTGATCCTTCCCCGCGGGAGTTCGCGAATTGGATACTCTAGTGGAGCTCGTGGCTTGGAGGATCCCCATCTTGTGTGCGGTTGTGCGGTACCCGCCGAGGGCTCGACTCTTGATAGTCGATTAGCTCGCGAACCGACAAGTGGGTGTATCGCCACAACGGGGAGTAGCTTGCCGGGAAGCAAGTGAACCTCGGGATAAATTCTTGTGTCATTCTCTTCCCGAGGATTTCTCTTGTGTGATTGATTAATTGGTACTTCTCATCTCTACACGGCGGTATAATCACTCGAAGCTCTTCTCTCGTATTACATCTTGTATCTAGCTTGTTGTTGTTGTTGTGTTTAGTGGATAGCCTTGTACTAGACTTGTGTAGGTGGCTTGCTTAATTAGTTAGAGCTAGTGCATTTTGCTCCGCCACCTTTTGTTCTAACTTGTGGTTAAGTAATTCTTGTAGAAGTTTTAATTAGGCTATTCACCCCCCCTCTAGTCTATTTGGACCTTACAAGTGGTATCGGAGCCGAGGCACCGTTTATTTGAGGCTTAACAACCTACGGTGAAAAAGAAATGGCTCAATTAAGCTTGCACATCAACAACACCAAGAAGGCACCTCACTTTGATGGCATAAATTATGCCTATTGGAAGGTTAAGATGACCGCACACCTCAAGTCAATCAATAGAGAAGTGTGGAAGGTCACTGAAACAAAATTTGAGGTTGCTAATCCGGAAGCACCTACACCGGTGGAAGAGAAGAAGCTCCAATGCAATGACATTGCCATTAGTGCTCTTCATGAGGCACTAGATGACAAGACCTTTGAGCAAGTGAAGAACATTGAGATTGCTCATGATGCTTGGGCCAAGCTTGAAGAAACATTTGAAGGCACCGAAGGCACAAAGACCGCTAAAGCATATATCTTGCAAGAAAAATTTTCAAGCTTCAAGATGCAAGATGATGAGAGTGTACCGGAGATGTTTCATAGATTGCAAGTCATTGTCAATGAGCTCAAGGCACTTGGTGAGGAAGTCAAAGATAATCAATTCTCTATGAAGTTCTTGAGAAGCCTACCCAAGAGGTTTGATACATTGATCACCGTGCTAGTGAGAACTACATTGAAGGATTCAACTCCTCAACAAATATTTCAAGAGGTGATGACCGATGATTCATATAGAGAAGATGATGAGAAAGATGAGTTGGTCAAGAAAAAGAAGAAGGAAAATGAGAAGAAGGATGATGAGAAGAAGAAGAGTGTGGCATTCAAAGCCACCACATCCAAGGGCAAATCCAAAATTGAATCATCAAGTGATGAAGACTCAAGCTCTTGTGATAGTGATAACATTGATGAGAAAATGGCTCTCTTTGTCAAGCAATTTGGCAAATTCATGAAGAAGAAGGGCTATCGTGCAAGGAGGAGGAAGAACTCATCTAAGAAGAATGAGCATACCATGAGATGCTTTAGATGCCATAGCAAATATCATCTCATTGCAAAGTGTCCTTATGATAGTGATGATGAAGATGCTATTAAGAAGGAGAGGAAGAAGCAAAAGAGGAAACAAGAAAAGAAGGAGAGTTCTCATAAGAAGAAGAATAATTCTCATGTTGCTACATGGGATAGTGATGATTCCTCAAGTGATGATGAGGATGACAACAAGAGCAAGAAGAAGGGACATGCTAGCATTGCCATCCAAGAGAAGGTCTCCCTCTTCGACACTCCATCGTGCTTCATGGCTAAGGCCTCTAAGGTATCATCCGATGATGAGAGTGATCATGATAATGCTAGTGATAGTGATAGTGATGAAGAAGAATTCACTAAAGATGAACTAATCACTATGCTAGAAGATTGCACTCAACATTATAAAGAATCTAGAAAGGAGTGCAAGGGCTTGCTTAAGGAAAAGAAAAACCTTATGCAAGAACTTGATGAGCTTAGGGCATCTTATGAGAGTCTAAAGGTAGACCATAAGAAACTTCAAAAGTCTCACACTAAGCTTGAAGAAGCTCATTCCTCTCTAGTTGAAAAATGTGAAAACATGTCAACTAATGTTGAGAAAGCTAAAACTTGCAACATAGGCATATCATGTGATATAATTGATGAATCTTGTCATAAACCTATTGTTGTTGCTACCACTAACCCTTCATGTAGCGCATCTACATCATCCTCATCTAGTAGTGATGGTTTCACTTGTGACTCCACACTTATAGTTGAGAATGTAAATCTCAAGAAGGAGGTAAAAGAGCTCAATCACACCTTAGCTAAGGCTTATGGTGGTGAGGACCGCTTGCTTATGTGCTTGGGTAGCCAAAGAGCTTCTCTCTATAAAGAGGGATTGGGCTATAACCCCAAGAAAGACAAGGCCGCTTTTGCTCCTCACAAGACTAGTTTTGTGAAGAACAATGGTAGCTATTGCAAAAGTTGCAAGCAAGTTGGTCACATAGAGCAACATTGCATGAACAAGAAATCCAATGCTAATGTATCCTCAATTAAGTTTGATTCTTTCTATATACTTACCAAGGGTACAAATGGTGTTCATGCTAAGTTCATTGGTACACCATGGATGGGCTCAAAGAAGAAAGCCATTTGGGTACCAAAGAGCTTGGTCACTAACCTTGGAGGACCCAAACAAGTTTGGGTACCTAAAAAGAATTGATCTTGTCTTATAGGTCAATTACAAAGCCGGAGGAAGGCATTGGGTGCTCGATAGTGGGTGCACTCAACATATGACCGGGGATTCTTGTATGTTCAAATCAATTGATACAAGTCAAAATGGTGGTTTTGATGCTATCACTTTCGGCAACAACAAGAAAGGCAAAGTCAAGGGGCTTGGTAAAATTGCTATCTCAAATGACATGAGCATATCTAATGTGTTGCTAGTTGAGAGCTTGGATTTCAATCTTTTATCGGTGGCACAACTTTGTGATCTTGGATTCAAGTGCATATTTGGTAGTGATGATGTTGAAGTCATTAGTGTTGATGGATCAAATTTGATATTCGAAGGATTTAGACATGGTAGCTTATACTTGGTTGACTTCAATGATAGTGAGACACAATTGACATCATGCTTGCTTAGCAAATCTAGTATGGGTTGGTTATGGCATAGAAGGCTTGGTCATGTTGGAATGAAACAATTGAACTAACTTTTGAGGCATGACTTAGTTAGAGGCTTGAAAGATGTGACTTTTGAAAAGGATAAACCATGTAGTGCTTGTCAAGCCGGCAAACAAGTTGGAAATACACATCCTAGTAAGAGTGAAATGAGTACATCAAAGGCATTTGAGCTATTGCACATGGACTTGTTTGGGCCAACAACATACACTAGCATTGGTGGCAACAAGTATGGTTTTGTGATAGTGGATGACTACACTAGATACACTTGGGTGTTCTTTCTCTTTGACAAGAGTGATGTCTATGGTCTATTCAAGTCTTTTGTCAAGAGAGTGCAAAACGAATTTGAGACTACCATTAAGAAGATTAGAAGTGACAATGATAGTGAGTTCAAGAACACAAGAATTGAGGAATTGTGTGATGATCTTGGTATTGGACATCAATTCTCTCCAACCTACACTCCTCAATCCAATGGTGTAGTTGAAAGAAAGAATAGAACTTTGATTGACATGGCTAGATCAATGCTTAGTGAATACAATGTGAGTCATTCATTTTGGAGTGAAGCTATCAACACGGCTTGCTATTGTAGCAACCGTCTCTATTGCCATGGGAAGCTTGGGAAGACACCATATGAGCTTTTGAATGGAAGAAAACCCAACATTGCATACTTTAGAGTGTTTGGTTGCAAATGCTATATTCTCAAGAAAGACACTAGATTGAGCAAGTTTGAAAAGAAATGTGATGAAGGGTTCTTACTTGGTTATTCTACCACAAGCAAAGCATATAGAGTTTGGAATCTCACAAATGGCACCTTGGAAGAAGTTCATGATGTTGAGTTTGATGAAACCCAAGGGTCTCAAAATGAAGCTCAAAACCTTGATGATGTGAGAGGAGATCAATTGTCAAATGCAATGAAGAACATGGACATTGGTGACATAAGACTGAGGCAAGTTGATGATGATGATATTCATGTGATCAACCAAAGTGTGCAAATTGATACAAATCAAGCAAGCTCTAGTGGTTCTCATGATGAAGTGCAAGTTCAAAGTCAAACAAGTGGAAGCAATCAACTCCCAATACTCCAACCTACTAGCATTGCAAGAGATCATCCATTGGACCAAATCATTGGTGGAATTCAAAGTGGTGTTCAAACTAGATCAAGGCTAGCATCCTTTTGTGAGCATTACTCATTTGTGTCACTTGAAGAACCTAAGAAAATAGAAGATGCTTTGAAGGATTCCGATTGGGTAAATGCCATGCATGAAGAGCTAAACAACTTCACTAGAAACCAAGTTTAGGAACTTGTTGAAAGGCCAAAGAACTACAATGTGATTGGTACCAAGTGGGTCTTTAGAAACAAGCAAGATCAAGATGGCATGGTTGTGAGGAACAAAGCAAGATTGGTTGCACAAGGTTACACACAAGTTGAAGGTCTTGACTTTGGAGAAACATATGCACCCGTTGCAAGATTGGAGGCTATTAGAATCTTATTAGCATATGCTTATGCACACAACATCAAGCTATATCAAATGGATGTCAAGAGTGCATTTCTCAATGGCTATATCAATGAAGAAGTTTATATTGAGCAACCTCCCGGTTTTGAAGATGACAAGAAGCCCAACCATGTCTACAAGCTAAAGAAGGCATTGTATGGTTTGAAGCAAGCACCTAGAGCATGGTATGAGAGGTTGAGGGACTTTCTTCTCTCTAAAGGGTTTAAGATAGGAAAGGTTGACACCACTCTCTTCACCAAGAAGCTTGGAAATGACTTGTTTGTGTTGCAAATCTATGTTGATGATATCATTTTTGGATCAACAAATCAAGACTTTTGTGAAGAGTTTGGAAATATGATGGCTAATGAGTTTGAGATGTCTATGATTGGAGAGCTTAGTTACTTCCTTGGACTTCAAATCAAGCAAATGAAGAATGGCACTTTTGTAAGTCAAGGCAAGTACATCAAGGACATGATCAAGAAGTTTGGATTGCAAGATGCTAAGCCAATGAGTACACCAATGGGCACAAATGATCAATTGGGTGCTGATGCTAGTGGCAACATGGTAGATCAAAAGCAATACCGGTCTATGATTGGAAGTTTGCTCTATGTCACCGCTTCTAGGCCGGATGTGATGTTTAGTGTGTGCAAGTGTGCAAGATATCAAGCTTCACCTAGAGAAAGTCACTTGAAAGCAACCAAGAGGATATTGAGATATCTTAAGGGCACTCATGATGTTGGATTATGGTTTCCAAAGGGGTCTAATTTTGAGTTGATTGGATATTCGGACTCCGACTATGGTGGATGCAAGATTGATAGAATGAGCACAAGTGGCACTTGTCAATTGCTTGGAAGGTCTCTTGTTTCATGGTCATCAAAGAAACAAAATAGTGTTGCACTATCTACCGCCGAGGCCGAATATATTAGTGCCGGTAGTTGTTGTGCACAATTGCTTTGGATGAAGGCCACCTTGAATGATTTTGGAATTAAGTTCAAGAATGTGCCATTGTTTTGTGACAATGAAAGTGCTATCAAGATGACACAAAATCTGGTTCAACATTCAAGAACCAAGCACATTGACATAAGGCATCACTTCATAAGAGATCATCAACAAAAGGGTGATATTAGCATTGAAAGCATTGGCACCGAAGATCAATTAGCCGACATATTCATAAAGCCACTTGATGAGAAGAGATTTTACAAGTTAAAGAATGAATTGAACATACTTGACTTCTCCAACTTGAAATGAGTGCACCCCCACATTATTAAAATGACATGCCTCTCCTCCAACATAGCAAGGTAAAGTTGTTTGGCATATCATCCATACTTTGCTAAGGACATGTTTAGAACATATAGACATATTTGCATGACAAATAGGCTCATTCATGAAAATTAAATGAGTTTAATGTATATATGGTACCACTATTGCTTCTATGTTTGATTGATCTAGTGGTAGCATATGACATGTTTGTGGGCTTGCAAACCTAGTGTTGAATCTAGAAAATGAGCTCATGATGTGTAATTCAACATGGTCAAGATAACCCTTATACTTTATAAGGTGTGAAGAAGCTTGTCCTTGGATCAAACCGAATTACATATTCTAGGCAAGTGATCTAGATTGAACCATAATTTGGACTCCCTCAAATTGATTGACTTGACTCTCACTAAAATTGGCACCTTTTTGGTGATTGTTGACAAAGGGGAAGAGAAAAGTCACAAAGATAGAAAAGTCACAAAGATAGAAAAGTCACAAAGAGATAAAAAGTTAAGTTGCAAAGGGGGAGAAAGATATACTAAGGGGGAGAGAAAGCAAAAGATATGATATTAGAAAGGGATCTATTAAAATTGAGCACACAAGTAGGGGGAGCAAGCTCATGAATGATTTGTTGCATTTGTATGTGCATTAACATGATGAATTGTTGCATTGCAAAGCTTAAATTCATCTTCTTGATTGTATGGTGTATGCTAGAAATAGAACTTGAATGATGATTTGTTAAGAGTAGCTTTACAAGTGGTATCTAGACACCTTTGCTTATAATGTTGATCTCACGGGGTACTTTAGTGTTTGTGATCTTTACAAGTGATGTATTACAAGTGGTGTCTAGCTACATCGATGCTAAGGATGGTATATAAAGGCAACTCCGATTGGTATCACGCTTCAAAGGTCCATTCTATATACCTTAGCATCAATTTGATAGTAGTAACTCTCCCAAAATTCTAATCCATACATATGTGCACAATTGAACCAAACTCATGAAAGCACATATGTAGGGGGAGCTAATACTATCGAAATTGAAAATTGATTTCATTTCATATCTTTGTGATGGTTGTCATCAATTACCAAAAAGGGGGAGATTGAAAGCCCAAGTTTGGTTTTGGTAATTAATGACACCAAGTTGCTAATGCCATGTGTTAAGTGTTTTGAGTTAGGCATAAGCAACACATGTGATGAAGGTGTACGTGGCAAGGAGTGGTGGCCACAAGATCACAAAGAAATGGGGCATGGACATGAAATGTCGATCATGATGGAGATGCACATAATATGATGGACATGATGATCAAGTGGAGGAAAAGGATCTAAGAGCGCAAGGCAAAGGTATAACCATAGGGTTTTCCTTTTGCCGGTCTAAGATGAGTAGAGAAGTGATTGACCGGGTTTAGGATACATAGCCGACTATCAAGAGGGGCAATCATGGTTAGCTCGAAAATCAAGTGCCACTAGATCAATGTCTTGAGCATATGCATTAGGATCTAGTAGAGAGCTAACATAACGCCTTGAAAAATGTTTGTGAAATGCTAACACACTTGCACATGATGGTGTACACTTGGTGGTGTTAGCACATTTGCAAAGGCGGTAGAGTTTAAGCGGTAGAGAGGGGTTTGGGTTCCTCTCTCCCTCCCGCCGAGCTTGCGAGGTAGGATTCGGCGCATTTTGGGGAAGTGAAATGCCTATTTTCTATTGCGCCGAAAGTTGGAAAAGAAACGGAGGCGAACGGCGGTCACTGTGTTGACCGGACGCTGCACCGGATGCGGTCACGGTCTGACCAGCGCGTCCGGTCAGTTCTACGCAGCGCGCCTAGGGTTTGTGACCGGACGCTGGTCTAGCCTGACCAGCGCATCCGGTCAGTTCAAACCACAGTCTGACGCGCGAGTGAGAGGGTCGCGGACCGGCGCGTCCGGTCCCTCGCGGGACCGGCGTGTCCGGTCACGCACCCAGGAGTTCAGCTTGAAGGGCAGACGCGATCGGACGCGGTGGCGCATCCGGTCACGTTCGACCGGACGCGTCCGGTCGTAATTCGACCCTTACTGGAACGCGATCGGACGCGGCTGGCGCGTCCGGTCACGTGCGATCGGACGCGTCCGGTCGCAGCGGGAGCTTACTGGAACGCGACCGGACGCTGGCACTGTCGCGTCCGGTCATGCGGTTGAGCGCGTCCGGTCAGGGCAACGGCTAGTTCGACGCGCACTGTTCACGGTTGTCGTGTAGTGACCGGACCTGACCGGAGCGTCCGGTCAGCGCGATTTTCGCTGCGTCGTCTGTAACGGCTAGCTGCGTACCCCTTCGTTATAAATAGAGGGTGTCCGGAGTTTGAGGGTAATTCTTGCACATTTTGAGACCTAGAGACATCCTTTGAGCTAGAGAACAACCCCTCCACTCATCTCTTTGCATAGTTGCACATCTTGAGTGAGATTGAGTGAGATTCAAGTGCATTGCTTGAGAGTTGCATTCTAGAGGCACTTGATCTTCGAGTTGCTGCGGATTTCTTGTTACTCTTCCGTGTTTCCCGACACGGTAGACGGCTTGGAGCAGCGGAGGTGATTGAGCTCGCAATTGGAGATTGTTGGAGCTCTCACCAAGTGTTGTAAGGGGTTCCTGATCCTTCGCCGCGGGAGTTCGCGAATTGGATACTCTAGTGGAGCTCGTGGCTTGGAGGATCCCCATCTTGTGTGCGGTTGTGCGGTGCCCGCCGAGGGCTCGACTCTTGATAGTCGATTAGCTCGCGAACCGACAAGTGGGTGTATCGCCACAACGGGGAGTAGCTTGCCGGGAAGCAAGTGAACCTCGGGATAAATTCTTGTGTCATTCTCTTCCCGAGGATTTCTCTTGTGTGATTGATTAATTGGTACTTCTCATCTCTACACGGCGGTATAATCACTCGAAGCTCTTCTCTCGTATTACATCTTGTATCTAGCTTGTTGTTGTTGTTGTGTTTAGTGGATAGCCTTGTACTAGACTTGTGTAGGTGGCTTGCTTAATTAGTTAGAGCTAGTGCATTTTGCTCCGCCACCTTTTGTTCTAACTTGTGGTTAAGTAATTCTTGTAGAAGTTTTAATTAGGCTATTCACCCCCCCTCTAGCCTATTTGGACCTTACAATGGAGCATTAAATATAGGTAAAAAAATAACTAATTATACAGTTTGTCTGTAAAGTTCGAGATGAATCTTTTGAGCCTAATTAATTCATGGTTGGATAAATTTTGCCAAATAACAACGAAAGTGCTACAGGAATATTTCCCCCCAAATATTTCGGAAGTGAACACAGCCTGGGAGCATTTAGCCCTCCGACACTGCACAGGAACTACATGCTTGGCTTGATGGTCACACTCGAGCTGCCCTTAGACTACCCGTACTCATGGACCTCTATATTCATCCTCTATACGTCCTAGTCAGCAAGATTCTCTCCTCTATACTCAATTCTCCCGTACCCATCCATCCTCTATATCATCCTCTATCCACTCTATTCACTGTGGGACTCACTTGTCACTTTATCTAAATATATCCATGTGTGATCTAGTTTTGAAGGATTTATTGAGACGAATTTAATGGTGCAATCGAAATTTAATTTGAATTTTTGGTTTGTGAGTTATAGCATTTTTTCCCTTTGTTTAGCTAGTGGGGCCCGCCACTATTGAGTATAGAGTAAGCACAGTACCACTCTAAATATAGAGTGAGAGAAAGGATATAGTATCGTTTTAGAGTACCCAGTGCAGCAGTTTTTACTCTATATTCATACTCTAAAGCTTTAGAGTATCGTTTTAGAGTACCCACTACGGGTAGTCTTAGTCCATACTACTAAAGTGCGCTAGGCTTATAATAAAATATATAGGGCATGTTTGTTTTCGTGAACGAGGGTGGCCGTATGGTCGAGTAGAGCCGGGCTTAGCTTGGCATTGTTGAGATGGTATGCAACAGCACATGTCATTTTTCGAAGGGACGATAAAAGCTTTGCGGTAATTTTTATTAGACGGAGAAATTAAAAATACAGGTGTTCGGCTTAGTTTTTTTAGTGCAAACTGAGCCTAAAAAACCACCAATTGGGAGAATGCACCACTCATCCTAACCAACTTTGAAAACATCGCCTGAACACCTAACAACTTTAACCCACTACTTGCTCAAACATGAGCCAACTTGGTCAAAAAAAAAAACGGCCCCACTAGTAACACAACCGCACTGACAACTATCTAAAAAAAACTAAAGCAACTAAGAACATCTCAGCCCTAGACCCAAATAGCAAAAAATAAAAACAACTATCTCTACCAAACAGCACCGAGCACAACAACACAACAAGAAAAACCGCTAGGTGCCGATGAATACTTCCATCGAAGCACTGACTGCTCTTGAATAACACGTACAAATAGAAATTGTTATCTTGCATATAAAATGTGGTGAGGTTACCACCCATCTTTCCCTTGCTTGCATTCCATCGAGCACTTCCTTAGCGTCTGGAAACACCTCCATGCTCATCCCGTCGAGGCCACCTCCATAGAGAATTTCTAGCCATCGCTACTGTTGCAGCCTCCTCGCCCTCTACCTAGCTCGGCGGCGGGGTCGGCACAGGTGCCCAGATCGACGGCCGCGCGGCGGCAGCCCAGCTCGGCTGCAGCGGCGACGTGGGCGTGCGCGAAGCCCAGCTCGGCGTGGCGGTGGCGGCATGTCTGCGCGGAGCCTATGTTGGGGCGGCAGCGGCACGTGTGCGTGGAGCCCAGCTTGGCTGTAGCGGCGGACAATTAAGTGCCTGTGTAAGCCAAGAATTTCCGATCCACAGGCCCTGCCGTCATTTCAGAGATGGATGGGGCACTAGCGAGTGCTTCAACAGGGGTGATGAACTCCCTGCTCCCCAAGCTCTCTGCAATGGTTGAGGGGGACTATGAGCTCCTTGGAGGCACTAAGTCCGACATCGCTTTTGTGAGGAACGAGCTAAGACATAGTCCAACATTATCACTCCAGAGTTTCTCAATTTTCTGACAGATTTCAGTCGTCACTTAACATGCCTTGTGAACTTCATCTTATCAACGCTATCACTCTAGAGTTTCACAATTTTCTAACATATTTTAGCCACCACTTAACATGCCTCGTGTGTTGGGAGTATGCCTAGAGGTTATCATAGAGATGATTGTATTGCCTTGTATCCATGACATATTATGAGTCCATTGAATATCCATTAAAGACAACTTGTATCGATTAGCAATTATGTGAATTGTTTGTGAAACTCTTTTACTTGTATGATTATTCTAGAATGGTCCCTGATCAGAGTTCATGTTAGGACGCACATGAATATTAGATCAGCATATTATTAGTTGATGACTATGTTTCACATGTTGGGTGAAACTAAAACATTAGAAAGAACTAAAGGACGTCGTGAAGTAGAAAAAGAGTGTGATCCGACGAAAGTAACAGGAAGCGAAGCCCTGTTACTGACAATGATAGATGAAGGACTCGATGATAAAGGAGGATGAGAGGATGAAAGTATACCAGCGTTGTTGACCATGTGGGAACCGGCACCGGAGTCACCATACCATTCGCTTGATCCTGGTGGAGTGAGTGACATGGTGCTGAAATTGCTGGCGAGGGACGACGTGTCGAAGGATCCCCCATGCATGGGAGGCCAAGCTTGCTGCTGCGGCGTCGGCGCGGCGTAGGAGCCGGGCTGCCCGTAGCCGAACCCTGGGGTGCACTGAACCCTAGAGGGACGTACGGCGCCAGGTTGGGCTGCAACTACTGAGGTACAGCCATAAAGGCCGTCGGCGGTTATCGGTAGGGCGCCCCTGGGGCACTGTCAGAGGGTGGTGGGTGCGGCCAAAATTGGACTGTGCCCGCCCACAGGTTGTAGAGCATCGGTGGCGGACAAGGTGCCCCACCAGCGTTGGAGGCATGCTGCTGCTTGTTGCCGCCGCAGCCACAGCGCCGTCCGGAGCGGTTGCTCTGGCTGTTGCTAGAGCCGCCCCCTGGGCCGCTATTGCTATGGGCAAGGGCACCCCCAAAAGGAGCACGCCCTGGAGGGGGACGGGCGATGGTGGACGACGAGCCGAGCGTAGACGAGCCGATGACGAGGGCAGTGGGCGCCGGAGGAGGCGCGACGTCGGTCTCGGCAGCGACGTCGTTGAGGTCGATCTCCTCAAGGAGCAGCGTGCGCGCCTCCACGAAGGTGGGGAACGGCTGCCACAGCTTGATGTTGGTCACCATGGAGCGGAATTTGCCGCTGAGGCCGCGAAGGAGCGTGAGGACGAGGGTGCGGTCGCCGACCAGATCGCCGAAGTCACGAAGGCTCGCCGCCATTGTCTCGAGGCGGCGGTAGGAATCCGTGATCGAGGATGCCCCTTGCTTTGCCTTGCGGAACTCGGCGGACAGCAGCAGCGCGCGTGATTCGTGCTGGCCGAGGAATTCATCCTCGAGATGTAGCCAGGCGAGACGCGCATTGGGGTCCTTCAACATCGTGGACTGCTGGAGGTCGGGGTTGATCGTGCCGTAGATCCACGTGAGGACGGTGCAGTCCATCTGCACCCATGCCGGCCGATCGTCGTTGACCACGTCGGTGAGGACATGATCGGTGAGGGCATATTTGCCCAAGACGACGAGGAAGAGGGCGCGCCAGCGATTGTAGTTGTTGGAGGCGCGGTCGAGGATCACCGGCACAAGAACCTTGGTGTTGAGGACGGCGATGGCGGCGGCGTGGACGTCGGTGTGCTTGGCCTCATAGGCATCGAGGGCGACGGTGCGGGCGGCCTCAGCCTGGCGGCATCGGGTTTCCTCGGCGTTCGTCTTCTGTCTCCGCCATTGGGTTTGGATTGGGAGCCGGCGAGGTGTCTGCGGCGGCTGCGGATCGGTGGGGTTGCACGGCGTGATCGCGCACGTGCTGGGATCGTGAGCCGGCGAAGATTTCTGCGGCTGCTGCGGATCAGTGAGGGTGCACGGCACGATCACGCGTGTGCGGAGGAAGGAGGCCGGCGAGCAGAGGTTGCCAAACGACGGCTTGAACCGACCGATCGTGGGGATCGGCGGCGACTAGGGTTTGGTTGTGCGGAAGCGAGAGGTACAGGGATCGTTACCTCGCATGATACCATGAAAGAGTGGAATACTCGATGTATTGATCAGGGATATGCAGTGCATACATATAGGCTAGGTAGGGAGCCTTGATAGGCAGGCCCACGAGCCCGATTACATTTCAACAGTGGCAATGGGCGCGGAGCATGCGAGGATGGCCAGGGGCAAGGCGAGGTGAACCTCAGCCCCGCCGGCGGCGGCGAGCAGCACCAAGCACGCGAGGATGCCCTGCATCGCAGCTGAGGGGGCTTCTGTTCTTGCTTTCTATCGGAGGGAGGTGGACATGGTTTGGCATGGACGGTGGCTCGGTGATGCTTCCAATATATGGTGGTTGTGTGCCTGACCGAGCAGAAGAACTATGCGCATTTGCTAGAAAGATCGGTAGGCCGCTGATGGATTGCAAGGATACGCTATCATGCGGGCAGCAAAAAAAGCAATGAAGTGGCTGAAGCAGGCATCATTTTTGGTATACAGCAATAAGGGTAATGGGAGATGGTGGATGCCACAACTATGCAGGTTAGCAGGCATATAGTGCCTTCCTCATATTTGTATTCTTATGATAAATGACATTCCTCTGGAGAAAGAAATAAGAAGGATTAGGATCATACAATTTACACATACTTTTCCCACTGTAACGATACCAATCTAACAAGTGTTTATTGTCAAATGCAATGGTGTCCTAGCTGGATATATCAATTTCACTCAAGATCTTGTTCTCGGTCACTTCATGACACTCTCTAGGAAGAACTTCCAATATTTTGTCATAGAATATATGCAATGCTCGCCTGCAGTGCTCATCCCTGCTGCTTAGTGAAAGCAAAGCAACATTGGTGAGATTAAGGTATATAGATCTGTGGCCGTCAGATTCTAGTAGTTCAAGGTATTTCATCATCTTCACAAGTGCGAGCAGGCATATAGTGCCTTCCTCATATTTGTGCCTTATCACTTGAGCTGCTTTTGAGTAATCATAGATAATAGCTTCTGGTGTGGAGGCCACAAGTGCGAGATGCCCCTTAAGGAAAACCTAGAACTGACTACTAATCAGTTTTTTTAGATAATGGATTTTCATTAATTCGGCCTCTATATCCACGAAGGATATACATAGCCAAAATGATACAAGAGCACTTAGACTCATACCTCGATAAAGAGAAGAACACACAACCAAAAAAAAAAGAAAAGACTATGACCTCAACACATCCCTACTTCGCGACATCCTCTCCTGAAATAGCCAGATTCGATCAGTGGAAGTCATCAAGTCACCGTCACCCCTAGTGCGCCATTGTTGCGAACCTCTGCTGGTATAATCTTCATCCGTTTCATGCGAGCTGACACCATGTGTCGCCAGTTAGCCCACCTTCATCCATCGTCGTCTAGTCGGAACTAGCCGATCAGACGCAAGCAGACAGGATCCGCTTTCGCTTCGCCGGACTCCCAGGTCATCACCATTCCTAGGACACCACTGCCTACGGAACCACCTCTGCTGGATCCGTTGAAATATAATGTTGCTAAAGTCCCTCTCATACTCATACAATGTCTTACTTTTACTTCCCTGTTGGATACGATTTAATGCATCACTCATCCTATACCTGAAGGATTGTGGATAGACTTAGCTCTAAACTACTAAAGAAAGACTTCTAAGTGATAGCACCACGAGAATCAGGCCAAGGCTTAGAAACAGTACCACTTCACCAAATATCTGCAAGGCCTTTCAGCAAGTGTGGCACAAAGAAAACCTTCTCCTCTGGAGTCATCTTGCAACCATTCATGACCTTCTCTACCTTGTGAAGTGAGCCTGCAGCATCCGTCGGCATCCCTGATACATCAAACTTCCATATTTGCATAGATGTCCACCTGGTGAATGTCATCCTCTAAACGGCAGGAAAAATAGAAATAGCCACCGGGAGGAACAACAATTGACTCATCTACAGCCTCTTTATTTTCTTGATTCTCAGCCATAACTAGTTCATGGTCCTCATCTTGGTTACTCCTGCCACGACCTCAACCACCTCCACGGCCACGGTTAACTACACGAGCATTCCTTCTTAGCGGCATTACTAAAATCCACCAAACAAGGACACCATCAACATATGTTATCATATCCACTTAAAGAAATATAAAAAAAATAATCAGCAGAAACGTAAATGCAGTGCATCCAGTGCAAGCCTTCCTATAATGCAAAGTGTGTCAATTTTGAGTTATATAAATTATATCAAATTTTAATCTTTTTACTAATTTAACCTGCCTCTGAGGAGCAAATGTAACACTCTGAGTAGGAACACAATCGAAGGCTACCAATCAACACCTAAGTTCTACTAGATTTGGAAATTATTAAATATTGGGATCGGTACAGTCTTTCTAGTAAACTGAGCATGTGAGGCAAAAATAGGCAGCATAGATACCATAACCTCACGAGCCCAACCTAATGACTTACCAGTGCCATTTGAAAGAAAAAAAATGGGAGCTGCAGTTTGATAGAGATCCCCTTCCTAATTATTGAGCCTCACTTCTTGATTCTCTAAGGGACTGATTCTGATTGAGAGCAGCTGAGAAGTGGTTTTAGAGTTATTCAAGTGGTGATTGAGCGGGAGTAGTTTTTTTTAGCTCTCAGTGTCGGCCCCTCAATTTGAGAGTCCTCAGTGCTTCCGTATTTGCACTAGGATCATGCACAAATACGCACTAATCACAGGGATGGTACACAGATATATTATAAAAGGTTCTGAACTTTATTGATATCTAAAATAAGGTCTACAACAGTGGCCCGAAGGGCATTGTCATAGGCTATAGAGTTAGCAGAAAGCTACGGCCGTGAAACGGCATTATTGGTGTCTCTAAAGTGGGATTATTATACAGTGAAACGACATCCTATTCCACAGGCAACTAGAGCACGGACGAAACCCTAGCCTCGATGTCACATTCCTACGATCGTATCTCCTAACGGGAACCCTATTCCTCGCGGTACGCTTCATCTTCGAAGTCATAGTCTTCTTCGGTGCCGAGGTCTGTGAGTTGACAACGAGTGAGTACATACGTACTCAGCAAGTCCCAACCATGGGTGGAAATAGAAGTGTAGTGGTGATTATAATTTAAGGGTGGGTCCTAGCAGAGTATTACCATTCCCACTAGTGCCGGGGTTAATGATCAATTAATTACCAGGTTCATTGCACATAAAAGTAAAGCTAATCATAGTATCCCATCCTAGCATTTGCCCATTCCAAGGACGTGGCTATTCGAATAGATTTAATAAGACTCTGCAGAGGTGTACAAATTTCCCCGCATGATAGGTGCAACCTCATCCATAATCAGTGGACAAAATAGACCTAACGAGATCCCGTACCCGCTTGGAAAGCTAACCTAGATTTCTATATAATCTCTACCACGGTTTCACAGGGGTTGGAACACAAAATCGGGAAGATACCAAATCCCCCCAAACGTGATGATACCAAATGAACAAAAATACGACTTGAACATGGCCAAGAAAACAGTGGCTCAAATGCGGCCTAAAAAACCTAATGCTTAACGTGGAAGATCACAAAGCATCCACGCCAACCAAACACGGAAGAAAACCTATCCCCGTGCCGGCTCCTGATCTTCCGTTGCCTGCACCGGCCTCCTAGTAGAAACTATACTTCTATCTAATGGGGTGTGGTATCAAGCCTACCCATATAGACATATGGTTGTACGAAAAGACTCACTAGGCGAGAGGGACTATGAACCGGTCCTTATGTGACCAGGGTTCAGTTCAGGTTTAACAAATTTTAAGTTCAATTATTAACCCTAATTCTAATCGTGATGTGGAGCTCATAGAATAACAAGACAACCATTTATCTTAACTATATCACATCAACCGAGATCATTTTCTAGGGTGATAGTCTCATAGTCAAGTTTTAGCATTTTAGGGTTTTCAAAGCAAGATGGAAGGGATGGGAGCTAGGACTTGCCTTCATCGTCGTCACCTTCCGGCACGTCTACGTAATTCGGGTCTTCGTCCTCCTGACAATTATTGTCATCTGTCGGATGTATCGGTCGCATAATACTACCGCTCTCCGCAAAAAAAAGGACCCAAGCAAACATAGAACTATATGGTGGCACTAAGTGCGTATGATAGGGTTTGATTTTAGATGATTTTTAGAAATGGTTTCATGCAATTCGGGGTTACGGTTTAAAAGTTATGAATTTTAGAAGTTTATCCTATAGCTAATTAATCTAGGTGGAATTTTATATGTAGTTTCTAGTGCATTAAAGTGGGTGCGAACTACATAATTAATTTCCTTTTTTCATCTAGTTTATTTATAAATTTTTTGGGAATTTTTCTAAGCTAGGAAAATGTATTTATAAAACTCTGTGTACACTAGCCGGGTGTACCTAGCGTTTTCTTAAGCGGACTCTGCACCGTGTGTGTTGTATGTGTGTGTGACAGGTGGGTCCCGTGCTGGCATCAGCAGTGAAGGAGGGAGAGAGAGAGAAGACGGATGGGGACGGAGGGGGATGGTGATGACGTTCCCTTCCGGTCCCACCTGGCGGGGACAGAGAAGGGGAGAGAGAGGGAGGGCGGCGGTTCGACGGTGACCATGCCGGCGACGAAACAGGGGAGGGGGAGCACGGCTCGCCGGAGCGGCTTACGCCGGCGGCGTTAGCCCTCGGGAGAGGTGGTTGAGGGGTGGACAGGGTCCGCTGGGGCAAGTCGCAGCCAGTGGTAGGGTCACCATCGGCAGCGGGTGCCTGTGGCGGCGGTGTCGGCTCGGCAGGGTGGTTGGGCAGCGTCGTGCTCTAAACTCGGCCCTAGTGGCCCTATCCTAACTATTTATCTATGTGTACGTGAAAAGGGACGAAAGGGGAGTGGAGTGGGGGTGACTGGGTGCTCCGGGGTGCCTTCGCCGACGATGGCCGACGGCCATGGCGGCTCGGTGGAGTGGGCTCATGCGAGCAGTGCTACACAGAGGCCTACACTACCTAATACCTAATGCAAAAGAAAAGGGGAGGGGCTCGGAGACTCGCCGGTCACTCCAATTGGCCAAAGACGCAGCAGAGAGGAAGGAAGGAGCAGGCGGCGCTAATAGCACCGATGAACTCCCGAAAGGGGAAAATGAAAAAGGAGGGGAAGGAGGAAGGGAAAAGGGAAGGAGAGGGGGAGATGGGGTGTTCCCGCCCGCGGCGGAGCTAATGGTGGAGAGGGCGAGGTGAGAGCGTCGTCGGCTGGGCCTATTTATAGGCCGGTGTCCCGGTGGTGAGATATTTCGCGCGGCCATCCTTATCCATCACGTGGCCACGCCGTTGACCTCGTCTGGTCACATCGCCATGGCTGGCGCTTGCCCGTGCGCACACCGGAGTTGCCTTGGCGGCTACTCGGGTGGCTCTGCACGGCGGCGACCATTAAAGGTGGACTAACGAGCCAGCTCGGCTCGTTTGGCTCGGCTCGTTCTGGCTCGTTAAGATAACGAGCCAGCTCGGCTCGGCTCGTTATCTTAACGAGCCAGAAGGCCGGCTCGGCTCGGCTCGTTTACGAGCTCGAGCTGGCTCGTTTGGCTCGCGAGCCAGCCATATTAAAACATAAAAAATGTAATATGTGTATTATTTAAAGTTTGATAATGGTAATAATATAAAACTAGTCCATTCATAAGTCTTAATAAATCATACAAAAATAATATGTACTATTATATTATAATAGTACACACCATACATTGTCTATGGTTCGTACTCCATACCATATATGATGCATCCATTATCATACATTCATTTAAAATAAAAAGAGTCAAATTAATCTGAAATTTATAGAGTCAAAGTCCAATCATCAACAAATTATAAAGTGTAAGACATAAAGTTATATAACACTAATAAGAGTTTAAGGCCAACAACTCTGGCTCGTTAGGCTCGCGAGCTGGCTCGAGCTGGCTCGCGAGCTGGCTCGTTAAGACACGAGCTAGGATGCTTGCTCAGCTCGTTTGAGAAATTAAACGAGCCGAGCCGAGCCGAGCCACTATCGATCCGAGTCGAGCGAGCTATCGAGTCGCGAGCTTTTCGTCCAGCTTTAGCGACCATGGCGCTGTCGTTGACGCGTTCACAGTGCGGGGGAAGAGGGAGGAGAGGAGAAGAGAGGGGCGCCGTGGGGTCCTGATGTCGCTGTGCCTCCGCTGACCTTCGCTGGCACCGGGGTGGCGCTGGCGAGCATTGACGACGCGGCGGGGCCACGTATGGCTTGCCGGCTCGGGGTGGACGACGAAGCTAACAGGCGGGCCCGGGGCATCGGTGGGAGAGAAGGGGAGAAGGGGAGAGCGGGCGAGGCCAGGCCGAGCTAGGCTGCGGCTTGCTGGGCCGGCTCGCGCGCAGGAGAGAGGAGGGGAAGAGGAAGGGCTAGGCTGCGGCTGCGGGCCGAAAAGGAGGGAGGGGAGGGAATGAGCCCAAGTGGCTTTTCCTATTTTCTAATTCCCTTTTCTATTTCCTAGCTCTTATATATGTATATGTTTGAATGATTTCAAATTCAAATTTGAATGCATGAGTGTGTAAAAGGGTGCCACCATAAGTTCAACAAGCCACACAAACATTCACAAACAAAGTTGCACACCTAAGGTTTTATGTTCCTATGTGGTTTTATTTGTAAAAATTGTTTAGGTTGGTTATATATTATTTCCTATGCAAATTTTAAAAAGTCCAAATTTTTAGTGGTTTTTAAACTAGGCCAAATTTTAGGGTGTTACACTCAGCTCATAGTATAAATGGAGAAATGATTATTGGCAGTTCCCCGCCAGAATCTAGTTGCATTTTAGCTATTTGGTAGGTATTCATGCAATCCGTTCCGAAGAAACTGAGAGCGAAGCTATACCAAACTGGTCCTTATAGCAACTCCAGGTGTTTCCTATAGTTAACTTACTAAACCTATAAGTTCAGTAAGTTAACAAAATAAGTAGCAACCTAAATTTATTTTCCTCTTCAATAATTTCCTATATTAGCTTCATAAACGATTTTGTATTAGGAGCCCCCAAACTATTTCTAACCAGTCAAACCTCTTTTAATAATTTCTTTGTCTCTTACCTTTTTCTCACCTATAACCCTTTATTTTTCTTAATTTACTCATGCATCCAATTTGCTGCGATCTCTCAAGAAAAATGTCAGATAGGGAGCGAATACTGAGTTCCTCTCGACTGTGGAAACTTACGAGTTGGGAGGATATTTGATGACTTTTATTTTTAAGGAGCTCTTTTACCAAACTGTTGGAGGAGACTTTTTTTTTCCTTTTTCTCAAATTAGGGAGTTGTTTTACAAAACTCGAGATGCTCTAGATGATTAGCTGACTCCTAGTGCCCACATACATACGTACGTATAGGGTAACTTTTTTTCAGACATGATAAGGAGTTCTGATCTCGTTACCTTCAAACATCGGCATCCGTTTGGTTAATATGAGGAACCTAATCTGTCCGTCCAATCTAGAATTTGTAGTTTGGTCATATAATGGAATTTAAAAGCTCTTCAGAGTATTTTGAGATTAACTTTTTTGTTTGCAGGTAAAACTTAATGATAATTTCACAAACAAGAAATGCATTACAAGTCATTGCTACAGAATAGCCTATAGTGTTGTATGGTGACTTAAATTCTACTTGTAATAGGACTTAATAGAGGTGTGTTATTAAGACTTCTAGTTCTACTAGAAATTGAGTATAGAATCCTAGTAGGAGTATGACTCCTGCTTGTATATATGAGGGTCTTTGAGGGGACTATATAAACAAGGGGTAGAGTAGAGGCATCAACCAAGACAACACAAGGGTCTCATCCAAGGCTTGAAAGGAGCAATTAAGAGTGCTCAAGAGGATTAGGCTAGAAGTTATACTGCACTAGATTCTTTTATAGAGAAAGAATCAGTGGCTCCAGAGGGTCAAGTAGGGTTGTGAGAGAGCGACAATCACTTGTACTCTTTTGGAGTTGTGCTAATAGAATTTGCGGTCGGCTTCGCCAAAATTCTAATATTTTTTCGTGGTTGCATCAATATGGTCATCAAGGGTTTTCTACGCGTTTCGACTACATTGTTCTTGATATGGTGCAATCAAGTGTCATACTCGAACATCCTTTCAAAGATGGGCTGCTGCGGATAACTAGGGGTATCAGATTCTAACATATAGGTCAATGGAATGTTCGCGCTCACAGGCGAGGAGATTAACAATCTTCAGGTACATACAAAAATTCTCACTGAGTGAATTTTTTAATGCTATCTTGATTCTGAATCTGATCATCTGTGAAGTTCAATTGTAGTTGAATGTTTTTTTGACGAAAATTGCAGTTGAATGTCCGTGAAGCTGTAAAAGATAAATTCAAAGTAGGGTTGAGATGAGTTAGTTTTGTTGTCATACAATGAACTAAATTTTGCCTCTTTATATGTAAATCCATTAAAAAGGTTCTTTATCTAGAAAATGCGCGGTTTGTTTCTGTATTGATCACGTTTTCCATTCTGTTTATGAGGGAGAAGAAAAGAAGTCCCCGTTCCAATTGCTACTCATCATATATCTTGTAATTCATAAAGATGATGTGCTGTATGCTGCTCACTAAGTTTTTGCTGGTAGTGTAGAATAAGATGACTCTTATGTTTGCAATAGTCAGAGTTGTGACATTGTTCACACTGGCCATGTACATATTTCATCAAATGATCCAAGCATTATAGTGTTCTGTGTGTTCTGGTGTTTTGGTACAATCAGATGATATGATCCTCTAAGGCTATGCTGATGTCTTAATTCTGTTCTAATTTCTAAATACTCCCAAGAACTACATCTGAGAATGGAGCTAGTTTCAGGAGGTTGGGTTGTTCATATCACTAAAATTCTGAATCCATCTATGAAGCAGGAGAATTTGATGTTCCTTGCTCAGGTTTACATGTTGTCCAGATCTCGATACTCTGTGTTCCAAATGATTTCATATTAGATCAGTTTCAGGTTATCCTTCAATCCTCGATATGGAGAAAAGGATACTGAATGCTGATAGAACACAGTAAGGGGGCGTTCGGTTAGCCCATTCCCGGCCTGGAACAGCCAGCAATCATTCCCACACTATGTAAATTAATGAAAAAAACTGTATGGCTGGGAATTATTCTAAGGTAACCGAACGAAGCCTAAAGAAAAAACATGTCCCAGTGCAAATCCACAGTGAGCGTTCATGTTACTATCATTGACAAATCACATGGTACACAGATGATCTGAATGCAAAACGTTGGTCTCTGAAGAATAGTGCAAGAGATCTGAATGCACTCAAGGTCACATATATTGAGAACTGTTTTTAGGCACCATATCAGACGAGTACATAAAAAAACTCTCCGTTCATATGCTATGTTTGTGAAACAAATTTTTCCTATGAGAGTAGCGCCAAAGTATAAATTATACCGTTCATATGCTATGTTTGTGAAACAAAAATTTTCCTTGGAGAGAAGTGCCAAGTATAAATTATACCGATAATAATTACAATCACGTCATTTCAAAATTTAGAATGTAGTATGTCATATCTGTAGGTGCTTCCCCTTCCCAATCCTTAAACATCCTAGGGGGTGCTTATCTTCTGCCTTCTCATAACGAATGAAGAATGAAAAATGATGTGAAAATTTGGCTAGAGTATGGCATTCAACTGGACTCCCAACATTATGCAATTTGGGGTGGTACTAGATAGCAGTCATTCCTGCAAGTTCACGCAGTTTCTCACACACAACGAGGGTGATCGTTGTCTGAGGGCCTAATCTCGCAAATGTGGCAAATCCGCTGAAAATATACGAGCTTGTTAGGAGGGGAAGCTGTAAAATTAATGCAAGTTGAGTAAGTCAAGATTTGTATTAGCTGAAATAGCAAGTGCCATGACGAATCATGTACTAAAGCACTTCCAATATAGGGATTTAACAATGAAAGACAGCATGAATTTTGAACTCCAAATATAAAGCTTTAAATAATTCTGACACAAACTGTGGCTGATAATCTGTGAAGCACGCTGGCCTTTCATTAGCTCATTTTCCAAGATATGCTGGTAAAGCTAGCATGTTCATTTTTTGTTTAAAAAGCTGTACAAATAAAGATAGCATGTTTAACAAATCAAGCTGATGAGTAAACAACCATTGTCATAACAATATGAAACTTATAAATGCGGTACATGCAGTTCTCACCCTTTATAAAGTGACTTCACACCCTCTGTCACCACAACCTGCAAGCCAAGAGAATGGAAATAAATATCAGAAGAATATCTTTATGCTGTGGGTGCTCAAGGTATTGTATTTCCAATCTCCTCAGTTGTAACATTCCTTTTCTCATCTTGTGACAATAGTTCACTACTAAGTAGTAGGTTCCCTGTTTGTTTGAGCTTTTGGCCATTTTTACTTTTTTAGACAACTAGCTTTTGGACTTTCCAAAAGCAAACAGCTCCCATAAGCCAAAAGCCCAGAAACTCATGGCTTCTGGCTTCTGAGAGTTTTTTTGGATTTTGAAAGGTCCAAAAGCTCCCAAGAAGCCCAAACAAACAGGCCCTAACAATTTGGCAGTGCTTTCAGGCACTTATAGAAAGTAATTTTAGCAGTGTTTTACCAGGAGCAAATCCTAATACCACAAACATCAAAATGAAAGATTAAGATCAACACCTGGTAAGCACAATGGAATCCATTCCTGTATACTCTGGCACCTTTGGACTCCCGTTGCAGCATTAACCGTGTTTTGATCATGTCTACAGGTGCGGTCACAAGAGTACCAGCTGTTCCAGCTATGCAACTCGAGCTTCCAAGCAGATAAAGATTAGTCATCCATTCATCTCATTAAAGGATAGACATCATAATATAGAAATAGAGAATTCACTGTACATGAGATGTAATTGAAAACCTTCTTCAAGTGGTGTCCACTTCATTAAGGCCTATAATAAATACAGATGAAAGATCTTAGGACTGACGTATTGAAGTAAGCAACATATTTATTCCTTTATAACACAGATAATAGAGACCTGCTTAGCCTCATCATAAGTTGCCATTTGTGATGCGGTGAGGCAACCTGCTCTTGCCATTGCTGGGCCAACTCCTTTCCAAAGGGCTTTGAACCCTTCATGCGCTAAAACTTTCCTCATCTCTCCTATTGTACTGGTACTGCTTTTACTCATCTGCAACCTCACCTACAGTATGTGTTCAGTTCAGATCCAGTACATAAACAAGTCATACTTCTGAAGTGAGTTCATATCAGGATAGAGTACCTTCAAAACCTCCATGGGATTTGTTAAAGCAGTTGCAAGGCCCCCAGCAACGACTCCAGATGCAAATTTAAAAGCAAAGTTTGTTGAACCAAATGCATAACTGCAGACATACTTGCAGGGCTCATACAATCCTAACCGAAGGCCACCATAGACAACAGATCTTGTCAACGCTGGTGCAAGTCCCAGGTAGAGTGATCGAGTCCCTTCCGCTTCAACCATTTGTGTAAATATTGTTCCCTAACATATTTCACAATACACATATAACTAGGAAATGAATTTAACATCAGAAGAAGTGAAAAATATGAAACCTGTAGGTGCTGTGAGTACCATTCCAACTAAGTTTCCTCTTTGCCCAGCTAGCTGCATTTGAAGCCTGACTTTGATAACATCTGCAGGACGAAAATGGTGGTGGACCTATATAAAAAGTAACTTATTTTCTGGACAAACAATATATATTGTATTTTGTAATAAAATTAAAAACACAGAAATGTACAGTTAATAATTGTTATATAAGTCAATTTAGGCCTATGTACTCGATTCTTGGTCCTGGTACCAGTTACCAAATACCCTGTAAAATCATAGAATGTGCAATTCAAATTTAATAACCAACTCTTTTAGGATGAAGATTGTGCAATGTTTCCTGTGCGCCATCCTTGACAGTACTCAAACATTGTACATTTAGTATAACATTCTCCTCATCCATATGTGGTTGTTCTTTTTTTTGCATACAACCGTTATATACTCCAGTCCAGATAACGCGACTATTTGTCGCCTTGAAAAGGGGGGGATCAACCCATATTAAATGTTTTGAGTGGCTGAAGCCAGCGGCATATTAAATCTTTTTTCTACTGGAAGAAAAAAGGCATCAGCCTGCCAATAATGATCATAATCATATACTGTATGCTTCACCATAAGGCTTTGTTTGTTTCAACCCTAAACCATTGGGATCAAGGGGAATTAGAGGGGACTGGAGAGGATTTTGACTTGTAGGGGATTTAATCCCTCCCATTCCCCATGGTTCTAAGAGAAACCGAACAAGACCTAAAGCAAAACCATTCCATACCCATGAGCACTCTTTCGGCACAGCCAGTTATGCCGCTGAAGTTATACCTGAACTACAACTGAAACCTAAAATCATGGTTTCTTGGCATTTCATTTCCTGCAGGAAAATACCTAGTTGCATTTATTAGGCACATTTTCCCAATTAGTATAGACAGCAACACTATCTAGACAGCCTCATCTTAACTAGCAAGGAATTTCCTAAGCAGAGAGTTGAGGCAAGAATTTCTGACTGGAGGAACTAAAATTTCTGACTGGAGGAACTAAAACGAAATCCAGAATTAGCACCCGAATCATACATGCCTATTTCCTTGCTGTCATTCCCCAATCGAAACCCGAGGCAGCTCAAGCATAGCAAATTACCCAATATAACAAGCAACAGATGAGAGGAAGAGCAGCTAGCTGACCGAGCGGATGGGTGACGGCGGTGGCGGCGGCGACGGCGGCGCCGCTGGTGCCGAAGTGGTACAGCCCGTAACGCCCCGGCAGCGGCTGTCGTGCGTCTCCGTACCCCGGCCGCATCACGGCGCCCTCCTCAGTTCAGATCCCCTTTGAAAGAGAACGCCGGCGAGAATCTTGGCACTAATGGAGACGGCGGTCAGCGACTCTTGGATTGATAGTTCGATGGGAGGAGCGAAAAAAAAATTGCCAAAGAATGTTTTTCAGGAGCGGGAAAGAATGGGGAAGCAATCGAACGAGTAGACCAAGAACGGCGCGGCCGGAGGATGATTTTGGAGAGACAAAGAGAAAGAAACCGATTGAACTGGACCTCCTGCAATTCCTCCCCAGTCTCCCCTAATCCTCCGTAAGAACTGGAGCCGAAGGAATTTTCACGTGCTACGTACCGATAGCGTCATTCGCAATCGCAACGATTTTATTGCTATTCTTTTCAGTCGCATCGGCAATTACTTCAATATATGAAAACTCTCCTTTCTTTTTCTGAAAAATAAATATTTCAACACTTGTCTTGAAAAGGTGATTCCTTCGGATGCAATTATTCGCAATTGGTTGGACAGAAGTCAGGCAGTTATCCTTTTCGTCGGGTATACCAATAATTTAGCATAACTATTAAATAACACAGACTACAAAAATAGAAATGAGGACTGAAAAACAAATTTGTGGATGGAAAGAAAAGTATTTGTCTACCTATATTTATGCACTCTTTCTATGAAGTCTAAAGTATTGAAGGGGAGAAAAAAGTATTATAGACACCGCATCTATTTCTAACATGTACGGGCACTCAAGCCGCTTACCTAGGTGGGCCAAAGCGGACCTTTTGGTTTTAGTTACTCTTCCAAAAGTTTACATCATATCTCATCGAATTTTTCGGACACATGTATAAAGTATTAAATATAGATTAAAATAATTAATTGCACAGATTGCGACTACTTTGCGAGACAGATCTTTTAAACCTAATTAGTCCATGATTTAACAATAAAGTGCTATAGTAACACATATGCTAATGACAGATTACTTAGGCTTAATAAATTCGTCTCGCGGTTTACTGGCGGATTCTGTAATTTATTTTTTTTATTAGTATCCGAACACCGCATGCGATACCCCCATGTAACACCCGATATGACACCCCAAACTTTACACCCTGAAACTAAACGAGGCCTTAATCCGAGCGGTGAGTGGTAGGCAGAGATTGTAGGACCGATAGTCTGAACTCCGTCCATTTAATGCGAGGCGCGAAGCATTTTAGAAAGTGAAGCCACTAAGCCGGCTCTCACCCCTTTTTTCCATTGTGATAAATCCACTATATTACGATCAACTATTGATTGGTTTGCAAGTTCTTAATTTCAGATACCGCCGTAGATCAAATAGAATAGATCTCTTGCGGTGACATGAAAATTAGAATGTATAAATTATTTGAATGCGAACTTCTCATTCTAAGCGTTACAAGGGGTGAGGGCTGGCTTAGTGGCTTCACTTTTTTTAGGTTATTTCATTAGGTTAAAAGAGCCCCTTAGCGAATCAAAAACTCTACCCTTCCATCTCTTGGATGAATAGAGAGGGAGAGCAGAGTCCTTTGGTGTCCCTTGCAGTAAAAAATTGGAACTTCACAATTACTCCCTTCGTCCTAAATTATAAGTTATTTTCACTTTTTTACAGAGTCAAAGCATCTCTAACTGAGTTCGTTGGTTGCATTGCATTGCAGCTACCAGCTATGCCGGGTCCCTCATGGCGGCTTCGGGGTGAGGCTGGAGAGGGTGGTGATGCTCTTCTGCGGCCTCAAAAACATCAGGATTACGTCGCTGTGCCCCCACGATCCGCACAGGCTCAATCCATAGTCGTCGCCTGCGTTTCAGACTGCCTCATATTCAGAGTTTTTACCATCATCATCATCATCATAGGTTTTTGCCGTATTCAGAGTTTCAGACTACCTGCGTTGTTACTGTACTAGCTAGGTTGCTGAAAGGCGAAGTGAATGTGAGTCCTTTCGGTTTCGGCAGCAATGCGGTGCACAAAATGTGAATCCTTTCGGCAGCAATGCGGTGCACTCCAGTTGTAGATTAAAGTTGACCCGCTTTTGGGGATGGCTGTTGATCGCTATGCGAGAAGTCGAGAACTGAATGACCAAAGCATCCTCTGCCTTTTCATCATACTCAAAATGTCGCAATAAGATTTGTCTGTTAACGATCTAGTAAAGTGACAAGTTATCGTGAAGCATTCAAGGGCTAAGATTTGTTGGTTATCAATCTGCTAAAGAGACATGGAATAAACGGGCTAAGATTTGTTGGTTACTTATCGACTAAGGAGATATATAATAAACGTGTAGCATTAAAGGGCATTTGGTCTAGTGGTATGATTCTCGCTTAGGGTGCGAGAGGTCCCGAGTTCAATTCTCGGAATGCCCCCATTTTTATTATTCCAGTTCTTTTTTCCATTTCAACCACCACCAGCAGCAGCATTGCATGTATACAACTGTTCGAATTATAAATCTAACGGGATACTACTACAATTGATCTAGCTGAAGAAAACTGTAAGTTTCACTCACTCAACTGAGGCTAAGGTTCCTGCATTTAGTTCTGCCGCATCAGCATTCGCTCCAACAAATGAGAAAACATCTCAAAATTTAAATGCCAGAAGCACAGCACCGCAAATCGAATCCGCCATTCTTAGAGGGAACACCATAATTCAAATAACCACATTTCCAACTACAAAAATCTCATGGAAAGCTTTCTTGCTGTTCTTTGATGTGCACAGTAGGGGAACGCAAATTTCATGCTGATACAAATACAAATAACGCACACCAAAATGTTTCAGCTCGGAGCATCAATTTACAATTGCTGAGACGCATACTGGTCACTGAATCCAAATCTAAAAAAAGAAAAGGAAAAACAAGGGAAGTTCGTGGACATGGATGCGCTCACAGACGAGGCCTCATGGTGTTAGGATTCTCCAAGGAACTTGCAATCGCTCGGAATTTGTAATCATCCACTGAAAGTAAGGGAAGAACTATTAAGTAGCTGCCATTGATGATCAGTCAGCGGATGCACATACTGTGGCCAGATAAAACTGATCTCAGCATATATCAAACAGATTGGATCACACTGCTTGCGCAAATCAAATATCTAACAGTAGCCTTGATGAGAGGAGGAAGAACTCTTAAAAATGTGGAAACAGTGTATTGTTTGTTGAATAAACAACAAAATTGAAATACTTCAAAGACAATGAAACTGAATCTTGGTAAGTAATAAGAAAAATGTCATAAGATGAAACCTACGTCCACACCTGAGATAAAAGGGGTGGTTTCTACAGGTTGAGGAAGAAGCGGGAAGGACGAGGAGGGGACACAACTGGAATCAATTGTGCAGAAATTACGATTGAAGGGAAGCTTTGTTCTTTGGACAAACCTTACTATGTCTTTGTCAGAACAATATCACGCATCAAGCTATCTGGAGCTGTATGGCGACCCACGTAAGAAATGGTGTAAGATGTACTAATGATTATTGCTTAATAATAATATGAAATATGAAAAAGGTCAATCAAAGTACCTGGCATGCCCGTGAAATGCTCAAACTGACCCATAGCTTGCCGTATGAACATCTCAAGACCACTAACAACTGTAGCTCCGCACTCTGCAGCTTCTCGGAGGAGTCTTGTCTCTTTTGGTGTGTAGACCGCATCAAACACAACAGCATAAGATTTGAGTGCTTGCTGCAAGATAATATTTAGTCATTAGACTAGCAGAAAAAGACAGAATATCTCGATTAAAATTGGCAAAAACAAAAACAGGTAAGCTAGATTAAGACCTTAGATAAAGGAGTTTCATTCACATTTGGATGCATTCCAATGGCTGTTGTATTTGCAAGAATCATCCCTTCCTCTGGATGGTAGTCTTCCAAATCCGCCAGAGTCAACGCAGGCCCACCAATTAAGTTGGCAAGTTCTTGTGCACGTGCTGGAAAGTGGAAGAGTTGACTCAGTTCTCAACGTATACATGTTTCTCAATCACATTTTCACAACACAGGAATCAGTGTGTGCAAATTAATGATAAAACCAATGAAGCAGAAGTGTCCAGAAGAGTTCTATACCAAAAGTACGGTTTGCAATTACAACTCTTGCTCCCTTCTCTTTTGCTCCATATGCCAGTGCTTTTCCCGCGCCGCCGGCTCCGATGACAACAAAAAGCCTTCCAGCCAGTGGTGATGTGTCTGGATCCCTTTGCTCGAATGCTGCCAATCAGCCTTTTAGAACTGAACATCGATCAGCAATAATTTACCAATACTATAGTCACGTGTAGAAACCTCTTATTCCATCCTCAATAGCAGATATAGCTCCAACATAGTCAGTATTGTAGCCAACAAGCTTTCCATCAGGTCTTCTAACGATTGTGTTAACAGCTCCGATGTCCTGGATAAAGCATCATACTTTTGAATGTTACCCTAGGTGTGCTAAAATGTTCAGCAATTCTTTACGTGACAAGCAAAAGAAAATTACCCTGGCAATGGGATCAACCTCATCACAGCACCTAACAGCAGCTTCTTTATGAGGAATTGTGCAACTGTGGTCCAGTTGATTGGATGGAAAGAAAAAAGCTCTGATCAGATATGAGGTATATTTCGCTAAAACAAACATCATTGCAACATATGATTTGGCTCACTAAAAAATTAACTACCTGAAGCCAGCAAAATCTGGTGAAGAGTATGTATTAAGAAATTTAGCCAAGTCATCCACCAAAAATGGCACATACACAGCATTGAAACCCACTGATCTGAAAGCTTCATTATGCAAAATTGGGCTTTTGCTATGGCCAACCGGCTTCCCAATGATACCAAAGACCTTAGTGTCTGGGCCTATCTGCCTAATATTGTACACATTTATCAAGTCTGCAGCCGTTGGCTGTGCAGGTGCAGACTCTTTTCCTTTCTTGAGAGACCCAAAAGTAAGGAATCCACCATATTTTGGGCAAAGAACCCGAGAAATAAAACCTCTGTCATTCATCACCAGCCCAATGATTGGCACCTGCTTTTCCTAATTCATTATTCAGATACAAGATAACATGAGCTATGAGTTATATAAACGCAACTGACAAATGAAGCATGGAAATCAACACACAGCGCAAAACCTTTGTCAAGAGAAAAGCTCTAAACCAGTATTTGTGCATCATAAGTGTGTTCGTTCCTAATTAAGAAGTTCACCGATCGTCTTGTGCTGCTGTGCTAAAGATTATGTGATCAAAATATGCAATTACTTTTAATAGCTATTACAGTAGAAACAAAGCACCAAGCAGATTATCTTTAATTTTTTAGGTGACATATCAGATCTTCACACCACAGAGTAGAAATTGAAATTTTGGCTATGTTAAATACAAAGTTTGTAATTTCAGTCTAGTTCCCATTGAAATTCAAGTTTAATGGCCAGCAGTAACAATGGTTTTATCATAGTACAACTCACTTGATAATTAACAAGCTTTTTCTCAAAGTAGCAGATTCCTAGGAGGCTACGTATAGTACGTTTTTGTTGACAGCCAACACTATAATATGACAGCAAAGTATCAGCAGCAAATCACATGTCACAGAGCAATAAACAATAGTGAGATAGAAAAAAACTCTTAGGGAATGCAAACTGAAATCCCACAAACAAATATTCATATATGAAGAAGTGAAAAATAATCAGATGCTAAATCACCTGGCAATGAACAAGTATTTGAAACATTTTTGCCACATCAACAATTTCAGTAGCAGTTGTAGCTATTTTCACGATATCAGCCCCCGTTGCTTGAATCTGAGCCACCAAATTTGCAAGTTCCTCGGACGATGGAGTGCGCTCAAAGTTGTGGGATGAAACTATAAGTTTACAGTTATCAGGTTTCTTCCCAGAAATAAGTTTCATAAATTTGTCAGCCACCTGCACAACACAATTAACACAATTTAGTGATCAACTCCAGACTCACCCTCACTAGCTTAAAGGACAGGGCTAATTGACATTATCAGTACATGAATATCAAGCTCTTTTACTACTATCGTAGTACATGTTTTATATCATTATCTTTTTTTCAAGTGGCTCTTGTTGGGTTTCATCTCTAGCCTGTGCTAACTTGGTTATGAGAAGACTATTATTGTTAATGACACATGAATACATGATAACCAAGCAAGCTTAACAACTGACCAGCTCTGGACAGGGATTCAAATCAGTGCCTGTGTCTCATAGGGTTGAAAGTCATGAGAATATCGAAATCTCAAATACCTAATAATCAACTAGAATTGCACTACACCCAAGTTACAAGATTATATTTGTCGGCACTGAGCCACCAAGAAAAAAAAAATAGTGCAGTAAAATACAGAAATATTTTTTTTATTGACTTTATGAAGTGAAAGAAAAATAGGGGAAGAGCCAACCTTAAGCTCAACATCCACATATTCAGCTCCCAGCTCCATTGCCAATAGCAGAGCCTCGAACCGCGATTCGTCATCGCCTTCGTATTCGCCTCCTTCCCACTTGGGCCTTTGCAACCAAAATCAAGCAACACTCACTTTGCTTAGTAACACTGCAATAACTAAAATGTTGATACAAAATTAGCCCCCCATTTTGCTCCACTCATACACTAAACATCTAAACTAAACCAGCTGAAACCTCTGTAAATGCCTTACAATTCCCCCAATCGAATCCGGAATCGGAATGCGCCAAAAAGCTGCCTCCAAGGAGAAGGAAGAACCTAATCCCCTGCACGCCCACCAACCCTGAGGCAGGGAGGCCAGGCGCTGACGAACCGAACCCACACCCACCTGTAGGTGACGAGGGCGGGGAGCGGGCGGGGCTTGGCGAGGATGACGGGCAGGTCCCTCCGCGGCGCGAACCCGGCGAGGCAGTCGAGGCGGAGCTCCGCCAGGTCGGCGCCGAGCGCGGCGGCGGCGGCCAGCTCCTCCGCCATCTCCCGCGGCGCCCGCGCCGTCGCCGGCACGCAGACCATCGTCCGCGGCCGCGCGGCCGCGCGGCCGCCGCGGCGGCCGGGGTCACCGCCGAAACCGACATCGCCGTCGCCATCGGGGTAAGCAGGCGGCTTTGCGTCGGGTTGGTGCGAGGAGCGAGGAAGAGCCGAAGACGAAGAGGGGGGTAGCTGCACTTTTGTTTGGTTGGTGGTGGAGGTGGACTGGGATGCGCCGCCGTGCCGGCGGCGTAGCTTCATTCGCACTGTGGGGCCAGCGGAATCCGGCGTGGCGTGCCAGATTGGTTTGAATCGTAGGTGCATGAAACACATGGGCACGTGCGTGGTTAAAAAAAACCTAATTTGCTTTTTTTTCAGCAGTAATGCTACCATTAAAACATCCGGAAGTCAGGAGGCTTCGCTCCACTCACTGTCGCATGCCGCATGCCGCTCATTATTCTTGTTTCTCTAGCTTCACTGGAACTCATTTTATATTGTTGATTTCACCGGGTTTCAGTGTTTGCAAGTTCTTATTCTTTAGTGCTTTCCAAGTGGTATCTAGCTACACAAGGTGTTAAGATGATGTTTATCACTACTCCGATGGTATCACGCTTCAAAGATCTATAATTTTAATACTTATTACCTATTGGTAGTCAATGCTCCTATGATTACCTATCTAAACATGTATGCTTCCTAAATCCAAACATATAGCATACATGTAGGGGGAGTCATTGCTATCAACTTGATTTCATGATCACTTGTCCATACTTCTTACACATGGTAACATATTTGGGCAATGTGACATGAAGTCAATCAAAATTCTATCATAATATTTTTGTGTAAGGTTTCTCACCAATTACCAACAAGGGGGAGATTGAAAGTCCTATATTTGGTGTTGGCAATTAGTGACAATGCCTAAGTACTAACCACATATGCATAAGAATGTGTGTAGCTATGATGTGGTTGGTGCAATGACATGGCGAAGCAAGGATCAAGCAATGGTGATGTGATCAAGTGTTTGCCATGGTGGAGTTGGAACAAGGTGCAACAAGTGACGATCAAGGCAAAGGTATCATGTAGGGATTTTCATTTTACATCTAAGACACCATAGAGGGTGTGGATGGTTTAGAATCGATAGTCGTACTATAAAGAGGGGAATTTCCGAGGCTATTGATCACTTAAGTGCCACTAAATGAAGATTCATTTGCATATGCATTTAGATCTAGTGAAGAACTAACTTAACGCCTCAAAAATGATTGTGAAAATGCTAACACACATGCACAAGGCGATGATCACTTGGTGGTGTTAGCACATTTACGAAGGTGGTGGAGTTTGAGCGGTAGAGAGGGGTTTGGGTTCCTCTCTCCCTCCCGCCGAGCTTGCGAGGCGGGATTCAGCGCTTTTCGGGAAATGAAACGCCTATTTTCCACTGTGCCGGACGCGAAGAAACGGAGATGAACGGAGGTCATAGAGGTTACCGGACGCTGAACCGGACGCGGTCCCTGTTTGACCGGACGCGTCCGGTCAGTGCTCAGTGTTTACGCGCGTCTCGGTCTTCTAATCGGACGCAGTGGCGCGTCCGGTCACGATCAATCGGACGTGTCCGGTCACACGTGAAGGCTTTCTGGAAATGACCGGACACTGTCTCTGTGGCGTCTGGTTCGTCTAGCAGCGTGTTCGGTCGCTGACTCGCTAGAGCACTGCTCAGCTTGACCAGCGCGTCCGGTCAGTTACTGGACCAGCGCGTCCGGTCTGTGCGACCAGCGCGTCCGGTCAGCGCGATTGCGGCATAATCAAGTGCCTAACGGCTCTATTCGAATGGGTATGTCTATAAATACGTGTTGGTCGGCTCTTTGGAGCCACTCTTGGCTTGTTGATCATTCTAGCACTCCTTTGAGCTAAGCACACATCCTCCCACTCATCTCCCTTGCTTGTTTGCCTAATCAAAGCGAGATTGAGTGATCTCAAGTGCATTTGCTTGTGAGTTTACATCCAGTTGGCACTTGGGTGTTCATTTGCTGCGGGATTCTTGTTTCTCTTGGTGGTTGCCGCCACCTAGACGGCTTGGAGCAGTGGTGGAGGTCCCGCACATGTCGGTGATTGTTCGTGGCCGGCTCCGGTGAGCTTGTTGTGAGGGGTTGTTGTGGTTCCCCGGTGGAGCGCCGAATTCCAACTCTAGTGGATTGCTCGTGTCGGAACTTCTCGCCATTTGGTAGGTTCTTGTGGCGCCTTTTGAGAGGCTCGGTGTGTGATACCGATTAGCCGCCGAACCACGTGGTGTAGGGGGACACAACGGGGACTAGCGTGCCGGCAAGCACGTGAACCTCAGGATAAATCCTCGTGTCTTCACTTCATTGATTGTGATTGATTTGTCTCGGTGGATTGGTTATCTTGAATATCATCACTTGGAATTATTGATTGGTTGGCTCAATTCATCGCCCATCGGTGAAATATTTCTTACCCTACTCTTGTATTACATTTCAAGTACTTAGTTGTTTTCTCTAGTGCTTAGTAGCTTGAGTAGAGTAGCCTTCTAGTTTACCTCTTGCGGTTTGACTTGTGCGGTTGAGTGAAATATATTAGAATTGTCTTTTGGATAGGTGGCTTGCAACACTACATAGGCTAGGCAAAACTTGCTTCTCGCTATTTGTTTTTGCTAATTAAATTGTCTAGCACATTTTGGAGAAAGTTTTATTACGCTATTCACCCCCCCTCTAGCCATCAAGACCTTTCAACCGGGTGACATCTGGGTGGGGCCGGCCGGTCCCACCTGGCGGCCTCTCGAGGTCTGCTGCGGTGTGGTGTCCTCTGGAACCTTCTGGAGTAGTTTTCGTCGCTGTTAAGTTAAATTCTTTTTGACGTTTTGATCATCCTTTCCGATTTTCTGAATATACCCTACAGAAAATACAAATTCACCAAAACTTGTGGAAATTGTTAGTTTAAACCCCTAAGTTTCTATTGGTGATCCATTTCAAGCATTTATTCAAGTTATGTTGACGATTTAATGTGGTAGATAACTACCGTCAACAAGCTCCCTCAAGCTTAACCTTTGCTAGTCCCTTAGCAAAGCTAGATTCAGTAAATTTGGATCAAGAGTTGTTTCAATGCTTTCGCACCTCAAAAGTACACATGCGTTCAAATAAAAATTCTCCTCTGGATTAGAATAAACTAATCTGACTTTCAATCTTACCCATATTACCTTTAACCATGGAGCTTCTTAGCCTTCACTTGGGTCTTGAGCAACTGAAAGACAGAATAATCAAGTCAGGCACTATGTCTCGAGCTCTTTGTTCAACCATTATTCCGGAGTTTTTGTAAGTTTTCAAAATAAAACTCAGAGCTTTCATTGTATGACACTCTCAAGTCTCTTAATATATGTGGTATTTATGGATCCTCTCCAAGGCAAGGATGATGTTATGGCTTTCTCTTCCTATAACTAAGGTTTATAGTACAGCTCATAGGAATAGAGAAAACATGAAAAAGCATACTTGCAACACATATGTTGTAAAGTCAAACCTCGGATCCAAAGATAGTTGAGTCATACAATCAAATCAAGATATGCATGTGTATAGATGTATATGGGGTCGATATATATGGTGGCTAACATAATTCTACTTTACTCCTTGGAAACATATCTCTCTTTCAAAACTTGGAAACAACTTTATAAGAAAACATGGGCTATCTTATTTATCTCTTTTTTTCTTTCAGGCGGACATCTGAGTACCCATTGTTTTAGATATTTCGGACACTTGTCTATTTTTTCAATTCTTTTTTTCTTTCTTTTTTTATGAATAACTTTTGCATAGCCACATGCCTCTTCTCTATAACAAAACTTTTGAGACATAACAACAACAAAAATTAGAGCATTTGTTTGGGGTATATTCTATAGGGTGTATTTTGTGTTTACTCCCAGTGTAAGAGTAAAACATTTTTTAGTGGATCTAGATGGAATGGTGTGTTTTTGTGCCTACCCTCCATGTAGGAGTAGTGCATATGTGGATAGTGTGTATGTAATCTTGATTTTAAGAGCATGACAAACCTCTCATAAGGCATCAAAAAAGCTTGACTAAACTCAATGCAAAAGCAAGCAGAATGTATGAGTGAAAGTTTTTCTAATCTAAACATCATATATGGCTATGGTAGAAATTCAACCTTTGTCATACAGGGGCTCATCATGAAATATTTTATGTTTTCAAAAGATAAATCTTTAGAACTCTAGTATCACTAGGAACAAGATAAACAGCAGTTCAAAACATCTCATATCATATCCATTAACTACCTAGACTTAGATCAAGCATTTGCTACCCACGAGTTTTAAGTTCAGAGTAAATTCTTATACCAAATCAGTCATATCCAAAACTCGAGAGAATTTAAGACTGAAAAGTAGGTACTTGAAAGGAATTATGACAGAGCAACTATTCATCATTTCTATTGCAAGAGCTTACCTAGACTATTATTTATTTAGCTCTAAAGAATAGAAAACTAAACACACTTTTTATTTGCTTTCAAAGTTTTTAAATCACACCTTATTATATGATATAACTAGCTAAGATAAATTTTTATTTTATTTTAGTTTGTTATGCATCTTTTTATTTCTTTAGCAAACATATAGCAAATTCGAAAATAGTTAAACTAAAAGGGGAAAGAAATACTTAGCTAGATACATGGGAGATGCTCCTTCCCCAAGCTATTGTCGCGGTCGGTTGTTGAATGTTGAATGATCTTTCTTGGAGCATGGTTTGTCGGCGGATATCCTTCTCACCTATGAGTAGAATGAGATGTCTACGGCCGAGTGACTTTACTCTTGATCATTTGTACCATCCTGCAAAATATTCCAACAAGAATACCAAAAACTCGAGGCTTGAATTAGGAATAAGGGTTAGCGGTTAGCCATACAAGAATTTGTTCTCTTGTGAATTTAGACAGATTTTCTAGTGGCAAAATTTTAGCAGGAGGTCTATTTGATATATTTTTAAATTTTCTATTTTTATAATGTAGAAGGGAAATATGTATGCATGATAATTTTTATTTTTATGCCACCACAATGAATATTTTCATGGGCTTTTACACACCGTAGACCTACTCACATGGGGCTTAGGATTTTATATGATGCAATGATGGAATGTAACAAAGGAACTCTCTTCTCTCTTTTTTCTATTATGCAGCAAGATGATATGCAATAAAGTAATCTTTTTATTTTTTCTCTTTTCTCTGATGCAATGTAAATGCAGAAAGTAAATATACTAAAAGAAAATAATTAATGCAATGCTAGAAAGTAAATATGGATAACTACTGATGTTACCTCACGGCAAGGGTTCGGATTTTTAAAGTCCTCCGGACAGGACTAGGTCAGAGAGAGTACTTACTTTTCAAGTGCATCATCTGGTCTCAGTGATGGAGACTCATATAACTGCTCCACTTGTGATGGTGATGATGTTATCTTCTCTTTTCATACCTATTTAGTCTGTGAGCTTGATGTTGGCAGAGTGGCTTCTTCTTTGGTGGGTGCTTCAGGCTCTTCATCATCCCATTCGTTCAATCAGGGTTGGCACAGGTCCTTCTCAACTTCTCCTTCATAATACTCCCATCCATTCCTAGGGAGTTGATACTCTTGTCGGTGGGATGATCGACGTCTCCTCTGGGAGCGGGTCTTCTTTGGCTGCTCATAAGTAGCATACCTGTTAAAACAACAGCGTACCTTTTCTCCTAGGAACTGGAAGTGGATTTGTCTAGATCCGACGTAGATGACTGCATTGGTAGTGTTAAGGACGGTCTTCCCAGAATGATAGGTGAATCATCTTCTTCCTCCATGTCTAGGACCATAAAGTCGGCGGGAGCGTAGTGATCTTGAATCTTGACCATTATGTCCTTTGCTATGCCCTTCGAAAATCTGATTGATTGGTCCGCCATCTGTAGCTGCATATATGTCGGGTACAAAGGTTCGTTACCAAATAAATATTCATATGTTACCTTGAACATTATATTGACACCTGATCCAACATCGCAGAAAGTCTTACGGAAGATCTTCTGACCAATGGTACACTCGATCCTCGGTACGCTTGGGTCATCCTTCTTATCAAGAAATGGTGGAGCAAGGAGGTGGTCGTACTTCGATCGGATGGTGTTGATTATGTTGATTGTCTCTTCAGGTGACTGGCTGGTCTTGTTCTTCCTCCTTCTGTTCTTCTTCTTCTTGGTCACTGCTATTGTCTCTTCGGGCAGGTATACCTTCTGTGGATGAGCGGGAGAATATAGTATACGGTCCTTGAACGAGAAGTTCTCCTTCTTATCCTTGATAGTGAAATAGATCTTGGCGGTGTCCGCATAGATGATGGCCTTTGCGATGCTTAGGAAGGGTCAGCCCAAAATGATGGGTGTCCACTCATCTCCACCTGTTTCTAGAACCACAAAGTCTACGGGAACATATGATTGTCCCACTCGAATAATGGCATATTCTAGGATTCCTTTGGGGTAGCAGAGTGACTGATCTGTAAGATACAAATGCATATTTGTGTACAACAAAGGATCTCCTAGAATCTTATCATAGATTACCTTAGGCATGATGTTGACACATTGAAAGGTCTAAAATGGCTAGAGGGGGTGTGAATAGCCTAAATTAAAACTCTACAAACCACTAGAGCAAGGATTAGTAACACAAATGGCGATAAAAGCGGTTTGCTCTAGCTCTAAGTGATAAGCAAGCCACCTAGTTGCAATTCTAATTATCTAATGTCTCTATGGCACACACAAGCTAGGTTGCTACAAGTACTACTACCTAGAGAGCTAGCAATAAGAACAAACACAACTAAACAAGCTATAATACAAGGTAAAGTTGCGGTAAGTAAATGATGGGAAGATGATTTTATACCGACGTGTAGAGGCAAGTGAACCAATGATGAATACCAATGTGAAGCTAATCACCAGGAGACAATCAATCACAATATCAAGAGGAACACCAAGATTTTCTCCCGAGGTTCACGTGTTTGCCGACACGCTAGTCCCCATTGTGTCGACCAACACTACGTGGTTCGGCGACTAATTAGGGATCCACACCCAAGCTCTCCAAGAGCGCCGTAAGAACCTACCGCTAGTGAGGTAACTCAATGACACACGTAATATATTAGAACTACCTTATGGCTCTTCGCCGAGGAAGGTGCAAAGCCCCTCACAAGTCACCGGAGCTGGCCACAAACAATCTCCAACTCATACCGGACCTCCTCCGCTACTCCAAGCCATCTAGGTGGTGGCAACCACCAAAAGAAACAAGAATCCTGCAGCAAAAGAACACCCAAATGCCAACTAGATGCAACTCATAAGCAAATGCACTTGAGATCACTCAATCTCACTTTGATTAGGCAATCAAGCAAGGGAGATGAGTGGGAGGGGATGTGCTCAGCTCAAGAGGATGTTAGAGAGTCAAAATGTTCAAGAGAGTCCTCCCCAAACTGGCCAAACACATATTTATAAGCACATCCAAAGAATAGAGCCGTTAGGAACAAAGTGTTGCAGCAATCATGTTGACCGGACGCGCCGGTCAAACTGACCGAAGTCCGGTCACGCTGCGTAGCTTCGCCCGATGCTCGCCATGTGTCCCGTTTTAAATTTCATTCGTTCGATCTCCAACGGTCACGAAACGTTATCTTCTTAGTCATAGCATGACCGGACGCGACGGTCGAACTGACCGGACGCGCCCTAGAGTCCGGTCGCGAGATGCTCACGTTGCTGAGAGGCTGACCGGACGCCACAGTGCCAGCGTCCAGTCGATTCCAGTAAGTTTCCACTCACGACCTGACGCGTTCGATCGATCGTGACCGGACGCGCCACCGCGTTCGATCAAACCCTTCGCGTTCGCTATCCGTCTAGTGCCTGACCGGACGCGTCGGTCCCACAAGTGACCGGATACACCGATGGTAAACCCCAGTCCACGGGCCAGACTGCTGCTGTCACTGATCGGACGCGTCCGGTCATGCCGAGACCGTGTCCGGTTCAGCGTCCGGTCACCCCAGTGACCTCCGTTCGCCTCCGTTTCTATCCACGATAACTTAGAGAAAATCTCCGCCTCCGGTGTAGTGGAAAATATGCATTTCACTTCCACAAAAAGCGTCGAATCCATCTCTACCGCTCAAACTCCACCGCCTTCGCAAATATGCTAACATCACCAAGTGTATATCACCATGTGCATGTGTGTTAACATTTTCACAATCATTTTCGAGGCGTTAAGTTAGCTCACCACTAGATCTAAATGCATATGCAAATGAATCCTCATCTAGTGGCACTTAAGTGATCAATAGCCCCGGAAAATCTCCTCTTTATCGTACGACTATTGATCCTAAGTGTGATCACACCCTCTATGATGTCTTGATCACTAAAAGCAAATCCTATCTATACATTGCCTTGAGCTCCATAGGATTGCACTCCATCTTCTCTTCTTTTTCAAGTATGGCACCAAGTCATCATGATCAACATGCATCTTGCCATCACTTAGGAGTGTACCAATCACCTTTTGCTATCAACACTCAAGCACATGTGATTAGTACTTAGGTTTCATCAATTAGCCAAAACCAAACTAGGGACTTTCACACATGCTCCGAAGTCACAGACAGCTTCCTGATAGATGTGAGGTCCAATGGAAATGGGAATAACGGGTCTCCCTGTATCACCTTTCTTGTCGGGGAGTGAATAATCTATCCACCTTCCCTCTGATGGTTGAGTGTAATAGAAAGCTACATTGTGAATATCGATAAGATTTGCAGTTTCTAAATCTTCCGGCTGCCCTAGAATCTTACCTTTGTCAGATGGAGGAACAGCAGGTGCTAGCTGAGCTATTTGGATTCTATGTTCTCTAGGATTTTATCATTTGAAACTATTTTCTTAGACATCTGATCCATAAGTCTAGATTGACCAACAACTAACTGCTCACTTGTTTTAGTAGTCACCTATTAATTACCTACACCTCTAGCATTACTAAACTAGGTTGTCATCCCTAGTGATGGTGCCAGAAATATTTGTCGGTATACCATTGTAGCACTTCATCCGAGAGTATACCAGGTGTCATATTTATATTTTACCATAGGGAAGATGTAGTGTTGGATATGTATTGATAACTTATAACATTGATGGAGAAACAAACCATAACCAATCACTCTACTCATAACAAGGGTAAGTCACGGGATAAAATGTATATGATAAGCATTGATCAAGCATTATAATAAGTAAATCACTCAGAGCACTCCTATCTATGCCAATAGCATGGTCAAGTTAGAATATTAGAGGAATAATTCCTAAGTCATTCTTAACTACAAGTCAAAGCATATGTTATTTAGTGCAATTACATCTAATAATCATGGCTAAGATCATCATTATATCCACACATAAGGGACATTACTTAGGAAAGTTTGAGTACAGAAACCTCTCCCTTCCTTCGTAACCGGGCCCTACTTCCTCAACCTATACTCGGGGAGTGGACTACAAAGGACTCAACGAGAGTGTCACATCCGCAATCAACCACATGACCCAGAATATAGAGTGTATTCGCAGGTAAATAACATATAAGCACAACGCTTACATAATCTCCACCACCCACCCATGGTACCTTATTGGTGAACGCTATATGAACTTACGTATAAACACAATGATAAACTAGCTATACTAAGTATATAATCAAAGTAGACAATGAACATTGCAATGAAGAACATAAATAAGATGAATACTATATTGTCTTGACAATTGTACCAAAGCATATAAAAATAATGGAGATACAATGAGAGAGGAGTACAACAATTATACCGAACCAAGCTCTGGACGATGTCGGGAATCCAAGCGAAGATCTGCTTGCCTCCCTCTAAATCTAGCCTAACTAGCTATGCTTTAGAAACTAGAGGAACTCTAAGGATATTAGGGTTTCTGGCTCTGGATGACTTGATCTCAAATGACTTAATGCCTCAGGGGGGCTGGGGTCTCCTTATATAGCCTAGAGGGTCCAACGTGAGCCCTTGGATCAAACCGACTTGAAGAACGGTGTAGATACAGTCTAGGAAGGCGGTGGAGGAACATTCCAGAAGCTGACAGGCAGGGCCCACCACCAGGGAGCAGGCGACATCTGGGTGGGGCCGGCCGGTCCCACCTGGCGACCTCTCAGGGTCTGCCGCGGTGTGGTGTCCGCTGGAACCTTCTGGAGTAGTTTTTGTCGCGGTTAAGTTAAATTCTTTTTGACGTTTTGATCCTCCTTTCCGATTTTCTGAATATATCTTGCAAAAAATACAGATTCACTAAAATTTATGAAAATTGTTAGTTTAAACCCCTAAGTTTCTATTGGTGATCCATTTCAAGCATTTATTCAAGTTATATTGACGGTTTAATATGGTAGATAGCTACCGTCAGCACCAAGCTCCCCCCACCTTGACGGCCATGGAGCTCCTCGCCCCTCATCCCTCACCGTCGTCACCGAGCTGAGCCCGGTACTAATGGCGCCGGTGGCGGTGGTGCTCATGCGCCGCCGCTCACCGCCAGCTCCGACCTCGACGGCTGGAATCGACCGGCCCAGGCTTCTCCTCCCCTATGTTGTAAATGTATGTTTCAGGTGTTTTAGTCATTTCAAAGGTATGTTGCGATTGTTTCTTATGGATGTTGCAAAACTAGATTGGACGATGTTGCATATGTTGCAAGTGTTTCAGAAGCATGTTGCAAGTATTTGTTCAAATATTTCATTTGTTTCCATACATATGTTGCAATCGTTTTTTATCTGGATGTTGCATATGTTTTTCACATATATCTTGCAACAGTATGTTCCATATGTTTTAGTTGTTTAAGCCTTATGTTGCAGTAAGTGTGTTTTCGTGTTGCAATTGTTTTATCTTGATGTTGCATATGTTTCACACACATGTTGTAAATGTATGTCCTAAATGTTTCATATATTTCAAATGTATGTTGCATTCAAGTATTTCATGTTGCAAGTGCAAACTGCCGGCATTGGTATCTATGAGGGCGGGCCGAGCCAAGTCGCGGCCACCGACGCGCGGAGGAGGTGCTGTTGTAGAAGAGGCGGGGGCAAGTCTTCCGGGCGGCCTAGAAGAGATGGGCGCCGCGCTGGTGTTGGAAGAGGCGGGGGCAAGTCATCCGAGTAGCGTGGGCAGCGGATCTGAAGCGGGCGGTTTGGATGCGAGCGCGGGAAATGGAACTAGCGTGGACATCGCGCGAATCCGAGCGGACAGGGTAGAGCAGTCGCGAGCGTCCGGATGGACGCAGGCGTTTGGACGTTCGGGCGCTAGTGCTGCCATAGTTCACTGCCGCAACTGTAGCACGCCATATTTTCTTAGCATCATGTCCCACATATCATATATCTATGTTTTGCCAAACTTTGTCACAAGTTTGGCTTAGATTTTGCTCGTCACACTTTTTGTCTGTCGCAGCTACATTTTACCGAAGGTTAGGTGTGGCAAACTCCAACCCCAAACAAACAGACCCTAAAACTGCAGAACACCGTAGTACTAGTGCCGCTTCAGCCAGCTGAAACGAGAAGGCTGATTATTCTATTCTTTTTTCACAAACATGACAGATTTTAAGAGGGATTGAAAGGGGTTCAAGAAGATTTTAACTTGCAGAGGATTTAATCCTCCTCAATCCCCCTCGAACCCTCTTGGTTGTGGGGTCAAACGAGCGTAGCTTCAGTGTGTATTTTGTTAAAGAACAGAGCAAGCACGGCCACACGGCACGCGCGTACCCACGGGCTGGTTATTCTATTCAACATTTGGGAAAACAAAGTTCGTGTCTAATGAGACATCTCCGGACAGGAAACGACTCTCTGAATCCAAATCTAAAGGGAATATGGAACTGGTGCACGTCTGCACATGTTGGGTTGCCAACCAATTTTATCTCCAAACCGAGGATATGACAGAAAAAACTCTTAGCAATGTTGATCCAAAAAACATTCCTTACTGAACATGACCATTCATTTTTGTACAAGTTTTGCAACCTGAAAAAAACAAAACATCTTTACATTGTTCAACTAGATCATATTGTTTACTGAACAGCAGGCGAGTCCAAAACCCTGGAGGAATGTGATGAAAACGACACTGCATAATTGCAGGCAGTAGGAGAAACAGGATGATGCCGAAACCTGCGTCTCCTCCCCGCTTGTGTTGAAGAGTCATCAATCAAATACGGTGCTTCCCAGACATCGAGGAAGATGCAGGAAGGAGGACATATGTACTGTACAACTGGAACCACTTTGCAGATACCTTGTTATCTGGACACCCCTCAATGTGTCTTTGTCAGGATAGCCTCACGCATCAACTTTTCTGGAGCTGTAGGGTGAGTTCAATGGGAAATTTTTATAAGATGAACCAACATTATCTTTCTGGACAATCATAAGTGGAGTGAGAAGTACCTGTCATGCCCCCAGTGAAAAGCTTAAACTGAACCATCACTAGCCTGATTAGCATCTCCAGACCGTCAATAACCGTGGCTCCACACGCTGCAGCTTCTCGGAGAAGTCTGGTCTCTCTTGGCACGAAGACCGCATCAAAGACAACGGCATAGGATTTTAGTGCTCCCTGCAGGATCATCATACGCCGTTACACGAAATTAGAAAAGCCAGAATATACTGGTAACAGTTGGCGGTTCAATTAGGCAAGTGAGTGTAAGACCTTAGATAAAGGAAGTCCATCGACATTTGGATACATCCCAACAGACGTTGCGTTTGCAAGAATCATCCCTTCCTCGGGATGGTAGTTTTCCAACTCTGACAGGGTCAATGCAGTCCCACCAATTATGTTGGCAAGTTCTTGAGCTCGTGCTGGAAAGTTTGAACTCTTAATACAATCAAACACATTTTTATGTTACAAAAGGATACTAGGTGACCAAGAAATGTTACAGAGAAAATAAAATGCTAAAAAACATGACTAGAACATAATGGAGATTCCAAAAGGCCAATAAGTGCACATTGTATAAGCATCTAGTCTATAAACTGGGAATAATCGCTAACTTTGGAGTTTGGACCCAAAATAGGTTAAGGTCTGCAAGGCCTAACTTACAAATCATGACCCCATTTAAAAAAAAAATTAAATACAAAAGCTATCATCGAGGAGTTCTATCTAATGTGAATGCTTAGCTTTGAGATATAAGGCAATATATACCCATAGGCAGGACATTGTAAAATTTGATTAAAAGACCACGAATCGTCAGTATTCAGTGCAACAAATTGCTTATAAGATGACATCCTAGTCCTAGACACTGCAAATGTAGATGCCTATCATGTAAAGTATGCAGATATATGATTAAATTTGTTGAGTAGAAGCATCCTGAAGAAGCAAATACCAAATGTACGGTTTGCAATCACAACTCTTGCTCCCTTCTCTTTTGCACCATATGCTAGTGCTTTCCCTGCACCACCAGCCCCAATAACAACAAAAAGCCTTCCAGCCAGTGGCGAAGTGGTCGAATCTGTTGGCTGTGATGCTGCAAATGGGATTAAAAGGCAGTTACACGAACCATATATAGATCAGCAGAATACAATATTGTAAGCGGTGGCAAGTGGAAACCTCTTATTCCATCCTCAATAGCAGAAATAGCACCAGAATAGTCCGTATTGTAGCCTACAAGTTTTCCATCAGGCCTTCTAATAATTGTATTAATAGCTCCAATGTCCTGGAGAAGGCGTCTTTCTTACAAATGTTACTCTTGGTGTGTGTATTTTTTTTTCATAGAATACATAGGAGAAGAAATGGGAGTGAAATTACCCTGGCAATAGGGTCGACATCGTCACAGCACCTAAGTGCTGTTTCCTTATGGGGCATTGTGCAACTACAGTTCAATTAATTGGATCGAAGAAAGTATTGGGTGGTCAGACATGGGGGAATAGACTATAAAATTAAGTAAATTAGGATATAGCAAAAAATCATTGCAACAAATTATGATTTTACCTGAAGCCGGCATAATCTGGTGCTGAGAAGGTAGAAAGAAACTTAACCAAGTCATCTGACAAAAATGGCAAAAACACAGCATCGAAACCCACTGATCTGAAAGCTTGATTTTGCACAATTGGGCTTTTACTGTGGCTAACTGGATTTCCAATAATACCAAAGACCTTAGTATCTGGGCCTATCTGCCTAATTTTGTACTTATTTATCAAGTCTGATACCGTCGGCTGCCCGGGGGCAGATTCTTTTCCTTTCTCAAGAGATGCAAAAGTAAGGTATCCACCATATTTTGCACAAAGAATCCGAGAAATAAAACCCCGTTCTTTCATCACCAGCCCAATGATAGGCACCTTCTTTTCCTAGCTCATTATTCAAATAAAAAGATCATGTGAACTGGGAATCACAGAAACTGAAAAATGAAGCATTGAAACTAACACATCGGATAATATCTTTTTTGTGTGGAAAGCACTACACCATCATTTGTGTATCCCTAGTGCAATCTTAACATCATATATATGATTCATGGAAGGAGACTTTGAAAAAGAAGTTTCCCTCAGAAAATAAATAGTTCAATGGCCACAGTCGTCATGTCAATTGCTAAATGTATATCCTTTATTTGTCCATTTTGTACATGACTTCATGTTTTTTATCTTATTCAAGTATACCCCACTAGGGGCCTCCCTGATTGGTTTCTCCTAAAATATAGTCTTTTTCGATATTAGTGATAACAGGTCAGAGATTTCATTACTGCAGTCTTGAAATGTGAGCATTTGATCTGAGGAAATCCTAAGGTGTAGCAGCCTAGCCCCTAGCTCTCCAATTATAATCCGTGTTTAGTCACGAGCAAACCAGCTATAGTGCTATCCTCGTACAATGACGCACTTGCTGGAGATTGGAAGTGCACTAGTTTGTTTTAGAATTAGCAGAAACCTGGGAGTGCCACGGATAATTTAGCAAAAGTTCATGTTTGAGTCAAGCAGACTTTTAAGGACACATAATCTTTATAAACCTAAGCTAAGGGTCAGCACTAGATGGCATGGTATGGAAAAAAACTTGGATACGCTAAAACTCACTTGGCAATGTGCAAGTACTTGAAACATTCTTGATGCATCTACAATGTCAACAGCAGTGGTTGAAATTTTCACAATGTCAGCCCCTGTTGCTCGTATCTGAGCCACCAAATTCAGAAGTTCATTGACCGAGGGAGTGCTCTCGTAGTCGTATGCTGAAACAATGAGCTTACAGTTTTGAGGTTTCTTCCCAGACAAAAACTTCATAAATTTGTCGGCAACCTGCAGAGCAGCATGGTAATAGTGACCAAAAGGAAACAGATTCACTTGTCCTGAAGACATGTACTTAAGCAGAAGAAGAAAACTACATCAAAGTGAAATCCAATTCTGAACTCTCAGATATCCAATTCAGTAGCACTGCACACATAAAACTATGAATTCACCAAGCTTCACGAAATGATTCTGAAATCAAATGAAATGGAATGAAAAGGAGTGAAGACGGAGCCAACCTTGAACTCGATATCAACGTACTCAGCTCCCAGCTCCATTGCCAGTACAAGCGCCTCAAACCGTGGCTCATCTTCGCCTGCGTACTGACCGCCCTCCAATTTCGTCCTGCGCAACCAAAACCAAGAAATATACATACTTTCATACGAGATTAACTGGGCAAACACATATTGTTCCTCTGATGGTACAATAGAAACACAATCTGAAAATTTACAAAGAAAAAACAGTTCCCCCATTCAATTGTACTGAAACCAGCCAGTTCTTACAGAATGCGCCAAGGAGGTGTGTCTAAGGAAAAAAGATGCGATGCAAGAACCTGTAGGAGACGATGACGGGGAGCGAGCGGGGCTGGGCGAGAAGCACGGGCAGGTCCCTGCGCGGCTCGAAGCCGTCGAGGCAGCCAACCTGGAGCTCCGCCACGTCGGCACCGAGCGCGGCGGCGGCGGCCACCTCGGCTGCCATCTCCCGGGGCACCCGCGCGGTCAGTGACGCGCAGACCAGCGTCGGCTGCCACGCCGCCGGCGTCGAAGTCGCAGCAGTCGCCATTGGCACCCGGTGCGGTGGCTGGTGGGAGCAGCTTGACGCGGAGGGGCGCGCTTAGCTCTGCGGCAGAAGAGTACACGTGGCGGCCGGGGCTGGGCTGCCTGGTACACGTATATAAATGCGCCGGCCGGCGTTTCCTTGTCCCCTAGCTCCTGGCGGCGGCGGCGAAGTCCGACGTGGGTTTTTGCTGCCGGCCACCGCCGGCTCTTTTGGCTGGAGTGGGGACCTCATTTTTGTTTTTAAGAGGAATGACGTGTTGAAGTGGGCGTGTCACGACTATGGGCAACGTCTAGTTGCCCATTGGTTGCCTATTAAAACCAAGTAGAATGGATAGGCAACGTAATGATTGTCCATCAAAATTTAAAATAAGTGTAGACATACAAAAAGTAAAAAGAAAGCTCAGCCAAATCTAAAACCTAGACCTAAAGGCAAAGTCAACGCGGATTAACGTTCATAGTGGTTTCAGTTAAAAAGAGATGCCACGTTGACAGAGAAGCATATAGGCAGCTAGACTATAGCGCTAACAGTCCTAGACCTATTTTATGGGAATTCGTATGTGGGACCATATTCCACCCAACATCACGCTTTGTTGCCTGCATGCAGACCCTACAGACCCACAACAGAGCCGCTCTTAGCTCTCAACGCGTGCTCCAGCGTTAGCCTCATTTCTTTGTCAGGTCCGTAGCTTCTGCAAGCTACTCTCTGCGAGACTACCAACTAGTGTGACATGGATACTTAGCGTTGATGTGGACTCTGGGGCAACACGCCATGCTGGCGCGTTGGGCAAACCGTAAGAGGGAAAAAAAAAGAAAACCCTATGTAACGAGAGCAGTAAAGCAGAACAGATGACAGTTGAAAGGCAAAAAGCTATATCCACCCTTTTACCAAGAGGCTGCACACTCCTGGCATGGCATAGAGCCCGTGCCAACGAGATGGTGAAACATGGACACTTCACCAAGGACTATGCTAAATTGCTAGGACGATGGCACACAGACGTATCCAGTAAGCTCCCAGCATAGCCACTCTTGCCACTGGGGCATGCTAAATTGCTAAGACAGTGACGCGTGGATGTACGAAAGTACCCTCGAAGCTCCTAGCTAACTAGCGGTCGATAACGTGAGTTGTACCACCTATGGCATTCCTAGCCACACGATAGAGATCGGATGGAGCCAAACAATTTTTACTGGCGTGGACACCGCCAATGGCCACCATTGCTAGCGGCTCTCTTGGGGGAGATAATTGTGGCAGAACCGCCTAGTCTAATGCCCTCCCGAGAGTACTTGTCTTCCATTAGACACTAAGTACCCAAGGGAGAACACTAAACTAAGTGACTCCGTCGAGCACACCGCAAGGGAGAACTCGAAGATCCACATTTTTACATCAGGATCACAAATGAGAGAGTAAAGCTTACAACAACCATGTCATTGCTTACATCACTTTTAGTACAACATCAGAGTAATTCATTATGTAGTTATAACAGCGGAATATAAAACATTATCAGAGTTCAGCGGAAATGAAACCATTTAATGACAAGTTAAACATTAACATGAAGAACGTGTAATTACATGAAATGATAACATATTAATAGTATGTTCATTGTAAAACTTTTATTGAGAGTTTTAATAAATAGCTCTACTCTGCATCGCAAAGGAAATCCTCGCTGAGCCCACCAGGAGGTTTCCACACACAAGTGTCAGCTCATCAGCACCTGTTACCTGCAACAGGGTAGAACAAACCCTGAGTACTCAATTGTACTCCGTAAGACTTACCCGTCAGGAGGAAAGAAAGAGACTCCAAGGGTCATGCAAGGCTTTCTGGCTGGTGGGTTTCTTGTTGCAAGAAGCAGCACTAAGAGTGTGTCCTTAATTTCTTACTTTTAATAGCCGTATTTTATTTCTTATCCAACCTTCTATGTAAGCACCTAGACTATAATCAAGCCGGGTTGAGCAAATAGAAACCATTTCTTCATCTTTCAACTGCCAGTTGTTACTACGATGCCAGAGCGTAGTCAAGCCGTACCGTCACGTAGAAACGGCGATTCGCGAATCAATGTGCCCAGCTGGGTGCCCCGAAAACACACGCCTCGCTTGTACCCCGGGCACAAGCAAGACCAACCCGTTCCACTCCTATCAAGGGGTCCAGGTCCCCGTCCAAGCTCGGACTCTAAGCCCCCAACACTGCAGGCCCGGCCTCAGTATGGTGCTTAGACCTCCTCAACCCAATATATATATAACCACCCTAAAAAGCCGGTCCAGAAAGAGCCGGAACCCACGACAGGAGAGAAACAAGTCTTCCTAGCCCCCATCCGCTAGTATATGCTCAGGACAATAAATCTGTGACTTGACCAGGGTCCAATGCAACGAACGGTCCTTAATTGACGCATGCGGAACAAATGCAACCAGAGCCCCGCTCTGTTGCCCAACCAGATCCAAGTCCATCCCACCTGTTCCGCCCGGTCTCCAATTATCCATATACATTTATATTTCATGTGATAGCACATGATAATAGTAACAATATTATAATTCCTATCTCTCGCGAGTGACAGGAAATCACTCGACTTCTACCGGAGTCCTGTAGCATAGCAATCTACACGATCCTGACATACTAGTAAGACTCATGGGATCAGGATATTTATATGCAAGTGGGTTTCATTCAACTCCTTTAAACTTAATGCACAAGCATAAAATAAAGTGCAGAATAATAGGGGTTATGCACCGGGGCTTGCCTGGGTAAGATTTAACCAAAAGTTAGCATTCCGCCATGGTGACACGATCATCAAGACACCATCTTCTCTGCTGCTCCAGATGACTTCGCAACCCACCATCGTTCCTATTATGAAATGCGTGGATGCAACGGAAACTTAAATAATCAACGGCTACTGAAATACTCAAGATGCGAGTACGTCTCTCAAGCTAAAGCACTAGCTCATCGACTAACGCACTAAGCCACGTATCTCCGCTACCACGTAACGAGCTATTTTCCAAAGGTTATCCTAGTTATACCCACCCAAAGTTTCACTTTACTTATAGTGTCGGTTTAATATTTATTAGAACTAAGGCTCATAAGCGACCTTAGCCACTAATTAATCTGAAGCTACACAATCACAGTGAGTACCCAAAATTGCATGGAGCCTACTGTACAGATTTCAGATTCGACAGTACCACCAATTTATCATGGAAATTCCGACAACTGGACATTTTTACGATATCAATTACCTTAAATTAATTATAAAGCTTCCAAGAATATCATCACACAATGTGAACCAAATATACTAACAGGTAGATCATGATTTTAGGAGACTAGCAAAACTAGTTTCACTATTTTAGGATCCTTATACTATTTTATATTGATTATGCAAGTTTACTTCAGGAACTAATTAGAAAACCTAAGAAATGACAGGCCAGCGGCCACCCAACGGCCCAGCAACACCCTGCGGCCCGCGCGGGAGCGCCTGGCGCAGTGGCCCGGCAACGGCCTACCCCCAGGCGAGCCGGCCCGGTGTCAACCGCGGCCCACGCGGCGCAGCCACGCCCATAGGTCGGCCCAAAAGGTCCGCTCCGGATGCGGGCTGCACGAATTTTGCAGAAAGGACCCCCAGCTTCCTCTAAACCAACCCGCGGTCCGCAACTACTATTCATATGAGTCAAAAGTTCCACACTAAGGACCCTGTAAAAATGTCGTCTTCACCACGTGAAGACCCCTGCTCCACCCCGCGTCCACCGGCGTGGTGACCAGTGGCAAGGTCGGCTAATCTGAGCCCACCAAGCTTGCCCCGACGAGGACAACAGGCCGACCTCCACCTACCGCTAAGCGCGCAACCCAAGGTGGTGATTGCCAGCTACTCGGTGACGCCTAATGCTCTGCTCTCGTTGACGGGCTAACCACCACGGTGGCACAGCCGTTCCGACGATCCTATGGCCTAGCGAGGAAGGAGGGGTTGCGGGAGAGCAAGAGAGGCTTACCACGGCCCGCGCGGCGGTGGCGGTTGAGGCAGAGGGGGGCCGAGATGACCCGGCCACGTGTGCCCGCGTTGCGAGGCGGCACTCCGGGGCAGACATGGGCGCGACACCACCTCGCCAATGACAGCCTGACCAAGACACGAGCAGCGGATAGAAAGGGTTGCGGTGAGTTCAAGAGCACCGGCAAACGAATTGCTAGCGGTCATACGGCCACATCCCAGCATACCATCCAGGCAGCACCCGTGATCGGCGGCGGCGGGGAGAAACGAAAATTGGCCACCGTCAGTGAACAGCTGAGCTCAAGGTGGGTTGTGAAGCTAGAGAACTCCGATGTCGAGTCGGTGCTGCAAGCAATTGAATTGGGATGGTCCGGGCTGCGCGAATTTGGAGGTGGAAAAACGGCTCTGCTCTAGAACGCGACGGTGCTTGGTCGAGCGGCGCCTAAGCACTGACATGGCCGAGCAATGGTTAAGAAGGGCACCGGCTACGACGAGAGGAGGCAATCGAGTTGGTGAGGAGTCCCATCGTCAGAGACACTGGGGCCATACACACCGCCGCGACAGCATGGCGTGCTCCGGACTAGAAGTGGCCAACCCGAGCGGGGCTCACGGGTGCCGAGAAACGGAGACAGGCGAGGCGGGGGAGCGTCCAAACGCCACTGTGACCCGAGGTCAACACCCTCGACACGACGGCAGCGGGGTTCGCGCGGGTAGCGAACAAGGAGCGGCCATCGTGAGGGCGGCAAGATGCACCCCGCACGGCACGAACGGCAGAGGCAAAGCACCAGGACGCGAAACGGTGCAGCTCAGCAGTGGCCAAGCATGGCCGCGCGCGGCAGCAGAAGTGGCGTCCAACGGACACCCTGCCCGAGCAGCAGCGGTGCAGCCAGCCACGGCCAGCGCTCGGGCCAGCAACGCTGGGCCCGCATGGTGATCGCGCCCGCCGGCCAAACCGCTGAAACCGGTGCTGTGCACACCTACAGAAGCGCCCACCAAAAAGGTAACAAGCTCAGTTGAGTCGAAAACGAACACACGACGCTCAACCCGCTCTATAAGACTACACAGAGGAGCAAGAAGCGCCCCCAAAGATGGATCAAAGAGGAAATAGAGGGACGCCAAGAGCGGTTTGCCAAGCAACTCGCCGGTTCACGCACAGGGCGTCAACACCAGCTACACAGCGCGTTCTGGCGAACGCTGGACCACTTTTAGGAGAGCATCGAGGTCTCCAACCCAACTACCACTCCTACCATGCTCAAGCGCATACTTAGAAGCAAGCAATAGAGGAAAAACATGAAGTTAGTACTTAAGCGTTTTTGTTGCAATTCGAATGCCAAAATGGCATTGTCCTCAAGTTCTCGGACGCGCCCATTTTAGTTCTAAAACTGAGTTTAATTTTCCAAGTTCAATTATAAAGCTCCCAACGCTTCCATCTACTCGACTGGCACTTCCGTTTCAATTAAGCACTACATACAAGTGGCATTTCATTTTCGTTTACAACGATCACTTTTCGTGCCAACAATTAAAGCGACGCATTATATTTTTCTTAACAGGCTGTCCAAAACATTTTTTTTTTCAACCCAACTTGGATTTTTATTTGATCCCGCTTAATTACAACTGTAAGTCACATAAGAATGATTTATCATTTCGTGTGTTTTAAATTTACTCCTAGGGAAACTTGTTTAGTTAATTTCTTTTTGACCGTAGTCGGGATGCTAAGCAAGCTCGTAACGCCATGGGTGTTACAATAATTCTCGTAGCGTATGTGGTTTGGGGATGATATGGAATGGGTTGGACCTGTCCTAGTTTTTAGAGTTGGGTTGAATCCAGTGTCATGTTTTGTTTGAGGGATAGAGTCATTCCAGTGCCTTAGTTTTTAATATGGGTTCATGGACTTATTTGTGCAAAAAATTGGTAGTTTTAAATATTTGAGTTGTTTCGGAGATGCAACGCATAATAATATATACTTCAACCCCCTTTTATGTGACTACTATGGCATAGATCCATCACAACTCAAGAATTGTTAGAACCCATGAAAATTAGTAAATATCGCCCCAAAACGATTAGTTTCCATAGACCAGAATTGCACGTCAACTGCGAATTCACACCCAAAACAACTTCAGAAAAGGCTACGCACTCCCTTAAGTCCATTGTCCAGCCATCTCGTTCACGTTTCATCGCTCGTTTCATCTGCGAATTCACAAGCTCATAGCAGAATGGTACATTGTCGAATTTCAACAGAGAAAAAACAAAGTCTCGAGCCTATTTTCATCATTTCCTGTCGAAGACACCCATGAACAGTCGCATTGGATCAGTCCTGGCATGTAGAAACTGCAGCTCACACACCACCATCATTCATCAGGCAGTGACTCCATCCTCTGAGTGATCAAACGAACCGCAGCGTTGGCGGCCGAGAAGGGGCCATGGAAGCTCTCCCTGTACGACAGCTTATCCAGGTCGCCCACCAGCTTCAGCAAGATCTCTCCCAGGTCAGACTGCCCTGCTATCAGAGACTCTCGGTATGACGCCGCGGCTGTGCTGCTGATGTCCACGTTGGCCGGCTCTGGGCAGTACTCATCGTCGAGCCACTTGTGTAGTGTCTCCCTCAGCCATTCAGATTCCTGGTGATCAGCATAAAATTGAGGTAAGTTCCTCAGTGATTCTTAATTCGTAGCAGCAACGATCAGGCAGACAGGAATAGACAGTCTTTTTTTCTTCCTTTTTTTTTTTTTCCTTTTTGTGCTATTACAATGCATGTTAGTTCAGCGCGGTTGAGAAAAAAAAAAGTTTGTTTCTGACAGTAGGCTTTTACTTCATAAAAAATGTTTTGCTGTATAAGCAACTCTCCAGAACAAGGATTGGAAGCATCACAATTCACAGCAATGCACATAAGCGCCTTCACTTATGAGCACTGCAACATTCTACTTGAGTTCAGCTACTGTAAGTTACATTGTGGATGTGCAATGAAATAGTAGTAAGTTCTGTTAATTGATTCTAATGCAGTGTGGCCATATGATTGATTTCTAGCTTCGACTCTCCCATCCACACCGTGAATTCAGACATCCCAAGCGACACAGAAATGAATTGGCATGATCTGAAAAGGGGGGCAAATGTGACTTGTGAGCAGCCAGAAACCCAAGACACACACAGTATCTGAACTCTGAAGTCTGGCCACATGAACAGCACGAAATGAGCCCGTGCAAATTTCGTTTGAATTGTGAGGCACCAATCTGCCCCTTGAGCGTAGTTTGCTCAACCCTACTGCTATCCTTAGATTGTTTACCGGTACCTAAGAACTGGAGGGGAGCTATACCAACCACCACGAGGCTGCGACAAGAATCGGTGGAGAAATTCAGAAAAAAAAAAGACCAAACTGGGACCGAACCTGCGCTGCTCCTGCAGGCGTCAGCCAAGAATCGGGCACCCTCAGCTCCTGCACGCGGTTGTCCCGCTCCCCGTCGGCGGCGCGGAGAGGCCCCCGGGGAGGATAGGCGACCCGGATGGAGGCGGAGGCCGGGAATCGGGTAGGGATGTTGGGGAGAGCTAGGAAAAGTTGCGCCTTTGACGGAGGGGAAGGGGAATGGGGGCGGCCGTGGAGGAGAAGGGCAGCTATGAAGGTAGAAGATGACATTTCTCTCTCTCTCTCTCTCTCTAAAAAATCTTGTCTATACTTTTCAGTGGTTTGCGTTCTTCAGGGGAAAATTTTGGATTTCATTTGTTTTTAAAATCCAGACTGTCACCTTCCAAGCTTCCTTCCGTGATGGATCCTTGTGAAGTTGAGTGGCACTGTTCTCCCGTGACAGTTTGTGTTCATCGCTGGAAGTTGAAATTTTGTGATGATATCATGATGATTTTATATGTAACAGTAAAATTTCCCAGATGGGTAAAATTATTTTTAATGTGTTCCATTAGCCCTAGTTTTCTCTCATTAGAAACTTTGTTCTTAATCCTGTCCTTAATCTGATTTATAACTCAAGTTGTTATCGAGCAACCACAAAGCTGAAAACTCATTAAAGCTTGTGGTTGCAGTTAACAATATCCTGGGGAAGCACCTGACAACCGGTATTTGCAAATCTGCATCCCAAGCTCAACAATTACTGCATCTGATCCAAACTTTCATGTGTGGACTTCCCAAAAATCAAAAGCAACCCTGTTTGCTTTGCTAAAAAGTCATAGCTGAAAGTACTGTTCACTAATTTATTGTGAAAAAAAAATATTGTTCCTTCGCTGAAACAGTACGGCTCATAAGACGATCCGGGCCATAGTAGCAGTGACTTTTCATAATAGTTTTTTTTTTCTTTTTTTGAGGGGAAACAGGAGGGGTTTGACCCCCTACTGTGCATTTATTACTAACTTTAAATAAGACTCTTCATAATAGTTCATTGGTTTCTCTATAATAGTACAACATACAAATGGAAAGTGGAATACATTTGTCTTCATCTGCAGCATGTAGCCATTGGAGCATATAATTTACCTCAGCAACATCAATACAAAATCTCATCTTGAATCATCAAGAAAGAACAAATGGGTAACATGAACAATTTAACATACAACAGAGATCGAATGCAAAGTCGTCGATCGCAAGGTTGATGGATCTAGACGACCTTCGGAGGTGCCTCCAGCATAAGCTTCTCAATAAGGTCCGCGGCATCCTGCACCGTTGCAATGTCCTGTGCACTTGTTTCGTCGACAGTTATGTTGAATGCCTCCTCCAGGCCCATCACAATCTCAACCTGCAGAAGAAAGTTGGTGATGTTAAAGTGCTGCTTTTTTTTGGGGGGGGGGGGGGGGGGGGGGGGGGGGAGCTACAGTCAATTTTGATAGAGAGGGATTACCGTATCCAGTGAATCAGCACCAAGTTCAGCGAATTTTGATTCGCCAGTGAGAGCCGTCCCATCGGGAAGAGCCAGCTGCTGCTTCACTATACTACAAACCTTGTCAACTGTCTCTTTCTTAGCCTAATCAATAAACCAGAGAATGATGATATTTCAGGTCGCTCTTCGAAAAGATGTTACTGCTTCACATCAGTATGACAGTACAGTAAGCGCATGCCGACAATCTCAGAAACAAGCAATATAGCTGTCAAGAACCAGGTCACACTCTTCACACCATCTAGTAGTTTGTACTTTCTATAACAAATAACTAAATAATTCCATTTTTTTTGCTAACTATACAAAGAATTTAATTTACTTATAGTTTCTCGTATGATGTTAGTGAATGAAGATAACCATGACAAATATGAACAGCTACTACGAATAGGTTGTTTCTTTATCCACCAAATACTTTTAGAACCAGAACAAGTGTTGCTAGCAACAAAGAATATAATGATGCATACCGAACAGCAAATCTTAAACCGAAGAGAACTTGGTCTTGAACGGATGGATACAGAAGTCATCCTGTGGCTCTGGAAGCAAACTGAGCTCCGGCTGGAAATCACATTTGTCACCTGAAATGGACCAAGAATTGTCCCCATAAGTGGATTGTTCATATGCACAGAACAACATAGAGTACAATAATGAGAGAATGGCAATTGACACTGAAACAAGATTGACATAGTGCATGTAGTGCAAATACCCTTTTCTAACAAAGTTCAAAACTGCTCCTACTCTCGTACTGGATGTTCAATGAAATTAAAACCAAACAACAGATTTGGAGTGGAAAGTCCTTCAGAAATCAGAAGTAAATACTAAAATGTGTACATCAAGACAACATAGTGAAGCTAACACATCACACATATTATATAAGTAGCATGATTTAAGTCTGTGATGTCTATGAAGTACGTTCACCTAAACTTAGAGCCAGCTGGTTGCTATTTCAGGTATTCAAACATTATGTTTTTTATATTTATTTGCACATGCCCATAAAAGTTTTTTTCAGAAAAATATAGATATATATAGACAAGATATAGAGGGAAAAAAAACTTCTGAAAAGTCAACTGCCTTGCTTCCTGGCAAGGAACTAGCCCCAGAACTTTTGAGGAACTGATCTGGTCCATGGTTTTTGAAATGCCTAAACTAGGACATCAGTCCAGTAATACACAAGGATCAAGATGCAACAAAGCTTTTCAAGCCAGGTCTAAATCCAGATATTGTAAGTGTGTGGAAGTGGAACCCAACTATACATTTTGAGATCCCATGACATGATGCAGCACACTTCAGATCAGGCAAGAAAACACAAGGCAGCATACACTTGTACCAAGAAAGCTGGCATTTTCTATTGGGCTAGCACATCAACATCGATGTACAGAAGTAAAGCACTGGTAAAGAAATGCTCCTTAATTAACTTGAGCAAGATCTGAGGCATGTGCTATCACTTGCTGCGCTAGGGTCACCCATGGACCTTTCCTGCTCCTTTTGGGATCCAGCAACATTTCACTACCGGAGGTTCATTTTAAAATAAACCATATGAACCACCGAGCTGGCACGGCGCTGGTTTCTTTAATTTTGGAATCTTTGCAGGTTGCACTAAAATATGCAAAATTGTCACCATCTGTTCATCATTCATCGTGACAGATGGTAACAAACTCTCAGTCCTACCCCAGATGTCAATACATGCAAGTTTTCTACACTAAACAAAGCTTTAATAAAGTCAATTTGCCTCAAAATTACTACTATGATTCTAAGTTGCTGCAGCAATTTGAAGGAAAACCAGAGTGAATCATCTATCCATAGCATTGTGCGCTCAACAAGTACTAATCATAGGCAAATTTCCCATTAAAGAAGGGAACTTTGTTCGTTAAGCTCGAATCTAATCGCAATCAAGCTACCGAATCGAAACCAACAAAGCATCCCAGCATCACCAGAAACTACAGCTACGGCATCAATCCATCCATCCATCTAAGCGAACCAACCCAAGAACCCGACAAATCACAAACCAGACGCACGAATCTAGGGCGACTGACGGCGCCGCACGCTCCTCGCATCAGGATTCAAGAAACAGTGACACAGCCTCACAGACCAAGCTACCAGATCAAGCCAAGAAGAAGTCCAAGAAGTGCGGACCTGGCGCCGGGCGGCGGCCGGGGAGAAGGAGGCGGCGAGGGAGTGCGCCATACTTCGCTCCCGGATCGGGGGGGGGGGGGGGGGGGGGGGGGGGGGGGGGGGGGGCGGCGGGAGTCAGAGAGGCTAGCTGCAGCTAGTGGGACTCGGAGGCGGCCGTGAGGTAGCAGTAGTAGGCTAGTAGCAGCTACCACGAAGCGCAGCGGTGGAAGAAGCGTAGTGCGGCGGGCGAGTCGATAGATAAATAGATAGGCTTGGGATAGAAAAGCGTCCGTCCGGAAATGTCTGACGCTGCACGCTCGCCGCTCGCGCCAGCCACAAAATGGGAAACGAGGATGATCCCCGATTTCGGTCGCTGTTGGCTGCTCCATGGAGAACGACATATAGAGGTGGATAATAACTGGAGAAGAGAGCCGTATCTCGCTCAAACGATAGTTTTGGGTTTATGCACGGAAACGGAACTGCAGAAGAGAGACGTGGGCCGTGTTTAGTTGCTCCGAATTGGGGCTGGCCAAAACACTGTAGCACACCGTGTGGCACTGTAGTATTTTGTTTTTATTTGGTAAAAATTGTCCAAACATTGACTAATTAGGCTTAAAGCGTTCGTCTCGCAAAGTACAATAAAACTGTGCAATTAGTTTTTGATTTCATCTACATTTAATACTCCATGCATGTGCCGGCATTTTGATGTGATGGGGAATCTTCTTTTTACATAGTAAAATTTGGAAAAATATTTAGGATCTAAACAGGCCCGTGTGCAAAATAGAAGTTGCGGCAAAGCGAAGGAAGCTGAAATACCATTATTGTCATTTGTCAAAGTCAAGTAGCCATCCATTTAATTGACCTGACAATTGGAAGAAGCTAGACTATTTTTTGTGCTATGTGAAAATGCTTATATAGACCACTTTTCATTTTTGTACTACCTGTTTAATTTTAAAAAAAAATAGCTAGAGTTCAAACTTGACTAACAAAAGTGCTAAACGACGATTGCTAATCCAAAGAAAAAAACAAATATCGGTAATAGGTAGATAGCTAGACTATGCATAGTTCACACTTGACACGTAGTTCTCACAAGACATGACATAAGCACGTCACAAACACACATCACGGATCAGCGCAGCGCAAATAAATGGTTCTCAAAGGTCACATCCTAACGACAAAATGTGAAAAGGCTCAAGTTCTTAAGCATGTTGCATGCATGATAAAATTGGTAAACTAATAAATGATAAATTGGTGATATGAGAATGTAGTGGCTTAGGCCATCAAGATCAATCATCATTCTCTGTGTTCTTGCGCCTGCTTATAACCAGTTGTGACAACTTCATCATGATGAGGCTTGAACTTTATTTCATCATTTATTACTACTTCTTCATTTTCAGATGGAAGGTCTTCTTCAATCTCTCTTGGTTGAGCCAATCTAGCTCTCGTGCGCGGTTTTGTGACCTCCTCAGGCCCTAATGTTTACATAATCTGTTGGTGTTGATCAACATCGACTAATTATAATGGAGAACGAGAGCTTCTAATAGGAAATAAGCAAGAACAATGAGTCCATCAAGATTCAAACAATTTCAAGCCAGGCATTGTAAAATAGAGCATGATTTTAGAAAAAAAAATCTGAAACTAGTTTCACAATTTTATGAGATAAAACCAACTTTACAAGATTAAACAGGATTTTAGGATTTTTAATTGCATTTTTTCATGTAAAAGTATTTGTATACATTTTTGAAATTTTATTTTTAATTTTTTGGATATTTTTTAAAAACATTTTTAGTCTAATTTATCTCCCTAAACTTTAAGCTTAGTTTGATTTACCTTCCTCTTATGGGGCTCCACATCAGCAAAACTACCCAAGGTGCAGTTTTAAAAGTTGAGCGGGTAAAAAGACCTAGTTTTGTAGTTCATGGAGCAAAATCGACGATCACAATAGTTGAGAAAAGGTAAATAGTACTTTCACCCAAAAACAAAGAAACATATGACCGAGTTGCCAAGGCCCCATGGACTATAGTACCTCTGTTTCGAAAAGAATGTAATTCTAAAATAGTTTAGGTTAAAGTATGACAAATTTAACTAGATTTATAAAAAAATACTAATATTTGTCATATTAATTAAATAAGTACCATTAGATTCGTCATCAAACATTTTTTATAAAATATTTATTTAATATCATAAATATTTATATTTTTCTCTATATATTTAATTAAATTTTAGATAATTTAATCAAGAAAGCATCTAGAATTACATTTTTTAGATGGAGGTAGGAACCTTATACAAGTGGACATTTTTTTTGAGGAAATTATACGGGAGGACATGGCTGGCCCTGAATCCTGATGCAACCGGGCTTTCTACGGGCCCAACGCTAGCTATAGCAGACCAATGCCCTCACGGCCCACCCCAATCTCATAATCGTCGTCGTCGCGGCTAGGGCCGGCGCACCCTTCTCCTCTTCTCTTCCGGCGGCGTCTCCGTCGATCGACTGCGCCGCCTTCGCCCGCATACCCCGGAGGGAGCCGTCATCGTTACCTGCGCCGACAGACGCCTCTGTTGCCTCTCCAGGTGCGTGTCCTATTCATCCTCCTCGGAGCTGTTCCGAGCTGTGGTTCCTTCCCCAGATCCAGGACGGACCGGCGATTCCTGTTTTATCTAGGATTTTGGAGGTGTGGAAAGATCTTGTTTTTATGGGTTGTTTTGGTTGTGTAGGGGTTGCACGAGGCGGAGGGTTGGGCTTCGCTATGTCGAAGTCGAAGTCGGAGCTGGATGATCTGCTTCTGCAGGCCGCTGGCCGGACGGGGAAGAACCAATCCCGGCCCAGCAACCCGCGGTGGAACTCTGGGGGGAGCGGCTCCGACGGCTTCGACGACGACGACGACTCCGACGCCGCGCCGACCTACTCGAGGAAGAAGCCTTCGTCGCAGGTACCGCTCAAGAAGCGGCACCAGCCGGAGAAGGGCGTCCGGCGTGGCGGTGGTGGTTGGATAGACGAGGATGATGAGGACGAAGATGGGCGTCGGAGTGGTGGGGAGGACTCGGACAGCGCCCCTTCAGTCGGGAGTGACCTATACAAGGATGAGGACGACAAGGAGCGTCTAGAGAGCATGTCTGAGCTGCAAAGGGAGATGATACTGCACGACCGGGGCACCCGCCGCGACGACTACAAGCTCAAGCAGCGGGCACGTGCGTCCTCGTCCAAGACAGACAAAGTGGGTGCGCGAAAGGATAGCAGCCCACCCCCGCCGCCCAGCCGGATGCGGTCTTCAACCCGAACTGACAAGTCTGGATCTGCCGCCAAGAGCGCGCTGGACGAGCTGCGGGCAAAGCGGACTATGCGGCAACAGGACACGGAGGCGCGCAACAGGTTCAATGTCCTGCTCCCACATAGTGGCTCACCGACTAGGCGTAGGGCTGGGAGCCCCCCAAGTGATGGGAGCAACGATGGTGATAACAGGGGTAGGCTGAATGACCATGGGAGGATTGCTGATGATGGCAGGGATGATGAATTTGATGAATCGCCGAGTAGGCTTGACCCACTCAAGTTTGATGATGTGAAGAGTATTACCCTCAGGAGGTCAAAGCTGGTGAAATGGTTCATGGAACGATTCTTTGATGATCTAATTTCTGGGTGTTTTGTGCGGCTAGGTATTGGCAAGACAAAGTCTGGGAACCCGAGATACAGGCTGTGCATAGTGAGGAATGTGGATGCAAGCGATCCGGATCGGAAGTACAAACTGGAGAGCTACACGACATGCAAATATCTCAATGTTGTCTGGGGTAGTGAGGCTGATGCTGCGCGGTGGCAGATGACTCAGGTATCAGACTCCCCACCCAACGAAGAAGAGTTCAAGGAATGGCTGCATGAGGCTGAGAAGAATGGTGCGCGTATACCGACTCGGCAGGAAGTGCTCGATAAGAAAGAAGCCATTCAGGAGGCCTATAACTTTGTGTATTCAGCACAAACTGTACAGCAGATGCTGAAAGAGAAATCAGCTGTGAGACGCCCTATCAATGTTGCTGCTGAGAAGGATCGGTTGAGGAGTGAGTTGGAGATGGCTCTGAGCCGTAGGAATGAAGCTGAAGCAGAGAGGATTCGTGTGAAGCTGAAAAATCTGCAAAACAGGCCACAGCCAGTGTCAAAAGATGATAAGGCTGCAAAGTTGGAGGCTATGAACCGGAAGAACCGTGCTGATAACTTCAAGAATGCTTCAGAACTGAAACCTGTAAATACGTCTTTGAAGGCAGGAGAGGCTGGATATGATCCTTTCTCAAGGAGGTGGACAAGATCAAGAAACTATTATGCATCGAAGCCAGGAGGAGATAATGCTGAAGAAACTGCCAACGGGTCCAGTAGCAATGTAGTGCCTAGCAATGAAGATATAGAGAGCAAGTCTCAAACTGGTACAGCAGCCACAACAGCAGCTCAAGTGGCAGCAGCTGACGCCGGGAAGCTCATCGATACCAATGCACCAGTGGATCTGGGAACAGAATCAAATGTGCTGCATACATTTGAGCTTCCTATATCATTGTCTGCTCTGCAAGAATTTGGTGGAGCCAAGGGCCTGTTCGATGGTTACATGGCAAGGAGGCAGAAGATAGAAGCTACAATGGGGTACAAAGTGCCTGACAACGATGGGAGGAGGCATGCTTTAACCCTGAGTGTGAGTGATTACAAACGGCGACGGGGTCTCCTCTGAAGGGTATCTGTGATTGTGCTGGGCATTCAATGGATTCAACTATCCGCCTGGCTTCAGTGCCTCTGCATTGCTGTGACAATTGTCCAGATCATCTGCATTTTGCCTTATCTTCCTATAAGTAACACAAAACATGCAGAGTATACAATTTCTTTTCATAAATGTTACCTGATGTATGACTGATTATGTTGCTGACATCATGTTTATATCTGTGGATTGTGTTATCATCGTATCCTTGTTAGCTGCAAAAACTGGATTCCATAAATAGTTGAATTATTTTTCTGATTCATGTTTTACAAGGTCGAATGCGTGAACATATAGCAGAGCTAGCTTATTAACAGCCTCATTTCTGGTTCAAAGAAATATGAACCATATTTTATTATTTGGTTCGTTTTTCTTGTTTTTTCTTTTATCGACCCCTCTTTGAGAGTGTTGGGTTCATGCTGAAATTATGCATATTCTGCTGAATGCCATAGTTTTAAGCTATTGCAGTTGTGTCTACTGTCTCTGTCTGATGGCTAGTATACAAGGTATATGTAAATATTCAGTGACCAAAACTCCTGTTCCTATTGTAATTCAGGGTATCTATAAAGTGAAATTTATAGGCTGTCTGTCTACCATCTCGCAAAACGTATGGCATGTCTTGTTCAGTATATGCCGGATGCTCTAGCAATTATTGTTGCACCGTTGGAGCTGTAAGAATGCAAAATTGCATAAAATGTGTCAAAATATTCTGCATGACAAGGCTAAGCACCTTCATAGGCTGGGACTCCTTAATCCACCCCACACCCGGCAAAAAATAAAACAGGAGAAAAGGATTGAACGAAGCAAAGCAAAAAACAGCTAGACATGCCCATAAAACCACTCCATCAAAATTTCTCATTCATGTGGCCAGAAAGCGACCCAACACTGGGTACAATGTACATGAGCAGATATCATTGTTTTTCACCAAGGCATCTCTTATTCATCTCGGATCAAGATGGTTCTTCCATGTTCCTGCATTCGATTAGTTTATTACATAGCGAAGCCTTATGGTCAATTGATTACGCAAAAGGTTAGCACTTGAACCAACATTAATCATTCTTCGCCTTGATAAACTTCTTGATGATGCCCATCATCTCACTTCCAGGGAATCGTCCAAGGCAGCCCCTCGCAGTGGCAACCTCGTTGAACTCACACACAGCATCACCGCTGAAAGCTTTAAGTTGATCAGGCTTGCGCTCCAGTGATTCTATATCGTCAAGCAAATCTTCTCCGAACTTTACTGAAGGGAGGGGGAAATCATCAAGTTGTGTGTTTATAACATTATCCTCCCCAATGGCTGCTGCATAATCTCTGAGTCTGCATATTGCAAATGGGACAGGTTCGAAGCTATGATCACCGTATTCAACAGGAGTAGAATGGTCTCCGGTGACGCAAAGAAAGTACTGGTAGTGTCCGGCCTTTTCAGCTTCCCAAAGAAGCCTTGCAAGCTGACCAATAGCTCGATCAACAGCTTCTAGACCCCATACCTTTAACTTGACAGCCTTATCATGACCAGCATCATCAATGGCCTGCAGTGACATTATAAGAGCTATCAGAATCAGTCAGTATGAGTAAAAAGAGCCTGAATATGCATTTTACTTTTATGTGCAGGAACCCAAAGTCATATCCATTTTCTCTTCCAGCTTTATATTCATCCTCTCCAGGCACAAAAACACGAGGTGGTGTATCTATAGGGGCAGAGAGTGCCTTGGCTATAGCTTTAGCTTTAGAAGTTAAGAGAGTACGATAATCTCCAGTTGCTCCAGGTGCTTCAAGGATATCAATCCCCAGTGACAGCCCCAGGCCAGCTATGATCTTAGTAGGAGCAACCATGCATGGTGCAAGTCCATGCTTGGTTTCAAAGGCAGGCACCTAACAAAGCCACATGAAACTTCATTAAAGGGAAGCTTTAGAAGTATCAAGTTCCAGTAAGGTAAAAGCATGCCAGATCTTAGCCAGGGCCGTACCTAAGAATTTGAGGCCCTGGTGCAAAACTTAAAGAGGGCCCTACATGTAAGATGTGGCAATCCAAAAAAAGTTTTAAAGTCATTTCTCCCTTTATCTCAAAATGTAAGCTGCACATTATTTGAGATTTGAACTTTGTTATGTTTGGTCAATAATCAGCCTAATTGTATGAAAAATTGTACAATAAAAGTGGTTAAATTGGACTTATATTTACGAGCACATTCTAATGTCAAAACTTTTGCCATATATGATATACTATAAGAGAAATTAGTAATTATTTGTGACAGGCTTATAAGCCGTACTTTTTCAGCTAACGAACAATGTTTTTCTTTCACAACAAATCAGCGAACAATACTTTCAGCCATGACTTTTCAGCCAAGCCAATAGGGTATTTTGGATAGATGTATAACTATACCATATGCTTTTCTAACCTTACTAAGAATTACATCATATACGCGAGTATTCTTCTTCTCATGCGTCTTCTTAGGCCTTTTGTTCTTACAACATAAAACATTACATGGGGTTATACTAAGAGTTACCTAATTTGTATTAATGGAATTATGTATGTATATATATGCACGTAAGTAAAATTTGGGGCCCTAATTTTTGGGGGGCCTTGTGACATCGCTCCACTTGCACTGCCCCATGTACGGGCCTGATCTTAGCCAGGCCAGAAGCATGGCAAATCCAGAGAATGCATTTGTGAAAGCTCTCAAAAGTCGAAACAAATCTTTCATATTGCTACTGCAGTACCATATAGGCCTAGTACTAAATCTTCCACACTAACCTCAATTCGGATACCACAGCCTCGCAACAGCACAACATTTGCGATGTTCTTCCCCTCAGCTGCACGCTTTGCGTTGATGGGGTGGGAAACCAGTATGCGTGTAATCTCCTTAGAAAGCTCGTTGACCACAGCTGCAGTATTTTTAGCTTCTGAGTCATCCAATGGTTCAGCCTTCAGATGCAAGCGGTTGTCCTTCAAGGGATCGGTTCCAGAAATGTTCCCACTCAGCTTTGGCCCTTTGACAACCACCCCACATCTGTGCTCAGTAGCATACCTGCAGAGAAGGTGTGTGAATTACAGCAGTAACTAGACATTATACATGATTAAAAGGGTGATGAGGTTTAAGTGCTGCACCTTACTCTGACTTCATACTCAGGAAACGACGTAAGCTTCATCCCATCCAACGCAGCACAAAGGATAGGACCTTCCTCTTCAAAATGCCGATCTGCCCTCCTGCTGACGATAACTCCAGTGCTCTCATCCAGTGTAGCAAAGTTTGACTGCATGTGAATTGTGCAGACAATTCAATATAGTGGGAAAAACACATCCATCAGTTGATACACATGCTATTAGAACATTAAATATTGTCAAGGAAAAAAGAAGAAAAAAGAATATAGGGTGAAATATGCTTCTTTCCACACTATTGCCACTTAAATTCAATGGCCCAAGAGATTGCTAAGTAGAGCAAGCCCAAGATCCAACAAGAAAAGGTGGTCAAATTTAGTTACTGCATGCGCATTCTTGAATGATGCTAACCATTGCTGGCCTAAGATACTAACGAGACTGAGCTCCAATTTAACACAGCAAAACAAAGACAGTCAATGATCTGAACAATTACTGCTGGCTACACAAACACAAGTGACAGCAAAAGGAATCAGGTTTAGCAACAGAACACGCAGAGCAAGAATATACGATGATCTGAACTACCACTAACTTATACGATGAATCCAAACAAACCAAAGCTACTCGAGCTGCAGTTTTGTGCTCCAAGAACGGGGTGCCGACCTTGAAGGCGATGTCGCCGGGCGCCATGGCCAGCCCCGCGCCCATGGACTCGAACGCGCCGCGGCCGCGGTAGTACACCCGTGGGTCGTACCCGAGGAGGGATAGGTGCGCCGTGTCGCTGCCGCAGGCGAGCCCCGGCTCCACGGGGTCCATGAGCCCCGTCACCCCGGCCGCCGCCAGCGCGTCCAGCCGCGGCGCGCACGCCGCCTCCAGCGGCGTGCGCCCGCCCAGCGACGGGACGCTCACGTCCCCGATCCCGTCCACCAGCACGAACGCCACGCGGCTCCGCCTCGGTCCTCTCCCCTCCGCGCCCGCCATCGCCGTCTCCGCAGCCGCCGCAAAGGCCCCCTCGCCTCCCTCAGTTTCCGCTTTCTGCTCCTGCTTGCGAGATGCTTCTGCCGCGTGCAGCGTGCTGGTTCAGCGGCGGGTCGGGCCCGGTCGGACCAGGGCGCAGGTTTCGGGCCGGCCCGAGTCTCGAACCGGCCCGGTTCAGTCGCTACAAGAACCGGGCGAGCCCGAGGCCCGGCCCCCAAATCTGCAACGCTTGGCGCTCGCTCGGCTCCGCCCTCCGCCTCCCCTGCCCCGCCCGATCGCCGCGCCCCCCTCGCCGCCGGTGATCGCCGGGAAGCCGCCGAGGCCGGACGCCGGCGGTTCCCGCTCCCTCCTCCGTGTCTCCCTTCTTCCCGCGCGTCCCTCCCGCCCGTCTCGGGGGTTCCTCTCGCCGCGGAATTTGGCATGTGACGCGGGGCGAGGGCAACGAGGCGGAGCCGGCGGCGGCGGCGTGGGGTTGATTGGTTAACTGGATTTCGAGATTGATTTGTCGGGATTTTTTTTCGAGGGAGGTGAGACGCTTGTAAACATAATTTTCCGTGTTTTTTCCCACTCGATTAATTCGTCCGTGTATGTCATTATTCGATCTAATTTTTTGGGCCGGTGGGAATCTGCTGTCGAGGTGCTGATTTGCGGAATCTTTGTAATGACCCTAGACATTTTTCCATTTTTTGGTTAGGAATGTGATCTCTATTCGGAAATGTTTTTCATGTTATTGTGGACATAGCGCATGTTTGCCCAAAAGGTAAATGTTAGCATTTGTTTGTGATGGTGGATTACTGGTTATTAATGTGTGCAGCATTGTTATCTTTTAAACTTTAAAATATATTATTTGTTTTGAAATCGGGGACACTCGTTAGGCCTTGTTTCCTCAATCCACATGTGTTGGGGTGGATTGGGGCCAACACATGTGGATTGACTACATCCAAACAAGGCCTTAATGTATGGGGTAATATCACACCTTGCAGTACCAATGCTATGGCAGATTTGTGCTGTTTGATTTGTGGTAATACAGATGCTGGAGTTTAGAATGTGGTGGTTGAACAGCCATTGTTTCAGCAGTTGTTTAGGTACTTTGGTGGTTTTACTTTCAAGGCTTGAAGAGATTGGATTGAGGGCCTTACGGTATGCATTCAAAATAAACATTTATAGTTGCTGGGTCACAAGTGGGCCCAGAGCACAGGTCTTCTTTTCTGGGACTGGTCACATATTTCATTATGATGTTGAGGAACTGCAGTATTCTGGAGTGTCAAGCTGTAGCATATGTGTGCAGCTATGCTTGATTGCTTGTTATTTGAGTTTTGGGGTTATGTTACATTCAAATTTGCATGGAATATTTTAATTTTGCAATTTGTGTGCACATGATTATCAATTTGTGTTGCAGCTGCATGGAGTTTATATTGATGGTTGCTCGTGAGTCGTGACAAAATGCTAGAAACAATATTGCCGCATGGTCTCCTCAAAACCTTGCAGTAGGGTATCATTGGGATGAATCATTAAGACCTTAATGGGCAGAGATAATTATGTTCATGCAGGCTGTTCTTTAGTGTTTCCCCTCCCCCTATATGGTATTATTAGGCGATGTGATTTTTTCTATCATAATGTATCTTTCTTTCCACAGAACATAAGGTCCTATTTGTTTTGCTTTTAGATGCATCTGCTTTCAATAGTCAAATGAGAGGACACTCTCAAAATAGAAAAAAAAAGATGCAATTGACTTTGTCTGTAATAATAAAGCCATATGGATAGAGATTTTTGGTTGACATTTTAGCAATTGCATGTTTGCAAAGAACTTTGGTGGCTATGTCATTTTCATTTTGTATTATGTAATGTGATAACAATTAGGCTTGACAATAATGTGCTCCCCTATGTCACTTAGGTCCTACTACTATAGATGTTCTGATTATATGTCAGTTCTGCCATGTAACGCATGTGACTGCATTGTAGGTTGCATTTCCAAAATGGTTTGCATGGCAGGGCATTTTAAAATGTCTTCTGTGCTGAAGCTTGTAATGATGGAAAATCACACAGCACCAGGTGAAGTATAGTTAAGATTTTAGCCTATTTTGACTTTCCATTTAGCTTGTGAATTTCATGGACAATACTTTAATAGAGCCTTTGAGACCTGTGTCCAGAGTAAAATAAAGAGAAAATTATATTGCACAGTTAGCATGGAAATTTGATATAGCATTTATGAAGTGTACAATTCCAATGTACTTGCAAGATTTCATTGGATTTGTGCGGTCCATTAATAAAATTGATAAATTCAGATAGAATGGTGCACCATATCTTTTATTGTACTAGAATGCGTGCAACTTCGAGATACATCATTTTTTAAATTTGTAACTTGGATATTAAAAAAAATTCAATATTACTAGATCCTTGCAAAGAGAAGGGGAGAATAATAAACTCTAGAAAAAATAATCAATACAAGGAACCTTTGCAAATGAAATATTATTTATATACGAAACCTTCTATGGATTGAAAAGACAGTTTAATCTGTTACTGGATTTCATTATATTTGACTCGGCGCCTCAGTGCAGGGATGCATTCTGGAGTAGAAATGGCATTTGTAGGCCCATAAGTATTTTTACTGCATTCAGGTTTCTGGATTTCTTTTTACAGAATGTTGATTGACAATGTCGCCTGTATAGTGCAATATCAATGTTCTTATTAATCAACTTTAAAAACATATATAATTATTAATCAACTTTAAAAACATATATAATTATTGTGTACATATTATCTTGGTTTACTGGTAGTTTGATAACCTTCAGATTTCATCATATGCATTCAAATGCAAATAAAAAAAATGCTTGTGCTGTTTTTCTGGTCACATGTGCATGGCTAGCTTATGGTTGATCATTGATCATTTGATTGTTATCCATATTTTATTCCTTGAGTTCCTTTTTGTCTCTCTTGAGTGAACAAAACATAGGGACTGGTACCGAGATGATTCAATCCATGCATGTTGGGCGTTTGAGCATGAAAACAATTTGCTCTGTCACTTTTGGCAGATGACGTGATCCGTGAGATGACTGCTGCACAGGTCCTACAAAAGCAACTGTTTGATGCACACGAACCAAATTTACTAGATGAAAATGGTAAGCTCCACTTACTGAACCATATATTTCAGTTACTTTCTCTAATATCTATTCTCTACTTCTCTAGTACTACCGGTTGAATGTACCTGGTGGAACAGGTAGACATTTTAGTGCTTCCAGCTTCTGCCTCATATCATATGTGTTTTTTTATTAGCTTGAGATTTCACTGCCTCATGTGTTTATTTTACCTTCAGTGTACACTATTGTGGTTACTCTGTATTTGTGACACATGTTTCTGTTATATCAGATAGCTGTAATGTAGCTTAAACTTACATGTTGATGTCAACCACAGTTTAGCTTTTCAACTTTTCCAATAACTTTGTGCAGATATGCATATATTTGGATCAAAACCGATGGCTGACCCATTGGACTTGGTAACTTTGATGAATCTACCTGTATGATTTCCCTTTTTGCCTATGGCTGATCCACTGGATCAAAATCTTATCTTTTATATTGAAGGTCTGCTGTAGTACTTGCAAGAAGCCAGTCAAAGCCAGCCAATATGCAGTTCATACAGGTGCTATTAACATTTTTGCTATTACATTATCTAGGTGTAAGTACTTCATTCAATCTGCTCAGTTTTAGTTTTAAAACACAGGTTTAGTTTTGTTATGTTCATATAATTTATCACCAATCTTGCTGGGAACTAGGCTGTGAATATTTAATCCACAAATTCAAAGTCATAATATATCATGAATCCATACTTTCCAGCACTCAAACTTATATTTTGCAATTTGTATGTGCGAAAAGCTCCAATCTGTTGCTATTTACATTGTTTAGCTTAATCAGTGACTAGTGTAATTTGCTTACTGTTTGATACACTTGTTTAGAAAAGTGGGTGGCATTGCCATTCCAAGCATCAACTGCTCAACTGACCAAATATCTTAATCAAAATGTGATGAATAGTCAAATCCCTTATTTAATCTTTTTAAAATACAAATTTTGTGTAAACTTGGTTAATTACTAGCACACTGTAAGATTAATGCTATCCTAGATCTAAAACGTGAAGCCAACCTTTGGAAAATTTTACGATGAGTATGCACCTTTCGTGAAAATGGTATTTAGTAGAGTTTTTTTTTTGGCTTTTTTATTGAAACTTTGTTTATTGTGCAGAGCAATGTAGCTCAGGGAAGGTAAACACAAATGATTCAGTGGGTGTAGATCATGCCAGTCCTACAAAGCTCCTGAAGAAGGGCAGAAAAATAAAGTTGATAAGTAATGGAAGTATCCTATTGTTTGAGGCAGCCTGTTTGTTCTTGTTTACTGTTAGTGCTTACCTGCTGCTATTTTTATTCTCAATACTCACCTTAAAATTTCTTTTTGTTAATTGGACTCTGTTTGTGGATCTTCGAATGTTTGCTGCCTTGACATCTGATATAGATCAAAAAGTGCACATAAAAGTGAAAGCAAAATCTCAACCTGAAAGCAAGAATGTTGCCAATAGTTTTGAATTGGACAATGGGCATGCCACTAAAGTACAACCTATAGATTCCACAGGTGATCAAAGTTTGTGCTGCTTTCTGTCTAAATGTTGTTATCAATCTGGTGTCATTTAATCCTTCTTTCTTCTTGCTGACTTTCTCTAGGTCATTTGACCTGTGTATCTAGTGTTTACATGATATTGTTAGTATAGCCACTATGGGCATGAAGAAGTTTTGTGTATCCATGTTAGCTTGTGGTGTCTAATTATATAAGTTTGTGGGACCATTTCATTTGCATGTAAAGATAAAGACCAGTGTCATATTTCCAGGGATAATACATAGGAAACTAATGCATTGGCTCTTGGATATGTTTTGTCGAAACAATAAAGTGTGTGGGCTTTTCTCTGCCAAAAATGAATGTTTCAGCTGATAACAGTATAACTTACTATTGGGTTTTATTTTGTTATGGTAGTTTTTATTTACATGCTTCTTTGGTTTGTAGGGCTGGGCACATCTGTTGATAGTTCTTCTACTATCAATGTGCCTACAATTCACCTCAGAGGTATTGATTGGTTCTCAGGTGTCCTCTGCTTTAGATTGTCAAGCTGCATGTTATTTGTTATCCCATGCTTGTGTTTTTCCATGGTCGGACAAAGTAGGCATGTTGTGGTCTGCTTCCTCCTTTGATTAAAGCTAAGCTAAGCAATTTTTAGTGGTACTAGATAGACAATGTTCTAGTCATTTTAGACATGGGCTCCAATATTAGCCTATCCAACAAACTTTGTTCCTTTTTTTTTTTCCTTTCCAGCTAATCTATTTATTTACTTTTTTTTTTGGGGGTGGGGGTTGGGGGGGGGGGGGGTGCGTGTTTAAATATCATGTCCACTTACCTATAAATGAGGATTAAAGGTTCTCTGATGTATTGCATGCTCAGTAATAACAAGAAAAAGGAACAAAATAAATGGTGTTCTTACAAAATTGTTTGTTTTTGCTTACTGAGTCAAGGGTTAATTTTTACACCTAGTTTGACTGCGATGAAACCGCCTGCATAGTTCTAAGAGTATTCCATACCATTTGATGGGAGTAAAGTCAGTAACAATAGAATGTGAGGGGAGGAGCTTTTCCCAGAAAATTACTTTTGCCTACCCAATTAAGATTTAATGTTTAAAGTCGGTCCATAATGAAACCTTCATTGCATAGCTATGCAGCATTAATCAGAAGTCTTACGCTTCACTCCTTCAGTGTTCTCCTTTTTCTACCTTAGACTCTACTTTGGATGTTCATCCAATTTGCCAAATGTTGCATTCACTTGAATAATATATCTTGTTCAATTTTCATTGCGCTGTAACCTCTGACCATATAGTGTTTTGATTTTCTCATCTAATTTATATCAGATGCGCCAGTTCCTCTTGCAACAAAAATGTTCCATTCACAGGGCAACTACCGTCTTCGAATGGAGCTTGGCCAGCTTTATCGCGAATCATGTGTGCAGCATTTGAGCGGCCATACAACTCCAAACGTGTCACATGAGAATCAATTGATGGCATCACGGTTTACCCCATGCGGCAACTCAGCATTACCTGCTTCTCAGCAGAGCCTTGTTCCTCAACCTAAGGTTTGATGCCACCCACCGAGCACTGGCAGGATAGTTTTTCATGTTCTCTTACTGATGATGCATTCTGCTATGGTGCTTCTCATCAGCCTCTTGCAAGCGCATCTGAACCGTGCTCAGGAATCCCTCAGCAATTAGCAGCAAGCAGACCTAACCAGTCACAAGGAATCAAAACTGAGAGAGCAAGTACACAAGCATCTGCAATTAAAACTGAAGGTTCACGATCCAGAGGCAATAAAGCTACTGTTCCCCATTCGAGAAACAAAGGTTGGAAATGATCTTTTAATCTTCTGCTAAATGTAGTATGTGACTTCATTCATTAATAATTATTAAGTGATTATGCAGTTGTGTTTGATATCTATAACTGGGGCAGGGCACTTATGTAAAGATAAAGAATATTCCAGTGAAACTATATTAGCTATATATCAACTGAGTCCAAAATTCAGCTCTATGAGGAGAAGAAAATTTACAGCTCACACTTTGGTTCTGTTCTAAGCTAAGTATATTATAGTTTTCAGCTTTTCAAGAGTCCGATTTACCCTGTAGTTACATGGCTTCAGGGCTGCAAAACTGTTAGCTCATCTTTTTTTTTAGTTTACTGAAAGGCTCCTGCAGCACTCTGATGCCTGGAAACCTTCCAACGTAAAAAGGATGTATTGGATTATTACCTTGCTAATAACTACATATGCCATTTGTTCTCTAGGCAGCAAGAAGACGCAGCAGCAACCTAATGGACGTGTTCATGTGATCAAGTCCTCAGTAGAGTAGCCCATTGATAGGTATGTGTCCCCTATTGGCTTTACTCACTTGAACTTAAATCCAGGTGAACATTTCACCGCTCGACATAGTGATCTTATGCTGATTGATTTCACAGGTAATTGGTCAAGTGGAAGTGTCTCCACTGGTGAACAGTCTCTTCTTTTCTCCTTTCCTAATGAAATTGGTTATTGTCAGGATGGTTCTGATTTGGACCGTCCCGATTCGAGGTTGTTTTGGTAAGTCAGGATATCTGAAATTCACGGCAATATGTTATGCCATCTCACGTATCTAAGCTCTTAGTTAACATGGTTTCATCTGTTTTATCTCAGGTTGGTCGGCTATTGGTACAAGAAGCTAACAGCACTAGTTGTAGCATTGATGATGGAGTTACCTGTAAATACGGCCGCAAAGGCCTTCGCTTCTTCCTACCCCTCTTGCTGCGGAAGGTTGTGAACCTGATGAACATTTTGAATATAGCCCTCATCTTTTGGGCATCGAGTTTTAGTTGACTCTCTCATGTTTGTGTTTGATACTTGCCCTAAGCTTAGAGCATCTCCATGAGATTAGCCAAAAAGACTAGCCAAATTTACTGATTTAGCTACTCTCTAGAATAGATTTGACAAAGAAATGTTAGAGTACTTCAACAGACTCGGTAAAACCAAGAGGTTGGCTGGATGGCTAGGTTTCCAAAAGTAGACAACAAATGAGGTGGGATATAGAGTTATTAGATTTGGAAAGTAGTCTGTTAGAGATGTTTTTCTTTTAGTGATAGCTAAATTTATCTTTAGAAATGATTTGGCTAATCTTTTGACGATGCTCCGGCAATTGGACGCAATTGGACTCTCACAGGCTACGGCTGTCGTTGGATGAGGCCTTCTCCTTTTTTTTTTTGGGTAGTCCAAAAACTCACCTTTTTTGGGTATTCCAAAGACTCACCTTACTAAGCTTGTCGCTGTTGCTGGGCGTTTTGGGGGATCTGGTTGTAGGTTGAGAGGGCGATTGCGCTGCAGACGCTCTGGTGAATTCTACTCCGGAGCCATGGTTTTTTGTTTTTTTTTTTGGGGGGGGGGGGGGGTGTTGGGGCAATGTTTTGCTGTCCTTTCACCCATTGGTGGTACAGACGCTCAACGGTATAAGCAATTAGCAGCAGCATTGTCCCATCTCATTATCAGCCAGAGTTAGGGAACACGAGTTCTATCAAATCTGCTCAATTTTTTTTAGGAATCCTATAGCACCAAACAACGACATTTAGAAACGGTGTCATTAGATCATTCATACTCTAGTCATCATCAACATAGCTTGTGGCAACCGGGACTTGTTCTTCTAACGATGACATTGAAGTTCCATGCTCATATAACAACATAAAGCATTGCATTTCGTTAAATGCAAATAAAGATGCCAAAAATATGGAAACAACTATGTCAGTAGTACTTTTCAGCGAACGAACAGTATTTTTCTCTCACAACAAATCAGGATAAACATCAGCATAAACCAAATTTCACCGAAACGAGCAGATCTCCACCGTAGGCCAAGGCCTCGTTTGGCTGGCGAGTGGCTGGTGCTGATTTGTTGTGAGAGAAAAATACTGCTGGCTGGCTAGTGACTAGTGCTGAATTGATGTGAGAAAAAAGCCCTGCTGGCTGGCTGAGCCAGCCAGCCGAACAAGGCCCAACGCTGGTGAGTTTGCGACACGGAAACAGCAGCCTCTTGTTCGTCGATCGGATCAGAGTTGTTGCTGCGAGACAATGTTCATGATCGGATCAGAGTTGTTGCTGCGAGACAATGTTCATAGGGCCGCTTCAAAATATCATCAGTCCGCAGATTGAAACTACCGAATCGGAAATGTCTGTCTTGCCGGTGTCATTACAGCACTAGCCATTTCACCTATTATCTAGCAAATTTCGTACTTGAAATAACAGTAGGAGACACCATCGGATGAGAGGTGCTCCAGCAAAAGGTGCAATCGCCGCGAGGCAGCAAGTCCATCATCCATGGATCAGCATCAGTAGATGGCGGCGATGTCGGCCCTGATCATCTCGAGGACCTCGGGCGGCGCGGCGGCGGCAGTGACCGTGAGCACGGCGGCGCCGTGGCCGTGGCCGTGGCGCCCCACCGTGGCCACCAGCACCTCGACCCCGCGGCGGTGGAACGCCTCCAGCGCCCGCGCCAGCGCGCCGGGGCTCCGCGCCGGCAGCCGCGCGCAGAAGCACACCGCGCCGACGGCCACGGACACCTCGGGCTGCCGCCGCCCGGCAGCAGCGGCGGCGCCGGCGCCGGGGCCGCGCACCGCGCGGTACGTCTCCAGCACGGCCACCGTGTCCTCCAGCATCTTCACCCGCGCCGCCGCCGCCTCCACGATGTCCTCCTTGCTCGCCGGCTGCGCGCGCGCGCCGTCGGCGATTGCCAGCAAACGTCGTCAAACAAAACACACAGACGGTGATAGAAAAGAACTCATCTTGCGGCACGACGCGCCCGGCGTCGGCGTAGCCAAGAAGTAGGGGACTCACCCGGTCGGTGGGGAGGTTGGGGAGCATCGCGCCCAGCTCAGCGTAGAGCGAGGACACGGTGCGCCGGTTCGGCCGCGCCCTCGGCCGCCGCTCACCCGCCGACGCTGACGGCCCCGCGGTGGCCAGGGACAGGTCGAGCGGAAGCCATCCTCCTCCTTCTCCAGCCATGGCGGAACGGCGGGTGGGGGTGTCTGTGCGTGCGTCTCCTCTCCCTCCCTCTGGCGCGGCCTGTGTCTTGCGGCGGGGTTTTGCTTCGGCACGAAAGGGTCTTCACGAGAGGGAGCGCGTCTGTTCTTGTCGTGGCAAGGGAGGAGAAGAGTCGAAGAGAAGAGGAGAAAAGAAGCGGGTCGGGTCGGGTCGTGGTGGCGTGACATGGCGGCCATGGTGGTGTCAGGTGTGCAGTGGCCACGTGACCAAAGTGCTGCAGCGGGCACCGGCTTTGGGGTGGTGGTGGTTAGCCAGGAATGGAAGCTGCAGCTGGGCTGTAGGGAGGCAGCTGCAGAGGGGGGAGACCGGACGGAGGAGCCGCCTGTTTGGGAAACTGGTCAAGCGCGCCGCTCCGGTTGGTCTACACAACGGGACAAGCCAATCTCTGGCAAAGGCCCTGTTCTGCTGGTCAGGTTTCGGCCTGTTTCAGCTTGTTTCAGCTTATTCTCTCTCACAGAATACTATTGAATCAGCTGAAACCAGCCGGCTTTTCTACCTGCCGAACCAGCCCAAAGGCTGCTTCCTCCAGCAGTTGTGCTGAAATGAAAAGCCTTTTTTTTTGTCTTTTAGGGAAGTATTTGTATTTACAGTTCTTCTTTGATAATGCTTTGGCTTCATTTTCATTTAAAGAACAACATTGACGGATTTTAAATTGGAGGGTCCAATCCAATGTGGTCTTTGGACAAGAATTGGCACATTTGGAATCAGGCAAGATTCAGGGCGTGTCATGGCATAGGCTCGCTCTAGACATGTTACCATCCTTGAGTGACGGAATAGCAATGCACTATTGGCGACGAGTCGGTGGTCGATCTTTGGTGGCGAAGAACGGGGCAGGAGAATCCATAATATTCTGTTTTCTGATATAGTACTCCAATATAATAAAGTTGAGCTTCCTTAGGTCTAGAACTGTTAGAAAGGTCCTAATGACTAGAGGGGTTGAATAGCCTATAGAAATTTTCTATAAAATGCTAGAACAAATAGTTAGTCAACAAAAAAGCCAAGCTTTTTTCTCTAGCTCTACTTCAAAGGCAAGCCACCTAAACCACAATTCTAATATATTATGATTACTATGACACACACAAAGCTAAGTCTCTAATTCTATACTAGTTGAGCTAGCTAGAGACTAAGCTAGCTAACTAACTAACTACCTCTACAACAAGATAAGAATGAAGGTAATGCAAAAGAGGTAGAGAATGTATACCGACGTTGTAAGTGATAATCAATGAATACCAAGTGAAATCCACGGAGACAATTGACACACAATTTTTCTCCCGAGGTTTACGTGCTTACCGGCACGCTAGTCCCCGTTGCGTCGACCGTTTACTTGGTGGTTCACAAACTAATAGGCACCACGCCTAGCCCGACACTTGGGCGCCACAACAGCCTACATAAATGAGGGTACTCAACGACATAGGTAATTCATTAGAGTACCTTTTGCAATCTCCCGCGGGAAAAGGTCAAGAACCCCCCACAATCTCGATCGGAATTGCCACGAACAATCACCAACTCGTGCCAATCACCACAAGCTACTCCAAATCGTTTAGGTGTCGGTAAACGCCAAGAGTAACAAGAAAATTGCAGCTACAACGATCCCCAAGTGCCACTAGATGCAATCACTCAAGCAAATGCACTTTGGATCACTCTTAACTCACTTGGATGATAAATCGATCAAGAGAATGAGTGGGAAGGATTTGGCTTAGCTCACAAGAATGTATCGATGATCAAAATATTCAAGAGAGTGAGCTAGAGCCGGCCAACATCTATTTATAGAGGCCCCAAGCCTCATCCAACTATTACTCTCACGAAGGGGTGATCAGGATCGAGATTTCAACTCTAGATCAAGGGGCCAGACCAATCTCCTCGAGTCCAGACCACCACCGCACCCAATCAGCAGCTGCCACATATGCGCGCGTTTGAATGTAGCCGTTGCGCGCGCAACGACTGAGCCAAAGCGTCCGATCCAGACTAGCGCGCTGCCATCCGGACCAACATGGCCGAGTTTGGTTCCCCACAGAAACAATGTACAGACCGTGGTCATTGGTCCGGACCGAGCTCAACCAGACCAGTCTAGTTCAGATTGGCTACTCTCTGTTTGGCCAAATAATTCTTCGAACCTGGAACATGGTCCGGACCAAGTCACAGTGGTGTCTGGATCACCTCCTTGCACCACGTCACCAATGCTGTTCAGCCAGACCAAGGCAAGATGGTTTGGACTCTCCTTTCCACCAGGGTCCGGAGCACACTCAAGACTCTGTCCCCCTAGGGTTAGGTTCTGGACCCATGGGGCATGGTCCGGACCCTGCCTAACCCTGAGTCCGGTTGCTGTTTTTCAACTTTCTCAACTCCAATCTCTTCACCCTTGTGCATGTGTGCCAACTCAAAGTATCTCAACATATGTGTATGTGAGTTAGCAACATTTTCAACATATTTTCAAGGGTTAAAATTAGCACACTAGGTCCTAATGCATATGCAAGTATGAATTCACCTAGTGGCACCTGGTAACCGTTTTGACCATGATTATCCCTTCTTCATAGTACGACTATCTATCCTAAACCCAATCACACCCTTTATGGTGTCTTTTTGGTAAAACAAAATCCTATTTATACCTTTGCCTTGGTCTCCGTAGGTTTTTGTTTTTCTCTTTCTTCTTTTCCAAGTTGGAGCCTTGATCATCATCATTTGTCCACCTTCATCACCATGGACCTCACCTTGCTCCACCCCTTGGACTTGGACCACCCTAACTCATCCATCACTTAGACAATAGGGTTAGTCCAAATAGGTTTCATCAATTATATTGGCCAAAACCAAACTAGGGCTTTCAATCTCTCCCTTTTTGGTAATTGACGACAACCTTTTCACAAAGACATGAATTAAAATCATTTTGGATTCATGTTGCTTGCCCAAGCATTTTTACCATGTGTAAAGGATTTGGACAAGTTTCATAAACTCGAATTGGTAGCAATGGCTCCACCTACATATGTGCTAAGAGTGTGGATTGAAAGCTTGCACATATGCATGGATTAAAGTTGTGGGAGAGTAATGACTACCAAATGATGCTAAGGTGTAAAGAATGGACCTTTGAAGCATGATACCAATCGGAATGTATGTTTACCACTATCCTTAGCACCAAGGTTAGCTAGATACCAGTTGAAAGCTTGAAATAACACATGAAAAGAAAACAAACTAGATACCTCAGGAGATGACATAGCAACACATGCACCAGCCAATTCAAGGGCTGACTCCCATCAAGTTCTGCCTCTGTGTCGGGAACTATGAAGGCATCATCAATGCATTTGGACAGTCTGAGCTCCAAAGTCTTTGGAAGCACCTGAAGCTTGTCCAACCCAATTCCAACAAATTTAAAAGCATCAAGATGCACACCTTGATTTTGACAAAAATTGATACAATGCTAATGGTCTTCGGCATCGATACTAGGTAGAGCCATTACCAGAGCCTCTGCTGGTGTAGTAGGTGAAAGGTCCTAATGTCTAGAGGGGGGTGAATAGCCTATAAAAATTTCTACAACAACACTAAGCAAAGTGGTTAGACAAATAAGAGGCAAAGCAATTCTTGAGCTAGCCTACTAAAAATGCAAGCCTCATATCCATAATTCTAGTTACTATGATCTCTAATTCACACAAAGAGGCTATGTCACTACCACTAAGTTAGTGTGCTCTCAAAGACTAACTAAAGAGCCACACTAACCACTAGACACGGCACAAGCTAGCTCTCAAAACTAATTACACTAAAGAGCTTAGCTACACTGGGAATGTAAATACAAGAGAGGGTAGTGAAGATATACCGTCGTGGCAAGAGACAATCAATCAATCACAATGAAATCTTCGGAGCCAACGATGACACAAGATTTTTCACCGAGGTTCACTTGCTTGCCGGCAAGCTAGTCCCCGTTATGGCGATACACTCACTTGGAGGTTCACGTGCTAATAGGCATCACATGCCTAACCCACAATCGGATGCCGCACAACCAACACAAGATGAGGATCACACAAGCCACGGGCAATCCACTAGAGTTGCCTTTGGCGCTCCACTGGGGAAGGCATAAGAACCCCTCACAATCACCACAATCAGACCCGAAGATAATTACCTTCCTCCGCTCGATGATCCTCGCTGCGCCAAGCCATCTAGGTGGCGGCAACCACCAAGAGTAACAAGCGAAAATCACAGTGAAACACAATCACCAAGTGCCTTTAGATGTAATCACTCAAAGTGATGCACTTAAATGCTCTTCAATCTCACCAAATGATGAATCAATCAAGTAGGAGTGGATGGAGAGGAGTAGCTCAGCTCTAAGGGATGAGAAATGTGTCAAAGTGCCAAGAGGGGGCGCCCAACGCCGGCCCTTTCACTTAAATAGACACCCATAAGAGCTTGTGACCGTTAGGCAACGGGAACAGCTGTCGGACCCACAGACACATGCTGTCGATCCGTCCGATGTAGGGTCCGACGCCCTACCACATCCACTCCCGAGCTGCCACGTGTCCTGTTTGAAACAAAGTGACCATTGCCGCGCAACGGCTCACTGCCATGCTGTGATCGCCACCGTTGGACTTAGCCAAGACCTACCGTCGGATCGATCGGAGCTCAGGGTCCGACGTCCTCCAAATTCATGCAGAGAGGGTCTAGAGCGAGTTTTTGACTCGGACCCGAGTCCAACACGAATCATTGGACGCAGGCCAAGGTCCGACGCTTCCACGTGTTGCACCTCCGCGCCCCGCGCCATTTCCCACGCCGAGGAACAATGCGCGCGTCTGGTCCGACGCCATAGGTTGTCTCGGTCCGACGCCCCTACGCGCGCGCCAATCAGTTAGGGTTAGCCGTCGAACTCCGGTAGGCAGGGTCTGACACCCCCTGAGCCAGGGTTTGACGCCCCTATCTCCTTTCTTTTCAAGCGCGACCACTTCACCCTTGTGCAAGTGTGCCAACTCCTAGTATGCCAACACTTGTGTACGTGAGTTAGCAACCTTCTAAGCCAATTCCCAAGGGTGTTTGCACTCACTAGAATCTAAATGCATATGCAATGAGTTAGAACATCTAGTGACACTTTGATAACCACATTTCGATGCGAGTTTCACCCCTCTTAATAGTATAGCTATCGATCCTAAATGTGATTACACTCACTAAGTGTCTCGATCACCAAAACAAAATGGCCCTATCAAATTCACCTTTGCCTTGAGCCCATTTTATTTTTCTCTTTCTTCTTTTCCAAGCTCGAGCACTTGATCATCACCATGGCCATTATCATCATCATGATCTTCTCCATTTGCTCCACCACTTGGAATGTGCTACCCTATCTCATGATCCCTTAGAGAAAAGGGTTAGCACTTAGGTTTTCATCAATTCACCAAAACCAAACTAGAGCTATCAATCTCCTCCTTTTTGGTAATTGATGACAACCCTTTTACAAAGATATGAATTGAAATCATTTTGAATCCATGTTGCTTGCCCAAGCATTTTTACCATGTGTAAAGGATTTGGACAAGTTTCATGAACCTAAATTGGTAGCACTAGCTCTCCCTACATATGTGCTAAAAGTTTGGATTGAAGCTTGCACATATGCATAGATAGAAAGTGTGGGAAATAATGTCTACCAAATGATGCTAAGGTGTAAGAGATGGACCTTTGAAGCATGATACCAATCAGAGTGCACCAATAATACCATCCTTAGCACCATGGTTAGCTAGATACCACTTGGAATTTCTTGCAAAACACAAACACTAGATACCTCGTGAGATCAACATTATAAGCAAGGTTCTAGTACCACTTGTGAAACAAGCCAAGTATCTAGCTATCATCCTATGCATGCTAGTTTTTCATTTCATCATTCAAATTATAACTACCATACACCACACAAGCATGTATATTGAATTTAGACCTGACAAATGCAAGCAAGCATATGTAAATGCACATTCAAATGCATCTGAAAGGATCAAGATGCCCAAGAGGGGGGGTGAATTGGGCTTTTCTAAAAATTAATTGCAAGAATTAAATCCTACAAGCCAAAGTTCACCCCTAGTGCCTACAAGTGTTCCTTGTGATTCTACCGGTAAAAGTTTTGCACCCTAAGTTCCAATCCTAGTCTAGCATGGCAATTCTAGGAAAGTAAACCAAGCAATGAAAGTAATACGGGAAAGTAAATGCTTGAAAGTAAGGACAAGGAACACGGCGATGTTTTCCCGAGAGTCGCCACTCCCCACTAGTCCTCGTTGGAGCACCCACGCAAGGGTGTAGCTCCCCCTTGATCCATGCAAGGATCAAGTGCTCTCTACGGGCTGATTCTTCGACACTCCGTCACGGTGAATCGCCCAAAACCGCTCACAAGATGAGTTGGGTCATCCACAAGCTCCGCCGAATGATCACCAAACTCCCAATCACCACCAAGCCGTCTAGGTGATGGCGATCACCAAGAGTAACAAGCTAGAACTCTCACTTGACCACAACGAGCCTAATGAGAAGATGGATGCACACTTGCTACTCCCTAGTCACTAGTGAGGGACTCTCAAGCTTTGATTCTCAAAACACTACCCTCACTAGAGCTCTTGCACTTCCTTGCACTTCAAAGGTGTTTCTCAGCTGAACAAATGAGTAAGAGAGCTCTAAAAGAGGTGGAGGGGATGTATTTATACACCCCACCGTCAAATCCAACCGTTACCTGCCAACTCAGCAAAACACGCGATGACCGGACGCGCCGGTCCATCGTAATGGTCAAAAACCTGAAACACTGGCTGAGTGACCGGACGCACCGATCAAGGGTGACCGGACGCGTCCAGTCGTGTAGGGAGCTTACTGTACTTTGACCTGACACGCGACCGCGTCCAATCAGTGATGATCGGACGCGTCCGATCGTCAGAGTACCTTACTGGAACATGACCGGACGTGCCGATCACATCCCAGTCGCGTCCGATTAGGTGATTTCCCTCCTGTGACACGTGTCAGCCTGAACACCGCGTTCGGTCCTTGCAAGGACCGCGTCCAGTCAACAACGCTGAGACGCAGTAGCAGTTTAGTACTGACCGGACGCGTCCGGTCAAGCTAGACACCGTGTCCGGTCAAGGGAAAAATGTCTCTAAACACTCCGAAACGCGACGCAACTTGAACCAAGTTGCTTCCAACTGAACTTTGAGCTATTCTTGAGCTACCTAGTGCTAAGTTTGACAAGTGTGCACCACACCTAAACAAAAGACTCACCTAGGTCAAGCTACTCGCTCATGCCCCCCTTTATAGTACGGCCAAAGGAAAAAGCGAAGATCCTAACGACTATTCCGAATGTAACTAAACACCTTGACATCTGGAACTAACCGTCCTTAATCTTGACGTCAATCCTTTGAAAACCAAAACGATTTCCATCAAGAGGCATGAATACCATAGTGCCCAAAGTAGTTATCAACCCCATGACCTATCTTACCAGAGTTTCTGCAAAACACACGTTAGTCATGGTAATAAAGCGTTGTCATCAATTGCCAAAACCAACTCTCGGGGCCTAGATGCTTTCAATCTCCCCCTTTTTGGTGATTGATGACAACACTAAGATTTAGAAGATAAGAGTTGAGGTTTTCGAACATGCTTGGTTCACATAAGCAAAAAGCAATAAGCACAAGGGGTTAGGAATTGCTTATGTTCCCTAAGCCAACAGTGTGTACTCATAAGATAAAACATGAAGCGTTAGTACACATAAAAATATAGCTCAAAGGAAATCGGAGTAAGGCACGGAAGCATAACCTTATGAGCTAGAACCAAATAAGTGACATGCTATAAAATAGAGACAAGATAGACCACATATGACTCAAAGTATCACTACAAGAAATGTGTCGGTTTATGACAAAACGTGCGTCATAAACCATGCGCCTTAATCCATGGTTTGTGACGTTTATATGTTCATAGAATGTCATAGAATGGATTGTGACATTTATATGAACATATAAATATCACAAACCATGGATTAAGGCGCATGGTTTATGACGCACGTTTGTCATAAACCGACATATTTCTTGTAGTGTATCTCACAGGCACACATGTCACAGAATGCAAGTACGGGAATGTAAACATGATGCATGAAAGTAGCACACAAATAAAAATGAAAACCCTCTATCAAAACTCCCCCTGAATCTACTCTCTCTCCCCCTTTGGCATCAACCGCCAAAAACTAATCTAAGGATCCGACAGGGGAACAGACGGAGCCGTGTCGGGTGCCGAGGAGCGCGGAGTGATCACAAACTGAGAAGTATCCTCCTTGAACTCTGAGCTGTCAGGCTGACCCTCTGAAGAAGCACATGGCTGTGAAGCGGTCTGGGTCTGAACAACAGGAGCAGGTACTGATGAAGAGGTAGGAACAAGCGGAGCAGTCTGTGTGACCTGAGCCTGAAGCGAGCCAACAGCAGGAGGATCTGTCGAGGCAACTGACGAAGGTACAGTCTCTGTAGTGCCAGTCCCAGTCACTGGAGGAACAACTGCCTCTGAAGCGGATAACCCTAAAGAAGTTACTAGAGTGGTGTGCGAGGGCGTCGGCTGACCAGTCAACTCGCTGTAGGAGGCACTCAAGTCAGCAAACGGAGTGCCTGTCAGAAGGTGAGGGCGAGGCTGGTCTGAAGGAGTGAACCCCGTCTGAATAGGCGTGTAGATCGAGGACTGGAACGACTGGGGGACCTGCTGCTGTGGAGAGGTGAACTGGAAGCTCGGCTGTCCCTGACTCAAAGGTCCACTGGACTGTAATGCTGGAGTCAGGACAGATGCAGGAGGAGGAACCCCAACTGTAACCAAGTGACGCAGGAGCTCTAGGTACTGCTGCTGGTTTGCTGCCTGCTATCGCTGCATCTCGAACTGCTGACGCTGTAGCTCAAGCTGCTGCCTCTAGAACTCGTCCTATCGAGCCTGTATCTGAGCAAAAGCGGCAGCTGTGTCCTGATCCTGTCTCTGCATCTGAAGCTCCTGTCTCTCCTGTGCCTGGGTCAGCCTCTCAAGTATAGCCACCATGGCTGGGTCTGAGCGGGAGGCTGAGCCTGAACCACTGGCCTCATGGTCGTAAGACCGAGGAGAGTGGTACCGGGGGATGGGCTGGTAATCCTCATCAGTGCTGTCAGAGGCCTCATCCTCAACTGGATCAGCAGGCTGAGCATCCAAATCAGCAAGCTCTGCCTCAGCAAGACCCTGAACGGTCGCGTCCTGCTCAGCTGCTATCTCAGGCACCTCAGGTCTCTCCCGCTGTCTTGGCACGGGTGCCTGCTCTCTGTTAATAGAAGCCCATAGCTGACGGATATCATACTCTGGAAAAGCAGTGGTAGTGTCTGATATCTCAGCTCTAATCTCAGAAGGCAGCTCACATGCAGATCTGATGATAAAACATATCCAATGAGCATAGGGCAGCTGACGGTGTCCCTTGAAACCTTCTACCAAGGTGTCCTCCATCTCACATAGCATAAGATCCCAGATATCAAACGGTGTTTGTGAGAGAAGGTGATGCACTACCCACAACTGCATACGGGTCAATCCCTCTCTGTACCCCAGCCTCGGAAGGAGTGTGTGTCTGATAATAGCATCCAAGACTCTGGCGAGGGGTGTCAAGCTGGCTGGTGTACGTCTGGACCCTTCGCCAAAAGGCTCATGAAAGCAGGGTCAGATCAGATCAGTAGGGGGCACTGTACCACCGTGAGGGCGTCTCGGTGGAGCAGTCTGACCAAAACACAGCTGGTGTATCTTCGTATCTGAAGCTGGGAGTCTGAGAATCTCCCGCACCCTGGTGCTGTAAAGTCTGCGGTCACGGCCTCGGAATACAAAGTGAATGAACTCATGTGCCGGGTCAATCCAAAGTGAAGAATAGAACTCCCTGACCCAAGTGCCGCAGTATGCTCCTATCCGTCCAAGAAAATCTGATAAGCCCGGAAGAAAGGATAGGTGCAGACAAAGCTGCTCACCAACCACCTCAACAAGAGCCTCAAGACGACAGACCCTCTGAGGTCTAAAAGCAATCCCACTGTCGACGTATGCTCTGTAGAAGTCCTCATGCAGGGGGTGTGTAGAAGCCCTCTGACGCTCGAGGGTCCCGCACAGGTGTGAACCACCGACCAACCTCAACAAACCTCAGGTCCTGCACCTGGCGTGCTGTAGCTCCCCTCAAGTCAAAGTGCTCGACTGGGGGGTGTCCTCGAGCCCTGGGAGGTGGGCGTCCTCCACGACGCTGGCCCTCTGGCCTAGGAGTCACCTGAGCTCGCGTACATCCTGAGCGATGACGCGGTGGAGTCTGAACTAGCTGCTCCTCTGTCTCCTCTGGATCCTCTGTAGGTGGATCAACTGACATAGCCTCTGTCCCCTCTGGCCTCAGTACCGAGCTGTCGACCTTCAAGATGAAAGCGACGCTCGCCAATGTGAATCCCACTGCTCCTACCTCCCCTCTCTGCCAGCTCTGCTGCGTCTGCAACTGCCTGAGCAATTTCTGCATCTGTGAGTGTTTTCTTCTTCTTTCTGGCCATGGTCTTTACGCGCTTACCACGCGCAACCTCTGTCAGTCGAGGAGGACTCTCATCCCCGTCACTAGGTGCACCCCAGCGTTCTTGCAGCGAACCATACTGACCAACTGCTGAGAAACCCTAAAAGATGATGAACTGTCACTCAAGAGGCTTGGCCTCAATCCGTATCCGCAGGCTTGGCCTCGGATTCAACCACTGACTAGCTGTCACCCAACACACCGACAGAACTCGCTGAAAAGATGGAATAGATGGATCTACTATAAGCAACATATATATTCTAATAGATAAGAAACCCTAAAGATAACAAGCATATGAGATAAGATATGTATCGAATATCGATGGCTACCTCTGATCGACGAGAACTCGGTGAAAAGATGAGATGACCTTGATTTGCGAGAGTTCCCCGAAAACACCGGATGAGTGCTGATTTGCCGAGACAAGAGATAGTTAGAATTCAATGACGAAAATATGGCAAACCCTAACGAGGAGATCAAGGTAAAGCGAAACAACCTCACAGAGAAGACGTCGCGCGGAGAAACCTCGACGACGAACGGCCGAAACGAAACCCCGCGTGACCTAGGGTTAGGGCAAAAAAACACGAGATGATTCGGTGGCCGAAGATGGAGGGATGGCGAGGGGCTTGGCAGCACGCGTGCCTGAGGAAGCTGCGGCGACGGTGGCACGGAGCTAGGGCGGCGCGCGGCACGGCAGCGCAGGCGGCGCAAGGCGGAGATGCGGGCGAGGGTAGCGCTATAGTGCGGTTGCGGGAGCGCAGGGCGGCAATGGTGTAGGTGAGGCACGGTGGCGCAGCAAGGTGCGGCACGCGGCGGAGGAGGAGGCACAGACGGTGGCTCGGTGAGACGGCGAGATGGCTAGGGTTGCGGGCGCAGCGGCAGACGGCTGTTGGAAAGAAAATAGATCGAAAACGAAGAGTTATATGAGGACTCAGATCTGCTCGCTGCACACTGACCGGACGTGGTGGGGCAGCGTCCAGTCACAGTCTAGTAAGCTCCTGGAGCGACCGGACGCGTCCGGTTAGGGCTGACCGGACGTGGACAGAGTCCGGTCGAAGGTCATTCGGGAAACTCATCGTGCATGACCGGACGCGGCGGATACCGGGACCGGACGCGGTGGTCAACAATGACGCGTCCGGTCGAGCGTCCGGTCACAGGTCCAAGAGAAAGTCTTTGGGATGACCGGACGCACTGGTGGTCGCCGGGACCGGACGCGGTGGTGAAGCATCACAGCGTCCGGTTCAGCGTCCGGTCACTGTTTAACACCTTTCTTCAATCTGATCTTCGACGCGACTTTTCCCAATCAAGTTCCAATTCAAAGAGACTCAAATAAACACCAATTGGAACCTGATATGAGTGACCTCACTCAAACCCTCAATTTTTTCAAATAATTTGCCTTAGGCTAATATTGTTTTTAGGAAAATAAGCAATAAACACCCGAGGAGCAACGTATGGCCATGCAATAGAGTTTGTGAACCCTTAGGAGCATCAAATGCTCTCTCTATTCACGGACGAACACAGAGGTTGCTCAAAGCCAAACCAAAAAGAAACAACAAAGCAACAACCATGCATATGCAATGCAATACAAGTAAGAGAAACTAGGTTGCTTGTCAAGTTTGATCCACGGTTAGGCTTCTTCACTCCTCCAAAGGAGGGTTATCGTAACCGTGTTAGACAAGTCCTAGATGCATTGCGGAGAATTTAAACATGACATATAATACAATGCAATGCAAGGGACAACACAAGCTCATTTTTTAAAGTTACTAGAGTCAAGCACATTAAGTTCACTTCTCAACCTACAAAAGGTAGCTTCATCCAAAGGTTTAGTGAAGATATCCGCTAATTGATTTTCACTTCTTACACCTTCTAGTGATATATCATTTTTAGCAATATGATCTCTTAGAAAGTGGTGGCGGATATCAATGTGCTTGGTGCGAGAGTGTTGTACCGGATTATTAGCAATTTTAACGGCACTTTCATTGTCACATAAAAGTGGCACCTTTTCAAGAAGAACTCCATAGTCTAGGAGGGTTTGTTTCATGTATAAGATTTGTGCACAACAAGCCCCCACGACAATGTATTCTACCTCGGCGGTGGACAAAGCCACACTATTTTGCTTCTTAGATGACCAAGATATTAAAGACCTCCCAAGCAAATGGCACCCTCCGATGTGCTTTTTCTATCAATTTTGCAACCGGCATAATCCGAATCGGAATAGCCAACTAGTTGGAATCTAGCTCCTTTGGGATACCAAAGACCAATGCTTGGGGTGTGCTTAAGATATCTTAGAATTCTTTTTACGACACTTAAGTGAGGTTCTTTAGGGCACGCTTGAAAGCGAGCACACATGCACACACTAAACATGATATCGGGCCTAGATGCGGTAAGGTACAACAAGCTACCAATCATAGAATGGTAGAGAGTTTGATCAACCAATTTACCTCCCTCATCTAGGTTGAGATGTCCATTAGATGACATTGGGGTCTTGATTGGCTTACATTCTTCCATCTTGAATCTCTTGAGAATATCCTTGGTATACTTTTCTTGAGAGATGAAAATCCCTTCTCTCATTTGCTTGACTTGAAAACCAAGAAAGAATGTGAGCTCACCAATCATAGACATCTCGAACTCCTCCGACATCAATTTACTAAATTCTTTGCAATAATCTTCATTTGTTGATCCGAAGATGATATCATCAACATAGACTTGACAAATGAAGATCTCCTCATTAAGCTTCTTGGTGAATAGTGTGGTGTCGACCATCCCAATGGTGAAGTCCTTCTCAATGAGGAAGTCCCGGAGGTGCTCATACCACGCTCTAGGGGCTTGCTTGAGCCCATATAGCGCCTTGGACAACCTATAAACATGATTAGGATATCTAGGGTCTTCAAACCCGGGAGATTAATTAACAAAGACTAGTTCATTTATGAAGCCATTTAAGAATGCACTTTTCACATCCATTTGATATAGTTTCATATCATGATGTGATGTATATGCAAGAAGGATACGAATGGCTTCAAGTCTTGCAACGGGTGCAAAGGTCTCTCCAAAATCAAGACCTTCAACTTGAGAGAACCCCTTTGTAACTAGTCTTGCCTTATTCCTCACTACTATACCTTGGTCATCTTGCTTGTTGCGGAACACCCACTTGGTTCCAATGACTCTTGCACCTTTTGGATGCTCTTCAAGTGTCCACACTTGATTGCGGGTGAAGTTGTTCAATTCTTCATGCATAGCATTCACCTAATCCGGATCTTGAAGAGCTTCTTCTACATTCTTAGGTTCAACACAAGAGACAAAAGAGTGATGTTCAACAAAAGAAGCAAGCTTTTGAGATCGAGTCATTACTCCCTTTGTAGGACTCCCTATGATGAGATCTTGTGGATGTGCTTGAAGTAGAGGTGAGTTTCTTCTATCAACCACTTGAGGAGGGGGATGGGGAGCATCAACATCTTGAGCTTGTGCCTCGGCTTGTTCATGAGAGACATGAGTATCTTCATTTTCAACTCTCTCATTCTTGTCATCATCTTGAGGCACATGTGATGAAGATGGTGGATCGACAATTTGTACATCGTCTTCATCATCTTTTGGCTTGATGTCTCCCACCAGCATATTCTTCATTGCCTCCCTCAATGGTTCATCACCTACATCATCACAATTCTTAATTGCTCCTTGGGAGCCATTAGATTCATCAAATTCCACATCATATGTTTCTTTAACCAAACCGGTGGCATGGTTAAATACTCCATATGCTTTGGACTTTGATGAGTAACCAACAAGAAAACCAATATCACAACGTCTTTGAAACTTCCCTAGGTGTTGACGCTTCTTGTAGATGTAGCATTTGCAACCAACCACCCGGAAGAATGAGACGTCCGGCTTCTTCCTATTTAGCAACTCATAGGGGGTCTTGCCAAGAAACTTTTGTAGAAAGAGGCGATTTGAAGCATAGCATGCGGTGTTGATTGCCTCGGCCCACAACTTTTCCGGAGTGTTGTACTCATCTAACATTGTTCTTGCAATGGTGATCAAAGTCTGGTTCTTTCTCTCAACTACACCATTTTGTTGAGGAGTGTAGGTTGAAGAAACTTCATGCTTGATTCTAATCTCATCACAATAAGCTTCAATGTTTGTGTTGTCAAACTCTTTCCCATTATCACTTCTAATCTTATTTATCTTGACTTCAAATTTATTTTGAGCTCTCTTTGCAAACTTCTTGAAGCAATTGGCCACTTCAGATTTGTCATGAAGGAAGAAAGTCCAAGTGTATCTTGAGTAGTCATCCACTATCACAAGATAATAAAGATTTCCACCCAAGCTCTTGTAGGTTGTAGGACCAAACAAATCCATGTGTAGAAGTTCTAGCACTCTTGAAGTTGACATGTAAGCTTTGGTTGGATGAGTGTTTGCAACTTGTTTGCCGGCTTGACATGCACTACAAGGTTTGTCCTTTTCAAACTTTACATCCTTCAATCCTCTCACTAATTCTTTCTTCAATAGCTTGTTGAGAGTGTTCATTCCAACATGAGCAAGCCTCCTATGCCAAAGCCATCCAAGTGAGGTCTTGGTGAACAAGCATGTCATCAAGTTTGCATCTTCGGAGGTGAAGTCAACAAGATAAAGATTATTGTATCTAAAGCCTTTGAATATCACTTGCTTGTCATCTATCTTTGAAACTACCACTTCATTAGGTGTGAACAAGCATTGGTAGCCAAGGTCACAAAGTTTCCCAACAGATAACAAGTTGAAACTCAATGAAGCAACATAGAGCACATTTGAGAGAGACTGATCATTTGATATTGCAATCTTGCCTATACCCTTAACTTTGCTCTTTGAATTATCCCCAAATGTGATCTTCTCTTGACATACCCCATTCTCTTCAATTGAGGTGAACATACGAGGATCACCGGTCATATGTTGAGTGCAACCACTATCAATAACCCAATGCGATCCACCGGTCTTGTAGTTCACCTACACACAAGAGATCAAGCTTTTTATTTAGGGACCCAAACTTGAGAGGGACCCTTGAATTTCTCAACAAGTGACTTGGCAACCCATATTTTCTTAGGCCTATTCTTGTTTGGGGGACCCAAGAACATAACTTTCATCTGTCTACTTGAATCTTTTCTTAGCATGTAATGAGCATTGAAGGCAAAGGGTCTAGGATGCTTGGGCAAGGGTTGTGGTGGAGGAGTTTTGCACTCATGAGCAAAATGGTCTTCTTGTCCACACTCAACACATCTCTTTGGCTTGGGCTTTGACTTGCTTTGTTGTTGTTGAGCTTTAGCTTTCTTCTCTTGATTTGCCAAATAACCAATGCCACTTCTATCCATCTTCATAATGGTGTTCATGAGTAGCTCACTTTGCAAATATTGGCCTCTTGTGAACTTGCTTAGGCCGGTCTTGAGATGCTCTTTCTCTTACTTGAGCTTTTTGTTTTCTTCAATAAGTGACTCATTTGATGTTTGCTTCTCAAGAGCCATCAACCCTTTTAGCTTCCTGTTCTCATTTGCAAGCTTCTCATTCTCACTCTTGATCTTGGCATAATCATCATAGTTGTTGGGCTCAACCACACTCTTGCCTTTGCCACTAGAGCCTTGCTCAATGCTTTCAATGATCAAGTCATCATATGATGTAGCTATATCAATCTTAACAACTTGGTTAGTAGCATCATGTGTCTCAAGAGAAAGCTCATTAGCAACAACAAGACTATCATAGTCGATTTTCAATGTAGTATATTTGTATTTTAGAGAGTTGTGCCTAGTGTTGAGCTCATCATGCTTCTTCTTAAGTTTATCATGTTGATCTCTAAGCTCTTTGTTAGAAGTTTTGAGCTCCTTGAGAGTAGAAGACATAATTTCATTTTGATCTTTAAGCTCATCACTAGCCTTTTGTGCACTTTCAAGCTTAGATGAGAGTGATTCATTTTCATTTTGGAGCTCATCATTTTCATTTCTAGTTCTTCTTATGACTTTAGAGTATTTGTTCAACAATTTTATAAGTTCGTCATAAGAAGGTGCATCATATTCATCATCACTATCACTATCATCATCATCGCTATCATGGTTTTGAACCTTTCGTTCACCCTTGGCCATAAGGCATAGGTGAGTTGTGGACGATGATGGTGAAGATGGCGGTGAAGGTGGTGATGAAGATGTCGGTGAAGATGATGGCCCAATTACAAATGCGGCAACCTTCTCTTTCTCATCATCACTCTCATCACTGGAGGACTCACATGATGATTCAATGTCGGTGAGCCAATCACCAACAATGTAGGCTTTTCCTCCCTTCTTCTTCTTGTGAAACTCTTTCTTCTTGCCATCCTTCTTCTTGTATAGCTTATTTTTCTTCCTCTCTTCTTCTTCATCACTTGAATCATTTTTTTTGCCCTTGTTCTTGTTCTTGTTCTTGTACTTGTCTTTTGGAGGTCTAGGGCATTGATGAGCTAAGTGGCCAAGTTCACCACAATTGTAGCAATCCATCTCTGAGATGGGCTTCCTTTTGCTACTTGTGAAGAATTTCTTCTTCTTGCCATCGAACTTGATGCCACTCTTGTTGAGCTTCTTTAGCATCTTGGTGGTCTTCACCATGAGTGCAAGTGATGCATCATCAATATCACTTTCACTTGAGCTTTCTTGCACCATCATGGCTTGGCCCTTCTTCTTCTTCTTGTCATGGCTAGCTTTGAAGGCCAAGTCCTACTTCTTGGAAGATGATGAGCCCTCTTCCGGAGTGATGTGTATGTACATCTCATGTGCATTGATCTTCCCCAATACTTGTGTCGGTGTTGCGGTGGAGAGATCACTTTGATGAAGCACGGTGACAATGTGACCATACTTCTCAATGGGAAGAACACTCAAGATCCTCCTTGCAACATCCGATTGGCTCATTTGGGTGAGCCCAAGAGCATTGAGGTCCTCTACAAGAACATTCAAGTGTACATGTCATTAGCACTTTCTTTAGGAAGCATATCAAAAGAATTGATTTTCTTTAAAGCAATATAATAGCGTTTCTCACGCTCACTCTTAGTTCCCTCATGGAGAGCACAAATGTTTTCCCACAATTCATGAGCGTTCTTTGCATTACGCACACGATTGAAGATATCCTTGCCTAAGCCCCGGTAGAGTGCATTTTTGGCCTTTGCATTCCACCAGTCGTACTTCTCCTCGTCACCACTTGGGTTGGGGGGATCCTTGATAGCGGGAAGCCCTTCGGTTGCGGCTCTAAGGCACCCAACATCTATGGCTTCTAGGTACGCCTCCATTCGGATTTTCCAATATGAAAAATCATCTCCCTCAAAGATGGGAGGTGGTCCTTCCCCGTTAGACATCTTGCTCTAGGCGGTGAAGCCTAAATTAGGAGCAACTCAGCTCTGATACCAATTGAAAGGATCAAGATGCCCAAGAGGGGGGGGGTGAATTGGGCATTTCTAAAAATTAATTGCAAGAATTAAATCCTACAAGCCAAAGTTCACCCCTAGTGCCTACAAGTGTTCCTTGTGATTCTACCGGTAAAAGTTTTGCACCCTAAGTTCCAATCCTAGTCTAGCATGGCAATTCTAGGAAAGTAAACCAAGCAATGAAAGTGATACGAGAAAGTAAATGCTTGAAAGTAAGGGCAAGGAATATGGCGATGTTTTCCTGAGGTATCGGAGAGTCGCCACTCCCCACTAGTCCTCGTTGGAGCACCCACGCAAGGGTGTAGCTCCCCCTTGATCCGTGCAAGGATCAAGTGCTCTCTACGGGCTGATTCTTTGACACTCCGTCATGGTGAATCGCCTAAAATCGCTCACAAGATGAGTTGGGTCATCCATAAGCTCCGCCGGATGATCACCAAACTCCCAATCACCACCAAGCCATCTAGGTGATGGCGATCACCAAGAGTAACATGCTAGAACTCTCACTTAACCACAACGAGCCTAATGAGAAGATGGATGCACACTTGCTACTCCCTAGTCACTAGTGAGGGACTCTCAAGCTTTGATTCTCAAAACACTACCCTCACTAGAGCTCTTCCACTTCCTTGCACTTCAAAGGTGTTTCTCAGCTAAACAAATGAGCAAGAGAGCTCAAAAAGAGGTGGAGGGGATGTATTTATACACTCCACAATCAAATCCAATCGTTACCTGCCAACTCAGCAAAACACGCGATGACCGGACGCGCCGGTCGATTGTAACGGTCGAAAACCTGAAACACTGGCTGAGTGACCGGACGCACTGATCAAGGGTGACCGGACGCGTCCGGTCGTGCAGGGAGCTTACTGTACTTTGACCTGATGCGTGACCGCGTTTGATCAGTGATGACCGGACGCGTCCGATCGTTAGAGTACCTTACTGGAACGTGACCGGATGTGCCGATCACATCCCAGTCGCGTCCGATTAGGTGATTTCCTTCCTGTGACACGTGTCAGCCTGAACACCGCGTCCGATCCTTGCAAGGACCGCGTCCGGTCAACAACGCTGAGATGCAGTAGCAGTTTAGTACTGACCGGACGCGTCCGGTCAAGCCAGACACCACGTCCGGTCAAGGGAAAAACATCTCTAAACACTCCGAAACGCGACGCAACTTGAACCAAGTTGCTTCCAACTGAACTTTGAGCTATTCTTGAGCTACCTAGTGCTAAGTTTGACAAGTGTGCACCACACCTAAACAAAAGACTCACCTAGGTCAAGCTACTCACTCATGCCCCCCTTTATAGCACGGCCAAAGGAAAAAGCGAAGATCCTATTGACTATTCCGAATGTAACTCAACACCTTGACATCCGGAACTAAGCGTCCTTAATCTTGACGTCAATCCTTTGAAAACTGAAATGATTTCCATCAAGAGGCATGAATACCATAGTGCCCAAAGCAGTTATCAACCCCATGACCTAACTTACCAAAGTTTCTGCAAAACACACATTAGTCATGGTAATAAAGCGTTGTCATCAATTGCCGAAACCAACTCTCGGGGCCTAGATGCTTTCAGCATCAACTAAGTCCATGAGCTTGCTCCCTCTACTTGTGTGCTCAAAATTTTAGTTAATCCCCTTTGTCATTTCTCCCCCTATGTCAAAGTTCTCCTATCACTTATATCTTTGTTTATTCTCCCCTTTGTCATCAATGACCACAAAGATTCAATTTTAGATAGGTTAGAATTATCAATGTCAATCAAGGGGTGAGGATCATTTTCCTAAATTTGGTCCAATCTAGAATACTTGCCCAAGATATTTAACTCAGTTTGATCCAAGGACAAGCTTCTTCACACCTCCAAATAAGAGTTATCTTGTACCATGTTGAGTTAAATACTTATATTTCATTTTCTAGATTAAACACTAGGTTCACAAGCCCACAAACATGTCATATGCTACCACCAGATCAAGTCAAGCATAGAAGCAATAGTGGTACTATGAAAGCATCAAATTCATTTGATTTTCATGAATGAGCCTATAACATGTGAGGAATGACCAGATGCACTAAACAAGTCCTTAGCAAAGAATGTATGCATGTCACTCAACTTTTACCTTGGATTGCTCGAAGGAGAGGCATGCCATATAAGTGGGGGGGGGTGCAACAACACATATTTGAGAAATCCAATATGTTCAACTCATTCCTTAGCTTGAAAACCTCTTCTCATCAAGTGTCTTGGTGAATATGTCGGCAAGTTGATCTTCGGTGCCCACATTCTCAATTGAAATGTTCCCTTTTTGTTGATGATCTCTTATAAAATGGTGGCGGACGTCTATGTGCTTTGTTCTTGTATGTTGAACCGGGTTGTTAGTGAGCTTCACGACACTCTCATTGTCACATAGCAATGGCACTTGTTTGAACTTGATTCCAAAATCATTCAAGGTGGCCTTCATCTAAAGAATTTGTGCACAACAACTACCTGTGGCTATGTACTCAGCCTCGGTGGTTGAAAGAGCAACACTATTTTGCTTCTTTGATGATCAAGAAATAAGTGATCTTCCTAATAGTTGACATATACCCGATGTGCTTCTTCTCTCAACTTAGCATCCCGCATAACCCAAGTCGGAATAACCAATTAGCTCAAACTTTGCTCCTTTGGGATACCACAATCCAATATTTTGTGTATACTTCAAGTATCTCAATATTCTCTTTGTAGCTTTCAAATGACTCTCTTGGTGAGGCTTGAAATCTTGCACACATGCATACACTAAACGTGACATCTGGCCTTGATGCGGTCACATAGAGTAGGCTTTCAATCATAGATGTTGACAGTCACTAACACCAATTATAAACCATCAACATAACCTGCATATATGCTTAATTCCATCACCGAACATAGGAATAGGGTTTTAAACTAATGAATTCCACGAGCTTTGGTGAATATTTGTAAGCAGGAGGATTTATCCAAAAAAACAGCCCTGGGACCACTGTCATACACTCTAAACAAGCAAACCAATGACAACAAGTGATTTAACTCGTGAAAACTACGAAACACAACTCTAGAATATTCTAAAAGACACCACACCAAAGCGTGGGCCAATTGGGCACCATAGTAGGCCGGCCGGCCCACTAGGGAGGCCGCTCGGCCCAGTGGGGGGCCCACTCGCCCTCCGCCGCCTCGTACTCCTTCCTACAATCTACACCGTTGATTCTAAGGCAGTTTTAGGTCAGTTTATCCAATGGTGGTCGAGGAAGGTGACGCGGATTGATGACATGGAAATTCCTTGCCCTCTACTCCATCTCCCCTATATATACCAACCCCTACCCTCCCTGGAGCCATCCCTAAAACCCTAATTCATATTCATCTCTTCGGATCAAGACACAACACCAGGAGAATTAGGGTTATACTCTCTAATGTAGTAGATTAGTTCTAATTGAGAGTTAGAGAGAGTTGAGCCATGCTCAAGTTCTAGAGAAATCTTCAAAGTTCTAGTATATCTCTGTATCTTACCTTTGCAAGATTTATGCTTAAATATATTCATCTTCTCTATTTGCTTGTATGCCTTTCATGTGATTGGTTAGTATAGTTTTCATACTTTGGCATGGGATCTCCGCTCGTATTGAGTGCTCTAGTTATTATATGTGATTAGAGTAGTAATCAATAGTGTAGACATGGTGTCTAGACTATAGGTTACTTGAGATTGTGCCTAATCCTATGGTTGGTTGTGGTAGCCCCAGGGGTGACAGCTCTGTCAGGCCGTTGTAATTCACCATGTTAGGGTTGGTGTTCATAGAGATTTAGGCAGTCTTCCCCCGACTATGCTTTCTCACCCCCTCAAGAGTCGGAAAGGTACTGCTGCTCCAAAGTGTTATTGTATGATCACTTTATCTACCCATGCTTCAGTTATACCTTCTAGAACCAAAGTAATAGAGAAGTATTTAGGAACCTTAAACTCTCCCGCTGTTGTCACAGAACCTCCTAAATTATGATGGCCCACATGTACCTGTCATTGTCATTATGACCTCTAACAGCCATACTTATGTTCCTCATAACTTAAAAAGGCCTGCTTTCCTCTAAATAGGATCCAATTACATGAGTATTGCAATATTACAACAGTTTATTCAAAATACCATCAGAGTAAAGTAGCAAAAGTCTTACAATAACTTAAGTTTACAAACCACAGTTTCCAAATTTCAAACCTTAAGTAGTATTATTACAAACCAGTAGTAGAGAAGTATCGGTAGTAACTTTATTACAACACCCAAATGAGATGCCTTGCCTAGAGGCCACATAGCCTACTCGTCGTCACTTTCTTCAGCCACAACGGTCATGCAACAAGGCTCAAAGCAAACTTGTTCATCAACCGCACCTGCAACAAGGGGTTTAACAAACCCTGAGTACGGAGAGTACTCAACAAGACTTACCCGACTAAGAACAAGACTCCAAGGGCATGCTAGCTTTAGGAAATCATGGTATAGGTATTCAAGAATCAAAGTTTCTTTTGCAGAAAGCTTACTAAGTAAGTCCTTAATTTCAATATTTTATTTTTATCATTGATGGTTCATTAACCAACTCTAAGTGATCCTACTCTAGATCAAAGTAATTTTCATCAATATCTTTCTTATTCTTTCCTTTCAATTCCATTTCTTAACTACGATGTTGGTGCAAGGCCAAGACTCCATTCTCGCGGAGTAACGACGATTCGAATCGCTTGATTTACCTAGCTGGGGCTTCCTAACCACACGACATATGTAGAACCGAATCTTGCATATATCAACTCTTACCTGGATAACCCAAAACCAGAACGTGTCCATCACCACCTAAGAGCACAGTACTCCTCGAACCTGGCCCAATTCTAGCCCTGAGGGTACACGCTACTCTCACCATCTCTCCACTCCTAGTGCGAGGTTAGACGTTCTCGGAATGGAATAGCCGAAATAAGGCTTACCCAACATGGGTACATGGCTAGTACTAATAAAAACTCCATGACTCAAGGGCCAACAATGTACGGTCCTTAACTGATTAGGCAGAAACACTACATTGAAACTCCTTTCCCAATGCAAGTTAGCAGTGGTCAAACCACCCGCCCGATCATTCAAGTTCATTCTTACATTTCAATATTCATCAAGTATGCCATCATGGCCATATAAGATTTCATTCAAAAGCTTAACTCATTAAGCATAGCGAAGCATACTACGTATTTTCAGTAAAACATGTATCAAGGGTGATATCGCAATAATCAAGGATGACAATGCAACAATTGGGTTAGCACTCAACTCCTAGTTACTTAATGCAGTAAACCATAGTATAAATAATAAAGATTTGTAAAACTCAAGGTAGGGTTTAAATGCACCGGGGCTTGCCTTGCTCTGACGAGACGACTAGCTCGGGCTCAACAACTCCGACGTCCGATCCAGAACCCACCGGCGACTGCTCTTCTCCGGAGGCTTGCTCAACAACGTCAACTTCCTCGAAAGCGAGAACTACACAAGCATATAACATGTTTCAACATGATGCGGTGATAAACATGATGCTTGATGGTGATATGCCACGGTTAACAACTTGAGTACAACTTTCCTTCGTGGTACGGTTGCAAAACAACAAAACCTACTAACTAACCGCGATTACTTAAGCAACACTAACGCTTCTTAAAGAACATGCTACTAACGAGCTCAACCAAGTAATTAAGGCGCCAAGGATCACCAAGAATTAGTGACCCAAGGTCATCACTCAATCAAAAGAGCACACAACACTTAAAGTTATGAATTTAATATTTATTTAAACACTTAATTAATTAAGGCATAAATTAATAATAAATTAAACTTCATCTAATTGAGCTTAAACTTTTTCTATAGATTAAACATGGCTTAAAACAGTGTCAAAACAAATTTCATTAATTTTGGATTAATATTTTAATTACTAAATTCCTGGAAGTTGCATTTAATATTTAATTGAGCTAATTAATTAACTTGCAAAAAGTAATCAAAATTGGCATTTAATATTTTTCCTAATTAGTTTACACCTTGAAAAGCTTACTAAAAAATTTTCACTATTTTTTGGAGCGCTACAAAAATTCTATTGAAATAAACAAAAACTAATACTCTTCACATTTTTGAAAAAGAAAAACAAAAAGTGTCGATCGGGCCGACTCCTCCTTCTTCCCTGGCTTGGCCCAGCAAAATGCGCGCTCACGCGGCCCATCCGCGTGCGCTCGCCCGCTCCCACTCCCGCAGCCCAGCTGCGCTCACCCGACCCAGCAGCATGCGCGGCCTAGCAACGCGGCCCGCTCCCTCTTTCCCGCTCGCTCTCACTAACGCGGCGGCCCCGCCTGTCATCTCCCTTCTTCCTCACTCGTTCTCTTCTCCCACGGCCCGGCCATGACGGTACGACGGCCGACCGGCGACCACGACACCGACGACCTCATCCTGACCAACCAACCCGACTAACATGATCAACACACCACCGCGAACACCCTCAGACATCTCTCACGACCTCTGACCCCCCGGAGGTAGTACCTCACCGGCCATGGCGGCACGATGGTCGCGATTCGTGGCACGCCGACGCCACAAGCCGGTAGCGACTAAATTGAAGGCATATTAAGCAACAACAGCTCACCGCGAGTGCAGTGAAGCAACTAGCAGGCGATGAGAGGCAGTGGAGGCGGCTGGCCACGACGAGGTGGACTGTGGTGGCGCTTTGCCAGACCTGAGGAGGACGGTGGCGACCAAGGCTCTGTGGGCTATGCGGTTGGCTGGGAGTTGGCTCAGGAGAAGCGCAAGGACTTGGCGATGCTTTGGGGAAGATGGAGAGGATTGCAGTGGCTAGGCGACGGTGAATTTCGCCGGCGAGGTAGAGCTTGGCGACGGTGGCGGAAAAATAAAAAAACGACGACGACGATGAAACGTCCTTAAATAGATGGCCAGGGAGCTTGACGCGGCCGCGGGAAGGCGCGCGAACTTGGACTGGCCAGCTGGGGTGTGCGAGAAGGCCGTGGAAGCAGCCCGGTGGCTCACCGGCGCCCATGCCGTCTGCTGCCCTGCTGTGATTCGCCGGAGCACTGTAGCAACTCCCCCCCAAAGTCCAGATTTCAAACTGTTTTTCAAAATTACTTTCTAAAACTTGTAGCAACTTGAAAAATTCCCAAAATATGAAATCTTCAAAATTTCAAGCTCTACAAGTTTCATGTTGAAAACTTTTTCAAATTCGAACTGAATTTTGAAATTTGAATTTAAAATCAAAAGGGGACACTTTTCTAGAATTTGGTAATTTAGAAATTACTTTGAATTTTATATTGAAACTTCAAAAACTCCAAACACCAAAGTTGTACATCTAACCAAGACCTACAACTTTTCTATTCAAACCACTTTCAAATTCTGTCTCCATTTTGAAATTTGAGTTTGGGGATGAAAAGGGGTCAAATTTGAAATTTGCTTCTTTTCAAAATTGCTCCACATTTTACACTAAAACTTTGAAAACTCAAAACACCAAAGTTGCAGCCCTTGAAAAGATCTACAAACTTGGTTTTAAATTTTTTCCCAAATTTTTCTTAGGTTTTGAATTATGTCAAAAGGGGTAAAATCAGGGTTTTGAAATTTAGGGTTTTCGGAAGAATTTCAAATTGAAACTTGTTACTATTTTAATTGGTGATTATTAGTGATCAAACCATCACCCAAGGGCGTAATTTAGTCAATCATCACATGTTTGACTAAATGCCACTCTTGGTTGACCAATTTAACTTCTGAAAATCTTTTAATAATTTCCCAAATTTGAATTCAAATTCGAATCAGAAAACTCGCGACAAGTTTTGGGATTCCAATTCAAACTCAAACTTGAATCTTCATTTTACGTGTTGTACTTGAGTTCATACCCTACACTTGGCACTAGTGTATAACACAGTCACACACCTCAAATTACGCAGGGCATAAACTAAGCATTTGCGGTGACATTCGAAATTAGGGTTTTCGGTTCGAGTCACACCACTTAGAAGCACATCCAACCTAAAAAGGTAAACTCGTTTTAGTTGATGCATATCATAGTTAACCTAATCATGGATGCTTTGCGGTGCAATATGATGACATGGCAGGTTATTTAGCCACTATAACACCAGAGGTGTTACAGTTGTCCTCTCAATTCATCTAAACTACTCTTTTATCATGGAATTCTCCTATGTGTGTACCATTATACATAATTCATATCATTTACCACTTATCCCCGCTTTAGTCTAGTCGGTATACTAAGTTAGTAGATACATGATGATGAACTATTAGTTTTTTGACTATTGTTTCCCTGTGGATAAATACGATACTCTGGAATACTCCCGAGTAAAAGCTATAACGATATTCGTGCGCTTGCAGAATTTTCTGTGTGCGTTATAAAATACCAACAATAGACCTATATATCTTTTGGTCCACCATGTTGCCACTTGCATCACTATTCAAATTTTCATTTGTTCCCATGGGTGTACTAATTAGCTTTGCTTCATTCATACCAAACTTCTTGAGTATGTCTTTGATGTACTTGCCTTGACTTACAAATGTGTCATCCTTCAATTGCTTAATTTGAAGACTAAGGAAGTAACTCAACTCTCCAATCATGGACATCTCAGACTCATTATCCATCATTCTTCCAAACTCTTTACAAAAGTCTTGATTGGTTGATCCAAATATGATGTCATCCACAGAGATTTGCAACACAAATAAGTCCTTGCTAATCTTCTTGGTGAAAAGGGTGGTGTCAACATTGCCCATAATAAACCCTTTAGAGAGTAGGAAATTCCTCAAGCTCTCATACCATGCTCTAGGTGCTTGCTTCAAGCCATACAAAGTTTTCTTCAACTTGTATACATGGTTGGGTTTATTGTCATCTTCAAAACCGGGAGGTTGCTGAACATAAACTTCTTCATTGATGTAGCCATTGAGAAATGCACTCTTAACATCCATTTGATAGAGCTTGATATTGTGGGAACAAGCATAGGCTAGCAAGATTCTAATTGCTTCCAATCTGCAACCGGAGCATATGTTTCTCCAAAGTCAAGACCTTCCACTTGAGTGTAATCTTGTGCTACCAATCTTGCTTTGCTCCTTACTACTATCCCATCTTGATCTTGCATGTGTCTAAAGACCTATTTGGTTCCAATCACATTGTGTCCCTTTGGTCTCTCCACTAACTCCCATACTTGATTTCTAATGAAGTTGTTCAATTCTTCATGCATAGCATTCACCCAGTCAACATCCCTCAATGCTTCTTCTATCTTCTTTGGTTTAATGAATGACACAAATGAGAAATGCTCATAAAATGAAGCCAATCTTGATCTTGTTTGTACACCTCTAGAAATATTTCCAATTATAGTGTCCAATGGATGATCTCTTGCAATATTGGTTGGTTGGAGTATTGGAACATTGCTTGCACTTGTTTGATCATTCGGTTGAGATGATGAACTAGCAACTTGATCTTGCACATTGTCATGAGAGCCACTTGAACTTGCTTGATTTGTATCAACTTGCACATTTGAGATAGAGAGCACTTTCACTTGATCATCTTCTTCATCAATCACTTGTCTTGGCCTCAATTCACCAACATCTATGTTAATCATGGCATTTGAATTTTGAATGCCTCTAACATCTTCCAAGTTCTCATTCTCATCTTAGGAACCCTTGGTTTCATCAAATTCAACATATGTACCTCCTCAAGAGTACCACTTGCCAAATTCCAAACTCTATATGCTTTGCTAGTGATTGAGTATCCAAGCAAGAATCCTTCATCACACTTCTTGTCGAACTTGCTCAATCTTGTGTCTTTCTTCAATATGTAGCACTTGCAACCAAAGACCCAAAAGTATGCAATGTTGGGCTTTCTACCATTCAAGAGCTCATATGGTGTCTTTTTTTAATGGGTGACAATATAAGCGGTTGCTATAGTAGCAAGCCGTGTTGATTGCTTCGGCCCAAAAGGATTGACTTACATTGTACTCACTAAGCATAGACATTACCATGTCAATAAGTGTTATATTCTTCCTCTCAACAAGGCCATTTGATTGTGAAGTGTACTTGACTAAGAATTGATGTCTAATTCCAAATTCATCACATAACTCATCAATTCTAGTGTTCTTGAACTCACTACCATTGTCACTTCTCACTCTCTTAATAGTTGGTTTGGACTCATTGTGAATGCCCTTGACAAATGATTTGAAAGTTGCAAACATATCACTCTTGTCCACTAGAAAGAATGCCCAAGTGTATCTTGTATAATCATCCAATATCACAAAGCCAATTTGTTTCCAACAATGCTAGTATATTGTGTTGGCCCAAACAAATCCATGTGCAACAACTTAAATGCTTTAGATGTACTCATCATGCTCTTCTTAGAATGAGTGTTTCTAACTTATTTACCAGCTTGACATGCACTACATAGTTTGTCCTTCTCAAATGTGACATCTTTCAACCCTCTAACTAAGTCATACTTAATCAACTTGTTCAATTGTTTCATTCCAACATGACCAAGCCTTCTATGCCACAACCAACCCATGCTAGACTTAGTGAATAAGTATGTTGACAATTGAGTATCACTAGCATTGAAATCAACCAAGTATAGATTCTCATATCTAAAGCCTTTGAAGATCAAGTTAGAGCCATCTACACTTATGATCTCTACATCATCTACTCCAAATATGCACTTAAATTTAAGATCACACAATTGAGCCACGGATAGCAAATTAAAGTTTAAGCTCTCTACTAGCAACACATTGGATATGCTCAAGTCATTGGATATTGCAATCTTACCAACCCCTTTGACCTTGCCTTTGCCATTGTCACCAAATGTGATACTATCATAACCATTGCTATCATTGGTATTGATTGAGTTGAACATTCTTGCATCACCGTTCATGTGTTGAGTGCACCCACTGTTAAGAACCCAATGCCTTCCTCCGACTTTGTAATTGACCTACAAAAGAAGATCAATTCTTTTTAGGTACCCAAACTTGCTTAGGTCCTTGAAGGTTAGTCACTAAGCTCTTTGGTACCCAAATGGCTTTCTTCTTTGAGCCCATCCATCGTGCACCAATGAACTTAGCATGAACACCATTGGTACTCTTAGTAAGCACATAGAAAGAATCAAGCTTAATTGATGATACATTAGCTTGTGACTTCTTGTTCTTGCATTTTTGCTCTATGTGACCAACTTGCTTGCAACTAGTGTAAAACTGATCATTGTTCTTCACAAAACTAGTCTTGTGAGAAGCAATAGCCGCCTTGCCTTTCTTTGGGGTATAGCCCAACCCCTCTTTGTAGAGAGAAGCTCTTTGGCTATATAAGCAAGCGGTCCTCACCACCATAGGCGTTGCCTAAGGCGTGAGTGAGCTCATTGACCTCCTTCTTAAGGGTGTCATTCTCAACCATTAGTGAGGCATCACAAGTGAAACTGTCACTCGTAGGTGAAGTAGAGGTGGATGTACTAGATGAGCTACAAGAAGAGTTAGCGAGAGCAACAATAATAGGCTTGTCGATGCGGGAATCAGGGGGTTCCCCATAGGAAAGAGAGAAGAAGATCTAGTCCAACTAGGATTCCTTATATGTAATCCTACTTGGACTAGATACATGTAATTCTATTAGGACTTCTACTTTGTAACCGACTAGGACTCCTACCCCTTGGACTATATAAAGGAGGGCAGGCCTCCCTAGATGAGGACCTTAGATAATAGGAATAGACCTCATGGTCTAGATGCACTACAGCCATCTCTACCGATATAAAGAGAGGTCGTAGGCACCCTTGTAGAAGGGACGAGATAACACAATCAATCCAACACAAAGGCTAACGCTGACTGGATGTAAAGGCTGTTACTCGATTACGATCGAGGGCCCAAACTAGTATAAATCGACTATTTCTGTGTTCACTGTTGAGTTCTAGCAACGTCAAAGCCCAAACAACTGTCCCGGATACCCCCATGGCAGGCTATCGGTGGTCAAACATCGATAGCTGGCGTGCCATGTAGGGGCATTCGGTGCAATTATGTTCGAGAGCTCGGTGGACCTCAAGATCAAGATTCACCGCGGCTTTCATTGGCTCTCGTTGACAACTCGCGGTGGCTCTTGTTGGCCCTCATCGACAACTCGCTGCGTTCGCACACTATCGTCATTAGCATCGTTCATGGAATGAATATACGCCTTGCGATGGACACTGGATCATCCACAATGATCGTGGCATCTGGCATGGAGCAGTAGCCCACCAACCAAAGATTTTAGTCATCCATACAATAATCAAAGGAGCTTACAAGATCTAAAAAAAGACAAGCAGGCAGGGCCATGCATTGTGCGTGGTTGCCGTGACTCGCCGACTTGCTGGAGGACCAACCACTAGCCGGCTCGGGCCTGCTTCTCGTCTGAAGTGGTCATCCGACTCCCAATCGGGTCTAGCTAAACCGATGTAACTCCTTCCCCATCCGGCCGAGTTTGACTACTCACATGCTGATTCCAACTCTGACTCCGACTCCAAGTTGAGGAAGCAAGCAAAGACCAAAGCATATATGTGTATATACATGTACGAGGTCATGCATACCACAGTCAACGACCAACCCTTGCAGACTCCACCTGAACAACTGAGTTCAACTCAGACACGGCGGCATGGTCGAGGAGAAAGATGCACAGACTATAGCCAAAAAGACAAGCGAGGCCAATGCATTTGTGCATTGATTTATACATATGCATACACGTACAAGACCAACCGAAGAAGCAAGCAAGCGATGAAGCAAGGCCAAGGAGTTTGTGCATATACACATGCACATGAACGTATAGACCCAGGGTTGTACTTAAGACGTGCATGTCTAACAGCCACGACAAACAACTCTGTGATTACAATGACTACGACAACTTTCGAGTACTCGACGACGGCTTCCAAGTACTTGGTGGCGGACTCGACCAAGTACTCGACAATGACTTCCGAGTACTCGACGATAGCTTTCGGGTACTCAGTGACACGATTCGGGTACCCAACAAACTAGTTAGTGGACTGGTTTACTTCATCAACGTCGGCTACTACAACTCGCTGACAACTTCACTTGGCGACAAATCAAGCTAAGTCACGCTTTAATTTCCAAATTTTCATACATTCTGGATACTATCTGCATACCTCTGAGGTCACACTATCCCCGGCTACTCCATAGCTCCGAGCTTGTAGCTGGGATGACACCCAAACATGCGCTCTAGTCTTCTCTTAACGGTCGCTAAAGCACTCGGGTAGTGCATGCCTTAATCCATGAAGCCTCGGCTCTTCCGTGCGTAAGCCTCGAGATAAATGATCAGCGATAACAGGGACTAGGTGTTTAAACATAACAGTACACTACTTGGGGAGATTACATGGCCTAGCAAGAGCAAGATGCGACACATTCTCTTTCTTTCGTGCAGCCTGACTACTCTAGTCTTCTCTTAACGGTCGCTAAAACACTCGGGTAGTGCATGCCTTAATCCGTGAAGCCTCGGCTTCTCTGGGCATAAGCCTCGAGATAAATGAGCAACGATAATAGGGACCAGGTGTTTAAACATAACAGGACACTACCTGGGCAGATTACATGGCCTAGAAAAAGCAAGACGCAAAAAAATTTATATGCATTTCATAATGCTGGGGTCCGCCCCTGATTGATTATTCTTATATGGGACATGCTCCCAACTTGATATCCAGAATGTCAATTACAACAAAATTTTATGCTTAACATGTAGGGGCCTACATCTGGACCATGTCGTTGGGTAGGGTGCGCTCCTAAGAGCTACCTTACTCGGCCAACACATCAGGAAAGTTCAGAAACAACCTAGATTGTTCAAAACAACCCAGACAAAGTGTGTCAAGGTTTAGACAAGTTCAGAAACAACTCGGATTGATTAAAAACAACTCAGACTGGCGTACAAACAACTCGACCCGCCGTTAAAACAACTTGGCATGGTCTGGAAGCCCGAATTAGTTAGCAAGAAGGAGTACTCAGACATTACACCACCAAGCTCGGGGGCTCACCTTCACTTTGACCACGCTCGGGGGGCTTGGGATTCAAGGACGGAGGATGCAAGAATCAAGATTCCAGCCACCATAGTACGATCATTAAAGACTACAACAAACCCTACAATACAGCAGACCCTTCCACCGAGTTCCTTTTCTAAAGAAAAGAACCCGGAGAAGGCTCGGGGGCTGCAGAGTACCTATCCTCAAAGAAGACTTTCAAATTTTTTCCTTAAGAGATCCTCAGGCTTTTTGTTCCAAATAGCAAGAGGCTCAGGGGCTACACTCAGCGAAAATTGCACTCACCGTAGAAAAAGAACTCGGAACCAACAAGAAAAGAAAACCATCTCAAGGTTTTTCACTCTAGAAGAACCCGGATCAGATCTATAAAGAACCCAAAGACGAAGAGCAAGAACACCTCTGAAGTTTTCAACTATGAGATGCTCAGGGGCTTGTCAATGCGAGAATCAAGGGGTTCCCCATAGGGAAGAGAGAAGAAGATCTAGTCCAACTAGGATTCCTTATATGTAATCCTACTTGGACTAGATACATGTAATCCTATTAGGACTTCTACTTTGTAACCGATTAGGACTCCTACCCCCTGGACTATATAAAGGAGGGCAGGCCTCCCTAGATGAGGACCTCAGATAATGGGAATAGACCTCACGGTCTAGATGCACTACAACCATCTCTACCGATATAAGAAGAGGCCATAGACACCCTTGTAGAAGGGACAAGATAACACAATCAATCCAACGCAAAGGCTAACATCGACTGGACGTAAAGGCTGTTACTCGATTACGATCGAGGGCCCAAACCAGTATAAATCGACTATTTCTGCGTTCATTGTAAAGTTCTAGCATACACCGAAGCCCGAACAACTGTCCTAGATACCCCCGTGGTAGGCTATCGGTGGTCAAACACCGACAAGGCTTATAGAATGATTCATCAATTATATCACATGTTAAGCCTACATCACATGTTACAATATGCTCTTTCTCATTTTGCTTATTAAGTAGAGAGGAATGAGCTTTCTCAAGCTTCTTTGAGCCTTGCCAAGCTTCTCATGGGCTTCCTCTAGCCTCTCATGAGATGCATTGAGCACATCAAAGATTTGTTTAAGGGCTTTTAGTTCCTTACACAAGTCTTTGTATTCCCTTCTTTTAATGTCAAAATGTTCCTTAGCATCATCTAACATGTCAAGTAGTTCATCTTTAGTTGGTTCATCATCACTTTTACTTTCATTTTTATTATGTTCCTCATCATCACACTCATCATCGGATTGTACCTTAGTGGCCTTAGCCATGAAGCATGATGGAGTGTCAAAGAGAGAAGGCTTCTCATGTATGGTAATGCTTGCAAGAGCCTTCTTGGTGGTCTTGTCATCATCACTATCATCATCAACACTTGAGGAAGCATCACTATCCCAAGTGACAACATATGAACCACCCTTCTTCTTTTTCTTGAAAGTCATCTTGTCCTTGTTCTTGCTCTTCTTGTCATCATCATCATTATCGCTATTGTATGGGGATTGAGCAACAAGATGATCTTTGCTTCCACACTTGAAGCACCTTCTTGATTCTTCCTTGTTCTTTGATGAAGACTTCTTCCTTTTAGCATGATAGCCTTTCTTGACCATGAAGTTGCCAAATCTCTTCATAAAGAGAGCCATATTCTCATCATTCATCTCATCAAAGCTCAAATCTTCATCTTCACTTGATGATTCTTGCTTTGCCTTGCTCTTGGATGATGTGACTTTGAATGCCACACTCTTCTTCTCATCCTTCTCATCTTTCTTATTATTCTTTTCTTCCTTCTCATCATCATCCCTATATGTGTCATCGGTCATCACATCTCCCAACACTTGGTTTGGTGTCATGGTGTCCAAACCACTCCTCACTAGCAAGGCGACCAACATGCCAAATCTCGAAGGTAAGCATCTCAAGAACTTGTGGGAGAAGTCCTTGTCCTTCACCTCCTTCTCCAAGTGCTTTGAGATCATTGACAAGCACTTAAAGCCTATGGAACATCTCCAGCACACTCTCATCTTTCTTCATCTTGAAGCTAGCAAACTTCTCCTTAAGAATGTATGCCTTTGCATCCTTCACAGCTTGAGTGTCCTCAAATGATTCCTCCAACTTCTTCCCAGCCTCATGAGCCATCTTAATGTTCTTGATTTGCTCAAATGTTCTCTCATCAATAGCATTATGAATGGCACTAAAAGTAATGTTATTGTTTTGGAGAAGCACTTCTTCAGCCGCGGTGTGATTCTCCACATTGGCTATGTCAATTTTTGTCTCCACCACTTTTCACACCTTTCTATTGATTGACTTGATATGAGTGGTCATCTTTGACTTTCAGTATGGATAATTTATGCCATCAAATTGGGGTGACTTCTTGGTGTTGTTGATTTGAGCCATTTTGACATCGAAGGTTATTAAGCCTCAAATCAAGGTGACCAAGGCTCTGATACCACTTGAAATGTCATAATGGCTAGAGGGAGGTGAATAGCCTATAAAAATTTCTACAACAACACTAAGCAAAGTGGTTAGACAAATAAGAGGCGAAGCAATTCTTGTGCTAGCTTACTAAAAATGCAAGCCTCCTATCCATAATTCTAGTTACTATGATCTCTAATTCACACAAAGAGGCTATGTCACTACCACTAAGTTAGTGTACTCTCAAAGACTAACTAAAGAGACACACTAACCACTAGACACGGCACAAGCTAGCTCTCAAAACTAATTACACTAAAGAACTTAGCTACATTAAGAATGTAAATACAAGAGAGGGTAATGAAGATATACCGTTGTGGCAAGAGAAAATCAGTCAATCACAATGAAATCGTCAGAGACAATGATGACACAAGATTTTTCATTGAGGTTCACTTACTTGCCAACAACCTTGTCCTCATTGTAGCGATACACTCACTTGGAGGTTCATGTGCTAATAGGCATCACATGCCTAACCTGCAATCGGGTGCCGCACAACCAACATAAGATGAGGATTACACAAGCCACGAGCAATCCACTAGAGTTACTATTTGTGGTCCTTATCGATAGATTTATACCGCCAACATAAGCCCAAAAAGGAGGAAAATATACATCTATACACACATATACATGTGCAACTGACCTGTTTTCATGTATACCAGTAGAATAAGCACAATTGCAGAAATAAGGGCTAGAAACAATGAAACAGAGTCAGAAAGGCGCTTTCTGGAAGGCGTAGAGGGGCAAGAAGGAGCAACAAGCCAACTTCATATAAAACCAGGCTGAGCCCACCATGCCACGATGCTCTAGGAGTAGAGAGGAGAGGTAGCCATGTGAAGACAGGCCTGAGGGGGGTCGGCCTAGGCGCGCATGCGCCCAAGGCGCGACCGCGCCCCCTGTGGCACCGCCTTGGCCCACCTCGCTCGTGTCGATAGCATTGATGGAGAGGAGGACAGTGCAGGGGTGCGCTTAGAAATATTCCCTCGGCAACCGCCTATCTCCACCCTATACAAGAAGGGGGAGGCTCCCCCTAACCCACACACAACACATACCACACTCCACACTAGCTCAAGAGAGCTCCTCACTCCCTCTCCACCTCTTCTTTAGCTTAGGTTAGATTAGGAAATTGTAGAAGAGAAGAGAAGCTACAAGGAGAGCTTGGCTCCTTGGTAGGATTTGGTGAGAATAAAGATGAATCATTTCATTCTTATATTCATCATGTTTTTACAATTAGCTTTGTTCTTATATTCATATAGTAGATGCTATGAACTAGAGTATAGTCATGTTGACATGTTCATGATATGTGTGCTAGTATATAGTTCATATGTTATGCTCATTTTATACTTGGATATGTATAGTCTACTTAGTCTATATGTGATATTTAGACTAGTCTATAGTTTACATATCATGTATATGCTAAGTTGGCTTAGGAGCTTCACTCTCATATCATGTTCATGAGTAGAGCTATTTGTGTGTTGAGGGGGTGGTTCATCATGCTTTTGGGTACGCCCAAGTCTCTTACCTATCGATCCGTAGGGTCGGGGACCCGGGGGGACTTGGGTGGTCATTATATATGCGGGCGAGGTGCCCGGGTATATAGTGGCGGGTGAATGCATTTCATGTCCCACGGTCGAGAGGTAGGCGGCAGGTGGTGACAACACTGTTCGTCCCTTGAATTCCCCATGTTTGGCCATGGTGTAGGAGTACGTAAATTGTCACATGAGGTTGCTGACAGACCAGTACTCAGTGGCCTCCTGATCCACCTCACACATACCTAGCACTATTTTGTGTACATGTATGATAACTTAGCTCATAGCAATCTAACTATATAGAACCCTCTACTCCTGACTAGGACATTCTTTTATTCTTTATTCTTGAGTGTAGGAATCTCTTGACTAGTATAAGTGTGTGTGTCCACTATCTTGAACTACAACTGTTTACCCCTGTTATGATCATTTGGATATTATGCACATATGTTTTCTTTGCTCATACTCATGTCAGACCATTTGTTATCCCTGCCTTCCCTTGGGAAAATATAAATAACAATACCCTAAATACTTCCAGGTGAAATGCTACAACGATAGATCTGTGCGCTTGCAGATTCTATCTGTAAATGTAAAGACCTATTGGGGGTTGGCGTTCTATAGTGCTATCATTAGGGTCCTCTGGGTCCTAACAGTGGTATTATGGGATGCTAGCTCCATCAGCATTTCTGGTGCCGCTACCGAGGGTAGACCATCGTGCCTACTCTTGGTGGTGATGCTAAGAAATGCCAACAACCTTTGGTGCTCCACTGGGGAAGGCATAAGAACCCCTCACGATCACTACGATCGGAGCTGGAGATAATCACCTTCCTCCGCTCGATGATCCTCGCTGCACCAAGCCATCTAGATGGCGGCAACCACCAAGAGTAATAAGCGAAAATCACAGCGAAACACAATCACCAAGTGCCTTTAGATGTAATCACTCAAAGCGATGCACTTAAATGCTCTTTAATCTCACCAAATGATGAATCAATCAAGTAGGAGTGGATGGAGAGGAGTAGCTCAGCTCTAAGGGATGAGAAATGTGTCATAGTGCCAAGAGGGGGCACCTAAGGCTGGCCCTTTCACTTAAATAGACACCCCAAGAGCTTGTGACTGTTAGGCCATGGGAACGGCTATCGGACCCGCAGACACGGGCCGTACCGTCAGACGCAAGGTTTGATGCCCTACCGTGGCCACTCCCGAGCTGCCACGCATCCTGTTTGAAACAAAGTGACCGTTGCCATGCAATGGCTCACTGTCACGCTATGATCGCCACCGTTGGACTCAGCCTAGACCCACTGTCGGACCGATCGGAGCCCAGGGTCTTACGCCCTCCAAATTCATGCAGAGAGGGTCTAGAGCGAGTTTTTGACTCGGACCCAAGTCCGACGCCAATTGTCGGATGTAGGCCAAGGTCTGACACCTCCATGTGCCATACCTCTATGCCCCGCGCCAATTCCCACACTGAGGAACAGTGCTCGTGTCTAGTCCAACACCCCAGGTTGGCTCGGTCTGACGCCCCTGCGTGTGTGCCTCTCAGCTTGGGTTAGCTGTCAGACTCTGGCAGGCAGGGTCCGACACCCCTGTTGGTATTTCTTAACATACAGAAATAATCCGTAAGCGCACGGAACTACCATTGTAGCGTTTCACCTGGAAGTATTCAGGGTGTCATATTTTCCACAGGGAACGGAGATACTCTTCTAGCTAGTTCATCCAAGGACAACACAAGGGTAGAGTTTGTAAAGGTTGAGATGGATTCCTATGGTTATAAGGTCTATGGGTAGATAAACTTTACTTTTACTTGCTTACTTCAGGCACTAGGTTGCAACTGGTTTGCTAGTCGATTCTGGCTTATAGCCGGTGTCGAACCCAGACATAGGGGAATATGAGGGACGAATAGGGCTATCACCACCTATCGCCTACCCCTCAACCATAGGGAACGAGGCAAATGAAGGTAGCCTCTAGCCTAGACACTATGTCTACGCTATCGACTAGTACTCTAACGTCAATCAGGGTTATCTGTCTTTATCAGGGCCCTCTACTAGCATATCCACTACGAGAGTGGACGATGAACTCGCAAACAAGTAAGAGTATAGCTTAACTAATCAAAGACTTTATAACCAAAAGAACCACGAACACTCACTTAACGGGAAAACCCGTTGGAGTATAAGTGCTCATTGAGGTACAAGGCGGGGAGACACCGACAAGCCCAGCTCTTCCCCAAACTCTTCCTCACATCTCTCCCTTACAACTCTAGCTAGCTACTAGGGCCTAAGACCTTTGGAGTGTTGCTCTAACTCAAGTGAGGTGTGCTCTTTGCCTTGTGTGTTATGTGTCTTGTAGAAGGGGGTACCCCTCTATTTATACAAGGTCTTGAGGCGGTGATGAAGCTAATTCTGGCGTGAAACCCAGTCTCCACTGCCTCAGCATGGTTCCATGCAACTGCCACTCGAAGGAGGGGACGAGCGACGCCGGGAAGGGAGCGGTCGCCCCTTGATTGACTCTGATGGCCACTAACTTCACACGGTGGGCTCTGGGCTGGACGTACAGTGTGTCCTGGTGGTGTTTTGCCCTGTTGGAGTTGAGTGGTGGTGTCTTTGTTATTCCTTTGTGCAAATGAACGTCGAAAATGCCTTTGCAGTGAATTTCTTTATGTACTCATGTTTGTGACCTGCAAAACATGTCTGCACCAAAACTCGTGGATAGTGTGAGTTGAAAACCCCTAGTTCTATGTTTTGATGTTCACTTTTGTATATTTTATGTAAATATTGGCAGTAAGATTATGAGTTAAGCATCGTCAACAAGCTTCCCCACACTTACCCCTTTGCTCGTCCTCGAGCAAGGCTTAGAGATAAAAGTAATCATGAGCATAATATCCTAAGATATATGGCTTACATAAAAGTTATTCCAACACATTCTTTATACTAGTGGGATATGTGGCATTGGCTAACATGTTTCCTTGGTTGTTGAAAAGTGGAACAGTTCTTGAAACAAAGTCATCTTTCCAATTTCACATCTTAGCAACTTGGAGTTTTAAAAGTTTTTCTCAAGAAAAAGCATAGTTCACTTTATACTCCTCAAATGGCACTCTCAGATCACTCAATGGTGTATAAATCCTTACCAATGTATAGCAATGTTTTGCCTTCTCCTACTTCTAAAAAGGTTTATGTGGAACTTTCAGTAGGGATAAACAATATAGCATACTTGTATTGCATATGTTGTAAAGTCAAATCGAGGATCCAAGGAGAGAAGTGTCATACTCTTAGATCAAGATGTGCATGTGTGTGGAAAAAAGGTAAACCGAAACTGTACTCCTTTTGTAGATATGATCTCTCTATATAACTTTATTATTTTGAAACATGTTCGTCTTTCTTCCTTCTTTTTTTCAATACACAAGCCTTCATATGCTCATTTTTTTTCTTCTTGTACTTGGACCTTCATGTGACCTTATTTTTTTCTTTTAAACATTTTCTTTCATAGCCCATGTTTCTCTTTCTAAATCACATATTTAGGGAGAGATCATTATCTTTTTAGAACATGGAGTATTTTTCTAACAAATATATTTTGTCTACCCCCAGTGTAGGAGCAGAATTTTTAGTGGATCTGGATGGAAGCATGTTTTTGCATACTCCTAGTGTAGGAGCAGCATGTGTATGTGGAGTGCATGTGATCTTGATCTTGGGAGCATGATAAATCTCTCAACAAGGGTCAACAAGACTTGACCAAACTCAACACAATAACAAGCAGCTTATGTAGAGGGCCTTGAATTTTGCAAGATGTCATATTTGGTTTTGGTAGGAATTGCTCACCAATTGAGGAGTATGTGATACTATGGTTTTATATTTTTAACAAAACAAATTCTCCAAGTACTTTGAATATAAATGGTAGGATTTCTATGTCAGAACTATATCACACTTCATAACAACTTAGTCATCATATTTATCCTATTAGAATGTTTTCCCACAAGTATAAGTGTATGTATATAGAACAAACTTTATGCAATCTTCTATCTTAAACATGTTATGAACATGTCACCTTTCAAAATTTTAAACGAAGTGTGGTTTGTAAAATAGGGGCATTGTTCATCATTAGGAGCTAGTAGGGATAAATTGAGTTTAATTCTAGTGATCAAGATTTATGTTTATTTAAACTCAAAATTGTAGGGAGCTGAGGCTAGTGTTGCCCAAACCATCATTGAAGAGGGAGGAGCTAAGTCAGAGGTGGTTTGGCTAAACCAAAAGTTCAGCCAACCCACTCTGGGACTATCTGTCTGTCCCTCTTGCATGTTGGATTGTTCGATGTTGGATTATTCGATGTTTGTGCAAAGGGAGATCTCTAATGTGTGTTCGTCATGCTTGAGAGATCTCCCCCACACTTATTCTTGTACTTGTTTTATTTGATAAAGAGAAACAAAAGTGGAAACAAACAAGGGCTCTACTAGTTGAAAACACTGGGGAGCCATAATTTTATTATAATTATTATCACTATTGTTTTATTATAATATCTTTTTACTTTATTTTATGTGTTCACCCAACATTTTATTATTTAGCATAAACAAGACTAAGGTAAAGTTTGTAAAAAATAAACATAGCCTTGACTTATCTCCATAGTAGATTACTTCTATTGTTTATGAAAGTAATACTAAGTTCATTAACCAAGATTAAACATCATGTCTAATTTTGATTAAAGGAGGCCATTTTAACTTAAGCACCATGCTTAATTTAAAAAGACCTATGGATATACTACTGGTGAAAACATCCAAACTAGAGCATTACATCATAAATAAGAGAAGCATGAACTTGTATGAGCACATTTCATATGGAGACATAAATGGGTAAATGAGTTGGTTTGTTTTTTTTACCATTTTTCTTTTTCTCTTTTTTTTTCAATATCCATAATAGATTTTTTTATATTCTTTTTTATAGCAAAGTAGAGCTAACATCGTTATTTCTCTTTTTTTAAGCAAGATGATCATTGGTGTATTTGGAACTTTGGGACTCTCACCATCCTCCCCACACTTGGACTTTTGCGTGAAAGTCAAGTGTGCAGGATTGGGGTCTCCTTTTTGAGCATGTTTCATCACCAAAGATGTAGCTCCCATGTTTTCAGGCATCGTATGTCCCTGTTCTTCTTGATCGTAACCTGAAAGGGTTAACACACAAGAATACCCGAGGGTGCATACTAACTTGATAACATGATCTTGCTTTTTATTGAAGAAGAGGTTGTTGTTGTTTTTTTATAATAATCCCCTCTTTTTTATGATAATCAGGGGTATCTCCCGGTAGTGCTTTGTTTATGGTCATAAGCTTGACCTTGGGAACTACATCTTGCAGCTAACAATGGTGGTTTATTTCCCAACATTACCACCAGACATTTATCATTGTTGTTCAAGCTGCAAGGTTAGTACCACAACACATTCACGATATTTGCAATATTTGTGATAAATATATGCATCCACAACCATTCTCCTAAAAAGTTTTAAAGCGAGGATCAGAAGATGGTTGGGGTCCTCATAGGGGCATGGGGTACTAAGCAACATGTCTATGGCATAAAAGTTTCTGTTCCCAAGAAATACATCGGTTGAATGTAGACCACTATTGAGAATGTCATTTGGATGGCCAGGGGGACATTGCTCAAGTTCGAGCGAGGGTGATGATGGAACAAATGGGGTTACGAATTTCACCTCCTCAAACGGGTCATTGTTGGGATGATGCTCCGCCTTTGGGATATCTAAGTGAGCGGCAGAAGCAGTCTTCCCAAACTCTTCATTAAGGCTCCCATGAGTAGGTTTTTCGTGAAAAAGCATTTCGAAAGGGCAGCCTATAAGAAGATCAAAATCGAGGATGGCATAGATGTGGAAGTCTAGGTGAACCTCAATTTCATTAATTAAGATTGGCACATCCCTTGCGATGTCACAACACTCGAAAAAATAGTCCCAAAGGATTTTTGAAGAGTTTGTTTGTTGGTACTAGCGGCATGTTGCCCAAAAGACTTTTCACAAGGAATTCTGACATGATACTAGTCCCAATTGTGGGGTTGTGTAGGGCTTCTATGTTTGTTCCCCTTAATGAGTAAGGCATGGTCGTGGAAGGTGAAAGAATTCGAATTACTTTGGAAGAATGTTTCACTTCCATTATCCATTCCTTTGATGGTACTTTGGGGGAAGCTTCCTCGAGAGGCTGTGTAAGCTTTTTGTGCCTAAAGAGTTTTGAGGTATTGCCATAATCCCCGAATTCGATAGGGTACTCCGAAGGATAGATCACTCTTTCCTTCGGTGTTCGTGGTTTGGGTGAGGGCTCATTAGTCGTGTCTAGGGATGCTATGGGTTTGGATTCGACTAATGAAGACTCCTCAACACTCGACATGACTTTCACCTGGAGGGTTTTATTTCTCATGGCAGGGGAAGTGTAGCTTTCTAGGAAGTTTTCAAGGTCTGCTTTTATGTCAATACCCAAACAAAAGAGATGCAAAAAATGCTGTCGAGTAAAGATGAGTCTAGGCCGGTGTGTATTAACATTGAAAACCTAGCCCAGGCTGCACCTATAGACTCCTTCTTGCGCTGCTCAAAGTCGAGGATTACCCTTGGTAAAGAGTCAATACGGGACATAGGGAAGAATGCAAGGTGAAACTTGTCTTTAAGTTCATTCTAGTCCCCATTCGTACTTTCTACGACATATGTGTACCATTGCCTCGCCTTCTGCATGAGAGAGAAGGGAAACAGTGTCCACCTTAGTGTTTCTTGTGTCATGCCTGAGATGCTCAGGCATGAACACATCTCCTATAACTCGTGCAGGTGATGGCAGGGGTTTTCATTGTATTGCCCTGGGAAGGGTTGTGCCTGAACCATGGCTATAAAACTAGGGTGGAGTCCACTATCAGATGAATGGTTTGGTTTTGGTGGTGGCTCAGCGAACTCGCCCCTTGAAGTGGAAGGGTTTTGGATAGGAGTGGATTTCATGTTAAAAATATTTTTTTGTGTTTTTTAGATAAATTATGAGGACGAACTAGGTTCAAAGAAAATACGGTAACCGTTCACTGGCAACGATGCCAGAAATGCTTGTTGGTATTTCTTAACGCATACAGAAATAATCCACAAGCGCACAGAATTACCGTTGTAGCATTTCACCCGGAAGTATTCAGGGTATCGTATTTTCCACGGGGAATGGAGATACTCTTCTAGCTAGTTCATCCAAGGACAACACAAGGGTAGCTTTTGTAAAGGTTGAGATGGATTCCTATGGTTATGGGGTCTATGGGTAGACAAACTTTACTTTTACTTGCTTACTTTGGGCACCGAGTTGCAACTGGTCTGCCAGTCGATTTCAGCCTATAGACGGTGTTGAACCCAGACGTGGGGGAATACGAGAGATGGATAGGGCTATCACCACCTGCTGCCTACCTCTCAACCATAGGGAACGAGTCAAACAAAGGTAGCCTCTGGCCTAGACACCATGTCTACGCTATCGACTACTACTCTAGCGTCAATCAGGGTTGGCCATCTTTATTAGGGCCCTCTATTAGAGTATCCACTACGAGAGTGGACGATGAACCCACAAAAAAGTAAGAGTATAGCTTAACTAATCAAAGACTTTATAACCAAAAGAACCACAAACACTCACTTAGCGGGAAAACCCGTTGGAGTACAAGTGCTCATTGAGGTACAAGGCAGGGAGACACCGACAAGCCCAGCGCTTCGCTGAACTCTTCCTCACATCTCTCCCTTACAACTCTAGCTAGCTACTAGGGCCTAAGCCCTTTGGACTGTTGCTCTAACTCAAGTGAGGTGTGCTCTTTGCCTTGTGTGTTATGTGTCTGGTAGAAGGGGGTACCCCTCTATTTATACAAGGTCTTGAGGCGGTGATGAAGCTAATTCTGGCATGAAATCCAGTCTCCACTGCCTCAGCATGGTTCCATGCAACCGCCACTCGAAGGAGGGGACGAGTAGTGCTGGGAAGGGAGCGGCCACCCCTTGACTGGCTCCGATGGCCACCCACTTCACATGGTGGGCTCTGGGCTGGACGTAGAGTGTGTTACGATGGTGTTTTGCCCTATTGGAGTTGAGTTGGTGGCGTCTTTATTATTCCTTTGTGCAAATGAATGTCAAAAACACTTTTTCAGTGAATTTCTTTATGTACTCATGTTTGTGACCTGCAAAACGTGTTTGCACCAAAACTCGTGGAGAGTGTGAGTTGAAAACCCCTAGTTCTATGTTTTGATGTTCACTTTTGTATATTTTATGTAAATATTGGCAGTAAGATTATGAGTTAAGCATCGCCAATAGCCCCCTGAGCCAGGGTCTGATGCCCTTGTCTCCTTTCTTTTCAAGTGCGACCACTTCACCCTTGTGCTAGTGTGCCAACTCCTAGTATACCAACACTTGTGTACGTGAGTTAACAATCTTCTAAGCCAATTCCTAAGGGTGTTTGCACTCACTAGAATCTAAATGCATATGCAATGAGTTAGAACATCTAGTGGCACTTTGATAACCGCATTTCAATATGAGTTTCAGCCCTCTTAATAGTACGGCTATCAATCCTAAATGTGATCACACTCACTAAGTGTCTTGATTACCAAAACAAAATGGCCCTATCAAATTCACCTTTGCCTTGAGCCCATTTTGTTTTTTCTCTTTCTTCTTTTCTAAGCCCAAGCACTTGATCATCACCATGGCTATTATCACCATCATGATCATCTCCATTTGCTCCACCACTTGGAATGTGCTACCCTATCTCATGATCACTTAGAGCAAAAGGTTAGCACTTAGGGTTTCATCAATTCACCAAAACCAAACTAGAGCTTTCAGTAGGTTCCTGCAGAACATCCTTCATCTTTTTGACACCAATAATACTCTCCTTCTGAGTCAAAAAAATCAGGAAAGACATTTTTCAAAAGAAAAATAGTGAAGTCAACAACAAAAAAACTTAAATAATGAAAAAGAAGCAACAAAATGCAAAACTTACCAGTGGTGATGCCCTTTTCAAACTGACCAACAACTTAGTCACCAGTATTGATATCAATAGTAGAGAGTCGACCAAACGATCAACTTTAGCCTCTTTAGCATCCTCGTCAAAAACATCTTCATCATCAAAATCAATATTTACAACAATAGTTGCCTTTTGGGCAAGAACTTTCTTCAAAGCGGCTCCGTCAACCTGAGTATCACCATCACCAGGCAACAAGCCTGAGGCATGAACAACTTGAGGCTCCACGTCAACAACAACATTGTTGTTATCTTCGCCTGTCAGCACCCCTTCCTGCGGAGTCGGACCATCATATCTCTGCGAGGATGGCCCGATAGTTTTACGCGAAGCCATCCTAAGCACTTCACCTTCTTCAAGCGGGCTTCTAATAGTATCTTGAGAATTTCTACCACCAGCAATAGCCGAAGGCATAACATCAACCTGAGGAGCCATAGCTGATCCTCCTAAAGCCACCAAATTGTAGAAAAAATCACCAAGAAGAGTCAACAAAGATGGAGTTACAGTAGGACCAAAGACATGGGTTATCAATATATCTCACCTCTATTTCACAAGCTCGCCGACTATCAACTTTTTATTCTTCTTGATGTTTGACTTTGTAACACCCCTGGTGTTAAGCATGCATTAGGCATTGCTAATCATGTGCATAACAATCATCATGCATTCATAAGCATAATCAAGCATCCCTAAGTATCACATGAAATAATAGGCTTGAAACATGTTAATGAAACATGCATGTTGTAATGTTTTGTTTCAGTAGATTTAATGTCATGTTGATGCTTGTCATGCCTTATATGTGCTTGTTTTAGTAAATAAACAACTTAGAAATGTTTAGCAAACAATTTGGAGCAAGGTTGGTATTCAAAATTTTCTCAAATTTGGCTTTTAAAAATAATCTTAGAAAATGGAGTTTTGATTTAAAATGGACTTTAAATCCCTATTTCAAAATCTAGTTGGAATTTTAAAATGTACCCTAAAGCAATGTTGTAGAGAATAATGTTTTGGACAACTTTTGTTTTGGGGTCAAGCTTTGAAAATGCTTCTTACTTGCTCAAAATAACATTTTTGTGCTGTTTTGATTGAAAAATAAAATGAAAAAGGATTTTCTTTCTTAGACGGGCCGCCGCCCACTTCTCGACCCACGGTCGAAGCCGGCCTGGCCCGCCTCGTGCGCTCGCCCGCACCCGCTCCCGTGCGCGCCCGCGTTCGCCCGACCGCGAGCAGAGCTCTGTGGCCGCGTGGCCGCCGCTCGCCGTCGATGGCGTATGGGTGTCACCCGATGGCCCCCGCAGTCCGCGCTCGCCTTCACCCACGCCCCGGCTTGCCTTGCCTCACTCGCCCACTCCTCCTCCACTCCATCCTCTCGTCAATAGCATCAGAGCACGTGCGCGCTCGCCTCCGCCACCGCACCCACGCGTGCCCTTGCCGGAGTTGGCCGTCCCGGCCACCACCGCTCACCGCCAGCCGCTACATCTCGCCATGAGCACCGCCTCCACCTCGCTGACTCCGCGCTCACCTTGATAAGCCGTGGTAGGGTTCCCTTCGACGGGAATCACTCGCCGAAGCATGACCGAGCTCGCTGGAGAGCTCCGCCTCATGGACTCCCCCTCTCCGCTCCACCTCCCGCCCTCTTTTCACACGCACGAGCACCGCACTGCGTCGTGGTTGCTCTCGGGCACCTCCATTTACCATGTCGTGGCCGGGAATGCCCCACCGACGACCACCTGCGCTGCCGCTCTGCCATGCACGGCAGCGGCTGGCTTCCCGAGCTCCTTTGGCCGCGCCACGGGCACCGTTGGGTTCGCGCGTGGGTGGGGAATACGCTGGTGGCCTTGGCCTGGTCGTAGACATCATCATCGGCGGCTTCTCGCCACCGGTGATCTTCCCCCCCCCTCGGGTGTATGACAGGTGGGGCTTCGGGTCCCACTGTCAGCCACAGTATGCGGTTCTGGGTGCACGGCTTCGGGTGGATCTAGCAATTTCGCTGGCTGATTTGAAAAGGATTTAAGAAATGCTTTTCCCAAAAATGTTAAAATACTTTAAAAATTCATATCTCGGTCAATTTAGCTCCAAATTTGTTGAAACAAATTTTGTTAGCCTTCTTGGGACTAGACCTATCTGTTAAAAATATTACATGTTAAATTTGTGATACTTTATATATAGCTTTATTTAATTCTTGTAAATGTTGATTTCTTGGAAAATGCATAGTAAATACAATATAGGTCGGAAAAATGTGAGACTTATTTTGTTGATCTAGTCATGTGATGCACTTTCTATGAAAATTATATGTCATGCATGTTCTGTAGAAAAATATGGCTAGCTAATTTATGTGCATTTATTTGCTATTTCTTGTGAAAATTGCTAGAGCTAAAGATGTGTATAAAACATGTATGTGAAACTTTTTGTACAGTGATTATAGACTTTGTAGATCATGGGAAAAATACTAAATCTGTTGTTTGATACTTTTAATAGTACAAAGTATTTTCATGCTCATTTATTCATCATAGCTTTTCATTTTTGTTTAGGTTGTTTTACTTATCCAAATGCAATGAAAATTTTATGGTAGACTACTTATAATATGATAAAGCCACTGTAATTTTCTTAGATTTTTCTAAGCACCAGAAGTATATGTTGATGTTGTAGCCCTAGATTAAAGTAAAATAAAAATAGGATTCTTATTGCATGATTAATTTATTTTGTACACTTTGGTATATCTTTGAAGTATGTTGACTTGCTAGTATGACTTGGCGTATTAGTATAGTTATGGTGATGAAGTGTAGAGCACTTGTGTTAGGGCTATATGATAGTTAGTAGTAGAAGAAAATGCAGTAGATGACATGTACTTATGGTACATGTTCTTGGATGATGCTGACTACCTAGTAGAAGAGTTTTACATCTTTTTTGTCCAATAAAGCTAAACGTGTTCATCTACATTGCATGCAATCATGATAATTATATGCCATCTCATCTGATACACCACTTGCATAATCACTTACACCTATGCATCATAACAGGATCGTAGGAGGAATCGGTAGCAGCCGAGCCGGAAGCAGTTGAGGAAGTCACGTAGGAAGAGGTCGCATAGGAGGTGCAGGCTAAAGAGGACGTCATTGATGAACTGCAAGAGTGTCCAGACCATCGTCCGAGTTCATTCGGGTGAGGCAAGCCCTGGAGCATTCTAAGTCTCCTACTTTATAAAAGTAATCAATTATATATGAGTTTTATATATTGTTGCATTAGGTTATAGGAGTTGCGTGAAAACCGTTGATGCATTTATTATCATCCTTGCCTACCTTTTTATGTCCGTATGCCCTGTTAGGTTTAGGACGGTGATTTCCTGTCACCTACAATTATAGGTGGTTACTGGAATACTTTAGCTATGGAACGGATGATATCCTGAAAATAACCAAGTGTTGATGGATAATTGGAGATCGAACGAAATAGTTGGAAGCAACCAGAAAGGGTTCTGGGGTGCTTGTAGTTTTCCATCTATGTCGATTAAGGACCGATCATTGCTCGTCCCTCTTGTCATGTTGAACGCATGCCTCACATTTAGCTGGCCGAATAACATACCTTTCGACCGTGAAGCTAGTGACATTATTTGGGCCAGGATAAACTCGGGCTGGCAGACTGGTGCTGAAGGGGGTATGACGGGGGCATGAAGAGTGAGCCCAAGGGCAGGCTAGGTCCTGATTCCTGGCAGTCGGGAGGCCCCTGGGTATTGCGGTTCATAATTGTTATCCCGTGATGTTTACCTGAATGGTGTCATTGGTGATCTGTAGCTCACTTGATCGGTGAGTGTGGTTTGTGTGAGGAATAAATCACCAGCTGGTTAGAAACTGATTCGAATCGCCATCGCTCCTAGATAGTGAGCACTTGACTCGAGCTATGGCATCGTAGTAATGATGATGAAAAAAATGGTTGGTTATATGGATGATGTTGGAAATGCTAAATCTAAGTTGGTAACTGGATGTTAATGGTTAATCAAGTGATTGCTATAGCATAGGTGCTTACCTAGATTGATAGGTTATAATAAAGATGATGCAAAGCACTTAATTGGTTCATTATGTTAACTTATTGCTTTTTCACAAATGAGTCAGCTAGTCCACTAAAAGAAAGCCTTGCATACTCCTTGGTGTCACCTTATTTTAGTTTAAGACAGGTAAGTCTAGTTGAATACTTTCTCGTACTCAGGGCGTTGTTCCCATTGTTGTTGCAGATGACCAGATGTACTATGAATATTGCATCAACTGCCTATACCCTGCGATGGGAGATAATTAGGACCAAGGGCATCGTCGCTCCGTATGTCTTACCTGATGCTTTTGTTGGACATGGCTATCACCTAGCACTGTATCTGAACTAAACGTGTGCGTGTGGTATTAAAACTATTTGCTTTTGCTACTTTATTATGAACTTAGTTTGTAATAACTTTATATTTTAAACTCCAATGTGTTTCAATGTTGTTGCGAACTTTATGCAATATGTGACTATGGCTGCTAAACTTATACGATCTTGGTTTGTATGTTGGTTGGTTTAAAATTTGTCGTGGTTTCTGTTGATGGTAATTAACTATCATTTTAAACCGTCAACATAAGAGGAATAAATGATAAAAGGATCACCATAGTAGGTCTAGAAGTTTAAACTAACAAATTCCACGAGTTTTGGTGATTCTGTATTTTTCAGGGGCTAAGCTGCATAATACAAAATTGATCCTCCTTCCAAAGGAAGAAACCGATGCAGTCGGCCTAATCTCCACGTCACGGATGCGGATAGGGATTCTAGAAGACCTAAACTAACTCCACAAGGTGACACGAGCCAACCCACTGCTAGGTGGGGCCGACCGGCCCTCCCCTGCGCCGCCTCGTCTCCTTCTCCTGCAAGCTACCTATACCGCCTCTAAGGATGCATCTAAACCCCATGCCAAGGTTGGTTTGATCCAAGGGCTGCGGTTCCACGCCCTGGGCTATATAAACAGCCCCCAGGATCTCCTCTCAGGGAATCAATTGAAGAATTAGATCATCTCTTCCTCATTTGTGAAGGCAAGGCCAAAAGTTAGGGTTTCCCGAGAGAAAGAGAGTTAGAGTTCTAGTTCAAGTTTAGAGTTTAGTCTAGATTGATTCAAGTAGAGGCAGGCAACTGCTTGGGATCAGGATCGTTCGTCGAAGACTTGGTAATTTTGTTGTAATCATCATTCGACTTTATGCTACTTCAATATATTTCTATATTTCAACTTTATTATGTTCTTGAGATTGTTCTTGTTCTACATCTTGATATGAATATGATTAATAGAGAGTTTATGAATATGTTCGTAGAAAGCTTGATCCAATTCTGGATAGGATTGAGTGGCTGGCATATTGTTGGCGTGGTGCTTAGATTATGCTTGTCTGTGAATGCACTCTATGCTTCGGTCCATGTGGTAGATTGCGGGTGTGACATTCATGTTGAGTCCTTTGTAGTCCACTCCTCGAGTATAGAACTTAGTAGAACACGGTTACAGGGAAGAGATCATTACTCTGTTCTTGACTTTTCTCTCAGTAATGTTCCTTATTCATAGATGACATGTTGATTATATCATAGATGATTGTGTATAGCTAGATTGATTAATAGACTGATTGAATAAGAAATACTTATGATTTACCTCTCTAAATTAATGTCCATGACTACTTGACTTGAATAATGTTAACTCCCTCTTGTCTCTGGAATACCCATGATTATCATTTACCATTTATCTTATTTGTCTTACCCCTTTCATGACAAGTGATTAGTTGTTTTGATATTTATTATTGAGTAAGTGCAAATGATTATCTCTACTACCATTGTAACTATTTATATAGTCCCGTTTTGATTTTCCTTTCCTTGGTAAAATTATAAATAACGATACTTAGGAAAACCTAGGTGAAATGCTACAATGGGTGTATTTATCTGTGTGCTTGCGTATATATACTATAATATCTTTATTTAGTTAAATGGCATAAGTATAATACAACCACACTCTTGGTGTCATGTTGGGGATGACAACCTAACATGAGTGACGTTAAGAAGTGTCAACAAGCATTTCTGACGCCGTTGCCGGGGAGATGGAAAACTTCACTTTCTGACACGGGATGTCATAGGGATTTACTTTTCAAGGGAATTACCTTTATGGCAATAAGAGATTAATCAATACCACTTACTCATAATAAAAATCACAACTAGTACCTCTGTCTTGTTAGGCTTACCCTTGTTTCGTCTTTGTTCATATCTTATGCAGGGTAATACAGGTTCGGTTGTGACTTATTAATTTCTAATCCAAGAGTCAACCAAATCTAGAGGAAGATCAACACCAGTAGTGAAGCTATGGCTAATAAGACTTTACTTGAATGTTCAGCCCAAGTGTAAGGAACATTCGTACTGGACCAACACTCTAGTGTGACAACCTTGAATTCGAGCTCAAGCCAAGTCTAATCAACCTAGTGCAAGCTACTACATTTGGTGGAAAGGAAGAAGATGCCACTAAACATCTGTAGAATTTTCTAGAGATTGGAAGCACCATCATCATCAAGGACATCGCCCAAGACATCATACTCCTTCATCTCTTTCCATTCTCACTAGAAGGGAGAGCGAAGCAGTGGTTCTACACCAACAAAGAAGACATCAACACATGGGATAGATGTTCGAAGGCCTTTCTGTCAAAGTTTTTCTCTATAGGCAAAACTCATGCCTTAAGAGGAAAGATTTACAATTTTCAGCAGCAAAAAGGAGAAACCATTTCAGAGGCATGGGAACATTTTCAAAAGAACATCTTGGAATGCCCACACCATGGAATGGAAGATTGGTTACTCATGCACAGATTCTACTATGGATTAACCCAAAGATCGCGTGAGCAACTAGATGCTACTGCTGGAGGTTCATTCATGTCACTCACTCTTGGAAAAGCAGAATATCTGATGGAGAAGATAGCAAAGAACCAGAGTTGGAAACAAGACAACACTCAACGCTGTCACCAGATTGAAGAAGTTCTAGAAGAAGTATGTGCACTATCAACAAAGATGGATACACTGTTGAACTAGCTTGACCAAAGAGTCAATTTCAAGAAAGATCGTCAAGCAATTCAATATGCATTCGATGCTCAGACCAGATGTGAAAATTCCAGAGAATCAAGAAGATGTAAACATCATCAACAACTCTTCCACGCTGCAAAAGCAAAGATGGAATCAAAAGCAACAGACTACATATCCAGCTAAGTACTCAGGCAATTTTAATAATTCTTCCAATTTTAAGCAACCCCCTCTACGAAATTTAATTTTGGAACAAGCTAGAATTAATGATACTATTGTTAAGAAACTTGCTTCTAAAGACAAAATTCTAGAGGATATAAATACTAAAATGGATAACTTTTCTTCTGCTATAAAAGACCAACTTGATCATAATAAAAAGGTAGAAACTCAATTATCACGGTTAGCTGCTTCTTTTGCCACTAACAATGAGCAGGTCAAGGGTATAACCACCAGACAAGGTAAAACCACTAAAGACCCACCTTATCCAGAAGGGGCACAGAGAAAACCAGTACCAGTGATACCCACAGTGACAGAAGAAAAGGATAATGAAGTAGAAGAAGTTCAACCACAAGTGCAAGATTTCCAAGACACCAATATCTTACCCTTCCCACGCAGAGATCGAAAACTCAAGATGGATGCACAGTTCAGTAAGTTTGTTGAGATTATTCAAAAATTATATATCAATGTCCCTTTGTTAGATGCGTTGCAGGCTCCCACCTATGCAAAGTATGTTTGAGACATCCTCAACAATAAAAGACCACTGCCTACCACTGAAGTGATCAAGCTGACAGAAGAGTGTAGTGCGACCATCCTCAACACATCAATCAAGAAGAAGGATCCAGGATGCCCCACTATCGACTGTTCAATTGGAGATCAACATTTTGACAATGCGTTGTGCGACCTTGGAGCAAGTGTCAGTGTGATGCCCAAGGTGATCTTCGATAAACTTCCACATGCAAAGCTCGATCCAACCTCGATGTGCCTGCAGCTAGCGGACCAGTCACTCCGTTACCCTATGGGAATCACCGAGAATATTCTAGTCAAGATCAAAGAATTCTTCATACCAGTCGACTTTGTGGTTCTGGACATGCAACCTGACTCAAGAGTGTCACTCATTCTTGGGAGACCCTTTTTGAGTACCGCAAATGCCCACATCGACATAGGAATTGGAGAAGTCAAATTCAACATTGATGGATAAGAAGAGTGTTTTCCATTCAGACCAAGACCTGAGTTAAGCTCCACTGCGAAGATGATAGATAAAGAAGGAGTCACACAGTCACCACTCACAGGGATGACTATGACCTCCGAAGAATAAATCCAGCTGGAGTAGTCCGATTCGGTGGACATAAAAATCCCGAACCATCGCTGGGAGGTAACTCGGTATTTATCTGCATTTAATTTTTGCATAGCATATTTACTTATTCATGCATAGAAAAAATAATAAAAATCAATCTCATGGCATAATTATTAAAGCCCCATATAATTAATATTTACCGAGCGTGAAAACCTCTGGTAAATAATAATCATTGTGGTGGTAGAAAAATATAAAAATACCATCATTAGAATTCTAATTTTTCATAGATACATAAAAGTAATTTTTCTTTGCATACTTGTGTGATTATATGGTACAAATACGGGAGACATACGGACCCATGGGACCCACCTCAATCACCTCACATGACTTCACTTCGCTCCACCACCTTCACTCTCCTCCATTCTTTTTCAACCACCACATCACATGGAGCGTCGGCAGGTGAAGGCATCTCTTAATAACGAAGCAAGGAAGTTAGAGAAGGAAGGGATGGATGAGTGGGCCCCACATGGGGCCGGTCAGCCCCACCACCAGGCTGGCTAGCCTCCCTCTCTTGTGCCTATAAAAAGACTGCTTCTCCCTCTACTCCACACACCACAAAACACTCAGAAAACATACCCCCCAACTCAAAATTCCAAAATCCAATTACGGTTTGAGAGTTCTTAGTTTTTGAGTAGATTCTGGAAGTTCTTGAGTGGAGAGAAGTATTCTGAAATTTTTAGAGCCACATTGAGATAAGAATTAGTAAGAGAGAAGTGTTATAAGTTGTTTAGAAAATCATTTAGTAAGGAGAAGTGCTGCCCGAATAATATAAGTACTAGGAGAAGTCAAGATATAAAATTTCCAACTTGAATGACTGAATTCTGGACGACTGACTTTGGGATCATTGACTCCTAACTATATATTTATTCTAACCGCTCATTATTTTCACCAGTTGTGTTTGTGTTTCTGTCTGTGTAACAGGATGAGTGGACTCAAGAAAACACTTAGGAGTGCGGCTGGAGCATTCTCTTTTCGCAAGAGAACCCGCTTCCAGACCGGATCATCATCACGGGCTGGTTCTGACTTAGACATGTCATCCGTGCCCCGGTCCTCGTCCACCAGCCAGCCAGAACACCACGTACTCCTTCAAGAGCGTCATATAAAGCTTCACACCACCTACGAGAAGGATCTGATGAGATTGTACAAAGATCATGAGTTTGAGCATACCCCAACCTTTGACCCCTACTTCTTACAAAAAAACAGGTATGGATGCTGAATTCGATCTTATTTTTTGCAATATTGGATGGGATAATAATTGGAGTATTTCGGATGATGGATGCAAATTACTTACTTTAGAATTCCTCTGCACTCTATCTTTCACCAAGACTTATGTTTCCTTTAGGCTATTTAACGAACAATATGAATTTACTTGGAAAGAATTCAGCCTCAGACTAGGATTCCTTGATGCTTGCGGAGTAGAAATAGTTGAACTTTTGAGCGATTTTCATAGAGAGCAATTTTGGGAAGATATTTCGGGCAGAGACTACTATTCCGACCCTTGCACGAATGACATTCACAATCCCACTTTGAGAATTATGCATAAATGGTTAGGGATCACTTTCTTTCCTAGGAGGGAAGGTCGCATAGTTAGGATCGAGGAGATGAAATTAATGTATGCTATGATCAAGAAACGTAAAATATCTCCCGTTAGGATCATGGTAACATTCTGGGCTATCCTTCACACTTTGTGAGGCCCTATCACCATCACTTCATGGATTACATGTCTTGCCAGAAACCTGAATTTGTTAGGGAATGCTAGTATTACCTACATCTCCACACCCCGCCGATCTCTTGACATTTACTTTTTTAGTCAAGCACATCTGTTGAAACAAAAGGGCAATAGAATCTTTGTAACATACAAGGGATTTGTAAATGAATATGAACTGCCAAACAGACCACTTGGTCTATATGCCGTGGAGACATTTTTGCTTGATTTGCAGAGACCGACCAGGGGAGTTGAAAGAAGTCCGTCCGCCAGAATAACGAGAAACACTGTGCCTAGGTACATAGGGGAAGATGGTGCACCCCCTGCACCAGCTTTCACTCACTATCAAGGATTTGACCAACCAGGACCATCTGAACCGAGACACCGGGCATGGGAAGATCAAACTTCCTATGATCCGCTCACACTAGAAGAAAATTGGGGCAAGGTAATTTTTCTAATTATGTTCCCCAGGAATACGAAGATTCGGCGTACATCCAGAGAGGACGCATGTCTTTCTCTGCGAGGGGAGTCCATGATGCAGCACCTACACCACCACCGTACTCATACCATGCCTCTCATGGCTACCCCAGGTACCAACCGGAGCAATACCCGCCTCATCCTCAGCCTCAGCCGTACCACCAGCCAGACTTCTAGAACTTTGATACCCGTCTCACTCATCTTGAGACGGGGCAACAAGGTACCATAAACACGCTATATCAGCATACACAGTGGCAGGAGAGCACGAGCAACACGCTTGGGGAGATGCATGAACAAGGGACACAAACGTATGAAGGCCTCCTCTACTTCTTCGAGCAAATGGGTGTCGATTACCCGCCACCAGCACCACCTCAGTGACCGAAGTTGAGCCAGCTTGGGGGAGGACCCCCTCCGACAGTAAGTTTTTCTTACCTGTATTATTATTAGTATTAATATTAGTATTACTACTATATCTAAAAAATGGGGAATATGATAAAAATACAAAAATATATATTAATATGTTTAGATTATTTTTCTTTGTGAGCCTTTTGAAATAAAAATAGAGTGTGTATGAACTTGTTTTTGTGTCGAATAAAAAACTTGAACTATCATAAATAGTTGCTTCATTTGTAATTCTTCTGAAGTACCTAGCTTCATTTAAGAATTATTCCTCTGTTCCAAAAATATTCATTGCCAAATCTTTAAACCTGTGGAGGAATATGCTTAATCCAAAGCTTAGGTAGTTGGGAGATAAGAAGTAAAAGAGTTTTGAGCTGCCATTTATCTTGTTCTAAATTTCAATGAAGTCCTGAAGAGTTCACTTTTGAAAAAATTTAAATGCACATGATGAGTCTTTGTATGACAGAGAGATTAAATTCCTACCACAGCCATACATGCTAGGATAGAAAACCAGCACTTATTTTATTGCTACTTGTATTTACATTGAGTACTATCAAATTTTGTTGACTTTTAGAGACATGTCATACTCTTAAAATCAAGATCACGTACACTCCACTTAAATTTGCTGCTTCTACACTAGAAGTACGCAACAACATGCCTTTCCATTTAGAACCACCATAAAAATGTTTTACTCCTACACTGGGAGTGAACAACAAAAACATGCCTTGTAGGATCTTTCCACCTATTCATACATTTCATAGCCTCAGTTATTATTGCTCCAAATGTTTATTGTTATTATCTCTCAATTGTTTCATGATAGACAAGAAGTCTGAGCTATGTAAAAAATAATAATAATATATAGAGAGTAAAACATGGACAAGTGTCCTACCAAAACAATGGGTGCTAGACACTCGCTTCTCTAAAAAAAATAATATATATATTTATGCATAGCCAAGACTTTCTTTGTCTAAGTTCTTAAGTTTTAAGAGAGATCAATCTTTCTAAAGGAGCAAGGTAGAATTAGGATTCATTATTACTTCCACCATATATTTAACCTATTCCTTGTATCCACACACATGCACATTTTGATTTGATTGTATGACTAGTTTCTCTAGATCCATTGTTTGACTTTACAATATATGTTTTGCAAGTATGTATGAGTGATCTCACCCATAAACTCCATATAAGCTTCTTAGTCATACGGTGAGAGAGAAGGCACAATGATATTCTGCCTTGTTCCAAATACCTTGAGAGAAGGCAAAACACCATCGTTGCCTTGGTAAGGAATTCCAATGTCACATATTGAGAGATTTGTAAGTGTCATACAATAAAGACTCTGAGTTTTATTTCAAAAAAATAATTAAAAACTTCAGGATGGAAATAGAGATGAAGAATTTGAGACATAGTGCTTGACTTGATTACTTCTGTTTTCTGATTATCCAAAGCTCAAGTGAAAGTTAAAACCCCATGGCTAAGGAACTAGAGCAAATTTTCAAAATCTTTTTTGAGGATAATTCTTTTCTGATGGCTTGTGTATTTTTGAAGTATGATAATTTGAAGTAACTTAGTTATCTCTGGATTTAGTTTTGTTAAGGGACTAGCAAAAGTTTAGCTTGGGGGAGTTGTTGATGGTAATTGACTATCATTTTAAACCGTCAACATAAGAGGAATAAATGATAAAAAGGATCACCACAGTAGGTCTAGAGGTTTAAACTAACAAATTCCACGAGTTTTGGTGATTCTATGTTTTTCAGGGGCTAAGCTGCATAATACAGAATTGATCCTCCTTCCAAAGGAAGAAACCGATGCAGTCGGCCTAATCTCCACGTCACGGATGCAAATAGTGATTCTAGAAGACCTAAACTGACTCCACGAGGCGACACGAACCAACCCACCGACAGGTGGGGCCAACCGGCCCTAGGGCTAGGCCGACTGGCCCTCCCCTGTGCCGCCTCGGCTCTTTCTCTTGCAAGCTACCTATACCGCCTCTAAGGATGCATCTAAACCCCACGCCAAGGTCGGTTTGATCCAAGGGCTGTGGTTCCACGCCCTGGGCTATATAAACAGCCCGAGGATCTCCTCTCAGGGAATCAGTTGAAGAATTAGATCATCTCTTCCTCATTTGTGAAGGCAAGGCCAGAAGTTAGGGGTTCCAGAGGGAAAGAGAGTTAGAGTTCTAGTTCAAGTTTAGAGTTTAGTCTAGATTGATTCAAGTAGAGGCAAGCAACTGCTTGGGATCCGGATTGTTTGTCGAAGACTTGGTAATTTTGTTGTAATCATCATTCGACTTTATGCTACTTCAATATATTTCTATATTTCAACTTTATTCTGTTCTTAAGATTGTTCTTGTTCTACATCTTGATATGAATATGATTAGTAGAGAGTTTATGAATATGTTCGTAGAAAGCTTGATCCAATTCTGGATAGGATTGAGTGGCTGGCATATTGTAGGCGTGGTGCTTAGATTATGCTTGTCTGCGAATGCACTCTATGCTCCGGGCCATGTGGTAGATCGCGGGTGTGACATTCCTGTTGAGTCCTTTATAGTCCACTCCTTGAGTATAGAACTTAGTAGAACGTGGTTACAGGGAAGAGATCATTACTCTGTTCTTGACTTTTCTCTCAGTAATATTCCTTATTCATAGATGACATGTTGATTATATCATAGATGATTGTGTATAGCTAGATTGATTAATAGACTGATTGAATAAGAAATACTTATGATTTACATCTCTAAATTAATCTCCATGACTACTTGACTTGAATAATGTTAACTCCCTCTTGTCTCTGGAATACCCATGATTATCATTTACTATTTATCTTATTTGTCTTACCCCTTTCATGACAAGTGATTAGTTGTTTTGATATTTATTATTGAGTAAGTGCAAATGATTATCTCTACTACCATTGTAACTATTTATATAGTCCCATTTCGATTTTCCTTTTCTTGGTAAAATTATAAATAACGATACTTAGGAAAACCTGTGTGAAATGCTACAATGGGTGTATTTATCTGTGCGCTTGCGGATATATACTATAATATATTTATTTAGTTAAATGGCATAAGTATAATACAACCACACTCTTGGTGTCATGTTGGGGATGACAATCTAACACGAGTGACGTTAAGAAGTGTCAACAGTTTCATGGACTACCGGGTTATACGGGATTAAGTTTGCTAAATTATCTACTTCGGCGGGTGATTTTCTTACTTAATTTCATATAATTGGTCGGTTCTGTTATAGACTTCTTCTTGCTCTTCTTCACTCGAAGAGACATCGATAGGATTCACTTTCCTTCTCTTAGCCAATTTCTTAGAAGGCTACACTGTGCTAGCTCTCTTCTTACAAGTAACATTTTTTATGTCTGGCTTTGTTCCACGAGATATTGGCGGAGGCCTCTCTCCATAGGCAATTTTTCTAGTCTCAAAAATCCTATTTGAACGCTTATAATTCTCTCCAAGAATCTCAATAATAAGAAGATCTCTTTTCTTCTTGATAAATGTACCAAGAATCTCACAAGCCTTCGCCTCTAGAGCTTCAACAAACTCCATATCAGACTTATACCACCTAGGCCTAGCAGAATCAAAATCTGGAATCTTGTATGATTTGTTTCCAATCCTCTTCACATGAGAACAACAGGCATTCCAACCCTTGCATAGAGGCCAAACATGAGTGGCAATGTATTCTTCACAAAGGTCCCTTGCTCCTTGCAGCGAAGCCACAAGCTTGTATGCCTTCTCCACAGTCTTAGAAATTTGGGTGCCCTCAAAAACGTGCTTGCATTCAAAAACACTTTTGCCCATCTTCGCTGCCGTGGGGTATCTCTTCACCATCTTCCCACGGTTATCCCTCTCTTCAACCATGGAAACCTTATGGTAAAACCAATACTTCGCCCAATCATCATGCCACTTATTCTTTATAGCAGGAGAAATTTGCTTCGCACCTCAGCAAGGTTTGAAGCTGCAGCAACCAAAGTAATTGACAATCTTTGTTCCATTCACCATCTGTTCTTAAACTAACAATGCATCTCATGGAACAAAAAGCTCTTACCTCTGCATTCAATTCTTGAGACTTAATATCCTAGACAAACAAGGCTATCTTTGAAATTCCATCAGGTGTTAAGTGATGCATTTCAACATTGTATGCATCCAAAATCCCCTGCAATAAATCTTGGATAGGAAAGCAAAGATCAGTAGTAAAATAATCTTTGAATACAACACACTCGTCAGGCTCTAGTTTTAGAACCCTCTCATCCTTTGGTAATCTAACTAGATCATTGTTCAAAGTGTTTCTTTCAAGATGTAAGGACTTCTTTTGTTATCAGCGTCTTGCCAAACCTCAATGATTTCATCTCATCATCAACTATCTTTGACTCCAAAGCCAAAATAGATGTCAAATCTTCTTCTTCAGAAGCAGGCGAAGCTAAGGGTGAAGCCATAGGAGGACTGTCTTTGGCACCAGACATAATACAAAAACACCTATTACATAAAAATCAAATACCAAATCAAACAACCATAAACAAAAAAGAAACTAACCTTCATAATGATCAGAAACAAATGATCATCTTTGTAATTTCATTTCACTTGAAAGAGGCTTCGCTTCACAGAAAAAACTGACAACAATTACCATCTCAGCCAAAGTAGTAAAAAATAGGACCGCAGGCGTAGCATATATAGGTGGCTTTGGTCAAACATGATCGTTTAGCTTCCTCATATACCCGACTTCGGTCAAATTCGATCGTTACAATTCAAAAAAGGAAATTGTTCATATCCTAACGTCTAACGCTACATAACAGCCAAACTCTGAAGCACGGGGATGGGGTTTTACCTATGTTCTAAATCATAATTTTACGGATTCAGACCTTTGGGGTAGGCCTTCACCCGCGAGGGGCTGCTGTTGGGGATTTGACCTCAAAAAACACGGCCCCAAAGACTTCATAGTTGGCTAACGATTTTTTCTTTCTAGCATTGGCACACAGGAAAGGAAGCAAAGACATCTTTAGCAGTACACCTCAATACGAAGACAAAGAAGGCAAAATGAAGCCATTTGACTTACTTTGCTATCGTCAACCGATGAGCGCAGACGGCGAACTCACTTCTCCGTTAGGCGCGACGAAGTCTGAAAAGATCAAGATGGAGTCATCTCATCCTAGTGTGAAGTTTCATCATCATCAGCTCTCTTCTAGATATTTATAACATGTAAAATAAAGGTTTGAAGATGTAATGACCATTTTGCCCTAGAGAAATAAAGGGGTCGTATTCAATCATGATGGGGGCATTTTGGTATTGTGTATAGAAATAACGAAGATTAGGATCTCTATAAATGCCCTCTGACATGTACTATTCATTGACATGAAATGATACACAATTGAGTTTACTCTATTCACTTGGTGTTTGAGTGAGTTATCTTACCCAATAGGACTGGAAGAAGCACTAAAAGTGAATTTAAGATACCAATGCAAGAGCAACTAAAACATGAAACCGTAAATTAGGTTTCCAACATTTGATATGAATCTGCATTTCATTTCACAAAAACCATGTAGACTAGAAATGGATTTAGGATCACATGCAATAACAATGAATTTGAGAAACCAACGTAAGAGCAATTGTAATATGAAACTATAGATCATATTTGTCTACATCTAATTTGAATATGCATTCCATTTTCTCACAACAATGTATTTCATCATCTCACAACAATGTTATGGACCAGATATATATATATATATGTACTGCATATAAAGAGATAGTGTATATAAGGGTAAATGTGTTGTGGGTTTAGATTTCCTTAGAAGTCTCATTGAGATACATCTTAGGCATTAGGTAGTTTTCATGTCTTCAAAACCTTTAAAATTGCAGTAAGAAAACAAGAAAGTGATATCCAAGTTAGAAATTTAAGTTTAGTAAATGTAGAAGAATTTAATGTAGCACGACAATCTACACTAACAATTTAAATGAAAAGTAACTGACAAAACTTTTACACACTCTACCTACAATTTTCAAGCAGATTGGCTTAGCCTTGTATAGTAAAATAGGTAACCGATATAAGACTGGCTAACCATAAGTTTTAATATTCATTCAATAGCGGGTATACTCTACGTATTGTCACATTTGTTGGCCTAACTCATTTCTTATTTGACTTATTAATGCTTATCACGGCGCAACAATTTCGCAATCTAATATGCTTGTGCTATATAGGCTTAAAAAACTTGCTTTGGATATAATTGCAATATTAACTACAAAGGCTACTGCATCAATAACCATCTTGAAGAGTTATGCAAAAAATCAGTAACTTGTGTTCAAGAGTTCTGCAAGAAACTACTATCATATAATGAGTATATCAAGTAACGCATGAGCCAAAAAATAACTCAATACAACTTCAACTGAGAAAGTTTTGTCACACCGCTGACAGCAGGCAGGATTTTACTACAACAACTAGCAATCGTTATGTCAACAAATGGCTCAATTCTGCTAATGTCTATTATCTGTATGGTGGTGAGGCTATATTATGAAGATTATGGTATTAGCGGAGTCAGAAGCCCATTTGCCCAACAAGCGTAAAACTGTCATATGGCGATGTCAAACGTAGTCTCCGAAAGCATCCACCAAACTCTTGAGAGAGCGAGGAAGGGGGTGACTCAGATCCAACGGTGAGATCCTTTGTTCCCCCTCCACTCTAGCATCCAGTTTGGTGCTTGAGAGGAGGAATGGGGTTGTGAAAGTGCATTTGCCCCCATCGTGGGTTTTGGTGTATTGATGGCATCCAAATCAGGGACTAATGAGCATCTATGAGATATATTGCAGATTTAAGTCCCATGAAAGAATTAGGTTGATCTTTTGGATGAAATGAATTCCCTCAATTCTTGAAGTATAAAAGGTGGACGAACTCAAATGATCTTCATTTATCTACTTTATGCTTTTGATTTTAGGTTTGCCATACTCTAAAGAGGGATGCAAGTTTAGGTGGTTTGAGGAAGATAGAGTGCTCAAGTATATAATTAAAATCAAAAGAGAGACACTCTAGCACTTCACAAACACATAGAATGAATTTTCTAGGACTTTGGTCATCGGAACTTCCGACGTTTCCCGAGAGTCGGAAGTTCCGGCGCTTGCAGACTTAGCCAACTGGTTGCCTAACCACTAGTTGCGCATTGGAAGTCCCCGCAGTCGGAAGTCCGGGTAGCCATCGGGAGTTCCGATGTATGTAGTATCCTTTCCCTTGGCTTTACTGTTGGCCGTACAAATTTATAAGTGCTGTAAGTTTCGGTGCTCTAGGTCAGAACTTCGGACGTAGATCTGAACGGTTAGAATTTGCCTAGAAGTATAAATACCTCTCTTCTAATAGTTACTCATTCGTTGCAACCAAACCTCGGCCAAAACATCTTCCTAGCATTCAAGGCTCCCCTCTCCTCTCCCCTTTGCTCCCAACTTCGATTCCTTCAAGGATTTGAGTGAAGAGAGAGTGGATTGAGTGAGAAAATCATCTAAGCAAGCTTGAGCACTAGATTTCTTCGTCAAGTCAGTTGAATTTGCATTTGTTACTCTTGAGGCTTTGTCCCTAGCCGGCTAGGCGTCTCCCAAGAGTTTTCATCTTATGGAAGAGCCTTAGGAAGTTTGCATTACCCTTGATTTCTAGTGAAGAACTCAAGTGACCTTTATGGTTTCCTTGAGAGAGGCAAGGAGGTAGAAGAGACTCTGACCTTAGTGGTCACCTTAACAATGAGGACATAGGAGCTCCTTTGTGGGGTTACCGAACCTCCGAATATATAAATCATTGTCTCCACGTGCTTGTTGTTGTGAATTGTTTGCAATCACTTAATCTTGGTTGTCTCTTTCTCCCTTTAGCTCTTTCCTAGGGTTGGAACCTAATCTACGGAGTGGAGGCCGTTCGACGTCAAGGGAGTGATCCTACATCTTTACTTAACCACTAGGATGTGGGGTTGTAAGCAAACTCATACTCAAAGTTGATTTTGTCACTGATTTCATAGTTCACATAGGAGTCGGAACTCCCAGCCAGTTTGCGTCGGAACTTTCGGCCGTCAGAATTTCTGGCCTAAACTGTCGGGTTTTCAGCAATTGCTAACGTTGAACTTGAGTTTGTGTTGTTAAATTTTTAGATACGCCTATTCACCCCCTTTAGGCATTATAAGATTCTTTCAATTGGTATCAAAGCAAGGTTCTCATACATAGTGCTTCACCACGTGAGGAGAAATAATGTCAGACATAGAAAAGATGCAAGCCGATGCTGCCGAGCTTGCCAAGCAAATTGCAAGAGAATTGATGGATGAGCAAAAAAAAGTTATTCCAAGATGAAATGAAGAAGATGCAATATGAGATGAACAAGATAAAGGAAGAGTTGAGCAAGAAGGTTGAAGATGCTATGAGTGCCAAGGATAATGGAACCAAAGATAATGTGAGTGACATTGGAGGAGAAAAGGAAAATAGTCATGGAAAAGGAATCTATTCTAGCACCGGTTTTGACTATGGACAACTCATCAAAGGTCCTCCCATACATTTTCACACCGTCAATTATGGCAAGCCACCTCACTTTGATGGAACAAGATATACAGATTGGGCTTACAAGATGAAGATGCACCTCATTGCTGCAAGACTTTAGGAGGTGGTGGAGGTTAGTGTGTTCATTCCCACCGATGAGGATAGAGAGATAACCCCAAAAGAAGCTTACAGTCTTCATCAAAATGCACAAGTGGTGTCCTTGCTTGTTTCAAGTTTGAGTCCAGATGAGTTCAACAAGATAAATGGAACCTAAAGTGCCAAAGCAATTTGGGATACATTGAGAGTGTCTTATGAAGGAGACTCGAGTGTGAGGAAAGGCAACATTGAACTACTCCAAGGTGAATTGGAAAGATTTGTGTTCTTGCAGTCATTATTAGAAGATTCATGAAGAAGAAGAGCAATCGCAAGATATATGGTGATGGAAAGAAGAGGTTCAAGAAGAGATTTTGCTATGGTTGTGGTGAAGTTGGTCACTTCATTGCTGATTGTCCTAAAGAGAAGAAGGAGAACAAGTACAACAAGGATGATGACAAGAAAACAAAAACAAGAAAAGAGGTGAAGCTCATATTAATGAAGAATGGGAATCAAATGATGATAGTGACTCAAGTGATGATGAAAAGAAAGAGATGAAGAAAGGAGCCACAATTATCACCATCCACAATTCTTCATCACCAAACATGATCTTCCCCAACTTGGCTTCACCACCAAAGCTCTTCCCCAATTTATCTTCTTCACCAAGGCTCTTCTCCAACCTCATCGACAACAACTACTACACTCCAACTTGCCTCGTGACTAAGGGGAAGAAGGTACATGATTCACCCACTCCTTCTAGTGATGAGTATGATAGTTGTGATGAGAACATGGAAGAAATTGAAGAAAGTAGGATTAGAAAATTTGGTAAAAAGGCCTACACTAAAATAAAGACTCTAGTGAAGAAATTAGAGAAGAGGGATAGATGCTTAGAAATGCAAAGAGACATAATGACTCAAGAGAGAGACAAAAACCTTGCACTTGAAGCATCTATTGCCGAGGAAAGAATGAAGGTTGAGTGTAACACCCTAAAATTTTGAAAGAAATAAAAATAGGAAAAATATGATTTTTATATATTTTTGTGAGCATGCAAATTTAGAATAATAATAATTTTTATAAATTTAAAATCAAATATAAGGGTAGAAAAATGATTGAGCATCCATGCTGCTGCATTTGAAATTTTGTATTGAGTGGTTTGATTTAAATTCAAAATGGATTTCAAAATCTTTTGGAAAATGGTTTTGAAAAATTGGAAAAGGAAAAAGAAAAGAATTTTTCCTCTCTTTCAATTTTCGGCCCGGTCCAGCCTAAGGCCAGCCAGCGGCCTGGCTCGCGCAAGCGTGTGGCCCGCCTTCTCCCCAGCGCACGCGGCCCGTCGCTTTCCCCCGCGCCCCGCTCCCGCTCTTGGGCCGAGCCGCGGCCACTGGCCCAGCTAGCGCCCGCGCATTTCCTTTCTTCTCCAGTCACTGACAACACGGGTCCGCTTGTCAGGTTCGCCTCCTTCCTCAAGCCACCGCCGGATTCTTTTCCTTCTTTCTACCGATCCGAATCCGCCTCCATATCTCTCCCCTTCCTTGTTTAGAGCACTTCAGGGCTATAAAAACGGAGCCGCCGCACCTCCCCGCTCCACATTCACCCACAAACCGCAGCTCCAATGCCTTGTGGTGGCCACGGTCAAAGCTCCACCCAAGCCGCCCGCCATCTCAAGCCGCGCGTCTTCCTCGCTTCGTTCTCGGCCTCGAGTTTGCCGTAGGTGAGTTCGTCTTGAAGTTATCTACCCGCTGGTGTATTTGCTTCGCAATTTGGTGCACCGTAGCGCGAGTTAGCCTTTTCCGGCCATGGCGTCGCCACGGGAGGTCACCTCGGGAAGAACCCGGCCGGAGCGCCGCCGGCTCCCTCTCCGATCCAATCCGAGCCGTTCACTTTAAATCCAACGGCTGATATTACATGATACCCCTTCGGCCGGCAATTTTGCTTAAGAGACCCTGTAATTTTTAAGTTATGAACCCGCGGTCCAAAACGTAAAAACCTGAGTCCATTTTATTCTTTTGAAAGCGTATTTGGTCTCGGTAATTCAAAAATACGTTTTCTGATATTTACAATTCTGCCACTGATCTTGTTTTAGTCGTAGAATCTCCGTTTTAACTCTGATTTGACCCGTTCAAATTGCGTTAGGTTCATATTTGCGAGCTCTACATGTTGATAGAACTGTACAGTAGGTTTGAGATAATTTATTTTCAAGTTTATATTAAAGTATTTATTTTTCTATAGAAAATCATCGTAAATTCATAACTTCGTCGTTTTAGCTCCGTTTTTCGTGATCTTTGCGTCTGTGTGATCCTAGAGAGTTGTAGATTCATTTTAAAGACTTTTTATCTTATTTTCTTACTGTTGGTGTACTGTTCTAATTATAGTCTTGTTTGTTTATGCATGATTGCCTCTGGATGTATGTTGTTGCTGTTGTTGATCGAGTATAGACGGTGAGCAATTCGTTGGAGATCAAGAGTCTTTCTACGAGCAAGATCTTCAGGACCATTTTGAGCAAGGCAAGTATAGCATGAGACTATCCTTGTTGTCCTATTCACAATATGCAAATAATATCATTATGCATCTATTCCCTTGTTAAGGATGACTTAGTGTTGATCTTATACCTTGATACCCATTATATTGCATTGAGTAGTATGGCTAGTGCTTAAACATGGACTATGATCATGTAAATTGATTAATGGAATATGCAACAAACATTAAAAGGTGATTTTGATTAATGTTTAAAGGGGATTAGAGCATGGGGTTATTTTTGATGCTCTAATTACTCTCCATAAGGACTCATCTATAAGCGAACATCTGGGATTTACAGTACAACTGTGGGGGCTATATGGCTCTGGCTTTAGTCATATAGAAGGACCTTTTCTAGCTTGTTAGTGGTAACCTTTTTGGCGTAAGAATGGCTTGACGAATCGGGTATAGTGCGGCCTCTGTCCTTATGTGTATAGGCTGCGTGTTATTATGCCATTTGGAAGGGGGGCTCTACATCTGTTTGCCGAGTGAATCTAATGGCCCTAACTTGTTAGACGAACCTTCGAAAGACTTCATAGTGTTTTCCTGCCTGCTCACCTTGGGAGTGTTTTGGGAGTAATTAACCCGGGCATATGGGCAACACGACTCACAGTGAAAGTGTACAACCTCTGCAGAGTGTAAAACTGTTATAACAGCCATGCTCACGGTCACGAGTGGCCTTGGACCCTTATGGAATAGTTGATAATTATTAATGGTTATGTTTTTGCTATTCATCAATCATTTTACATGGATCATATGTTTATTGATTACATTGAGACATCTTGATGCTATTGATATGCTAAAATTATGCTAACTAAAAGCTACATGCTGATAAACCAATATTATGCCTTTGAGCCTCATGAACCCCATGTTACACTTGTTGAGTACGAGATGTACTTACGCTTGTTTATTTTTCTTACTTGGATAAAAATCCCGGATGGGTAACAGATGGTGCTAATAGTGACTACTACTCCTACTTCCCTGAAGATTACTAGACTTGTAGTCAACCAGTCAATGTGCCTGTGATTGGAGCTACCACGAGAGATTTATATTTTTACTTCCGCTATATTTGTGTAAAGACTATGTGTTAAATATGTGATGTAATAACAATTGTGATGATACTTCTGTTATAATTTGTTAACTTATGTGTGATTGATCTCTGGGCACACATAAGAGTATGCATTCCATTTGGTCTTTAAATGGGTGTGACACTGAGAAATTAACCGTAGAATTGTCTTTAGCCAATGAGACCATTGGGAGATTGACTAAAGAATGTTCCTCAGTTAATGATCAAATAGCTAGCCTCAAGAATGAGAAAAGTATAGCTCAAGAATGCCTTACAAGCATGGAAGAAAAATAACAAAATCTTGAGCTAAACTTCAACACTCTTTGGGCTAGCACTTCAACTTCACCTAAGGCAACCGAAGCCTCTAATGTCTTCACTAGCAATGGTTGTAATAGATTCTATAAAATTGATGTAAATGCATATGCTGCTAACCTTGTTGAGATAGAGAAGAAAGATAAGGAGATTCATAGGTTGAAGATGATCTTGAAGAATGGTTGCTAGTGTCAAGCTAAATCCAACATGACAACATACAAGTCATCAAGACACCCATTAATCACGAAAGGCATTGGCTTCAATAGGTATGATGGTAAAGCCAATGGAAGGAACATAATCAATGGTGTGCCTTGTGTGAAGTTCAACAAAGGAATTGCTCTGGATGAGCTCATGTGCAAGGCAAACAATGTCTACATTCCTAAGATCGCACCCACAAGTGACAAGACAAGCAAGTTGAAGCATGTGGAGGTCTCCAAGCCACAAGCACCAATCCCATGATGCTATGCTAGTGACTACATGTGTTGTTGGGGCAAAGATGGCAAGATTGTCAAGAGATATGTTGGTGCCCATAAGAGGAAGGAGATCATGAGGAGTATTTGGGTGCCCAAGTTTTATGTGACTAACCCCATAGGACCCAAATCTATTTAGGTACCAAAATAAGAACTTAATTTGTTTTTGTAGGACTATTCCTCCAGTGGAACAAGTTGGGTATTGGATAGTGGATGCACCAATCATATGACCAGAGAGAAGTTTATGTTCACATCATTCCAACCAAGTCATGACCAAAGTGGAAACATTGTGTTTAGTGACAATGGAAAAGGAGAAGTTCTCAGTTTGGGTAAAATTGCTATCTCAAATGACAATTTCATTTCTAATGGTTTACTTGTGAATTCGTTGAGATACAATTTATTGTCAGTTTTGTAACTTTGTGAGATGGGTTACAATTGTCTCTTTACCCGATAAGTATGTGAAAGTCTATAGAAGAGAGGATTCCTCTATTGCATTTTCAGGTTGATTGAAGGGCAAACTCTATCTAGTTGATTTCACATCTAATATAGTGAAGCCCGAGACTTGTTTAATGATAAAATCAAGCATGGATTGGTTGTGGCATCGTCGACTTGCCCATGTTGGGATGAGGAACTTGGCCAAACTTCAAAAGGGCGAACACATCCTTGGACTAACAAATGTTTATTTTGAGAAAGATAGAATTTACAGTGCATGTCAAGTCAAAAACCAAATTGGAGCTAAACGCCCCATCAAGAACGTTGTGTCAACAAAAGGACCATTGGAATTGCTTCACATGGATTTATTTGGACCCGTCGCTTATATCAGCATTGGTGGTAACAAATATGGTTTTGTAATTGTTGATGATTTGTCTCGTTTCACTTGGGTATTCTTTTTGCATGATAAGAGTGAAGCTAAAGCTATCTTCAAGAAGTTTGCAAGAAGAGCCCAAAATGAGCTTGATGTCAAGATCAAGAGAGTTAGAAGCGATAATGGGATGGAGTTCAAGAATACCAACATTGAAGAATTCTTTGATGATGAAGGAATCAAGCATGAGTTTTTGGTTCCCTACACTCCTCAACAAAATAGTTGCGGAGAGGAAAAACCGAACGCTCATAGAAGCCACTAGAGCAATGTTGGATGAGTACAAGACTCCTACCAATTTTTGGGTGGAAGCAGTCAATACGGCATGTCATACTATCAATCGCTTATATCTTCACAAGATTAAGAAGAAGACCACCTACGAACTTCTAATCGGTGACAAGCCTAAGGTGCACTACTTTAGAGTTTTTCAATCCAACTATTTCATACTTAATAAGAAATCCAAAAGCTCAAAGTTTGCACCTAAGGTTGATGAAGGTTTCATGCTTGGTTATGGTACTAACGAACATGGACACCGTGTTTTCAATAAAACCACCAGTTTAATTGAAGGGTTTTTTTGGAACCATACCATTACAATTTTGTAAGTTTGGAGATATGCCATTACAATTCACCTATTTGGAGAGGTGCCATTATAATTCTGTCTCTCCCCTATCCATGCCATTTTCTACATCTGCCCCGTACATGGGTCCACTGCAAGACATGTCTCCTTCGTTAGAAGAAACCCACCCACGGTGGCCTGCGCGCGAGCCGGAGCGGCGGCGCTCCCCCCAGCTGGATGTGCATAGCCATAGAGCCTCGTTTCACTGGCAGTCGAGCCGCATGGTCGGTGCGACCGCATCCTTCGTAGCCGCTGGCATCTGTGGCTATGTCGCCGCGGTGTTCGTCCTGCCCCGCCTCCCGCCATTCCCTCTGCCAGCACTCCGTGCGGCATCTGCCGCCCACAACATGGCCCTGCTAGCGCTCTCCGCTGCCATGGATACTGGGTGCGCGCTCTCTAGGGCCGTCGTCTTCTTCTAGGCATGCGTGTTCTACCTTTCCAAGGTGTACGAGCTCGGTGACACGCTGCTCATCCTGCTCACCATGTGCTACCTCAAGCTCGCCACACGCTAGTCCCTGATGCCCATCACGCTTGTCACCAACACCGTGGTGGCGTCCATCGGCTCGCGCTTCTTCTAGGACTCGCACGACCTCTGCGAGTGTCACCCATACCTGGTGCTCCATATCAAAAGAAGATATGGTCGCTGATCTCTTCTTCCTAGGTCAGCAACTGATTGGAACGCAAGAAGCTAGAGAATTTCCCATACCTAATTTTTGCCATGGGATGGGGTCGGTCCCTAGTAGAACATTATACATTTATACCTTGCGTGATAATTTTAATGTTCCTAAATAACAAAAGATGTAATCATAGGTCGAAGCATCAAAATTTCCGCTCAAAAAAGAGACAAAATACATCAAGTGCTAGCTATTACACCTTCACATGCTTGTTCTTGCTAGTTTGCAGTTTGCAGCAGGCCAGGGCAATGTTGTATGTAGTGGCTGAACTTGGTAAGCTAGAAAAACAACTTGACACTAGAAAAATGATGTCCAGTCCAAAGCTTAAGCCACCGGAACCATGAAAGCAATGAACGGTGAGATCATTGCACCGGTCGCCGCAAGTTCTGCGCACTGACCGCTAAGCAGCAGCCGGCCAATCTCGTAAGATACGAACGCGTCGATGCAGGCACAATGGACTTGCTCCATGGATAGGCGCCGCATGTCCCACTTGCCCATGGTCACCGGCCTAGGCTTGTTGATGAGCACGCCCAAGACCTCACAGGTGAGCGTCTTTAGCGACGCAGTCCGGAGCTCGGGCCAGGCGAGCGCATCCACCGTGACAGTCCCTGATGCCCATCGCGCTCATCACCAATGTCGCGACAGCGTCCATCGGTGCATGCTTCTTCCCAGACTCGCAAGACCTCTGTGCAGGCCGCGCAAGCGCTCGTCGCACTCTCCGACTCACGCGCTCGCCACCGTGCTGCTCAGGCACAGGCCACCGCAGGGCTCACCACCGTTCCACTCACGCGCAGGCCACCGTGGGCCAGCGCAACCATTCCACCTCACGCGCAGGCCGCCGCAAGTTAGTGCCGCCGCTCCTTCTTGCATGCTGGCCGCTGTGAACAACGGTCGCAACTCCACCTTGCGCGCAGGCCACCGCGGGCGGGCTTCTTCTAATGGAGGAGGTGGGACTTGACGTCCATACACATTTTCTATACATATACATGCTTGATAGTGGGCCATGTACACGGGAGGCATAGAAAATGGCATGAATAAGGGAGAGACAGAATTATAATGGCACTTCTATGAATAGGCGAATTGTAATGGCGTATCTCCAAACTCACAAAATTGTAATGGCATGGTTCAAAAAACCCATTGATTGAAATAGCGGTATATGTGACCTTTGATGAAACCGATGGCTCTCAAAAGGAGCAAGTCAATGTTGAGATTATAGATAATGAAGAAGCTCCTAGTCAAGCTATCAAGAAGCTTGCCATTGGTGATGTGAAGCCGATCAAAATTCAAAATGAAGATGAAGACACAATTGTGCACATCCATCATGATTCAACTACTCATCATGTGATTTCCAATGCACATGGTGAAGCTTACGCATCAAGACATAATCATCATGGAAGGTCAAATGATGCACAAGGTCAACTACAAGCCGATGATGTTATCAATGTTGATGAACAAGCTCAAGCTCAACTAATTGATCAAGAAAGAAGTGAAGATAACCCTCCACAAGACCATGGCTTTGGTTTTCCAATCAATCAAGACCATGATGGTGAAGATGATGGTCCTATACAACTTTTTCAAATAAATTCATAACCATGCTGCAGTATAATACGGTAGTAATAACCATGTTGCAGTATAAATAAATTCATAACTTTTTCAAATAAAGTCAGATGAAAACAAATTTTATATAAAAGTTGTAGATCTCGACAAGATTGACAACTTTGTAGTTGATGACTTCTTCATTTGAAACCACGGTCCCAGAATTCTATTTGAAGCATTGAAAGCCCTAGTTTAGTTTTGGATAATTGATGAAACCTAGTACTAACCTTTATACTAAGTGTGTGAATTAGATAAGGTTGGTACATTCCAAATGGTGAAGCTAGAAGATGGTCCATGGAGGTGATGATGGACATAGTTGATCAAGTGCTCATCATTTGGAAAAGGAGAAAGAGAAAAATATAAATGGGCTCAAGGCAAAGGTATATGTGATAGGGCCATTTTTGTTTTGCACTCAAGACACCATAGAGGGTGTAAGTGATTTAGGATCGATAGCCATACTATAAAGAGGGGAATTTTTTGGCTAAACGGTTTATCGAGTGCCACTAGGTAAATTCATATGAGCATATGCATTAGGTCCTAGTGTGAGCTAACATGTGACCCTTGTAAAATGCTTTGAAAAATGCTAACACACGTGCACACAAGTTCTACACTTTATGATTAGCAAGTTGGAAGCAAGGGTGAAGTCATTGCGGACTTAGAAAAAGAAAAAGAGGAGACAACAGCGACCGGACGCTGGCCACGTCCTGACCGGACGCTGGCTGGCCGTGTCCGGTCAATTTATAGCATGGCATGGCTCAGCTGGTCGAGGGGGCCGAGAAGCGATCGGATGCTGCCTCCTGTGCGTCCGGTCACTCTTTGCTACAGTGGCGCGACGGCGTGACCGGACACGCAGGGCACGCGTCAGGTCAGCCGTGATGTACGGTGATGTCAGCACTAAGAGCACACGTGTAGGCACAGTAAAATGACCAGACACTGGGGCACGTTAGGTCAGCGTTGACCTGACGCATCTGGTCAGTGTTTTCATGCGGGAAAACATCTCTGGAACTGACTAGACTTGGGCTCGCGCGGCGTTTGATCGATGCAGGTGCGCGTCTGGTCATCACTTGACTCACGTGCCTATTGGTGGTAACGACTACTTTTGAATCACATGACGTGGCAAGTGCTAGGTGGCTCGGAGGAGCGACCGGATGCTGGACCGACGCGTCCAGTCATCAAGACCGGCATGTCCGGTCGCCTCGGGCAGAGCCCATACCGAGAGCCAATGGCTCTTTTGTTTGAGGGGCTCTATAAATAGTGTTTGGTCGGCTCTAAGGCATCTCTCTTGACACTTTGACATACTACTCCGTCCTAGAAAAAGAGTCGCTATGGGAATCATGCTGGTCAAACTTTTTCAACTTTGACTAGGTTTGTAGAAAATGCGTGCAACATTTATATCTCCAAGTAAGTTTATTATGAAAGTATATTCAACGATCTACCTAATGATGCTAATTATATACAATAAATATTAATATTTTATTAAATATATTTGGTCAAAGTTAAAAGTTGTTGACTTTTTGGGAAGCAAGAATGACTCTTTTTTTAGGACAGAGGGAGTACTTGACATCCTTGTGAGCCTAAGCAAACATCTCCCACTGATCTCCATCCTTGATTCATCATCAAAGTGAGATTGAGAGTGATTCCTAGTGCTTTTGCTTGAGTGATTGCATCTAGTGGCACTTGAGGATCGTTGTGGCTGCGGATTTCTTATTCCTCTTGGTGGTTGCCGCCACCTAGATGGCTTGGAGCAGTGGTGGAGGTTCGACACATGTTGGTGATTGTTTGTGGCTGGCTCCGGTGATTGTGAGGGGTCTTGTAGTTTTCCCGACGGAGAGCCAAAAGGTAACTCTAGTGGATTCCTCGTGTCATTGAGTTACCTTACTTGTGGGTAGGTTTTTGCGGTGTCCAACGTGTGGATGAGGTTCGTGCAACACCTCTTAGGCGCCGAACCATCAAGTGTTGGTCGACACAACGGGGACTAGCGTGCCGGCAAGCACATGAACCTCGGGAGAAAAATTGGTTGTCTCTTGCCATTTGGTATTCTCCCGATGATTGATTGATATTCATATTGTGATTGGTTCATCCTTCGACGCGGCGGTATAATCACCTTACTCTCTCCATTATACTCCCGCAAACTAGTTGTAACAAGCTCTTTAGTGTAATTAGTTTTGAGAGCTTGTATTACCTTTGCTATTGTAGTTTCTCACCTAGTTGAGCTCTTTAGTGTAGTTAGTTTTTTAGAGCTCGTAGTGACTTAGCTATTGATTGACTTAGAAATTATAGTAATTAGAATTGTTGGGATAAGTGGCTTGCAACACTTGTTAGAGCTAGTGCAAAAAGCTTTATAGCCAATTAGTTGTCTAACAAGTTTGTCTAGTATTTTGTAGATTTTAAATTAGGCTATTCACCCCCCTCTAGCCAATTAGGATCTTTCAAGCACTCAAATTTTGAAATTTAAATTTTTTGAATTATACAAACGACCTTAGATAAAAAAATAACCAAAACCAAGGTTGTAGATCTCGATGAGATATAAAACTTTGTAGTTGACAACTATTTCATTAAAAATCATTTATAGTCTTAAATTTGTATCTGAAAATTAAAATTTTAAAAACCAAAATTTTTAAACAACCTTGGATGAAAAATCGACCAAAACCAAAGTTGTAGATCTTGATGAGAGCAACAACTTTATAGTTGATGAGTTTTTCATTTGAAATCATTTGAGGTCCCAAAAATCTGGTTGAAGTTTTGACGTTTTGTAATTCCAATTTGTTAAACGACCTCGGATGGCGAAACAACCAAAATCAAAGTTATAGATCTCGATTAGAGCAATAAATTTGTAGTTTATGACTTTTTCATCTGAAGTCATTTAGGGTTCTAAATATTTATTTTAAATCCTAAAAATTGAATACTAGGGGAATGGATATGCTATATTGACACAAGTGACTTAGGGGTGGAGTGGTTAGAGGAGCAAAGGACAAAGGTCTTAAATTTTTTTGCTATTTTTTTGGCCTATTTTTGGGAATTTTGAAAATTCAAATCACCGCCGACTAGTAATATGAACCGACTGTGATAAGCTATTATCATCGCCGGTTGCTAACTGCTTGTGATGAGAATGTCATCACCATCGACAACTTACTGCCGAGACCAAAAAGCGCTAGTGATGGGCTTTACGAACCGCTTGTGATAGGTCTGAATGTAATAGTGGTTGGTAGCTCAAGGGTTCACCCAAATCGAATGTTTGGATTTATGTGAAACTTATGCACTGTAGCTAGGCTTGAGTCAATTCGTATATTACTTGCCTTTGCTACTCACCATGATTTCAAGCTATATCAAATAGACGTGAAAAGTGCATTTCTCAACGGTCCCCTATCCGAGTTGGTGTATGTGGAGCAACCACCGGGTTTTGAGGATCCAAAGTTTCCCAACCACGTCTACAAGCTCAATAAGGCGCTCTATAGGCTCAAGCAAGCCCTAGAGCTTGGTATGATTGTCTCAAGGGCTTTCTATTCAAACAAGGGTTTGAGATAGGCAAGGCCAACCCTACTTTATTTACTCGCAAAGTTAATAATAATATCTTTGTTTGCCAAATATATGTCGATGGCATAATATTTGGTAGTACTAATGTTGCTTTTTGTGAGAAATTTAGTAGGATCATGACTAATAGGTTCAAGATGTCCATGATGGGGGAGTTGAAGTTCTTTCTTAGATTTTAAATCAAGCAACTCAAGGATGACATGTTCATAAGTGAAACTAAGTACACCAATGATGTGTTGAAGAAGTTTGATATGGACAAAGCCAAACCCATCAAAACATCTATGCCAATAACTGGACATCTTGATCTCAATGAAGATGGAAAGGCCGTCGATCAAAAGGTATATCGCTCCATGATTGGATCTTTGCTTTACATTTGTGCATCTAGGCCCGATATTATGCTTAGCGTGTTCATGTGTGCAAGATTTAAAACTAATCCGAAAGAATGTCACCTAGTGGCTGTTAAGAGAATTTTTTGATATTTAGTGCACACTCCTAATCCTGGCTTATGATATTCCAAGGGCTCCACTTTCGAATTACTTGGCTATTCCGATTCAGACTATGTCGGTTGCAGGATGAATTGAAAGAGTACTACCGGGACTTGCCAATTTATTGGTCGGTCTATGGTGTCTTGGAGCTCTAAAAAGCAAAATTGCGTTGCTTTGTCCACCGCTGAAGCTGAGTATGTGGCGGCCGGTGCATGCTGTGCCCATCTACTTTGGATAAAGCAAACTCTCAAAGACTTTGGTTATGAGCTAAACAAGATTCTCCTTTTGTGTGACAACGAGAGTGTCATTAAGTTGGCAAACAACCCTATAAACCACTCTCGAACAAAGCACATCGACATCTGGCATCACTTTTTGAGAGACCACGAAGCCAAAGGAGATATCAATCCGTCGTGTAAGCACCGAAAAGCAACTAGCCGATATCTTCACAAAGCCCCTAAATGAGTCAAGATTTTGTGCTTTGAGGAGTGAGCTAAATATCATTGATTCTCATAACGTGGCTTGATGTCTTGCACATAACTTGTTTGATCTAGCTAGGATAAAAAGTTTGTGAAATTATTGAGTGAAGTTTTAAAATCTATTTTGTCATCCTTTTTCCCCTTTCGGTTGCTTTGTCGTCCGATTACTTGGGGTTGCCTGCAATGCTTGCGGCGACAAATCCCATGTTTCTCGGCGAAGAGATGGCTGGTGGTCATCTTGTACTGCTAGGGCGTATCTACGGCATGTTGATGATTTTGACATGCTACTCGTCATGGCAACGGAAAACTTTGTTGTGTCTTCGTCGAGAAGGGCGTTGGCTTCAAGTTGCAATCTCAGTGTGTTTCCCCTCCAACTTCTAGTGCGGCGGGTGCTCATTGAGGGGCTGCTCCATTCGCTAGTGGCTAAGATGACTGGAAGATCCTTGTATAGACCAAAATGTAATTTTTCTTTTCTTAAAGGGTGCCTTTTAAGGGTTGCAATGTACTCCCTCCGGACAGGTTTATAAGGCGCAACGAAGGAAATTACAGATACCAAGAACAATGGTTGAAAGTTGTGTCACGGTTAACTAGAGCGCAGGGGGAGAATATTGCATGCTACAGGATTGGCCCAGTTCCCTGATTTATTTAAATGCAAGCATGCATGCACAGCACACAAATAGTAAATGCAAAAGCAAAAAAAAAAAAAGAACAGTCACATGCAACAAAACCGATGCACAACTTAACTCCTCCGCAGCTACGACGCCAAACACAGTGGTCTTCCTGAAAAATGCGAGCACGCCCTAGAAGTTGGTCCAGAGGGAGTAAACCTTAAGACATACTAGTACATATGAAATACAATCCTGGTTCTAAAAAAAATAGCTTAAAACTGAAGGTCGGATTGAATCTTTGGAATTGAATTTATTTTAATAATCATAATGTAGACATATATTAATTAAGCTAATATGGTTATATATGGATTATATTTGTATGTTATTGTTAACTATACGAAAGAGATACTTATACGTTGTATTTCTATCGTAGGGGAGCAAGTTCAAAAACATGTTATAAGTTTCAAAATAGATATATAGAATGGTGGTCTATAGAATCCATTTCCATCTTCCACCATATGGATTTGAGATAGACTTATATGTGATCTTTAGAAAGTGATGAAATATCAATTCCAAGTCAAATAGCCTAATCTATTAAGTAGTAGATTTCAATTCCTCTAAATGAAATGATGCGAACGGCCCTGATAGTTAATGGAACCAAGGCTTATTTGTTTTTTTGAGCAGTCAAGTCTACTCAGAATATATTACATCACTCGCAAAAATGAAAGCGCACCGCGCACGGTACCAACAGCAGAGAACTCCGGAGTGAGACGATCAAATCCAAAGATATATACAATGAAGTGACAGAGTCAGCTAAAACAAACAAATGGTTGCACAGAACTACAAAGTTTGCGAAGGCGATGGTAGTGTCGTGTTATTTGCTTAGTGCCGTCTCCAAGAGATGCTCGATCCGGTATCTCATCACAGGTTGGCCAGATCTTGTCTTCTTGAACATCTTCTCCCTCAGTTCTTTCCGCTTTGCCTCAGACTTCTCCCGATGTTCCCTCTTTGCCTGAATTATTGCATCCCGCTCTTTCTTAGCCTTCTCATCTTCTCCACGTTTTTTCTCGTACTCTTCCTTCAAACTATGCGCAGTGCGCTTCTTGCCTTTATGATGTGGCTTTGGCACATCTTGGGCAGCGTCACCACCATCCTGCATGGAATGGAATCACATAAAAATCAGTTGTCATTACAGACTTGTCTCTGAAGATACAGAAAAGCTGTGCTGTTTTGATAGTCAAAAAACAGATGAATGTTGAGACGCAGAAACACATTACAACTTGAGCCCCAAAACGTTTGACATTTTGGTCCAAGTCCTATCACTGTAAGCAGAATTACCTCATGGATTGAAATTTCAGGATGGTTGTTTGACTGACATTGTTGCTTCTTTGTCTTTTTGTACTTGCTAATTAATTTAGCATTCTTGTAGAATTCCCTTTGCTTCTCTGCAAATTAGAGCAATGGTTTCATGAATATATTTGCAAACAAATTAAAATAGTACTAGCAGGAACTCGAAATAATTTGACAGAGAACTTTGAAAACACGTATGTTAGTGTGTATTTAACACCTCCAAGTATCGACTATTGGGATTCGTCTAATATAACCTTTAAACAGCATGACTTCTGTCTATCCTTTAAGCAAATGTGCATGTGCAATGCAACTGGGAAAATATAATTACACAGCTCTAACGCAATAGACATCAATTTATATATTGTAAGTAAAATACAGTATAGACATGGTCACAGGAGATACAAAACTGCACCTTTCCAAATATGTTGTACCTTGCAATTATACATCTGGTAACAATTGGATATCTGATATCAAAAGAAAAGTCTGTGGTTACTCTCAAACAAGTTTAGAGATAAGTAGGGCCTGCAAACAGGTTTTAAGATAATTCTGCATTGGTCCAACTGATTCCCCCGATGATGAGAGAAGGCAAGAATATCCAAAAAGGCATTTTGCCACTACTACAAACTCTGAGAATCCTTCTTTGCACATGAAACAATGAGACAATCATGAATACCCACTAACTCACACCGCGTCCTCCATATCTGACACTTAAGTGGTTGCCTTCTCCACATCTCTCTACTACTCCTTGGAACAAAAAAAATCAGATGCTCTCAATCCTTATCTCTTCTCGTGTCAGCACGCTTACTGTGGACTTGGCCGAGCATTGAACTGTCTCTCTCGCTTTCATCTTCTCACACGGTGGAGTGGCAGATGCGCCGTTAGAGGGGACAACACAGTCTGTAAGCTCCAACACGCAGTGACTCTCCAGTGCAGAGGTGTTCCATTGTGCGCGGCAGCGACCAGATGTCCCAGTGATGATGCAGCTGCCATCACCCCCACGCCCACTGCTGGACTCCAGAGGAACTCTGGCCACGTCTCCCTTCCAAGACACTCTACTTCTAGTTCTAGCCTTCTAGGCCTCTACACGGGGTCTAAGACCCTGGGGAACCTCTTCCTGGAACTTCTCGATGGCGACAGCGCATTCCACACCCCCGCCGACTTTGACCTGCCAGCGCCACGGGTCATTCGCACCGTTGGTGTCTGCATCCGCGAGTCCGCCACAGCCCGCCACAGCACATGCCTTATGGAGGCAACGGTTGCCGCGAGCAGATTGCTGAGTATGTTGGGTGAGCGGGTAGTTGGGCAAATGAATCATTGGGATGACGGATGTAATTTTTGGGGAGAGAAATTTTCCTGTTTTCATATTAGGTATAGATACAAGTAATAATGGACATAAGTTTTGCAATTCTCCAGAGCAAAATGGGAATGCATTTCTTTCACAAGGTAATGAGATCCAAGTATGGATTTGGATTCAATTGGAACCGTTGAGTACATGGAACTAGATCCCACAAAATGAGATTTCAATGATAACTTATTTAGTCTATCAAATCTCTCATGCAGCATTCAGTTGTCTAAATTATAACAAAAGAACCAGATTAACAAAGGAAGAATGTGTGACGATGTGCACCATCATTTTTCGAATTTATCGAAACCTCAGCATGAATGATACGATTTCAAGTAAATTCAGCCGAATGCCTCCCCAACAGGAGCAGATTAATTGTCAGCCACGCGCATATTATCATTATCAAATTCCTCTAAACCTCAGAATGAATGATAAGATTTCAAGTAAATTCAACCGAATGCCTCACCAACACCAGCTGATTAACTGTCAGCCATGAGAACTACTCCGGAAGCTAATGTAATGATCCATGGTAGTAGCAAGTTTACCTGGGGAACAAAAAAAAAAAAAAAGCAGACCCAAGTGCAAAGCACACGGCAGAGGTTGCTACTTGCTAGGTAGCTAATCCACGCTCCAAACTGCGCCCAGTAAGCTCAGGAAGGTGGTGGTACTCACTGATAAGGGCAGGGTTGTAGCCAGTGCTCCGGGACTTGGCGCTGGCAAAGGCGGCGAGGGAGAGCGCCCCGCCGCCGCCGCCGCCCAGCCGCTGCTCGTTCCGCCTCCGACTCCCGCCGCCCCACCTCCCTTTCCCCTTCCCCTTCTTGAACCCTCCGCCGCTTCCGCTCTCGCCGGCCGGCGCGTCGCCGCCGCCGCCGCCGCCGCGAGTGAGTGGTGGCTGCAGCTTCATCTGCGCGTGCAAGAAACCCTAGAGGCGTTGGCGTTCTGGAGCCCAAGCTTGATGGAGCCCGTCGGCGTCCACTTGTTTTCTTGGCAGCTCTTGGGCCTTTTGGGCCGAAAAGTGGGCTTTCAGCTATTTAGGCCGAATTGTTGGGCCGTCCGCTCTATGGGTCCGCATGGCGTGAGGACACAGAGACGGCGAGATGGAGGAGCGTTCAGAGACCTGGGCTGGGCCTCGGCGGCGGCGCACCACACCGGACTTGCCGCGCACGCCTACTAGCAGGAGGGGAGCGACAGCGAGGGAGGGGGCGAGTTCCACGGCGCCGGTGGAGGCAGAGGAGGGAGCCACGCTGCTGCAGGCGGCGTGGTGGCGGCGTAGTTCGCGACACGTCGGCGTCGGGCGAGGTCAGCGCCGGAGCTCTGATCCCGGCCACGGTCACATCCCCTTTCCGATGGAATGGGATCAGAGGGTATGTATGACTTTTGCATTTCCCTTTCCCTATCTGTTTCCCTTATCACTGTCCACTTCCGTTGCTTCTACTGTCTGCCCCCTAGAAGTTGTTGCTCCATGTGGATCAGTAATAAGTAGGTCTTGCGCAGTCATATGCAAAATCAACTGATCGGATGAATGCTGGTGGAGGGATTGAACAGTACTGCTTTATGCTAGTAAGTAAGTATATCTTTGTTATTGCTGCGCCCCAGAGATGTTGTTGCCTCTTAAGTGGAAATGCAATTCTGCTAGCAATTTGGTCATTTTTAAGTTGAATTTTGCAATGTAATGTTATTGATCACAATATCATGATCATATAGATGTAGATCAAAATATGAATCTAATGGAACCACTTTTGTGTAACTAAGTCATCATATAGTTAGCCTAATTATTGACGAAAACATACAATGTCAGTATCTTCAAATATGTGTATCAGAACAGAAATACCCTTAAAACAGTGGGATGTCAATTAGATGATCTTTAGCACCTGGTATGATCAAAAATATGTTTAAACACACTTCATCAAACGATGAATACAAATTTATAGGTTTTATCCATGACAGATATTTGCTGGATGGGTACCGTATTAAGTTGTCAAAACATCCGTATTATATTTATGTGCTGAAACAAGGTTTCTGTTACTCGATAACAATATGGCATTGGAATTTGTGGAAGCTTTGTTGATTGCTTGATTTCAGTCTAGCAATACTAGAGGGTAGAGGGTGAAATCGATTACATATTTATTTTTATGCTGCATTTTTTCTTTCTATGTGGTATGCAGTATGTATGCCAACATTATATACTTCTGTGGTTCACGCTTCATTGGAAGAATGATGTGAAATGTTTAACCATGTTGTTTAGGCACCATTGTAGATAGAGGAGATACCAAATTTCACATCTGGCTGCACTGAGTTTGTTTTTTGAGCGTAAAATACAGCAGGGGAAACCCCCACTGTGAGATTTTATAATTATAAATGAGTAAGAACTGTACAGGGAAACAAACACAACAAAAACCACCCAAGAGGCTGAGAGAGCCACTTGGCAACCAGAAAACTAAGAGAAGGCATCTATACAAAGAAGGAAAGAGGAGCGTTTGTCCTCAGACATCCTAAGATTTTGGAGGAGAGGAAGCTAAATCAAATATTACTAGCCAACCATACTGCATTGCTTGACTTGCTTGAAATCCCAAAATTCATGGACACGTATGCAACTTTTATCTTACCATTTCTCTTTACTTCATGTTTCAGGTATTTGTTATTGCTATACTCATTTGCTTTTGTTTCTCGAATACGCAGGAGAGCTGCGTATCATTGTATTATAGAGAGGAAATAAAGGCCCGAGTACATTACCAACTCATGCCGGTACTCATTTGCTTTTCAGTAATGCATAGTTTCAGCTGTTGTATTGTTGCTGAATTATTCATGGTCGTCAGTAAGCTTACGCTTTTTGGTGTATACGGAATGGTAACTATGATGAAAAGCTTGATCTAGAAGCTTTTGTAAGCAAAATCTCGAAGTTGCATTCTGAGTAAGTTGTGTAACATAAGTGCTATTGCAGGCCTTGGCATATTGTATTAATCATTTGTTTTTCCAATTGAAGTTTATCTGTTATCCAAGGATTAGCTGCTGAAGTCAAGAAGACAGTACAATCATTAATTTTACAGCTTCTCTAGAAACTTCAGTCAGATATTCAGGTAAAGATGCCGGTGTAATAAGAATTATTTATGACCATTTTGCATTGTAGAGGTTATGTTATGTGTATCTTAGTTCTTTGTTATATCCAATACACTCGTCTCACCCCAAAATTGCTTGACTTATCCATTTTAAGCACAAATGTACCTATTCTAGCAATTTCATTTTCTACAGTTACTTGATTGCCTCCGTATTGTAGCACATCTGTATTGATTTGGAGTTTTCAGTGTGTCAGAATTGCGCTTACAGGTATTCTGAATTTTTTTCATGTAATTTTTTGTGTGAGTAGGCTTCAAGAGATATTCTACTTTTGCGTTTTTTGGGGTTCAATTTATAATGGTGTGAGTTCTGCTACATCTCCAAGTATACTTGATTTGCAGTAGTGCTCAATTGCTCATGAGTTCTCTGTAATAGCAATGCAGAATCTTTTGTAATGATACTTCTCTTCCTACATTCTTATATCCTGCAGTCAAATTTTTTGGACAATATGATTTGAGCATCTTCATCTTCTAACTCTGATATAATTTCTAGTTCTTGAGGTGCAGGGAAGCTTTAGCTTCCTGGGATCCTTGAAGATTTGGACCAAAGGAATGTTTATGATTACCTCAAAGGCATGGTGACTTGCCACATGTACATCTATTTGATGTTGTTAATCAATATCGAGCAATATTTAACAATGATAAATCTGGAAATGACAAGAACTATGACGGTGGCCTGCTTTTCAGCCGGGCAATGCAACAAGTTAGTAATCACCTCACCACTCTTCAATTATGTTACTAAACATAACAGAAGGTGGGTCTTTGTCCAATGTTCTTCAACAATGCATGGTAAGGAATGTCTTCTGATCCTTTTTCTATCTCGATTATGGTTTCATTCTTAAATTTGATACACTTTCATGTTGCATTATTGTGCAATGGGTCTTGGCTTAGTCGGATTGGATTCCGTGGCCTCCTTCCACCAATCTTTGAAAAGTAATTGGTGTTTAAATTATAGGATTTTATTACTGACTCTAAAGGGGATATTATTGATGCTGTTATCTGCATTTTGTAGTGCAGATCTAAATTTATTCTCAAAGAATATGAATACTGTGGTTGAAAAGTTTCCGGTGATGCAATTTTTTGCAACCATTATTCATGTTGAAATACTGTTTAGGTCTAGATCAATTATAAACTGGATTCAATTTACTGTGCTATTTGAGCTTTTGAACCAACTTTATAGTTCTTTGGACTCTGCATCTTACAACGTTATTGGTATAACATCTTACTGACACTGTAATTACCTTCTACCATGCTAGGTCGTTTTGGATTCACACCGTTGGGTTGTGATGCCATCTGTTGTCTGTGTAGCGAATGGAGTTGTGGATGAGACTTCTGATGATGCGAATCCACCTTCTGTTTTTATAAGCATCCACCTCTTGCAGTGTTTGTTAATGGTAAGTTCTACTAAATCACTCTTAGTATTTTGCTTCTGTTACTCTACTCGAGCAAAACGTGTGGTTAACTGGTGTGTGTGCATGTTGCTGCGTCATGTTTTGAAACTCTTGTCTGCACGCAATGAGTGAACTTGAAACTCATCCTTGTTCAGGAGGTGGTCCAGGGACTACAAGCAGTCTTTGATTCCCCATTTAGATACAACACCCTGCCAAATGTTTCGTGGGAACCAGTCCGCTCTTTTCCTTTCACTCTGTCAGGCATTTATCAAGGTTTGTTTAGTTTTTTCCATGATAGACCAGTGGTTTTGAATCTGAAAATAGAACATAACCTGTTACAGTACGCATGAAACAAAACTGAATGGCTCAGAGTCTTACCCATCAAGCCTAATTGTGTACACAGTAAACATTTGTGTTTCGACATAGGGAGAGTTCACATCTTAATTTTCCATATATCAGGTTGCATATCCTTATCGTGTGGCATGTTTTGGCCGATGATGCTACTTGAATGAGGCAACAATGATCTCAGAGCCATAAAATATTTAGCTGCTCATTGTTATAGCCGATACCTAGATGTTGTAGAGTGAGTGTGTCCAACCTGGATAATAATCAATAATATAATCGTACAAATCATGTTCACCGCATTGTTGACTACACAACTTTCTAAAATCAAAGATCTGATTTATAAATTCATTCTCGGAGATATCATTGACAGAACTAGCAATATCAATATTTTTCTCTATCCGGTTCCATCCAGTCTAGATCTAGATTAAATAAATTGAGTAGAAAAGAGAGTGCAAGCAAAGTATCAGATCAAATGGAGTATAAAGAAGAACAGCAGCCGGAGGAGGAAGCCAAAAGATGTGACGATGACGACTAGGCCGGTGATTTGCGTGCGACCCATGCCGTTGTGCATCTCATCTCCTTATCCTATTATCTTCTTCCCCTTCGCTGTCACAGCACCAACGAATCAACAACAAACAGTATAGTATACACAATGGCAACACGAAGGATGAAAGGAAAAGCACAAAGGTTGCAGGATTTACTCAACGTAACTCTTTACAATGATTTTTTAGAGGAATGCTAAATAACAACAGAGTGTTTTACCTGAATTTCACACGCCATTTTTCCTACGTTTGATTTGCGCCCGTGCTTGCCGTCTTCTTCCTCGCCTGCAGCCGCCGTCTTCTTCCTCAGCTCTGGCGCGGCGGTTAGGGTTCCGGCGAGCTCTCCCCCTCTTATTCTCTAACTCCGGCGGGTATAGAAGGGGTTGCCTAGGGGAGGTAGGCAGGGCAGGCAGTGGGGATGGTGGTCGAGCGGTTTAGGGGCCCTGGCGGCGGTGGAGGCGGTCGGACCAGGGAGGGGCGAGGGTGTCATCGGCGAGACTTGGCCATGGCGGAGCTCCCTCGAGGGGGGGGGGGGGAGGGAGGGGAAGAAGACAGGCGCCGCGCGCATGCTAGTGTTCACCCGAGCGCACTTGCAGCGGGGTGGTGGGCGGTGGCGGGGTGAGGACGAAAAGGAGGAGGGAGACGAGGATGACAGTCGGTGCTCAACGGCAAGGGAGGGAGCGGCGGAGGAGGAGCGCGCAGAGCAGGAGGAGGAAGACGATGCCTAAGGGAAAAATCGAGTGCTCCCGTCCTATAAAACGCTCGAATACCAGGTAGACGGAATCTTTTTTCATGTAATATTTGACGAAACTAATTTTTCCTCTGCAAAAATGAGATTGGAAGACGGGCGGGCACAGTTAGCAATCAAAGCGGTGGGCCCAGCTCGAGGCTCCGCGGCATGTCCATGTCCATGTCCATGACGTCGCTTTTACTCATCCTGGATGGACCAATAAAACGAGAAGAAAAGCAGCGCCTCCGCACCCCTTTATCACGGTATTTTACCTGGAGGCCCCTGCTCCGCCCCCGCTATTTACATCCCTGCCACCCCTCCTCTCCGCCGTCGCCGTCGCCGCCGCCGCCGCCGGGGATGGGGGGAGCGCAGTTCCTCGGCGACAACGACGTCGCGGCCCGCGACGGGGAGGCGGCGGACCGCCGCGACGTGGGCAAGATGGAGCACGGGTGAGCGACCGCGCGCGCCTCGAATTGAATCCTTATTCGTGCTCCCTTGCTTCCGACGGAATCTCGATTCGCTCCTTCCGGTGCTGAATCGCTCGCGCTGCGCTGCGTGACTGGTTGATTTGATTTGCTCCCAGTGCTCGGTTTCGTGTGGCTGCCCTGATTTTGCTCCTTCTCGTCCTTTGGTTTCCCGATCCAAGGTGGCCTAGCTCCGCTACGCTTAATAATCTGCTCACGTCAGAAAATTTGCTCGTTGCCGCAGGTGCGAGCATTACCGGCGGAGGTGCAAGATCGTGGCGCCGTGCTGCAACCAGGTGTTCCCCTGCCGCCACTGCCACAACGAGGCTACGGTGAGCTGGTGTCCCCTTTGAGTTTTCGCAGAGAATCAGTATTGTGCGGCTCTTTCGTAAGTAGAACAGTATTGTGTAACTTAGCGAGCTTGTCTACTCAGGAACCTTATGGCGTGCTTGCCAATTAGCTAGCGCACTGGCATGCATTTTTGTTTGAACTAAGGGGGATGGTATAGGCATAGCTATTACATTTGTCACCTGAAAGGTCGGTAGTTTGGCTCTATACTTTTGTTAGTCTTAGATTAGATATTGACTGTGTTCATTTTGGTTAAGTTATGTACATGATAAATCAAAATATGGAATTCAGTGGCAGTAATCTTGCCATGTAGAGAAGTGATCATGCAATAAATTGTGAAACATGGAACAATCTCCGTAGCAGATTACATATATGAATCGTGGTTCCTGGAACGGGAACTTGATAGTAGATTTCTGAAATTGTGCCTTTAGTCATTTTTGGAGCAATGAAACATAATGGATGTACGAAATTGTGCCTTCTAAAATCGAACCGTTTGGTTTTGGCACTCTGGAATGGGAACTTGATAGTAGATTTCTTAAATTGTGCCTTTAGTCATTTTTGGAGCAATGAAACATAATGGGTGTATGAAATTATGCCTTCTAAAATCGAACCGTCTGGTTTTGGCACACTGGAATGGGAACTTGATAGTAGATTTCTTAAATTGTGCCTTTAGTCATTTTTGGAGCAATGAAACATAATGGGTGTATGAAATTATGCCTTCTAAAATTGAACCATCTGGTTTTGGCACTATATGCAAAGAACAGCTATTGCTAGAGCACTTCTTTTTCTTAAAAAAAATCTGAATTGTGTTGGTCCTTTCTTCACTATAGGCTTCCGGAGATCGGCATACAATTTGTCGTCAGGATGTTAAAAAAGTAAGCCTTCCATGCTTTTCTAGTTTCTACAATTAATTGATTAATTGACTTTACTATGTTCAGCAAGTGTGGAAGATTAACTCTGTTCATTCCTGCAGGTAGTTTGCCTACTCTGTGAAACAGAACAGCCGGTATGACTTAAACTGCTGCAGAATTTTATTCAGTGCTCATGTCATGTAAGGGTTATTGTGCTTAAACTGAAACTTCATTTTTACTGTTTAGGTGTCACAAGTGTGCATAAGCTGTGGAGTCAATATGGGAGAGTACTTCTGTGATATATGCAAATTTTACGATGATGATGTAAGTTTTAAGTTTGATTGCTTTTGTATTTGCTTTGTACCATTCATACCAACTGATGCATGTTGCTTCTTTTACAGACAGAGAAAGGGCAGTACCATTGCAACGATTGTGGCATATGCAGGTGAGCACAAAAGAAACTTTCACCAATATATAAATTATTAAGCTGATTTCTGATCATGTATCCACTCAATTCAACCAGGGTTGGTGGCAAGGAAAACTTCTTCCACTGTGTAAAGTGTGGTATGCTTTCCTTAACCAATTTGGATATGTGATTTTTAGTTGAATGTTCTTCCATACTCCATGGTGGTGATTCAATGTTTTTCCATACGCAACAGTGGTGACTTTGAGTTGAATATTCTTACATACGCAACAGTGAAATAATTGAAGTCGAAATTCTGTCACCTTTTTGTCTCTAATGAAAAATTTTCATGCCCCCAAGTTGAAGTCTGCAGATCGTATCAGTATAAATTAACTTTCTAAGTTTTATGTTCACTGGTAAAACTCTGCATGTGCCTATTCGTTGTGTGGTAATGCTTATATGTTCTATTTCTTCCTGTTCCTTTTCTGCAATGCACAGGGTCTTGCTATTCTGTTGTACTGCGTGATAACCATCAGTGCGTGGAGAACTCAATGAGGCAGAATTGCCCAATCTGTTATGAGGTAACATCGATAGCTTGCGCTGCTTCTGAAGCTATCGAGATATTATAATCGGGACTATGTCTGCAGTATCTATTTGACTCATTACAAGGAACAAGAGTTCTTAACTGTGGACACACAATGCACTTGACATGTTTTGAAGAGATGGTGGAGCATAACAAGTAAATCTGCACACCTTCGTTAATATAAAATTATATTGATACTTCATTTCATTCTTTGAACCTATTCTCTGACACAGTTTTGCTTATGTTAACTTTTATTGGTGTTTGATGCTACAGGTACACTTGTCCAATATGCTCTAAAACAGCTCTTGATTTGACACGTCATTGGGAGATGTTGGATCAAGAGGTATCATATTTCTTTTTTCACTGCTAAAAGCTTGTATATTGACAGAGAAACAATCTTTGGTTGTAACTTAAGGTTCAGAATTCTAGAATGTCTGTTCCTGTCTATTACCAGAAATAATCTGGAAGCAGCGCCAGAAAAACAAACCTTTCAGCAATCAGGAGACATTCTCTCCAGATGATATGATAGTAAAAATAGTATAATAGCATTTTGGTTGGACATGAAAAGCCTCACTCCAGAAATATACTTGTGTGCTGAATTTGTTTTGTTCTGGGCAACTATATTATGGTGTTTCCTGGTGTTTGCTGAATGACTGATGGTTAGTTCCTTGTCATTTTGTAGATCGAAGCGACAATCATGCCTCCTGTATATCGGTACAAGGTATTCTTTGTTCCTTTCTGGCGTACCTATGCAGCCCAACTCCCAGCTAGCTTAGTACATTAACCCAAGGATAATAAGTTCATAACTTAGTTATTGCTATGTAAATTAGAAACCTTCACTGATTGGCATTTTTCATAACCTACCTAGAAAACCTCTCTGCAGTCTTCTTATACTTATGAATCATCTATGCTAGTGGAATAATAACCAGCCTAAAGGAGGGAGCTCCCTTATATTGTCGTTCTGTTCTATTTTGGCTAACCATTTGAATATATCAGATGATAATATTGCCATGCTGATTCATTTGATGTAACTAAAGCTTTTGTCCCCTGTGGAAAAAAATTTGGCAGATTTGGGTGCTTTGCAACGACTGCAACAAGGTCTCAGAGGTGAACTTTCATGTGATTGGCCACAAGTGCAGCCACTGCAGCTCGTACAACACCCGATCAACATCGCGCCCTGCAGATTCATCAGGAAGCAGCTCACCTTCGACAGACTCATCGGACAACAACATGTAGAGAAAACCAGTGTCAGAACCAATACGAAGAAGTGAAGAAGGAACATTGTTTCGCGGCGTGTGTGCCTGGGACTGGGAAGCTTGAAGACTCCCAGCTGTTTAGCCCTCGTTTTGTCGAGATTCAACTCATTCCATGAGTCTTGGCTGTCTTGGGAAATTCCAGCTTGGGCATTGCTGGGTTAACCCACATGGCCAGCGTAGATGTTTGTTGGATCTTGGTCGCAGCCAGCCATGATTGTGTCACCGTGGGTGAAACCCCAGCATGTTATGAATCGCATACCTACTGTAAGCTATAGCAGAAGATGGGTACGGGGTACCCCTGACTGATGGTGCCTGGTGTGTTTGTGTGCTTGTGCTGAACTGTTTCTGTATTGCCGTGCTGTTCAGTAGCACTATATTGCGTTTGTGTTTTCTGATGATCTGTCAGGGACCGCCAAGTGCGCGGTGAAATTGTGATTTACGCACTTGCAATGAATAAATAAAATCTTATAATAGAAGTATTTATTGATGGTAAGCTGCTGAAAATCACCACAGTCGATGACAGGTGGTGGACCTGCTGACCGCAAATTCAACCTTCCCGCGGCGAACGCTCTGCTGGACCGAGGGACACTGCCGTCGCTGCTGCCACCCTCGCCGCGGGCTGACCTGCCACTGCGTGCTCTGGCCGTCTTCACCAAGGTACGTAAACGCCCTCCCTGTACGCGCAGCTTCAGCTCTCATGTGGCAACTTTGCTGGATTGCCGACCCTGCCATTGCTAAGGTTCAGCCCGGTCGTTTCTTGCGTTGCTGATTGCGATGCAATGCATCCAGTTCAGGCGTTCAGCGCACCATGGCCATGGTGCTGTGCGACCTGCCTGCCGCCTCTTCCATCGTGAACTTGAAAATGTGAAAAATGCATAAGCTATTATCTGTTGTTTTGGCCATTATTATGCGTCTGTGCCCTGCTACCGGATTTGTGAACCAAATTTCAAGCTCTACTGCCCAGCATTCACGATTGCACATGTTTGGATACAGTGTATTTGTGTTGCTGCGTTACTGTTGATTTTTGGCCTTTCATGCTCTGTTTTACTGTTGAACAGCACAAGATGTTCAGCTCATGGATTTGGGCAGCCTTACCTTACACAACCCTGCTTCTGCTTCCTACTCTGAACTTCAGAAAGCAAGTCCTACCAACGGCTGTAGCATGGTAGCACTAGCACATCACATAAATCTGGAAATTTCAACATGGCCTTCCTTGTCTTCGCACAGATCATTCTCACGAGAGGTCAGCCGCTGCCTCAAACTTGTGAGAAGCTTAATGAATCCATACGGTAAACCATGTGTCATTTCTCTAAGGGGTTGTTTAGATCCTTCATTTTGGAGGAATTGAAATCCAACTAATAAATTAGGCTATTTACCTTAGAATTTGATATTTCATATCTTTCCCAAGCTCACAAATAAGTCTATCTTAAATTCATAAAGTTAGAGATGGAAATGGATTCTATAAATCACTATGCTATAATTCTACTCTCTAACTTATAGCACACTTTTCGACTCACTTCTTTACAATAGAAATGCAATATATAAGTATGTTCCTTATATGCCTAACAAAAAATATACAAATATACTCCATATACAACTATATTAGCTTAATTAATTTATGTCTAAATTGTAATTATTAGAATGAATTCAATTCTAAGCATCCAAACGGGCCCTGTCTTTTCTCTTTTGTTGTGATAATAGAAAACCATATTTTTTTTTCACTTCGGATAGATGACGTGCCTCTTTTTTTTTTACCATCGCTGCCTAAGTTAACCCTCAGGAGCTTATATATTCAGTATTAACAAGTGATTTAGGACACACATCAAATTTATAGATACCACAATCTGTCAAAGCACACCTACTTGAACACGGGTGTTTTAGGGTATGGCTACATTCTCTCTCCCTGAAGTTAAACACCCATGTTGCAGCACTTGGCATTGCAGAAGCCGTAACGAGGGAAATACAGTCACTGAAACACATAGAGAAAAGATATGCTGCCCGATAGGACCACCCAACTTGGAAGACTTACGTAATCATGCATCCTGCATCCTTACGTACATTGTGCATATATATCTTTTCTATCTACACTATATACGTTGCCTATCTTTCTCTTCTTTTAAAGGAGTGGTATATGTATGAAGTCAAGAAAAAGATGCGCCGGTGGCCATCGCTGTAAAAACTACGTAGGAACAGGATAGCCCTCTAAGGGCCCCCGGTGTTTCTTTATATAGAGATAATACATGAGGTTACAACAAATCCTAGCTACAATCATGGGATAGTATCTCCAACTATAGAATACAATCACCATGTTACAAACCGCCGGGGCATATCTTCAACTAACCAAATATATCTCAAACTCTAACACCCTTCCTCAATCTCAGCCATCAACATTTACAAGGTTGAGATTGAATCTGAACTCCCGCAACTGCGCTGCCGTGACCGGTTTGGTGAAACCATCCGCAACCTGGTCACCTGTGCTAATGAACCGAATGTCCAGAAGTTTTTGTGCGACCCGTTCACGAACAAAGTGAAAATCTATCTCAATATGTTTAGTTCGAGCATGAAAAACCGAGTTAGCAGACAAATACTTGGCACCGATGTTGTCACACCACAATCGCGCAGCTTTAGAATGAGGAACTCCGAGTTCTGTCAACAACCTCTGTATCCACATCATCTCAGCTGTTGCATTTGCTAATGCCTTGTACTCTGCCTCAGTACTAGACCGAGAAACTGTGGGTTGTTTCCTGGCACTCCAAGACACGAGGTTAGGTCCAAAGAACACAGCAAAACCACCTGTGGAACGCCTGTCATCAACACATCCTGCCCAGTCCGCATCGGAGAAGGCACTAACAAGAGTGGAGTTGGATCGTCTCAACTTGAGCCCCAAGGTTAAAGTCCCTTTAACATATCTCAAAATTCTTTTCACAGCACCCCAATGAACAGTAGTCGGCGAATGAAGGAACTGACATACTTTATTCACAGCAAAGGACAAGTCTGGCCGTGTGAGAGTCAGATATTGGAGTGCTCCAACAACACTCCTGTAGTTGGTGGAGTCCTCTTCGCCAAGAGCACTGCCCTCAGTGATGCTCAGCCGCTCGGATGTGGAGATAGGAGTGTCAACTGGATTACACAACCACATATTTGCACGTCGAAGAACATCAGCTGCATATTTCTGTTGAGAAAGAACCAGGCCATCATCTCTGCGTGACACCTCAATGCCAAGAAAGTAATGAAGATTACCAAGGTCCTTGAGAGCAAAGTCCGCTTCAAGATCATGAAGTAAAACCTTGGTCGCCGAGGGTGAGGAGCTGGCAACAATAATATCGTCGACGTAGACTAATACAAAAATAGTGACCGAGCCCTTGTTATAGTAGAACAATGACGTGTCTCCTCTGGATGGTGTGAAACCCAACTGAACCAACTTGCCACAAAGTCGTGCATACCAAGCACGAGGTGCCTGCTTGAGACCATAAAGAGCTTTATCCAACTTACAAACATAGCTTGGATGCTTGGGATCTTCATATCCAGGAGGCTGACGCATGTAAACTTCTTCTTCAAGAACACCATGCAAGAAGGCATTTTGCACATCAAGCTGTCGCAAGAACCACCCTCTAGAAATAGCAATAGAAAGAACAAGCCTGATAGTAGCAGCTTTAACAACTGGGCTAAAAGTGTCCTCATAGTCAATCCCATAACGTTGCTTGTAACCTTTAGCAACTAGACGGGCCTTGTATCGATCAACAGACCCATCAGCTTTCCGCTTCACTTTATACACCCATTTGCAACCAATGATATTCTTCCCTTTAGGCATAGGAACTAGATGCCAGGTGTGATTCTTGATCAATGCTGCATATTCTTGATTCATGGCCTGAACCCAGCGATCATCACGGAGAGCTGCCTTGGTGCTGACCGGCTCTGCAGAATCAACAGAGCTGTGAAGGCCCCAACGAACCGTACCATCGGTATAAACCTTGGGCCGAACAATCCCATGCTGAAGACGAGTACCGGGACGATGTGGTGGTTCGGATGCCGCAGGAAGTGCAACAGATCCGGCGGCTGCAGGAGATCCAGGCAAGTCTGGAGGAGACAAGCCTATCGGCGAGGAAGACAAGGAGGATCCTCCCGCAGGATCCGATGCGGCATGGCTCGAGGTCGCTGGAGGTGAAGCCGGAGCTGGCGATGGAGAAGCATCCACAGAAGATCCCAACACGGGTGCAGACGCAGCATGCGGATCGGTGATCACCTCGATGAGATTGGCCGGGGCCAAATCCGACCCCGATCCCGAAGCAGATGCGCCCGGTGTGGCAGTACGAGGTGGCAGCGAATCAGCCCTGTGCTCCGCGCCGTGCGTGTCGCGACATGCCGTGTCTGCCGAGCACATAAAATATGGCTCCAGACTTGCATTTTCACCGCCGTTTGCAGCAGTAGGAACACCTGCATTAACAACATCACAAGAGGAGCTCGTAGCAGCATTAGTGGGGTCAGGATTAACCAAATGTTGATCACGCAATTTTGCATCCCCAAAATCGGTTGACGGATTGAGTAGAATATCAGGAAGAAGCTGAAGATCGGCACGAAGGCGTGCACCTGCATTAGGATGTAGCTGGGCAAACGGATAGACAGTCTCATCAAAAACAACGTCGCGAGAAACATAGATACGACCAGTTTTGGGTTCAAGACACTTGAAACCTTTATGAAGATTACTGTACCCAAGGAAAACGCATTGTGTAGAACGAAACTCAAGCTTCTTAGCGTTGTATGGCCTAAGATTAGGCCACACGGCACACCCAAAGGTACGAAAGAAGGAGTAATCTGGTGGAGTGCCTAGAAGGCGATCGTGTGGTGTGTCATCTCCGATAACCTTGGATGGTAGTCGATTAATAATAAAGACTGCTGTCAGAAAGGCTTCATCCCAATATTTGAGAGGCATGGATGCATGGGCAAGGAGAGAGAGGCCAACTTCAACGATATGACGATGTTTACGCTCAGCGGATCCATTTTGTTGGTGTGCATGAGGGCAAGATACATGATGAGCAATGCCTAAGCGTGTAAAGAAAGTGTTAAGGGATTGATATTCACCACCCCAATCGGATTGAACAGCAAGAATTTTATGATCAAACTGGCGCTCAACCATGCTTTGAAAATCGCGAAAGCACTGAAAGACTTCAGATTTGAAGCGTAACAAATAGATCCATGTAAACTTACTAAAATCATCAATGAAGCTGACATAATATGAATGGCGACCCACAGAAGTGGGTGCAGGCCCCCATACATCACTAAACACAAGTTCAAAAGGCTTAGATGACACACTATTTGACTTAGGATAGGGAAGTTGATGACTCTTTCCCATTTGACAGGCATCACACACGACACCATTATTCAAGACACTAGCTGATGAAATCTTATGACGACTAAGAATCTTTTGGACGACAGGCGACGAAGCATGACCAAGACGACTATGCCATAACGAGGTGGAGGCCTTGACAACGCCAAGGACTTGTGTTATTGTGTGGAGAGTGATGAGAATGCAGCGGATAAAGGCCATCCTCACATCGCCCTTCTAGGAGGGTCCTCTTCGTCACCTGGTCCTTGAGAGAAAAACAGTGGGGGTGAAGCTCAAGAAAAGCATTATTGTCCTTAACAAGGCGATGAGCAGAAACTAGATTCTTTTGTGCAGATGGAACATGAAGGACATTATGAAGATGAATGTTACGAATTGGGGAAAACAAAGTGCTTTGACCAACATGATTAATCTGCATACCTGCCCCATTTGCCGAGAGGACTTGTTCACCACCACGGTACTTGTCGCGGAAGGAAAGCTTCTCAAGATCACCTGTTATGTGATCTGTGGCACCAGAATCAACATACCAGTTGGTGTCCACTCCATAGGACGAGATGTTTGCGGACGAGGCACTCTTCGGCGGCGGACCAGTGAAGTTGGGATCAAAACGTTTGAAGCAGCGCACAACTGTGTGACCCTCCTTGCCACACAGTTGACAGAAAACGCCACTGAGAAAGTTGCGGCCACCGCCGCCATTATTGCCGCCGTCGCCGCCGTTGCCACGACCGCCATTGCCGCGGCCACCACCGCCGCGACAAAAACCTCCACGGCCACCACCATCATTGCGACCGCGGGACTGATTTAAATTGGAGTTGGGGAAGTGACCCCCACGGCCGCCCTTGGCGGCCAAGTTTGCAGACGACTGTGATGCACCGCTGGTAGCAATCTCCTTTCGCTGCTCGAAAGCGATGAGTTGAGCGTACAGCTCATTGAGGGAGACAGGCTCGACACGCGAAGCCATGGCGGTGACAATGGACTCGAATTCCTCACCCAAGCCGGTGAGGATGAACGTCACAAGCTCTTCATCCTCGAGCTTGCGACCAGCCGACGCCATATCATCGGCAAGTCCCTTCATCTTGACGAAGAACTCAGCGACGGAGGATGTGCCCTTAGATGCTGAGGTCAGGGCCATCCTTGTTGACATGATGCGCGCCCGCGACTGCGACGCATGAAGATCTTGAATCGTGGCCTAGAGTTCGGCCGCAGTGGTCGACGTCGCGACCTGCCCAAACACCTCTTTGGTGAGGGAGGAGAACAGGTAACTGAGAACGATCTGATCCTCAGCCACCCACTTCTCATACGCCGGGTTCGGGATCACCGATTTTTTGCCATCAACAGGAGCGGCAGAGTCATCGGTGATGACCGCCACCGGAGGAGCCGCCGCGCTATCGATGTAGCCGGCGAGACGGGCCCCTTTCAACGCAGATGAGACGGTGGCGTGCCATATGTTGTAGTTCCCGCGCGTGAGCTTCTCAGAGACAACAGGAAGAAGGCCAAAGGCCAGGGGAGCATTGGCGGAGGAGGAGGACGCCATGGACGGAAGCGAGATTGGATCGGATTCCGTTAGGAACGTATGGAGGCTGATACCATGTAAAAACTACGTAGGAACAGGATAGCCCTCTAAGGGCCCCCGGTGTTTCTTTATATAGAGATAATACATGAGGTTACAACAAATCCTAGCTACAATCATGGGATAGTATCTCCAACTATAGAATACAATCACCATGTTACAAACCGTCGGGGCATATCTTCAACTAACCAAATATATCTCAAACTCTAACAATCGCTACTACTGTGGCGCCCATTGATCCTAGAGGATCCTTAGACAGAATGATATATATCATCGTTGCTACTTTGACGTACAGCAACATGCTCGATGCTGAGGGAACCATCATCCTGCCCAAGGCATCGCTGTATGCAATTCGTCACGGAATCGATCCATCAAGGTCACAGAGTAGTAGCAATCCTCCCCCTCTTGGTGTCAATGATCGTACAATCTTGCATATTGTTCTTTGTTTTTATTCGCACTACTACACAGTTCTAGTGCCACCACACTACTGATCAGGGCATGCATAAATAAAGGCGATTCTTTGCAAAATAGGTGGTATCAACTCTGAGATTTAGGTCATTTGCCCAAGTACATGTCGTACCTGAAAACTTCATCTCATTCTGTTAAAGTTTTCTGGGTCTGAGATGCTTAAGTTCGGTATGGTTACATACTTACATGCTTCTTTGTTAGCTATGCATTTGAAGGTTGAGATGCAATCTTTCTTTGAAAAAAATGTGGTTCTAAAAATATCATGCCTCTTTCACTGAAAACAAACATTGTGCATCTTGAAAGAACAGAACAATGGAAAGAAAAAAGCATCTAAATCAACACAGCTCATCCAAAGGGGATTCTCTGAAGGTGACGATGAAAGGATGATAGAGTCAGTCTCTCAGACCTCATTGCATAGGTAAGTGTTAGAACCAAAACACAGGTCTAGGGCTAGAATTTCAATTTCATTAACCTTACCACAACTATAGCAGGTTGGTATTGCTTGTAACTTAAGAAAGCTACAGCATATTCTAGAGATGCTAAAGTAGATGCTAGGGATAAAGATAAGGGCTGATACAGCCACCAACTACTCTAGATAAGTATCCTAGTGAAAGCATCTAGGCCCCAAGGTTTGGTTTCGGCAATTGATGACAACGCTTTATTACCATGACTAACGTGTGTTTTGCAGAAACTTTGGTAAGTTAGGTCATGGAGGTTATAACTGCTTTGGGCACCATGGTAATCATGTCCCTTGATGGAAATCGTTTCGGTTTTCAAAAGAGTGACGTCAAGATTAAGGACGGTTAGTTCCGGATGACGAGGTGTTGAGATTCATTCGAAATAGTCGTTAGGATCTTCGTTTTTCTCTTTTGGCCGTACTATAAAGGGGGGCATGAACGGGTAGCTTGACTTAGGCGAGTCCTATGTTTAGGTGTGGTGCACACTTGTTAAACTTGGCGCTAGGCAGCTCTAGAATAGCTCAAAGTTTAGTTGGAAGCAACTTGGTTCAAGTTGCGACGCGTTTCGGAAAGTTTCGGGCTGTTTTCCACTGACCGGACGCGGTCTTCGGCATGACCGGACGCATCCGGTCAGTACGTTACCGCGACTAGGGTTTGGCTCTGACGACCGGACGCGGTTCCTGTGCGGACCGGGCGCGGTGGTCAGAGGCCGACACGTGTCACTTGAGGAAAACACCCGTCGGACGCGACCTGGGTGTGATCGGCGCGTCCGGTCACAGTCCAGTAAGGTCCAGAGACGACCGGACGCGTCCGGTCATCAACGATCGGACGCGGTCTCGCGTCCGGTGCGATCACAGTAAGCTCCTTGCACGATCGGACGCGTCCGGTCATCCTTGACCGGCGCGTCCGGTCACTCGTTTGAAAAATCGGGTTTTGACCGTTACGGGCGACCGGCGCGTCCGGTCAGCCCGTGTCAGAAAGTAACGGTTCGTTTTCTTTGAGGAGTGTATAAATACATCCCCTCCACCTCTTTTAGAGGTCTCTTGCTCATTTGAACATCTGAAAAAACCCTTTAGAGTGCAAGGGAGTGCAAGAGCACTAGTGAGGATAGAGATTTGAGAATCAAAGCTTGAGAGCTCCTCACTAGGGATTAGAGAGTAGCAAGTGTGCATCCACCTCCTCATTTGGGCTCGTAGTGGTCAAGTGAGAGTTCTAGCTTGTTACTCTTGGTGATCGCCATCACCTAGACGGCTTGGTGGTGATTGGGAGTTTGGTGATCATCCGGCGGAGCTTGTGGATGACCCAACTCATGTTGTGAGCGGTTTTGGGTGATTCACCGCGACGGAGTGTCGAAGAATCAACCCGTAGAGAGCACTTGATCCTTGCGCGGATCAAGGGGGAGCGACACCCTTGCGCGGGTGCTCCAACGAGGACTAGTGGGGAGTGGCGACTCTCCGATACCTCGGAAAAACATCGCCGTGTTCCTTGCCCTTTTACATTCAAGCAATTACATTCTCGTACTTACATTCATTGCTTGTTTTTCATTCCTATAATTGCTATGCTAGACTAGGATTGGAAACTAGGGTGCAAAACTTTTATCGGTAGACTCTCTAGGAACACAAGTAGGCACTAGGGGTGAATTCCGGCTTGTAGGATTTAATTCTTGCAATTAATTTTTAGAGAAGCCCAATTCACCCCCCCTCTTGGGCATCTTGATCCTTTCAATTGGTATCGGAGCCGAGTTGCTCCTATTTTAGGCTTTACCGCCTAGAGCAAGATGTCTAACGGGGAAGGACCACCTCCCACCTTTGAGGGGGATGATTTTCCATATTGGAAAATCCGCATGGAGGCGTATCTCGAAGCCATAGATGTCGGGTGTCTTAGAGCCGCAACCCAAGGGCTTCCCGCTATCAAGGATCCCGCAAACCCCATTGGTGACGAGGAGAAGTACGACCGGTGGAATGCAAAAGCCAGAAATGCACTCTACCGGGGCTTAGGCAAAGATATCTTCAATCGTGTGCGTAATGCAAAGAACGCTCATGATTTGTGGGAGAATCTTTATGCTCTCCATGAGGGAACTAAGAGTGAGCGTGAGGAACGCTATCATATTGCTTTAAAGAAGATTAATTCTTTTTGAGATGCTTCCCAAAGAAAGTGCTAATGACATGTACACTCGCTTGAATGTTCTTGTAGAGGACCTCAATGCTCTTGGGCTCACTCAAATGAGCCAATCAGATGTTGCAAGGAGGATCTTGAATGTTCTTCCCGTTGAGAAGTATGGTCACATTGTCACCATACTCCACCAAAGTGATCTTTCCACCGCAACACCGACACAAGTATTGGGGAAGATCAATGCTCATGAGATGTACATGCACATCACTCCGGAAGAGGGCTCATCATCTTCCAAGAAGAAAGACTTGGCCTTCAAAGCTAGCCATGACAAGAAGAAGAAGAAGAAGGGCCAAGCCATGATCATGCAAGAAAGCTGAAGTGAAAGTGATGTCGATGATGAATCACTTGCACTCATGGTGAGAAAGACCACCAAGATGCTAAAGAAGCTAAACAAGAGTGGCATCAAGTTCGATGGCAAGAAAAAGAAATTCTTCACAAGTAGCAAGAGAAAGCCCATCTCGGAGATGGATTGCTACAATTGTGGTGAACTTGGCCACCTAGCTCATCAATGCCCTAGACCACCAAAAGACAAGTACAAGAACAAGAACAAGGGCAAGAGAAATGATTCAAGTGATGAAGAAGATGAGAAGAAGAAGAACAAGCCATACAAGAAGAAGGATGGCAAGAAGAAGGAGTTCTACAAGAAGAAGAAGGGAGGAAAGGCATATATTGTTGGTGATTGGCTCACCGACATTGAATCATCTTGTGACTCCTCCGAAGATGAGAGCGATGATGAGAAAGAGAAGGTTGCCGCATTTGTGATGGGGCCATCATCTTCACCGACATCTTCATCACCACCTTCACCGCCTCCTTCACCATCATCGTCCGCTACTCACCTATGCCTTATGGCCAAGGGTGAACGAAAGGTACAAAATCATGATAGTGATGATGATGATGATAGTGATAGTGATGATGAATATGACGCACCTTCTTATGATGAACTTGTAAAATTGCTAAACAAATACACTAAAATCATAAGGACTAGAAGTGAAAATGATGATCTTCAAAATGAAAATGAATCACTCTCATCTAAGCTTGAAAATGCTCAAAAGACTAGTGGTAAGCTTAGAGATCAAAATGAAGTTATGTCTTCCACTCTCAAGGAGCTCAAAACCTCTAATAAAGAGCTTAAAGATCAACATGATAAACTTGAGAAGAAACATGATGAGCTCATCACTAGACATAATTCTCTAAAGGACAAATACACCACATTAAAAATTGACTATGATAGTCTTGTGGTTGCTAATGAACTTGCTCTTGAGACACATGATGCTACTAACAATGTTGTTAAGTGTGATATAGCTACATCATGTGATGACTTGATCATTGAAAGCATTGAGCAAGGTTCTAGTAGCAAAGGCAAGAGTGTGGTTGAGTCAAGCAACTATGATGATTATGCCAAGATCAAGTGTGAGAATGAGAAGCTTGCAAATGAGAACAAGAAGCTTAAAGGTTTGATGGCTCTTGAGAAGCAACCAACAAATGAGTCACTCATAGAAGAAAATAAGAAGCTCAAGCAAGAGAAAGAGCATCTCAAGACCGGCCTAAGCAAGTTCACAAGAGGTCAATATTTGCAAAGTGAGCACCTCATGAATACCGTAATGAAGATGGATAGAAGTGGTATTGGGTACTTGGCAAATCAAGAGAAGAAGGCAAAAGCTCAACAACAACAAAGCAAGTCAAAGCCCAAGCCAAAGAGATGTGTTGAGTGTGGTCAAGAAGGTCACTTTGCTCATGAATGCAAAACTCCACCACCACAACCCTTGCCCAAGCATGCTAGACCCTTTGCATTCAATGCTCATTATGTGCTAAGAAAAGATTCAAATGGATGTGAAAAGTGCATTCTTAAATGGCTTTATAAATGAACTAGTCTATGTCAATCAACCTCCCGGGTTTGAAGACCCTAGATATCCTAATCATGTTTATAGGTTGTCCAAGGCGCTATATGGGCTCAAGCAAGCCCCTAGAGCGTGGTATGAGCGCCTCCGGGACTTCCTCATTGAGAAGGGCTTCACCATTAGGAAGGTCGACACCACACTATTCACCAAGAAGCTTAATGGGGAGATCTTCATTTGTCAAGTGTATGTTGATGATATCATCTTCGGATCAACAAATGAAGATTATTGCAAAGAATTTGGTGAATTGATGTCGAAGGAGTTCGAGATGTCAATGATTGGTGAGCTCACATTCTTCCTTGGTTTTCAAGTCAAGCAAATGAGAGAAGGGATTTTCATCTCTCAAGAAAAGTATACCAAGGATCTTCTCAAAAGATTCAAGATGGAAGAATGCAAGCCAATCAAGACCCCAATGCCATCAAATGGACATCTCGACCTAGATGAGGGAGGTAAATCGGTTGATCAAACTCTCTACCGTTCTATGATTGGTAGCTTGTTGTACCTTACCGCATCTAGGCCCGATATCATGTTCAGTGTGTGTATGTGTGCTCGCTTTCAAGCATGCCCTAAAGAACCTCACTTAAGTGCCGTAAAAAGAATCCTAAGATATCTTAAGCACACCCCAAGCATTGGTCTTTGGTATCCCAAAGGAGCTAGATTCCAACTAGTTGGCTATTCCGACTCGGATTATGCCGGTTGCAAAATTGATAGAAAAAGCACATCCGGAGGGTGCCATTTGCTTGGGAGATCTTTAGTATCTTGGTCATCTAAAAAGCAAAATAGTGTAGCTTTGTCCACCGCCGAGGCGGAATACATTGCCGCGGGGGCTTGTTGTGCACAAATTTTATATATGAAACAAACCCTCCTAGACTATGGAGTTGTTCTTGAAAAGGTGCCACTTTTATGTGATAATGAAAGTGCCGTTAAAATTGCTAACAATCCGGTACAACACTCTCGCACCAAGCACATTGATATCCGCCATCACTTTCTAAGAGATCACGTTGCTAAAAATGACATATCACTAGAAGGTGTAAGAAGTAAAAATCAATTAGCGGATATCTTCACTAAACCTTTGGATGAGGCAACCTTTTGTAGGCTAAGAAGTGAACTTAATGTGCTTGATTCAAGCAACTTTAAAAAATGAGCGTGTGTTGTCCCTTGCATTGCATTGTATTATATGCCATGTTTATTTTATCGCAATGCATTTAGGGCTTGGCTAACACGGTTACGATAACCCTCCTTTGGAGGAGTGAAGAAGCCTAACCGTGGATCAAACTTGACAAGCAACCTAGCTTTACTTTCTTGTATTGCATTGCATATGCATGGTTGTTTGTTTGTCGTTCCTTTTCGGTTTGGCTTTGAGCAACCTCTGTGTTCGTCCATGGATAGAGAGAGCATTTTGACGCTCCTAAAGGTTTAAAAACTCTATTGCATAGCCATACGTTGCTCCTCGGGTGTTTATTGCCTATTTTCCTAAAAATAATACTAGCCTAAGGCAAACTATTTAGAAAAATTTTGAGGGTTTGAGTGAGATCACTCATATCAGGTTCCAATTGGTGTTTATTTGTGTCTCTTTGAATTGGAACTTGATTGGGAGAAGTCGCGTCGAAGTTCGGAACGAAGAAGGGCGAAGAACAGCGACCGGACGCTGGACCGGACGCTGCACCGGACGCAGTGATGCTTCACCACCGCGTCCGGTCCCGGCGTCCACCAGCGCGTCCGGTCATCCAGAAGACCAATTCCAGACCTAGTCACCGGACGCTGCACCGGACGCGCCTGTGTTGACCACCGCGTCCGGTCCCGGTTACCACCACCGCGTCCGGTCATCCGCGATGAATTCCCGAGCTCCCGTCGACCGGACTCTGATCGCGTCCGGTCAGTCCTCACCGGACGCGTCCGGTCACTCCAGGTGCTTACTGGAGTGTGACCGGACGCTGCACCACCGCGTCCGGTCATAACGACCACCGCGTCCGGTCATCGCGCGTCGAGCAGATCTAAGTCCCTCATAAAATCGTTCATCGTCGGGCTCTGTTTTTTCACCGTACGCAAGTTTCCGCCGCCGCGAACCCTTTTCGCCGTCTCGCCGAGTCCGCCGCGCCATTGCTGTCCTGCTCGCCGCCGGCGACCTCGCTCGCGCCCAGCCGCGCGCCTCCTCGCTTCCTGCCCGTGCGCGCGCTCCCTGCCACCTGCCATCCGTGCTCGCAGCCGCGCCCGCGCAATCCCGAGCCACGCGCCACCGCCGCCTCTTCCCGCCGCCGGCTTGCCGTCCTCCACGGCCGTCCAACTCACCAGCAGCAGCCGCAGCTTCCCCGTGCCAGCCCAAGCACCTCATCTTCGGCCGTGCTCTTCCCTAGGGTTTTGCCCAAACCCTAGCCTAGGGTTTACCCTAACCCTCGCTCAAGGTGACAACTCGTTCGTTTTTCGTTCAAGTCTTGTCAATTTTGTTGTTAGGGCTTACCTTGACCGTTTTCATCCGTTGATTATCTCGACTCGGTCCTTTCAGAGCTCGTTCGACGAATTCGGGGAATCTCGCGACCTAGGTCACCTCACCTTGTCACCGTCGTCTCGTCGATCCGAGGTAGCTTCGCGTCTCGATTCACTTCGTATCTCATATGCTTGCTATCTCTAGGGTTTCGCACCTTTTAGTTATATATGTGCTTATAGTATATCTTTCTATTCCGTCGGTGCAGCGAGTCAGTCAGTGTGTCAGGGTCAGATCTGTTTGCTGAATCCGAGGCCAAGCCTGCGGATACGGATTGAGGCCAAGCCTCTCGAGTGATAGTTCACCATCTTATAGAGGTTCTCAGTCAGTTTGACAGCATGGTGCGTTGCAAGAACGCCGGTGGTGCTCCTGGTGACGGGGACGACAGTCCTCCTCGTCGTTCTGAGATTGCGCGTGGAAAGCGCATCAAGATAATGGCCAAAAAGAAGAAGAAGACGCTTACAGAGGCAGAGATTGCTTAGGCCGTGGCAGATGCAGCAGAGCAGGCAGAGAGAGGTGGCAGGAGCAGTGGCATACGCATAGGCGAGCGTCGCTTTCATCTTGAAGGTCGACAGCTCGGTACAGAGACCACTGAGGGTACAGAGGATACTGGAGCTCCAGAGAGTATGTCAGTTGATCCACCTACAGAGGCTACAGAGGCTCCAGAGGCTACAGAGGGTACAGAGGAGCAGCCAGCTCAGTCTCCACCACGTCGTCGCTCCACACGCGCACGTACTCAGGTGACTCCTAGGCCAGAGGGCCCGCGTCGGGGAGCACGTCCTCCTCCCAGAGCTAGAGGTTCACCCCCGGTCGAGCGTTTTGACCTGAGGGGTGCTACAGCACGTCAGGTGCAGGGGTTGAGGTTCGTGGAGGTCAGCCGATGGTTTCCACCAGTGAGGGATCACAGAGCTTCAGAGGGTTTCTATACCCCACTTCAGGAGGATTTCTACAGGGCTCTAGTTGACAGTGGTATAGCTTTTCGACCTCAGAGAGTCTGTCGGCTTGAGTCACTGGTTGAGGTTGTGGGAGAGCAGCTCCGTCCGCACCTGTCCTATATGCCTGGTTTGTCGGATCTTCTTGGACGGACAGGTGCATACTGCGGCACATGGGTCAGAGAGTTTTATGCTTCACTTTAGATTGATCCTGCCCATGAGTTTATTCACTTTGCATTCCGAGGCTGCGATCACAGACTTTACAGCTCCAGAGCGCGAGAGATCCTCAGACTCCCAGCTTCTGACACGAGGATCCATCAGTTGTGTTATGGTCAGACTCCTCCACCCAGACGCCCTCACGGCGGAGCAGTGCCACCTACAGACTTGGTCCGACCCTGTTTTCGTGAGCCTTTTGGCGAAGGGTCTCGTCGTACGCCTGCCAGCCTGACACCACTTGCCAGAGTTTTGGATGCTATTATCAGACGCTCTCTTCTTCCCAGACTTGGCTACAGAGAGGGACTGACACGTATGCAGCTATGGGTTGTTCACCACCTCCTCTCACAGACACAGTTTGATATTTGGGATCTTATACTTAGTGAGATGGAGGACACCATTGCTGAGGGCTTCAAGGGTAATCGTCAGCTGCCCTATGCTCACTGGATCTGCTTTATTATTCGATCTTCTATTCAGATGCCACCAGAGTTCAGGGCGGAGATATCAGACACTACCACTGCTTTCCCTGATTACGATATCCGTCAGCTTTGGGCCTCGGTTACTAGAGATCAGGCCCCAGTGCCAGGACAGCGTGAGCGCCCAGAGGTTCCTGAGACAGCAGCAGAGCAGGACGCTACTGTGGACGAGCTTGCTGAGGCAGAGCTTGCGGACCTTGACGCTCAGACTGCTGATATACCTGAGGATGTGACTTCTGACAGCACCGATGAGGACTACCAGCCCATCCCCAGGTACCGGTCTCCTCGGTCTCACGACCACGAGGCCGGTGGCTCTGGTTCAGCTTCCCGCTCAGACCCAGCCATGGTGGCTATACTTGAGAGGTTGACCCAGGCACAGGAGCAGCAGCAGCAGCAGATACAGCGACAGGCTCAGGATACAGCTGCAGCACTTGCACAGATACAGGCTCGTCAGGACGAGTTTCAGCGTCAGCAGCTTGAGATCCAGAGGCAACAAGTTGAGTTGCAGCGACAGAGTCAGCAGCAGTACTTGGATCTCCTGCGCCACCTTGTCACCGTCGGGGTTCCTCCGCCTGCTTCTGTCATGACTCATGCCTTTCAGTCCAGTGATCCATCGAGTCAGGGACAGCCGAGCTTCCAGTTCACATCTCCACAGCAGCAGGTTCCTCAGTCGTTCCAGTCCCCGAGCTTCACGCCTATTCACACGGGGTTTACACCTTCAGACCAGCCTCGCCCTCATCTCCTGACAGGCACACCTATTGGTGATTTCAGTGCTACTTACAGTGAGTTGACTGGTCAGCCGACACCCTCGCACACTACTACATTTCACACTTCTTCAGGGTTGTCAGCTTCAGAGGCAGCTATTCCTCCAGTGACAGGGACCGGGACTACAGAGACTATCCCTTCTTCAGTTGCCTCGACAAATCCCCCTGCTATTGGCTCACTACAGGCTCAGGTCACTCAGACGGATCCTCTTGTTGCTACCACGTCAGTACCTGTTCCTGCTCAGACCCAGACCGCTTCACAGCTACGTGCTTCTTCAGAGGGTCAGCCAGATAGCTCAGACTCCGAGGGTGATACGCTACACTTCGTGTTTACTCCGCGCACCTCGGCACCCGACACGACTCTGTCTGTCCCCCCGTCAGATCCTTAGATTAGTTTTTTGGCGCTTGATGCCAAAGGGGGAGAGAGAGTAGTTTCAGGGGGAGTTTTGATAGAGGGTTTTTGTTCTTTGTGTGCTACATTCATGCATCATGTCTACTTTTTAGTAATTGCATTCGTGTGACATATCGTCGTGTGGTAAACTTTGAGTCTTAATGTGTTATCTAGTCACAGTGTCTTAATGTCACCGTTTTAGTTATAGCTCTAAGGTTGTGCTTCCGTGCCTTACTCCGATTTCTTATGAGCTATATCTTTATGTGTACTAACGCTTTTTGTCTTATCTTATGAAGTACACTCTCTTGGCTTGGGGCACATAAGCAATTCCTAACCCTTTGTGCTTATTGCTTTTTGCTTATGTGAACCAAGCATGCTCGAAAACCTCACTCTAATCTTTTATATCTTAGTGTTGTCATCAATCACCAAAAAGGGGGAGATTGAAAGCATCTAGGCCCCAAGGTTTGGTTTCGGCAATTGATGACAACGCTTTATTACCATGACTAACGTGTGTTTTGCAGAAACTTTGGTAAGTTAGGTCATGGAGGTTATAACTGCTTTGGGCACCATGGTAATCATGTCCCTTGATGGAAATCGTTTCGGTTTTCAAAAGAGTGACGTCAAGATTAAGGACGGTTAGTTCCGGATGACGAGGTGTTGAGATTCATTCGAAATAGTCGTTAGGATCTTCGTTTTTCTCTTTTGGCCGTACTATAAAGGGGGGCATGAACGGGTAGCTTGACCTAGGCGAGTCCTATGTTTAGGTGTGGTGCACACTTGTTAAACTTGGCGCTAGGCAGCTCTAGAATAGCTCAAAGTTCAGTTGGAAGCAACTTGGTTCAAGTTGCGACGCGTTTCAGAAAGTTTCGGGCTGTTTTCCACTGACCGGACGCGGTCTTCGGCATGACCGGACGCATCCGGTCAGTACGTTACCGCGACTAGGGTTTGGCTCTGACGACCGGACGCGGTTCCTGTGCGGACCGGATGCGGTGGTCAGAGGCCGACACGTGTCACTTGAGGAAAACACCCGTCGGACGCGACCTGGGTGTGATCGGCGCGTCCGGTCACAGTCCAGTAAGGTCCAGAGACGACCGGACGCGTCCGGTCATCAACGATCGGACGCGGTCTCGCGTCCGGTGCGATCACAGTAAGCTCCTTGCACGATCGGACGCGTCCGGTCATCCTTGACCGGCGCGTCCGGTCACTCGTTTGAAAAATCGGGTTTTGACCGTTACGGGCGACCGGCGCGTCCGGTCAGCCCGTGTCAGAAAGTAACGGTTCGTTTTCTTTGAGGAGTGTATAAATACATCCCCTCCACCTCTTTTAGAGGTCTCTTGCTCATTTGAACATCTGAAAAAACCCTTTAGAGTGCAAGGGAGTGCAAGAGCACTAGTGAGGATAGAGATTTGAGAATCAAAGCTTGAGAGCTCCTCACTAGGGATTAGAGAGTAGCAAGTGTGCATCCACCTCCTCATTTGGGCTCGTAGTGGTCAAGTGAGAGTTCTAGCTTGTTACTCTTGGTGATCGCCATCACCTAGACGGCTTGGTGGTGATTGGGAGTTTGGTGATCATCCGGCGGAGCTTGTGGATGACCCAACTCATGTTGTGAGCGGTTTTGGGTGATTCACCGCGACGGAGTGTCGAAGAATCAACCCGTAGAGAGCACTTGATCCTTGCGCGGATCAAGGGGGAGCGACACCCTTGCGCGGGTGCTCCAACGAGGACTAGTGGGGAGTGGCGACTCTCCGATACCTCGGAAAAACATCGCCGTGTTCCTTGCCCTTTTACATTCAAGCAATTACATTCTCGTACTTACATTCATTGCTTGTTTTTCATTCCTAGAATTGCCATGCTAGACTAGGATTGGAAACTAGGGTGCAAAACTTTTATCGGTAGACTCTCTAGGAACACAAGTAGGCACTAGGGGTGAATTCCGGCTTGTAGGATTTAATTCTTGCAATTAATTTTTAGAGAAGCCCAATTCACCCCCCCTCTTGGGCATCTTGATCCTTTCACCTAGGTAGATAAGGACAAGACTTATAGCTGTCATTCTCCCCCTAAGTCTTGTGTGGCGCCTTCTGAGGAATTTGAACCATCCTAATCCTGGCGCGAAGCTCCTAAAACTTGACCCGCCCAAGGGACTTGGTGAGAAAGTCAGCGAGCTGATCTTGGGTGTTGATATAGCGGGCCTTGATGCTCCCCTCATCCAAGCAGCTCCTGATAAAGTGGTACTTGATGCGGATATGCTTGCTGCGCTCATGAAAGATGGGGTTCTTCGCCAAGGCCAAGGCGGACTTGCTGTCCACCCTAAGCTCCACTACTTCTGCATCTCTGCCCAAGAGATCGCCCAGTAGCCGAGCCAACCAGAGAGCTTGAGTCAAAGCGGTTGTGGTAGCGGTGTACTCCGCCTCACAACTGGACAGAGCCACCACTTGCTGCTTGACCGACTACCAGCTGATTAGGCACTTGTCGAGGAAGAATAGCGTCCCGCTGGTGCTCTTGCTTGTGTTGATGTCGCCGGTGAGATCGCTGTCGCTGTACCCGATGAAGTGCTCCACACCGGGACACCTCGGGTAGTGCAAGCCGTAGTCAGTGGTGCCCTTGACGTAGCGGAGGATCCTCTTGACAGCCTGCTGATGCTCTGTCGTTGGTCGCTGCATGAACCGACTGACATAGCCAACAGCGAATGCCAGATCTGGCCACGTGTGGATGAGGTAGCGAATGTTGCCCACAATGCACCGGTATTGCGTGGCGTCGACCTCCTTGGCTGTGCTGTCACAGCTCAGCTTCAGCCTCTCCTCCATGGGAGTGTACGCTGGGTTGCAGCCGGTTGGCGTAGGCGGTTTGGCGAAGGGAGATGCCGGAGCTGTCTTGGTGGACCTCGATCCCCAGGTAGAAGGAGAGAAGGCCCAAGTCGCTCATCTAGAAGGTGGCCTTCATCTCCTCCTTGAACACCTCCACCTCGGCTTCCTTGGTGCCGGTGATCACCAAGTCATCGACATAGACGCCTACCAACAGGGCATTGCCATCCTTGCCCGTGAGGACTTTGCTCGAACCCCATTTGCTTGAGAGTGGAGTCCAGCTTGGTGTTCCAAGCTCATGGCGCCTGCCGCAAGCCGTAGGGAGCCTTGCGCCGGTGGAGAACCTTGTTCTCCTTGCCGGGGATGACAAATCCCAGCGACTGATGGACGTAGACCTCTTCCTTTAGGTCACCGTTGAGGAAGGTAGACTTGACATCCATGTGCACACGTCATCTCTCCTGTGCCGCCAGCGCAAGGAGGAGACGAATGGACTCCATCCGCGTGACGGGCACGAAGGCGTCATCGAAGTCGACTCCCTCCTGCTGGACGAACCCGCACGCCACCAGACGCGCCTTGTGCTTGATCACCGCCCCGGCCTCATCCTTCTTGAGCTTGTAGACCCACTTAAGGGTGATGGCGCGGTGGCCAGTAGGAAGATCCGCTAGCTCCCACATCCGGTTTCGCTCGACCACGTCCATCTCCTGCTGCATCGCAGCGCGCCATGCCGCATCTCCCTCCACCTCAGAGAAGGAGCGGGGCTCGCTGTCCTCATGCGCCAGGTGCAGCTCCACCTCGAAGTCGTGCAACGCCGGTCCAGGGATGGGCTAATCGCCGAAGATGTTGTCCAAGGTGCGGTAGCATAGAGGCTCGTCGTCGTGGTAGGCATCGACGCGATCCTCATCGTCGGATAGTAGAGTGGTGAACTCCACCGTGAGCTGCTCATCACGAACCAAGGCTACTGGTGCCGATCTAAGAAGTGTGGGCGCCAACACGGGAGAGTGAGGAGCTGGTGTAGGAGAGTGGGGTGCCGCCGGTGTAGGAGAGGGGGGTGTAGCTGGTGGTGGACTCGCTAGTGGTGTAGGCGGTGGAGGACTCGCTCGAGCTGATGGCGAGCCTAGTGCCGAGGTGGATGAGCTCGGTGAAGATGAGCTGCTAGCTCCCACGGCTCCCTCGAAGTGAACGTAGTCGACGACGAAGTCTCTGAGAGTCGAGGTCAAGCCGTCGTCCACCACCTTGTCCCAAGCCCAGCCTCGCCCTTCGTCGAACACGATGTCCTAGGAGTTGCGGATGCGGTGTGTCGCAGGGTCGAGGATGCAGTAGGCCTTGATGCCCTCCACGTAGCCGATGAAGACCCCCGGCGTGCTCCGATCATCGAGCTTGCCGACGTGGTTGAGCTCCTTGGCGAAGGCGAGACAGCCGAAGACGCGGAGATGGCTCACCACCAGCTTGCACCCGTGCCAGGCCTTGTACGGCGTCTTGCCGTCAAGGGCCTTGGTGGGCGAGCGGTTGAGGAGATGGACGGCAGTCATCACCGCCTCCCCCCAGTAGATTGCCAGAATCCCTCTCTGCTTGTGGAGGGCACGGGCGGTAGCCACCACCGTCTGGTTGCGGTGCTCAACGACGCCGTTCTGCTATGGAGTGTACATCGTGGAGAAGTGGCGCTGGATCCCCTCGTCGGTGCAGTACGCCGTGAACTCGCCGCCATTATCGGTGCGTAGCACCCAAAGCTTGCGGCCGCACTCCTTCTCTGCAGCAGCTTGATGGCGTCCGCAGCCGCCGCCTTGGTGTCGAGCAGGACTGCCCACATGTAGCAGGACACGTCATCAATGAGGAGCAGGAAGAAGCGCCGGCCTCTAGGTGTGGCCAGTGTCACGGGGCCACAGAGGTCGCCGTGCATATGCTCCAGCTTCTCCTTGGCGCGGAAGCTCGCCTGGCAGGGAAAGGGGAGCCGCCGCTGCTTGGTGAGGACGCAGCTGTCATAGAATTGCTCCACGTGCTCGACTCGCGGCATGCCCTGCACCATCTCCTTGTTGCCAAGCTGCTTCAAGGCCTCGAAGTTGAGGTGCCCAAAGCGCTCGTGCCACCGCCAGGCGTCGTCATCGCAGCGGGCTGCAAGGCACATGAGCTACGCTACCTGCACGTGGATGACGTAGAGGCGGTTGGCGCCTCTATTCACCTTGGCGAGAAGGCGACAATGGTGATCCCAGATACGTAGGACTCCGTGCTCGATCTCCATGTGTGAGCCCTTCTCATCCAGCTGTCCCAAGCTGATGATGGAGTTCCTCAGCGCGGGGATGTAGTAGACACTGGTGAGCAGCCGGTGCTCGTCAGTCTTGGCGGTGAAGACGACGAAGCCGACACCCTTGATCTCCATAGCGGAGGCGTCCCCGAACTTAACGGAGCCTCGAACGCCGGAGTCGAGCTTGGAGAAGAACCCCCGCCGCCCAGTCATGTGGTGGGTGGCGCCGGTGTCGAGGTACCACCCGTCGATCTTGTCGTCGCCAGACCCGTTGCTGAGGAAGACGTGGGCCCGCGGCTCATCGAGGTGGAGGAGCGCGGCGGTGGTCGGCGCAGGAGAGGACTGCGGCTCGATGCTCCCATGTATGAAGAATAGAGCCAGCTCATCACCCTTCTGCACTTGCGCGACGTGTGCCTGACCGCCGTGCTTCACCTGCCGGTAGTCTTTGCCCCAGTGGCTGGTCCTCCTGCAGTTGTTGCAGGTGTCATCGCGGGTAGCCTTGCGCTCGCCATCGGCGCCGCCAGGAGCACCACCATGCGCCTTGTCCCGCTTGCGTGGCCGACGCTTGCTGCTACTCGACAAACCCAAAGCCGAAGAGCCTGAGGCCTCCCTCTTCTTCCGCTCTCGCTGGTGGGCGAGCCACTGCTCCTTGGTGAAGAGAAGCTTGCCACCGATGGTGACTGGCTCTAAGGGAGGTAGCTGCTCGTGGTTGTCGATGGCCTTGAGGCGACCCGTCACCTCCTCGATCGCGATGGTGACCTATGAGTACTTCATGGGGACGACGTGGAGGAACTTCTCGATAGCTCTCTCCTCGTCGATGTCGTTGTCACCGTACCGCGCCAACTACTGCATCAGGGTGTTGAGGCAGAGAGCGAAGTCGTCGACGTCCTCACCCGGCTTGAAAGCCAGGTTCTCCCACTCCTAACACAGCTTCTGAAGCGTGGACTTGCGGGCGCGGTCGCTGCCGATGCGTGCCGCGGCGATGGCATCCCAGGCATCCTTGGCAGTCCGCTTGTTCGCGAGAGAGGAGTGCATCTCCGTCGGAACAGCAGCAAGAAGCGCCTCCAGCGCCTGCCGATCCTCGTCGAAGTCGGTGTCGCCGTACCGTACCGCGTCCCACATGCACCGCTGAAAGCTCTATGTTTGGTGTTGGTAATTAGTGACAATGCCTAAGTACTAATCCTATGCCTAAGTTGTATGTAGCATATGAGGATTAGTACATTCCAAGGTTGGTGGCAAGATGGACATGGTGATCATGATGGCCACACTTGGATTTGGACGCAACCCTACGTGATCAAGGCAAAGGTATATGCTTAAGGGTTGTGTTTTAGTAACCAAGACACCTAGTGGGCATGGTTACATTATAGGATAGATAGCCGTACTATAAAGAGGGGAATGACGCGGCTATTGAACTCCTAAGTGCCTCTAGGTGTGCATTTCTTAATCATATGCATTTGGATAGAACTAATAACGCCTCGAAAAATGATTGTGAAAATGCTAACACACTCGCACATGACGTGATCACTTGGTGGTGTTAGAACATTTGTGAAGGCGGTGGAGTTTGAACGGTAGAGAGGGTTTGGGGTCCTCTCTCCCTCCCGCCGAGCTTGCGAGGCGGGATTCAGGCGTTTTCGAGGAGTTGAAACGACTATTTTCCACTACGCCAGAAGTCGGAAATCAAACGGAAGCGAACGGAGGTCACAGTGGTGACCAGACGTGGTCTCTGTGTGACCGGACGCGTCCGGTCAGCGTTCAGCGTCTTCGCATGTTTCAGTTTGTTGATCGGACGCGGTGGCGCGTCTGGTCACAGTCGACCGGACGCGTCCGGTCGATCAGGGAGCTTACTGGACTCCAACCGGACGCTGGCACTGTGGCGTCCGGTCAGTTCTCCAGCGCGTCCGGTCGCTGTTTCGTTGTGCGCTGCTCAGGCTTGACCAATGCATCCGGTCCGTCATGGGACCAGCGCGTCCGGTCGAGCTTCACGCGTCCGGTCGTTGCGTGCAGCGCCTCCGGTCGGTGGTTTGTGAATGTAGCCGTTGTGCGATCGGCGCATCCGGTCAATTGGAACAGCGCGTCCGGTCAGCGCGACTGCAGCTGTTTCAAGTTCCTAACGACTATATTCGAAGGGGTACATCTATAAATACTCGTTGGCCGGCTCAAAGCTATCTCTCTTGCACTCTTTGACATACTTGTGAGCACTTTGAGCTAAGCAACTCCCCTCCCACTCATCTCTCTTGCTTCTTTGCATATTCGAAGTGAGATTGAGTGATCCAAGTGCATTTGCATTGTGAGATTGCATCTAGTTGGCACTTGGTGGTTGATTTGCTACGGGATTCTTGTTTCTCTTGGTGGTTGCCGCCACCTAGACGGCTTGGAGCAGCTTGGAGGCGTTGGCAAGAGTTGGTGATTGTTCTTGGCCACCTCCGATGATTGTGAGGAGTTTGTGCCTACCTCGGCGAAGCGCCAAAGGCAAAGTTAGTAAATTTCTCGTGTCATTGCAACCTTTTGCCATTTGGTAGGTTCTTGTGGCACCTTTTGAGAGGCTCGGTGTGAGACCGATTAGCCACCGAACCACGTGGTGAAGAGGGACACAACGGGGACTAGCGTGCTGGCAAGCACGTGAACCTCGGGATAAATCTTCGTGTCATCACTTTCATATTGTGATTGATTAATCCCGGTGTTCGGTTGTCTTGGTATTCATTGTTGATCATATTGGTTGCCTCAATACTTCGCCCCTCGGTGAAACTCTCCTAACTCAACTCCGCATTACTTTCTTAGTTATCTTTGCTAGCTAGTTAGCTTTGCTAGAGTAGCTCTTTAGTGTAGCTTGCTAGTTGTAGTTGTAGTTACCTTCTCGGTTTGACTTGTGCGGTTGAGTGCCAATATACTAGAATTGTGAATTGGATAGGTGGCTTGCAAACACCCCGTAGGCTAAGCAAAACTCGCATCTCGCTATTTGTTGTATTGATAAACTTGTTTAGTTTGTCTTTGTAGAAAATTTTAAAAGGCTATTCACCCCCCCTCTAGCCATCAAGACCTTTCAAGTGGTATCAGAGCCGTGGTCACCGTTTGCAAGGCTTAACAACCTCGGTGTAAGATGGCTCAAGTTATGTTCAATCATGTTATTGGCAAGCCTCCATTCTTTGATGGCGTCTCTTCCTTTGATCATTAGAATAGGAAGATGAAGCAATATCTAGGCAATATACATGAGAAGGTTTGGGATGTGACCAAAGAAGGATACATCATTCTTGATGAAGAAAATCTCACTCCAAATGACCGCATCAACAAACAATGCAACACGGCGGCACTTGACACAATCTACCGTGCCATTTATGACAAAATATTTGAGCAAATCAAAGATCTTGAAAAGGCAAATGAGCTTTGGATAAGGCTTGAAGAAACATATGAAGGCACTTCAACGGTAAAAAGTGCCAAGCTATATATGCTTAAGGACAAGTTCTCCACTTTCAAGATGAAGGATGATGAATCCATCCCGGAGATGTTCTATAGGCTCCAAGTCATTGTCAATGATCTCAAGGGGCTTGGAGAGAAGGTTGAGGATAAGGACTTCTCACATAAGTTCTTGATGTGCTTGCCCAAGAAGTTTGCCACCTTGAGAAGAATGATCTTTAGAGAGGGATTGGACAAGGTCAAACCAACCGATGTGCTTGGAGATATAATGACCGATGCCCAATACAATGATGATGAAGATGAGGTAGAAGAGAAGAAGGAGACCAAGGTCAAGCAAGAGAATCCCATTGCATTCAAGGCTTCATCTTCTAAGGGAAAGAGAAAGGTGGAGAGCGATGATGATGATCCATTCGATGATGAGACCATGGCCCTCCTAGTACACAAGATGGGGAGGTTCATGAAGAAGAAAGGATATGGTGCAAGAAAGAGAAGGGACTTCATGAAGGCAAAGGAGGTGCTTTGCTACAATTGCAATAGCCCCGATCATGTAGTGGCAAAGTGCCCCTATGAAGACAAAAGATATCATGATGGGGAGTTGAAGTTGAAGAAGAACAAGAAGGACAAGAAGGAGAAGAAAGAGACGAAGAGCTTCACTATCAACAAGAAGAAGAAGAGTGGTGGTTATGTGGTCACTTGGGATAGTGACAACTCTGATAGTAATGATGATGAAAGCTCTAGTGATGATGAGAGGGCTACTCGGCGAGCCATTGCAAGCATCGCCCTCTCCAGCAAGTCATCCATCTTTGACACTACATCGACATGCCTTATGGCCAAGCCTACCAAGGTAAAATATGATGATAATGATGATGATTCTTGTGCTAGTGATGATTGTAGGAGTGATGATGAGGAGGATGAGGACTACTCCAAGGATGATCTATTGGGCATAATAGATCAAATGAGCAAAGGCTACAAGAGGACCACCAAGAAATACAAAATCTTGGAACAAGAGCTCATTGCAAAAAGCAATGAAAATGATGCCTTGATGGAGGAGCCTGTTGCTCTCAAAAAGAGTAAGGAGTGCAAAGGAATTGAACAAGAGCTCAAAGCTCTTAGGAAATCCTTTGATGAGCTAGAGACCTCTCGTGAGTGTCAAAAGGAAGACCACGAAGATCTTGAAATTGCTCACACTAGGCTTAAGGAAGCCCACTCCACTCTACTTGAGCTCATCAAGGAAAAGGACCTCAAGTTGGAGAAATTGATGAAGGAAGCTAAGGTGGAGCAAGTGATTGTCACTTGTGATATTGGACTAACATGTGATATTATTGATGATTCTTTATTTGTTGGTCCTACTAATGCTTCATGTAGCTCATCATCATCCACCACAACCAACTCTATCTCTACTACTAGTGATTCATCACTTGCGGTTGAGAATGAGACTCTCAAGAGAGAGGTGGATGATCTCACCCGCGCATTAGGCAATGCCTATGGTGGGGATGCCTGCTTGCTAAAATGCTTGGGTAGCCAAAGGTTCTCTCTTAACAAAGAGGGTTTGGGCTATACTCCCAAGAAGGGCAAGGTGGCCTTTGCTACTCCAAAGTCTCGCTTTGTGAAGAGCAATGGTCGTTATTGCAATAGATGCAAGCAAGTTGGGCATCTAGAGATTAATTGTAATAAAATAAACAAGAACAACAACAAGTTTCATGCTAAAATGAATTACATTCCTTTTGATTCTTGTTATGTGCTTACCAAGGGTGAGAAAGGTGTGCATGCTAGGTTTGTTGGTACACCAATTGTGGGTCCAAAGAAGAAGGCCATTTGGGTACCAAAGAGCTTAGTTACTAACCTCCAAGGACCCAAACAAGTATGGGTACCTAAGAAATATTAATTTATTTTGTAGGTAAATTACAAGGCCGGAGGAAGGCATTGAGTGCTTGATAGTGGGTGCTCTCAACATATGACCGGTGATTCAAGAATGTTCAACTCTCTCAAATCAAATGATAGTGGCATTGATAGTATCACATTTGAGCAAGGGTGATGTGAAGGCTCTTGGAAGGATTGCAATCTCAAATGATCATAGCATTTCCAATGTGCTCCTAGTTGAAAAGTTGAACTTCAATCTTCTCTCGGTTGCTCAATTGTGTGATCTAGGTTTCAAGTGCATATTTGGTGTTGATGATGTGGAGATAGTTAGTGTTGATGGCTCCAATTTGATCTTCAAGGGTTTTAGATATGAGAATCTATACTTGGTTGATTTCGATGCTAGTGACACTCAACTTTCAACATGCTTGCTCACCAAATCAAGTATGGGTTGGTTATGGCATAGAAGACTTGGTCATGTTGGCATGAAGCAATTGAACAAGTTAGTGAAGCATGACTTAGTTAGAGGCTTGAAGGATGTCACATTTGAGAAAGATAAGCTATGTAGTGCATGTCAAGCCGGAAAGCAAGTAGGCAACACTCATCCATTGAAGAGCATTATGAGTACTTCCAAAGCATTTGAGTTGTTGCACATGGATCTATTTAGGCCAACTACATACACAAGCATTGGTGGCAACAAGTATGGATTTGTGATTGTGGATGATTTCACTAGATATACATGGGTATTCTTTCTTGTGGACAAGAGTGATGTATTTGACATATTCAAGAAGTTCATCAAGAGAGTGCAAAATGAGTTTGAGACCACAATCAAGAAAGTGAGAAGTGACAATGGAAGTGAGTTTAGAAACACAAGAGTTGATGAGCTATGTGAGGAGCTTGAAATCAAGCATCAATTTTCGACCAAGTATACACCTCAATCAAATGGCCTAGTTGAGAGGAAGAATAGAACCTTAATTGATATGGCAAGATCAATGTTGAATGAGTATAATGTGAGTTATTCTTTTTGGGCCGAAGCAATCAACACGGCTTGCTTCTATAGCAACCGCCTCTATTGCCACAAGTTCCTAGAGAAGACACCATATGAGATCTTAAATAGAAGAAAGCCCAATATTGCATACTTTCAGGTATTTGGTTGCAAATGCTACATCTTGAAGAAGGACACTAGGTTGAGCAAGTTTGAGAAGAAATGTGATGAAGGATTCTTACTTGGTTACTCCACTACTAGCAAAGCTTATAGAGTTTGGAATTTGGCTAGTGGTTTACTTGAGGAAGTTCATGATGTTGAGTTTGATGAAACAAATGGCTCTTAAGATGAGGAAAATAACTTGGATGATGTGAGAGGAACTCAATTGACCAATGCTATGAAAGAAATGGATATTGGTGATATTAGGCCGAAGCAAGTGATTGATGTGGATGACAACAAAGATCAAGTGCTCCAAAGTCCAATTACACAAGCTAGTGGGTCTCTAATGCAAAATCAAGCTAGTACATCATCTCAAGTGCAACAAGATCAACAAGTGGCTAGTTCATCATCTCCAACTCATGATCAACATCAACATCCAAGCAATCAAGTCCAAGTGCTTCAACCAACTAACATTGCAAGGGACCATCCATTGGATTCCATCATTGGTGACATACAAAGGGGAGTTCAAACTAGATCAAGATTAGCATCATTTTGTGCTCATTCTTCTTTTGTGTCAATGGAAGAACCCAAGGACATTGATAAAGCATTGAGAGATCCGGATTGGGTAAATGCAATGCATGAAGAGCTCAACAACTTCAAGAGAAATGAAGTATGGGAACTAGTTGAGAGGCCTAAGGATCACAATGTCATTGGAATAAGATGGGTCTTTCGCAATAAGCAAGATCAAGATGGGATAGTAGTAAGGAACAAAGCAAGACTAGTGGCTCAAGGTTACACACAAATAGAGGGTCTTGACTTTGGTGAAACTTATGCCCCGGTTGCAAGATTGGAAGCAATTAGGATCTTACTTGCCTATACTTGTGCTCACAATATCAAGCTATATCAAATGGATGTAAAGAGTGCTTTTCTCAATGGGTACATTCAAGAGGAGGTGTATGTGGAGCAACCTCCCGGTTTTGAAGATGACAAGAAACCCAACCATGTATACAAGTTAAGGAAAGCTTTGTATGGATTGAAGCAAGCACCAAGAGCATGGTATGAAAGATTGAGGGACTTTTTGCTATCCAAAGGATTTGTCATGGGCAAAGTGGATACTACTCTATTCACCAAGAAGATTGGGAAAGACTTGTTTGTATTGCAAATATATGTTGATGATATCATATTCGGTTCAACCAATCAAGAGTATTGTGATGAGTTTGGGAAAATGATGGCAAAGGAATTTGAAATGTCAATGATTGGTGAACTTAGTTTCTTTCTTGGACTTCAAATCAAACAAATGAAGGAAGGAACATTTGTGAGCCAAACCAAATACATAAAGGATATGCTAAAGAAGTTTGGTATGGAAGATGCAAAAGGAATCACTACTCCAATGAGCACTAATGGAAGCTTGGATAGTGACAAGAGTGGCAACATGGTGGATCAAAAGCTATATAGATCAATGATTGGTAGCCTACTCTATGTGACGGCGTCAAGGCCCGATGTAATGTTTAGTGTATGCATGTGTGCAAGATTTCAAGCCTCACCAAGAGAAAGTCATTTGAAGGCAACAAAGAGAATATTGAGATATTTGAAGCATACACAAGATGTTGGATTGTGGTATCCCAAAGGTGCAAGCTTTGAGCTAGTAGGATATTCGGATTCCGACTATGCCGGTGACAAAGTTGAAAGAAAGAGCACCTCCAGTACTTGTCAACTATTGGGAAGGTCACTTGTCTCATGGTCATCCAAGAAGCAAAATAATATTGCACTATCTACCGCCGAAGCCGAATACATCACCACGGGTAGTTGTTGTGCATAAATCTTGTGGATGAAGGCAACATTGAAGGATTTTGGAATCAATTTCAAGAATGTGCCATTGCTATGTGACAATAAAAGTACCGTGAAGCTAACCAACAATCCGGTTCAACATCAAATAACAAAGCATATTGATGTTCGTCATCATTTTATTAGAGATCATCAACAAAAGGGTGACATTGCTATTGAGAGTGTGGGCACCGAAGATCAACTAGCCGATCTATTCACCAAGCCACTTGATGAGAAGAGATTTCACAAGCTAAAGAATGAGTTGAACATACTTGACTTCTCCAACATGAGTTGATGCACCCCAATGTTATGACATGCCTCTCCTTCGAGCCCCAAGGTACAATTGGTTGACATGTCATACATTCTATGCTAAGGACTTGTTTAGTGCATCTAGTCATAATTTACATGTTCTAGGCTCATTCATGAAAATCAAATGACTTTGAAGTTTATATGGTGCCACTATTGTTTCCATAACTTGTATGATCTAGTGGTAGCATATAACTTGTTTAAGTAGCTTGTGATCCTAAGTGTTTAATCTAGATCACTTGTCTAAATATTTGCTTCAACATGGTGCATGATAATCCTTCTAGTGAGGTGTGAAGAAGCTTGCCCTTGGATCAAACCGAAGCATTTTATTTGTGCAAGCAATCTAGGTTGAATCACAAACTTGATCCTCACCCCATAATTCAACATGATAATCTATCTAAAATTGGTCCCTTGTGGTCATTGGTGCCAAAGGGGGAGAAAATGTTGTTCACAAAGATAGATTCTAAAGGGGGAGAAAACCTAAAGGGGAGAATTGATAAAAGAAGGGGATCAACTAAAATTTTGAGCACACAAGTAGGGGGAGCAAGCTCTTAAACATGAATGTTGCATTTCCATGTGCACTTCATATGTATGATGCATAGTTATGCATTTCTTTTTCTCCGATACTTTACTTGTGTGGTGACTTGCTAGTATAATTTGAATGGTATATTGAAGTACTAGCATGAATAGGAAGTAGTTAGATTTTTCTTACTTCATGTTTTTCAAAGTGGTACTAGAGCCTTGCTTATAATGTTGATCTCACGAGGTTTCTAGTTATGTTTATGCTTTTCCAAGTGGTATCTAACTACACAAGGTGCTAAGATGGTGTTTATCGCTACTCTGATGGTATCACGCTTCAAAGGTCTATAATCTAAAACACTTAGCACCTATTGAAAGTCAATGCTCCTATATTTTCCTATCTAAGCATGTATGCTTCCTAAATCCAAACATATAGCATACATGTAGGGGGAGCCATTGCTATCAATTTGAATTCATGATCACATGTCCATACTTCTTACACATGGTAATATACTTGGACAATGTGACATGGGTTCAATCAAAATTTTATCATAATATCTTTGTGAAAGGGTTGTCACCAATTACCAACAAGGGGGAGATTGAAAGCTCTATGTTTGGTGTTGGTAATTAGTGACAATGCCTAAGTACTAATCCTATGCCTAAGTTGTATGTAGCATATGAGGATTAGTACATTCCAAGGTTGGTGGCAAGATGGACATGGTGATCATGATGGCCACACTTGGATTTGGACGCAACCCTACATGATCAAGGCAAAGGTATATGCTTAAGGGTTGTGTTTTAGTAACCAAGACACCTAGTGGGTGTGGTTACATTATAGGATAGATAGCTGTACTATAAAGAGGGGAATGACGCGGCTATTGAACTCCTAAGTGCCTCTAGGTGTGCATTTCTTAATCATATGCATTTGGATAGAACTAATAACGCCTCGAAAAATGATTGTGAAAATGCTAACACACTCGCACATGACGTGATCACTTGGTGGTGTTAGAACATTTGCGAAGGCGGTGGAGTTTGAATGGTAGAGAGGGTTTGGTGGTGTTAGAACATTCAAGCGTTTTCGAGGAGTTGAAACGACTATTTTCCACTACGCCGGAAGTCGGAAATCAAACGGAAGCGAATGGAGGTCACAGTGGTGACCGGACGCGGTCTCTATGTGACCGGACGCGTCCGGTCAGCGTTCAGCGTCTTCGCGTGTTTCGGTTTGTTGAACGGACGTGGTGGCGCGTCCGGTCACAGTCGACCGGACGCGTCCGGTCGATCAGGGAGCTTACTGGACTCCAACCGAACGCTGGCACTGTGACGTCCGGTCAGTTCTCCAGCGTGTCCGGTCACTGTTTCGTTGTGCGCTGCTCAGGCTTGACCAGCACGTCCGGTCCATCACGGGACCAGCGCGTCCGGTCGTTGCGTGCAGCGCGTCCAGTCGGTGGTTCGCGAATGTAGCCGTTGTGCGATCGGCGCGTCTGGTCAATTGGACCAGCGCGTCCGGTCAGCGCGACTGCAGCTATTTTAAGTTCCTAATGGCTATATTCGAAGGGGTACGTCTATAAAACTCGTTGGCCGGCTCAAAGTTATCTCTCTTGCACTCTTTGACATACTTGTGAGCACTTTGAGCTAAGCTACTCCCTTCCCACTCATCTCTCTTGCTTCTTTGCATATTCGAAGTGAGATTGAGTGATCCAAGTGCATTTGCATTGTGAGATTGCATCTAGTTGGCACTTGATGGTTGATTTGCTGTGGGATTCTTGTTTCTCTTGGTGGTTGCCACCACCTAGACGGCTTGGAGCAGCTTGGAGGCGTTGGCAAGAGTTGGTGATTGTTCTTGGCCACCTCCGGTGATTGTGAGGGGTTTGTGCCTACCTCGGCGAAGCGCCAAAGGCAAAGTTAGTAAATTGGTCGTGTCATTGCAACCTTTTGCCATTTGGTAGGTTCTTGTGGCGCCTTTTGAGAGGCTCGGTGTGAGACCGATTAGCCACCGAACCACGTGGTGAAGAGGGACACAACGGGGACTAGCGTGCCGGCAAGCACGTGAACCTCGGGATAAATCTTCGTGTCATCACTTTCATATTGTGATTGATTGATCCCGGTGTTCGGTTGTCTTGGTATTCATTGTTGATCATATTGGTTGCCTCAATACTTCGCCCCTCGGTGAAACTCTCCTAACTCAACTCCGCATTACTTTCTTAGTTATCTTTGCTAGCTAGTTAGCTTTGCTAGAGTAGCTCTTTAGTGTAGTTTGCTAGTTGTAGTTGTAGTTACCTTCTCGGTTTGACTTGTGCGGTTGAGTGCCAATATACTAGAATTGTGAATTGGATATGTGGCTTGTAAACACCCCGTAGGCTAAGCAAAACTCGCATCTCGCTATTTGTTGTATTGATAAACTTGTTTAGCTTGTCTTTGTAGAAAATTTTAAAAGGCTATTCACCCCCTCTAGCCATCAAGACCTTTCAACCGCGCCTACATCTTCACCTTCATCACCATAGACCACTCGGCGTAGTTGGTCTTGGTGAGCATAGGCCATCCGCCACCGGCGTCCTTGACGACGGTCTGCATGATGGGAGGGGAGCCGGGCCGGCCACGGCAACCACGGCGCCGGTCTGGGGATGGGCAGGCACGCCGCCTGTGAGGGCTCCGCACGCCAGTGTACCGTCCGCCTAGGTCCCGCGCCTCGCGCCGCTCCTCCTACTCCAGCCAGGCGTTGGCGTCGCGTGCCGCCCGCTCATCCCAGTTGAAGTCATGGCGTCGTCCGTCGAAGCGGCCCACGTCGCGTTCGCCTCGGTCGTCAAAGCCGTCAAGGTTCCTTGCGCCCCGCATGCCCGCGTCCGCGTCGCGGTCGCCAGCCTCGGGTCCACCGCGTCCACCGAAGCCGCGCAGGTCCCGTGCGTCCCGCGCCACCGCGTCCGTGTCCAGGTCGCGGTCGTACGCGCGGTTGTCGAAGCCGCGCGAGTCCCGTCCGAGGTCGCGGTCGTAGTCCTCGTGCCTGTTGCGTCCGCGTCCACCCCGTTCGCCCAGGCCGCCCACGTCGGGCCGGGCCCGCTCGGTGTCCGCTCCGCCTCTAGCGCGGCCCGCGCCGGCGTCTGCGTCGCGCTGCTCGTGGATGAGACCGCCTGCTGCTCCAGCGCGCAGGGCAGCTGCCTCCGCTGCCGCCACTTGAGCCGCAGCAGCCGCGACCGCGGCCTCCTCGGCAGCCCGCGCTGCTGCCAGCTCGACGGCAGCCAGCCGCTGTGCCCGAGCAGCCGTGGTATGGAATCATAAGCACAATGTGAATTGTGCCATCACACGCGTATATTTCTCTAGAGACGATGAAAGCACTACAGAAATCATTCGTTCTAGCCAAAAGTTGACTTGTATGTCTCTGACAATTTCTTGAACTATGCATGGTTGAACAAATTGCAGTAACTGCTGCAGAATCAAGCTATGGTTACTTTCTTCACTCATTTAAATTCTGTAATTTTCTTTGCTTGAAATGATGCACAGTAGGATTGGATATGATATGCCTAGAGGTAAATTAACTATCTTGTTGCAGGAGCCACAATGGCCCTTGTGAAGTTGAGGAGTCAAGTACTAAGGAAACAACAAAAAGAATCAAAGGATTCTGGAGCAATGGAGATTGCTCTACAGAGCACTAGCTTTTTCTCCCTCCTTGCTTTCTTTCTTTTCCAGGTGAGTACTATCAAGGCCGGTATAATGGATACGAATCTCTCTATCCAAATATTCAATCTTGCATGCTTGTGCTGGTTGTTTGCGTCATGTATAAAAAATATTGGAAAAGAAATTAGAGAAAATATCAGATAATATCTGACTTTCTTCAGATGCCCCTGCAGCATCATACAGGTAGATAGCAACTGTGCCACAACATCTTTTGCTGTAGCCTTGCTAGCTTTAGCTCACTGATCGAAGAGTTTTGTTGGGAAGGATGAACCCACCAAGGATATGTAAAGAAAACATTATTGCAGCGTCGGATCGTGGCATCGCAACGCCTCATATCTGATAAGGTCAGGCTGGTTTACAAAGCAGCGGCAGCTCAATCTGCTGAGAAAAGCCGCGTGCAAGCAAGTTGCACGGTTGATATATTCCGTGCCACAGATAAGGCTGGTCAGTTAAGCGATGAGTCCTGCCTGACTGGCTGTTTCAATTCGGATGCTATTCTGAAAGTTGCAGCTGCTGAGGGGATTGATCCCTGGTTCCTTCGAAACCAGCTCAATCGATCAGCCGGTCGGAATTGGTTCCATGCGTCGTATGACGAAGAGCAATGGCCCGTACCATACTAGTATTCCCAGTCACTGCTGTTGTTGGCAACATTCTTGTATCTGTATGACATACACACGTATTTTCCATGCACTGTGGCCTGTGGCAGTTGGAAAATCAGGGGCTTCACCACAACAATTTGCTGTACATTCAGAAAATTGTGGACTATGCAAGTTTGTGCGTCCATATATTGTATACACACAACTCATCCTGAAGATCAGTTTGTGTTTGTGTCTGAATTTAGCTGTGATAGATGACAGGCAAAAAGGAAAAAAAAATGTAAGCCCCAAAGGGGGGGACTCTCACAACTAACTCAGTTCGATACTCTTGTAGAGTTCTTATGCATGCCCATGTCCTAGTTGTCGATTGTTTAGTGTGCGATGATAACACCATGGTTTTCATCGCTGGATCATCTGCCAACCGGGCTGCTGGTTTTTCGTGCCACTGCGCCCTACCGGCTTTTGAACCAGTGGTGAAACATTATCACTGGTGGTGGCGGTTTTAGTTAAATCGGTGGTACGGTGAAAACCGTGCTGCAAAAATGAAATCTGTAGTAGTGTGAGCCGCTTGCTTGCTAGCTCCACTTACGTAACCAAAGAGATGTAAAAATAGAACAATTCTGCCTTGTAGTTTTCCGGTGAAATTGATTTGCTGCTAACTTACAGAATAATATCAGTACAATACTGCAGATTTTGAGATTCCAGTTAAGTTCAAATCCCATCAGATTTGGCATCTGCGCACACAGTCACGTCCGGTACATTATCCCTTGCCGCTATGGATTCCAGCCATCACAATCCAACCTGTACTGCAGCTATACGTCTCTAATACTCTTCAATTCACATGTCATTTGTCAAATGTGATGATATCTGAGGTATCAAAAACCTAGGAGATCAAATCCCCACAGTAACACTTCAGGAAAATCCAAGAAGTAACCAGCCAGTTATGTTACTGAAAGTTAATTATTTAGTCAGGTTATCGGAGAAACATGATGATGTGTGAAGAATATAGTGATCAGACTAGAGAAAACGTCGAAATCTTAACCACAAATGATCCATAGCAGAGAAAATCTCCCTTGACTTTCATGAGAGAAGACAAAAAATGCGAGTCCCCACTACTCTTTGATTCTACTTGCACTAGAGGTTTAAAACCTAGATATTTAAACATTACAGCATTCGTATGTAGTTTGAGCTGGTCAATGACAGAACATAGTGGGCGGTGCTATTAGAGGTGACAATAAACAGATTATCGGACCATTCTTTATTCTGATTTATCGTCTGAGATCAATAATCGATAAATTCGATATATCCGACCAACACATGTGATTTGCAGTAACCACAAGTGGCCTCACCCCGGCTTCTCAGCAATAACCAAACCAGTATATATGGCACGACCAAATCAATCAATAGATTCTTTTATCACACGTTCTTTTTTATTTTTTTGTTCAAATAGAAATTTTTAGTAGATAATCGGTGGATTGATTCTTGTATGATCACTTTTTATTGCAAAATCATGGAATACACAGACTAATGCCCTAGCTCTATCTATCTATGAAGAATCTTGGTTTCAATCTATTCCATACCTAGAACTATCTGGCTAGGCACATCTGGAGTTGACAGTGAATTGATATATTCATGTTCCTTTATCCTAATTGGGTCCTCTATTAGATTAAATTTCACCCATATAGTTATTTCAAGCTAACAACTGAAAGAAGAGCGCAAATAGGGCTTCTACTAGCTAGTTTTCTTTTGTTATGTATGTAGCGGTTTCTGCTAGTGTCATGTCATTCCATAGTTGGAATGAAGATCAATAGTTCTAACTTCTAAGAGTAATCATATGTGCTTTAGTTATCAGGTCACGGTGTACTTTTAAAATGCGCCATTAATAGGATTGTATTTCGTTTTGTTAATAATGGAAATATCAGAGACTTCATGCATGCATCGTGCTTTCTTCTTTGAACAATATATCAACACATTATCATGGTCACTGATATGCATGATCTATTGACGCTACCCCTCTTTCTGCCTTTGCTCCCACAACTGAGAAGAAGGGAGAGGCAATAGAGGTGTTGAAGTTGATCTACCTATACCAAAACACATTATAGGGTTGGGTGTTTGGTTTGAGGAATGAGTTAGTCCATTATCTATTTGCTCCTGACTTTTTTGTTTGGTTTGTGGAACGAAATGAGTTAACTCATCATCACATCATTCCTCACCAGCTAATAATTAGTACTGCTATAAGAAATGATGTCATCCCTCAAATTTGAGGAATGGACTGCGTATGAGACACCACCCTCATCTAGGATGCAGTGATTCCTCAAAACCAAACACCTACCATATAGAGAGAGACTTTTTGGATCCAAATAAAACTCTACCAATAGAAACGGTGCATTGCATTGATCTTATTTTAATAATATACTACATACATCGTTAAAAGTCAAAGATGTGCCACGCCTGTATGATATGGTCCTAGCTCTACTAGCTGGCTGGTAGATATTACACACTGTTATCTCTCCAGCTTATAGATTCCTTGGAACATTTTTTTTTCAGAAACTCCCTGAGAGATCATCAGCTCATCACACTAAACCGACCAGACGATGGTACAAGCCTTGCATTGCTCGAAAAAGTACATGAATTCCGTGCTATAGGTATATAGACCCGAACCTGTTATGGGAAACCTAGCAGCCTGCAAACTCTATAAAAAGGCAGCCACCCCTGTGCTCCCAAACCATCAGTAGTCGTCCATACTCACTACAACTCATCAATCGATCTCCACATCCATCATCCACAGCTAGCAGCAGCTTGTTGGTACAAACACACACACACACACACACACACACACACACAGAGAGAGAGAGAGAGAGAGAGAGAGAGAGAGAGAGAGACGTCAAGAGATCGAGAGGCACAGAGAGTGAGTTTGCTTGCATTGGATAGCTAGATAGTCAAAAACCAAGGCAAAACCAAAGCAAGGAGAGATTAGTAATGGACCGCGTGATGAAGATCGCCTCGGAGCGCGCGGTGGTGGTGTTCACGCTGAGCAGCTGCTGCATGTGCCACACGGTGACGCGGCTGATGGCGGACCTGGGCGTGAACGCGCTGGTGCACGAGCTGGACAGCGACCCCAGGGGCAAGGACATGGAGCGCGCCCTGCACAAGATGCTCGGCGGCAGGGGCCCCGCCGTCCCCGCCGTCTTCATCGGCGGCAAGCTCGTCGGCGGCACCAACAGGGTCATGTCGCTCCACCTCGCCTGCGAGCTCGTGCCCATGCTCAAGAGCGCCGGCGCGCTCTGGTTGTAGACACCTGCTGTCTGCATGCTGATGCAGGCAGCAGCCTGCTGCATGCATGGCTAACTCCTGCATGCGCGCGCGGGAATAATGAATAAAGAGACTAAGGTTAGTAGTGTGTGTGTACGTGTCAAGGTCAGGTTTTTTCCCGTCCTGTTCTTCTGAGTTCTGACAGGAATAACAAAGGCAAAGGGGCTTGCTAGCTTCATGCATGCCTTGTATAGGAGCTAGTGAGCGGGAGAGATGGCGGCCAAGCTATGTTATTACTTCTTTCTTCTTTCTTCTTTTTTGATGTTTCTGTCCTAATAACTTTGCAATGGCGGTGCGTGCGTGTACTGATCCATATGCATCGCCCTTTTTCCACGGGCTTATGAATATCAATATATATGTATATCAGAGTTTAAAAGTAACCAGTATGTTCGATGACATGTGTTATGAATGTAAGTAGCAAAATGGCTGTTTACAGTTCCATCACATTCATTATGTATGCATGGTGATGCATCTTTGTTACCTAACTTCGTTTTTACTTAAGTTTTTAATATAAAAAACATGTTTTTGCTCATCCAAATATAGACGAATACTTATTTGTGTCTCTGTCTTGCATTTTTCGTTGTCCGTCCAATAAACTTAGTACAGTATTTCTTCCGTCTCAGAAAACTTGATGTATTAGCTAGGGTTCAAAATTTGTCCAAAAAACTTATTTTTAAGTTCTTGGAACTAGGCTGGAACCATATCAGCTTGAGATTACGATTTGTATGCCTCCATGTATTCTTTTTAATTAGTAGCTTATATTTCTTAATTAGTATAGATCACCTTCAATAAAACTGAACACTACTTCTGTCCTAAAAATCCTAAAACATCAATTTTTTTTGGGTCCCTCTATATCAACGAAACAACAAAAATTTGTGGATTCCTCCTTTAGTTTTTTGACGACATGTACATTACTCAACATTACTATAGCAGGCTCTTCACTGCCTCTAGAGACCTCATCGCCACTAATTTTGCCTCTTGTTGGCGAAAGTTAGCAATGAAAATCCATTAAAAAGTTTTTAAAAATACCTTGATCTCCAGGGACATCCATCGTCCACGCCCGTCACATGTATGCTTGCACCTGCATTGCTGGCTCGTGCCACCATAGTCGGATCCCAGAGGGTCAGGGGCTGCTGCCCACGCCCATTGCCAACACCCAACACCGTGCGTGCCCTATTGCCAGCACCCACCACCATTTGGTTTTAACTTTACCTTTTTCCATGAGGAAAATATCGTCCACAATGTGCCATCATGAGGCAAATGTGCAAAGAGCTTGATAGAGACTTGCAGCCGTTCCTCTTGTGATGGGCTTCCTCTTCACTTGAAGAATCATCCCATGTCTTGATGGTTGTAAGACCTTGCCTTCTTACTCTTCTTGCCTTCTTTATGTCCTTGGGCTTGGGCTTATTTGGACAATCCTCCACAAATTGCCTGATCTCACTGCAACAAAAATAACCCTTCTTTCTTTGTGTTCTTCTTTGGTCGGTGAAGATCATTGTCTTCAATTGTAGTTGGCACGCCTTTGGACCAGATCTTGCAAATCGTCTTCTTCACCCCGGCTATGATTTGCATGACTTCTTCATCATCAAAGGAAGTGGTGGAAGCTTCATCTTGATTATCATCATCATATTCTTCATTTCATCTTCACTTGAGCTTGTCTCAACTTGTTTGCCCTTCTTCTTCATCTTCTTGTGCTCATTACATGTGAGGGCAATGCTTTGCTTGCTTAATTAAGAGGCTTCTTGACCCATCTTACATGAAATTTCAAATGCCACAATCTTGCCAATGACAAGCGTGGGGGTCATTGTGCTAAGCCCTCCATGTTGTGGAGGATGGTGATGATGGAGGCATATTTGTCATGGGATAGTGCCAAGATGAACTTCCTCACCACATCTGTCTCACTCACCTTGGTCAAACCTATTGCATTGAGCTCACTCACGATTAGATTCAAACTTGAATACAAAAATCTTGACCAACAGGGGGAAGAAGTCCCCTAGTATAACTTGTGAGAATTTGATTCAAACTTGAATACAAAAATAAGGTGTACCAGGATTCGAACACGGATCGAGAAGGGGAGATCCCCATGCATAATGCTCTAAAACTAGTATAACTTGTGAGAATTTGATTCAAACTTGAATACATGTCTTTGATAATCATTAGGAAACATAAATAAAGAATAATAGGTTTGCTCATAGGAATTTTTTTGTTCATGAATGTTGCTAGACCTATTGTGAAGCTCTTGCAATTTTAGCAATACTTCATTATCTTTGGTTAGCATGAAATTCTGATTAAACACATCTCCATTAACTAACTCACAGAGACAATTTGTAGCAATCTAGCATGAGCATTGAGGTGGAAATCCTTTTCATCTCACTAGTGGGCATTATTGGGATTCTTTATGGGTTTCATCCCATCCCTAGTGACTTTCTAGATAGCTAGACCAACCATTTCTATGTAGCAAGCCATTCTAGCATGCCAATAGGAGAAGTTAGTGCCATCAATGTCTGAGGTCTACCAGTATCTATTCTTTCCACTCTAAAGAGTGTCTGGCTCAATGACAATGAAGCCAAGGTCCAAATTTGAGCTAAACGGATCTAATACAATAGAAGGGATTGTGACACCTAAGAAGGGGGTGGGGTGGGTTGAATTCAACAACTTAAAAACTAATGCTCTCTAAAACCTACTTATCAAAACCTATGCAAGATATCTATCTAAATGTGCACTATGGTTTTGCTGAGTGTTATTATCTCTAATGTGATAGATTTGTGCAACCAAGGTTCCAATCATGTTCAACTAACCTAGCAAGGTAGATTAGGAATGGTAAAGTAGACAACCAAGAAAAGAAAAAAATGTAGAAAGCATAAATGAGTTAGAGATATGCAAACTCGTAGGATGACGATTTATTCTAAGGCATCAAGAAGCCCTGGTCTTTTTTGGATCCCCTCGCAAGGATGCACACGCAAGGGCCAAGCTTCCGGTTGGGTAACTCTTTGGATAGCCCAGAGGATTTCCCCACGCCTAAGTGGGTCTCTGTTTGACCTCTCCCGGACCAGTTCCCGCCATCTCCACTATTGAGCTTCCTGTGTAATAACCGATGGCCTCATTCGTTCTGGTACACCAATGATGGCCACACCACAAACACAATTGGTGTGATCTTGCAAAATTGCAAGCCCCTTGGGTACAATAATGGTGTGCACAAGCACCGGGTAGCAAGAGGTATGCAAACCTAAGCCCTTCACGAAGCACTAACTCTCATCACCTAATCTTCCTTAAGCACTTTTGGTGGCTAGAAAACTAAGAGATGAGCCTCAAGTCACTAGCAACTTTCCTCAACTCCAACAACACATAAATGTCCAGCCTAGGGGCTATTTATAGCCTCCCTCAAAATATAGCCATTGGAGGGCCTTTGCTCTAGTGGTGTTTCTCTAGTGCTCCGTCAGAGTATTTTGGTGGCCCAAAAACCATCTACAAAGCCTCTAAACTGCACCATGTTTCTCAAGTTCCCATCACTAGAAGGTTTTGGTGGCCTTGAAAACCTTCTGCAGAGCCTCTAACTAGCTCCTTGTCTCTTTGGTGCCCTATCATCAGAAGGTTTCTGTGATGGTCCTTCCTCGGGGGGACGACTAAGGGCGAATTAGGGTAGGGGCGGCAGCGCTGCTCACACCGGCTGTAGAGGCCATGGCGGCGGCAGCACTAGGGCAGGGAGTAGCAGTGTGGGCACAGGGGATGGAGCTGGCGATGGCGGCTAAAGAGATGGAGAGAAGACTGAGGCTTAGAAGGGGAAGGAGAGATAGAAGGCACTAATAATTAAGGTCAATTCCTTGTTTAAGATTGAAAGGTTATGTCACCCCTGTATTTATAGTCCTGGGAGACTTATCCCCTAAGCAAACTTATCCTCTAAGAAACTAGGGAAAAGTCCTTATAGATTTGGACTGCATCCACTACAAGTATACTTATTTATTTCCTAATAAATCCTAATCTATTTTTTCTAAGTAAATCTCTTATTTATTCTCCTGTTTATTCCAACTTTCCTATTTTATTCTAGATTGCCTCGGATGTCGGAAGATCTCAAGGTGGCGGCAGCGCTGCCCCCTGGCCGTGCGCCCCTCAGGCCAAGCGCCAAGCAACCCTTTGGTCGGCTAGGGCTCGGTCCTAGGCCTCGCCTGGCCCATTTTGCCCGACGTGGAGGGTCCCATTTAGGACCATGATAGTTTTGGTTCCTCCATCATGCCTCTAACATTTCTACTCTATTGATAGACAACAACCTAAGCTCTGTTGCTAACCCATAGTACACCAACAGAGAAATCTAGATAGTACAAGATGATTAGACCAATCCTATTGCCCATGGCTTCTTTCTGTGGTGCTTTACTCTGGCATATCACTAAAGCTTTTCGGTGACTTTGTGCAGTGTTCTTTGAGCTTTCTTTCTTTGCGTCTTCTTGTCTAGGCTTCTTCTATTTGATGTCTTGGACTTCTTGCATGTCCTTTAGGGTCTTCAGCTCCTTGTCCTTGCTTGAGGCATTGATCACTTGATCTTCACGTTGCCTTGTCCAAGTTCACCCTTGCATCCATAGGACTAAAACCTTCTATACTAGTGCACAACATTAGTCCTAATAATCATCTTGTCATTCAATGATCCAATCACCAAAATCACTTAATGGAACTAGCTAGGTGCCATGTTCCTTACAAAAACAAAAACTACTCCCTCCATTTCACTACACTTGCTATTTTAGCCTCTTCTACCATCTTCAAGTTACTTGTTCCAAACTCAAGGAAACTTTGACTTACTTTTTTCAATCTGACCCATCCTTTATTCCTTTATAACTAGTATGAGAGAGAGTGGGTATGGTGAGTCATTTGGACATCATAAATACACACTCATTAATATACTTCGCTAATTCTTGTTCCCAAGGCTGAAACAACAAGTATTGTGAATTGTGGAGAGTATTACTTGAAACCTAGCAAGATAAAAGTAAAAACATTCAGGAGAATTTGAAAATTAGAACAATTACCAAACATTACTAAATAATACTCATACCTACTATCTTATAAGTGTTGTTAAAATTATAACTGATATGGACAAGCGTTGTGCCAACTCACATATTATGAGCCCGCAACAAAATACCATCTAAGTGTTATCCACTGGTTTGGGCACCTTAGTGTCTATTGGTGTTGGCTCATGTTACCAACTCAAAACCAATTGGCATGGATACATCCATGGCTCCATGGTTATCCATGTTAGAATACTAAGAGTTGTAGTCTCTATCTACCTTCTATACCCTTTTGTATTCCAATGTAATCTATATAAACCCACTCATGGTTAATGGAAAGTTATGTTAGTGTATTTGTTTTATTCTCCAATATGGTATCTGAAGGGTTTCGATTCCCTCGCTTCTGCTCCTAGGACCGACGCCCGTCGCGAGGTCTTCCTCTGTCGCGCAGCCGGTCTTCCTCGCGGCCGGCCGACCTTCCTTTGCTGGCGTTGCACGGCCGGCCTTCCTCTGTCTCCTCGCGGCCTTCCTCTATCATCGTAGCGTGCTGCCATGCCTTCTAATGCCGAGCTTCTACGGCAAGTCGAAGAGGCATAGCGGGCGGCTGATGAGGCCACAGCTGCTGCCCAGGCCGCCACTGCCCAAGCTTAGGCAGCCCTTGCTCGTGCAGACACGACTACTGCTCGGGCTGAAGCGGCGGATCAACACGTCATCGAGTATGAGAACGCGGAGCACGCCCAGCTATCAACATCAAGCACATGATCCCCCTTGTCCTCAAGTAGACGTTGACATTCTACAGCCGCTAGCGCTCCCTCTTCCTCACCACCGTCACCAAGTATGCACTTGACGACCTCGTTCTCACCGATGATGACTTCTCAACGGATCCTCATTGGAACCATATGGACTACAGTCCGCACGTGGCTCTATGGGACTGTGTCTCCCAATCTCATTGATGCTGTCTCCGTCGGTGTTTCTCCTTCTTCACGGTCTATTTGGCTTGGGCTCCAAGAATAATTCATTGGCAATAAAGAACCTCATGCCATCATCCTCGACGCTGAATTTCGTACCCTTGTTCAGGGCTATCTCTCCATCATGGATTGTTGCAACAAGATGAAGCGTATGGTGGATGCTTTGGGAGCCTTGGGTGAATCGGTCTTGGATCGCACCCTTGTTCTCAATGTTCTTCGAAGGCTCAACAACCGCTACTCTCACATCGTGGCCATGATCAAGCGAGCTCGCCCGTTTCCGTCTTACTCCGATGTTCGTGCAGACTTGCTTATTGAGGAAGTCACTATGGCAAGCAAGGCTTCTACCCCGATGGCACTCGTCGTCTCTTCGTCACCGACACGCCCCCTGCGCCTCGCCCTAGTGCTGGCCAGGGCGGTGGCCACGGCCAAGGCGGCTCTGGTGGCGGCCACAACAGCGGCCAGGGCAGCAGCCACGGCGGCAGCCGATCCCGGCGGTGCTGGCGCAATCCGACCAGTGGTTTGGCTGGTCGCCCGCCGGTGCCTTGGGCGCCCCAACACTAGAATCCCCTCACGGGGACCTTTGCTATCTAGCCAGGACAGCATGGATAGCATGGCGCTCATCTCCACCCTCCGCTAGCGCCGCTGCCTCCTCGTCCTCAGGCCTTCATCGCCGGCACACCTGTACAGCAGTAGCAGTTCGCCGGCCCTTTGTCCACTGTCGGGTCCTCCTACTACGGTGCCCCTTCTTCGGCTTCTTCTTCATGGACATGGGATTCACAAGCGTTGGCAAGCAACTTCAACACCATGACGTTCACGCCTCCTCCGTCCGACAATTGGTATATGGATTCAGGTGCTTCTTCTCACATGGTCTCAAACTCTGACCTCCTAACACAAGTTCATCCTTCTACTTCATTTACACCATCTAATATAATTGTCGGTAATGGTTCCTTCTTGCCGGTCACAGCTGTTGGTTCCACTTCATTTCCCTTGCCCAATAGCTCTTTACATCTGCATAATATTCTTGACTCTCCTCACATAATTAAAAATCTTATTTTTGTCCGTCGATTTACTACTGACAATCATTGTTCTGTTGAATTTGATCCTTTTGGCCTTTCTGTGAAGGATCTAGCAACGAGGAACGTGATCGTCAGGTGCAATAGTTCTAGGGAGCTCTACTCATTTCAGCCTCTGATCCACCATCACTCTTTCACCGCAGTCACATCTACACCCATTCTTTGGCATCGTCGGCTCAGTCATCCTTCTCTATCTCCCTTGGCTCCTTCTTTACATTCCACTTGTAATAAACGTGAATTAGAAACTTTATGTCATGCTTGTCAGTTAGGTTGCCATGTGCGCCTACCTTTTGCATCATCTAATTCACGTGCCTCCGTGAATTTTGACTTAATACATTGTGATTTGTGGACATCTCCTATTCCTAGTGTCAGTGGCTATAAGTATTATCTCATAATTCTTGACGATTGTTCCCATTATTCATGGACTTTTCCCTTACGCCTTAAATCTGATACTTTTTAACTCTGTCTAACTTTTTTTTCTTATGTTGCCACTCAGTTTGGCACCACGATCAAGGCCATCTAATGTGATAATGGTCGTGAGTTTGATAACTTCACCACCCGTACCTTCTTCCATGCTCACGGTACTGCTATTCGCATGTCTTGTCCTCATACTTCCCCACAAAACAGTCGTGCCGAGCGCATCATTCGTTCCACTAATAATATCCTTCGTTCTCTCATGTTCCAAGCCATTTTACCTTCATCCTACTGGGTGGAGGCTCTCCACACAGCCACTTATCTTCTCAACCATCATCCAACCAAAACCCTCAATTTCCAAACTCCGTACTTCGCTCTGTAAGGCGTTCCTCCCACATATCATCATCTTCGTGTTTTTTGTTGTAAATGTTACCCTAATTTGTCTGCAACTACTCCACATAAGTTAGCTCCTTGTTCCACTCCTTGTGTGTTCCTGGGCTATCCTTCCGACCATAAGGGGTATCGCTACCTTGACTTAGCCACGAATCGCATAATTATTTCTCATCATGTCAATTTTGATGAATCATCTTTTCCTTTTGCCGAGCTTCCTGCTCCTCTCCCTTCATCCAACCTTGATTTTTTGTCGAAGTTTGACTATGTGTATAGCCCTGTTCCTTCACCTTTTGTTGCAGGTTCTGGTGTTGCAGGTTCTGGTGGTATTGCTGCTGGTGTCACTAGTGCTGCCGGTCCTTCTCCAGCGCATGGTGCCGGGTCTTCTGGAGCTACTCCTAGTCCAGCGAGGTCTTCTGGCACCGGCACTGCTATCACCCCAGCCAGCGCTATTGTTTCTAGCGCCCTAGCCGACGCTGCTGTTTCTAGCGGCGCTGCTGCTACTAGCGCCCTAGCCAACACTACTGCTGTTTGTCTCCTATTCTGAAGACTTATCATGGTGCTTTGGCCGATCCCAATTGGCGTGATGCTATGCATGAGGAATTCACTGCTCACCAAGCTAATCACACTTGGGACCTTGTTCCTCCTCCATCCGGCATTAATATTGTTACAGGCAAATGGGTTTTCCGACACAAATTACATCCGGATGGCACACTTGACCGTTATAAAGCTCGTTGGGTCCTCCATGGTTTTACCCAACGTCCTGGTATTGATTTTGGAGAAACTTTTAGTCCTGTTGTTAAGCCAGCCACTATACGCATAGTTCTCTCTTTGGCAGTCTCTTAGAACTGGGTCATTCATCAGTTGGACGTGAAGAATGCTTTTCTCCATGGTGCTTTGGAAGAGACGGTCTATTGTGCACAGCCATCAGGGTTTGTTGATTCATTGAAGCCCGATTATGTATGCCGCCTTAATAAGTCCCTCTGGCTTGAAACAGGCACCCTGAGCATGGTACAGCCGGTTTGCTTCCTTCATTCGTTCTATTGGATTTCTGGAGGCCAAGTCGGATACCTCTCTTTTCATTCTGCGGCAAGGCTCTGATATGGCATATTTACTCCTTTATGTTGATGATATTATATTGACTACATCTTTTGGGGCTCTTCTCAACAACATTGTGAGTTCTCCTACGGCAGAGTTCTCTATGAAGGATCTTGGGCATTTGCATCATTTTCTTGGCATTACTGTCTCTCGGAGTTCCACTGGCATGTTTCTCTCCTAGCGCCACTACATTCTTGAGCTCTTGGATCATGCTGGTATGATGGATTGCAAACCTTGTTTCACTCCGATTGATACTAATGCCAAGCTCTCTGCTGAGGGATCACCTGTTGCTGACGCCACTGCCTATCGGGCTCTCGCAGGTGCTTTACAGTACCTCACTTTTACCCGTCCCGACATCTCCTATGCAGTGCAACAGATTTGTCTATATATGCACGATCCATGTGAGCCCCATCTTGCCTTGATTAAGCGTGTTCTATGCTACATCAAGGGGACTCTTGACTATGGCCTCAAGATACTTCGGTCTTCTTCTTGTGACCTTGTTGCATACTCCGATGCTGACTGGGCAGGTTGTCCCGATACTCGGCGCTCCACCTCAGGTTATGCCGTATTTTTTTGGTGACAATTTGGTTTCCTGGTCTTCTAAGCGACAACAAACAGTTTCTCGCTCCAGTGCTGAGGCCGAATATAGAGCTGTTGCTAATGCTGTTGCGGAGATCTCTTGGCTTTGGCAACTTCTTCAAGAACTTCATTTTTGTCCTCGACGCTCCTCAGTGGTTTTTTGTGATAATGTCAGCGCTGTATATCTCTCAACTAATCTGGTACAGCACCAGCGTACCAAACATGTTGAGATTGATTTACACTTCATCCGCGACAAGGTCGCTACAGGGGATATTTGAGTACTTCATGTTCCATCCACCTCCCAGTGCGCGGATGTTTTTACAAAGGGTCTTCCTACATCTATCTTTACTGAATTTCGCTCCAGTTTGAATGTCTCCACTCCAAGCAGTGTTGGCGTTCCAACTGCGGGGGGATGTTAGAATACTAAGAGTTGTAGTCTCTCTCTACCTTCTATACCCTTTTGTATTCCAATGTAATCTATATAAACCCACTCATGGTTAATGGAAAGTTATGTTAGTGTATTAGTTTTATTCTCCAATAATCCATACTAAATAAAACTGAATTAAAAGCAACGGGCACAGATACTTTAGTTCTCAGTTTTAAATTCTTCAACTTGTGTTGAAAATTCATAGCTTTTCCATATGACCTCGAACTGAGATAAAGTTTCAAAAATCATAGGATTTTGATGAGACTGACAATATTTTAGTTAGTTTTTTTATTCAAAGTCAATCATATGCCAAAATAATTGACCAAAGTTAGGCAATAAGGTTCCAGAGTGGTAGAACTCTCCATTAACTATAATCAATGAAGTATTTGTGATATGTAAGGAGGGATCACACTGAAGGGGGTCATGATTTTGAATCATCTAAGCCATTTGTGCACATATTTCACACAAAAACACAGGACTTATGACTTTGGATGGTGTGGGTAACTCAGGGGTGGACTCCTAGTCTACAAAATACTTTGGAAAGAACTTGAATATATGTCATGATCATAGTGTTTAAAAGTATGAGGTATTGTAGCCATGTTTCTCAATGGAAACACATAACACTTATTGCTTGAATGTCACTACTATAGAAAGGAATAACACTTGTTGCTTGAATATCACAACTATAGAAAGGAATTTAGGAGGCATGCCCCCTGATTGACAGAGGCAAGCATTTTATGGTGGCACCTATGTAAAGTTAGGGGGCCTCAGGCAAACACCCACCTCTATTCATATTTTCCAGAGATGGGCATTCTAAGGTGACCGCCTCTGTTAATCGACTATTAACAGAGATGGACATCCTAAGGCGATCGTCTCTGTTAATCGATTAATAGAGGCAGGTATCTTAGAATGCCTGCCTCTGAAAATGACTATTAAGAGGGGGCTTTCTATGGGTCCGCCTCTAGGAATTGATTAATAGAGACGGTATTTATAAGGGGCCGCCTCTATAAATAGTTGTCTCAAGAAAAATAATCATCACTTTTTATATGATCTTAGATTTACATACTTTGTACCAAAATTGTATAGCTTGATGTAATATACAACTTTGTAGTTGATAACTTATTTATTTGAAACTATTTAGAGTCTCAAATATTTGTTTTAAACTCTAAGATTTTGAAATTTATAATTTTCAAACAACCTTGGATGTTGACATGATCTATACAAAAATTGAAGTTCTCAATACATTCTACAATGTTTTTATTTGAAGTCATTTAGATTACTAAATATTTGTTTTATGTTCCAAGATTTTGAAATTTAAAATTTAGAAATATCAAACTACATTAAACGTTGACATGATCTATACTAAAGTTGTAGATTCATGTTAATTGAATATACAACTTTGCAATTGACAAATTTTTTATTTGAAAACATCTAGAGTCCTAAATATTTGTTTCAAAATTCTCATATTTTGAGATTCATATTTTTAAATTTTTCAAACTATCTCGGATGAAGACACACCCTTTATCAAAATTTTAGAGCTAATAACTCAATATGTTGTCTAAGGGGTGTGCATAAACCCTGGACATGCCTTCTAGTGGGCTCAAAGATGATACACGACCCAACGGACCAAAAGATAGTATCACAACACCTTGGCAGATTCTGGATGCTGACTTGTTTCGATGTTTCTCGTTGACTCCAATGAAATTTAGAGGTCAAACAAACATCATGGGTTAGCTTATGAAATTATCTTTTCATGCATACGTGGATCATAAAAAACAGAGTCCCTATGCATCCATTTTACTATAGGCTAGTCCTAGAGGCCGAGGCAGACTCGAACTTGAGTTGGACTAAGCCTCTCATTTGACTTGGACGTCCTTGCTGGTCTTCTCTGCCTCCACACCTCTATTCAGGTACTACATGATCATCTCTAATGTTCCTAATTAAGCATGATAACATCGTTAGGTAGCAATCTATTCTCAAAACTATGAAAATAATTGCTTAAGAACAAGATTACCTCTAGATTTAATTGTCGCATTCGACCTCTAGTCATTGGACCTTGCACAGTGGTTGGAGGATCAGCGGATGCATCTGAAGGAGTAACGACCTCGTCACAATGTATCTATAACTAGTGCACATATATTTTAAAGAGCACGTCAAATTTTCTTTCCCAAGAGAAAGGGAACTTTTCATTATAACCAAGGCAGCCGACTATTTGATATGGTGCTCTGCCATGTGTGCATATGTTAACAAGTGAAAACATTAATCACTTTATCAAATTAAAGTCAACTTAAAAGAATCAATATGGGTGGAGAATAAAGAAAGAGTGGACAATACTCTATATTATCTGGAAAAGTAACGTTTTTTATTTTCTTGATTATAAACCTCTTTATTCTCTGGGTCGGTTCCTCTAATCACATAGGTCGTTTAAAGCACTTGCCACAGATGGAACTAAAGTTCCACTTCCATAGCAGGATGTTTCTGTTATATGTTGGACCAGATGGCAGTAGCTAAGAATCATAGCATGATCGTTGTATTATATACTCATTTTCACAAGTCACAATGTAAGTTTAATAAATTCTAGTCAAATCAAGATGTAGCTGCATCATTTTAAAAAGATTACTAAGTTAAGAATGTATGTGTAGCAATTGATTGGCTGGATGAAAGCTGGCCGGACATAAAGTTTATATGCATGCATATTGCCTAAATTAACCTTCACATATACTACCTCTGTCCTAATAAAAAGATGCGGTTCAAACTCCACATTTAGTCAAACTTTGTAAATTTTAACTATATTTATAAAAAAAATCAATATTTGTATTTGTAACACAACATAGGTATCATATGAAAAATATATGTAATTATGAATCACTTACTTATTTCATGAATATTGAAGCATTTTTTTGGGTATAAACTTGATCAATCAGTTCAAAATGGTTTCACTCCGGACTATGCTAGAATGAGTATGGTCTTGTTTAGTTCAAGGGTGTAAAGTTTTGGGGTGTCACATTGGATGTCAAATGGGGGTATTGCATGGAGTGCTTGGATACTAATAAAAAAACAAATTACAGAATCTGTTAGTAAACCGCGAGTCGAATTTATTAAGCTTAATTAATCCATCATTAGCACATGTGTTACTGTAGCACTTTATTGTCAAATCATGGACTAATTAGGCTTAAAAGATTCGTCTTGCAAATTACACGCAATTTGTGTAATTAGTTATTTTTTAGTCTATATTTAATACTTCATGCATATCTTCAAACATATGATGTAATAGGGTGTAAAGTTTTGAGGTGGGAACTAAATAAGGCCTATGTTGTACATGCGCAACGGATCCGGCAAGCTATACATATACCCATTCTCATGCCTGAATCTATCTGAAGGGGTCATGATACTCCGGATATCTTAAGACACCGATTGGTTAGCTGCTCGGGCGGCCCAGCCTGCAGAAACTAAAACCATAGCCCAACTAAGCCTCACGGGACCTGGGACACGCACTGGTACAAGCGGTCCGCCACGACCTCTCCTTTCTCCTTCCACTACACGCTACGCAACCTTGCTCGACCTCTCCTAGACCTCAACCCCTGAGAAGGGATAAAGAGGGGTCGGACGCCATCAAGTGCACCTGCTCTGACAGGGACAGGCACGCTCCACTCACTCTGCCAGGACTGAAAGGACAGCCATCTCGGGGGCAGACGTCATCCTGCACGCCCCTGTGCAGACAACTCTGCTAGGAGGTGACGACTGGTACGACACAGCACCGCCCAAATCCAGTCCAACAAGACGGTCGTACAGCCCCACCCATTACAGGATGGGGTGCACCACCGAGGCCTTGACTTTCAAGACCGGCCGAGCCACCAGAGACCTCGACCTCGCAATCTGGGGTCGAGGCCATCGGCATCACGACCTGCAAAGGCAACCGACAACCCGGAGCAGCTGCCTGCTCCCACACTATTGCCACGACGCCACTAGGAGAACAGGAGAAGATGACGAAGGCCACGACGCACAGGACTGTTGGTGAACTACTGCCATGCCAACAGTGCCATCATGGCTGGCACTGTAGCACGTCGCGCCACGCCTTGGCGTGGGGAGCAAGACCACAATGGCAGCCATGCCTCGACGTATGATGACATCAAGACAAGACCAGAAGCCTTGCTGGCCAAGTTTACTATCTTCTCCCTCCCTCAGCCTCGTGACCACTCGGGTCGGGAGAACCCCTCTCTCTATATGTAACCTAGCCCCTGAACTCTATATAAGTGCAACCAAGCGTCCATTCCGGTGGGACGGAACCTGAGAAACTCCATTCAGGCTTTCGTTCTCCTCACTCCTCCTATCTCAACTCCTTAGCTTACACACCCCATTGTAAGAATTTCAGAGCACTTGAACTGAGGAAAATGAACTCAAACTATCTCTGAGACTGGACATAGGGCTCTGGCCTAAACAAGTATAATTCTTTGTGTCTTTGAGTGCTACCATAGCCGCGACACACGTATAAATTTACTCGTCGGTTAACAAAGCACTGACACTACCGGAGCCCATATAACATATTAAAGCCTGGGACCTAACTCAACCCAAATTACTAAGGCTTTCTCACACTACTACTAAAAGGCTTTTTAGGGGTGGCTCACAAGGGTTTGTAGGGGTGGTTTTGCCAGCCGCCCCTACCACACCGTGGCTAGAAATGCCCGGTTTGTAGGGAAAAATGGCAAAAAATAGCAAAAGATTTTTTTTAATCCTGGGAGGCCCCTATTGGTCAGCCACCCGCCTGCTCTGTCGAAGTCGCAAGTCGTGGCATTTTTCGTGCGCTATGCAGTTGCTGGCCTTCGAACCCACGACCTCCCTCTCGCGCATGCCCTCCTCTACCGCTGCACCCCATTGTCACTTGTGTTTATAATCCATTTTGGTTCCCCACATATTATACTAGTAAATTGATTGTTTGAGGCCCTAAATGAATTCAAATCAAAATATTTTCAACTACAAAGTTTTATAACTTTTCGAGATCTACAACTTTTATTTTGGTAGTTTCTCCATGCGAGGTCATTTATAAAATTTGAATTTTAAATTTGAGAAATTCAAACGTAGTTTTCATTGACCAGATGATTTCAAATCAAAAAGTGATCAACTACAAAGTTTCATAACTTTTCGAGATCTACAACTTTCGTTTTTGCTGTTTGTCCATCCGAGGTCATTTAAAAAATTCAAAATTCAAATTTTTGAAAATTGAAACTTAGTTTTCCATGACAAGATGATTTCAAATCAAAAAGTTATCAACTACAAAGTTTCATAACTTTTTGAGATCTACAACTTTTATTTTGGTTGTTTCTCCATTCGAGGTCATTTGAAAAATTAAAATTTCAAATCTAAGAAATTTAAACATAGTTTTCCTTGGCAAAATGAATTCAAATGAAAAAGTTATCAACTACAAAGTTGTATAACTTCTCAAGATCTACAACTTTTATTTTGGTCATTTAGTCATTTGTTCATCCGACATAGTGGTAGTAACATTGTTCACAAATCCTATATATCTCTTTTGTATTTATAAACTATACGAGAGATATGTAAATTTTGTGAACAATGTTACTATCACTTTGTCAAATGAAGAAATGACTAAAATAAAAGTAGTAGATCTTGATCAGTTCTACAACTTTTATGTTCATGACTTCTTCAGCTGAAATCATTTGACATTTCAAAATGTTCTTTGAAGTTGTCTTTTTTGAAATTCAAATTTTAAAATGTTTACAATAAAATATGATCAAAATAATAGCAGTAAGAACACAATAACTTGTTAGAGCATGATTTTAGAAAAGTTTAGGAAAAAAACCAAGTAATTTGAAGTTAGTATAAGAGAGAAAAACTAGTTATAAATTTTTGGTAGAGATTAAAAAGAAAAATAAGAGTTCTTCAATAATTTAAAATTGAATTTCAAACAGCATTTTGAAGCATAAATGAATTCAAACGTAAAAGTTGTAAACAACTAAGTTTTATAACTTTTCGAGATCTACAACTTTTATTTTAGTTATTTCTCCATCCGAGGTCGTTTGAAAAATACGAATTTTAGTGCCTAATTTTAAATATTCGGCGTCTATTTATAGTGGCGGCTCAATATAGAGCCGCCTCTACAAAATCGGATTTGTAGGGATAGCTGGACATTGAGCCGCCCCTACAAATAGACGTATTTATAGGGATGGCTAAAAATACCAGCCGCCCCTACAAATCGATTTGTAGGGGCGGCCTCTAAAAAAAAGGTGGCCTTGCCACAAATGGTTTTGTACATAGTGTCATCTTATATGTTGTGCTTGTCCACTGTTAATTTTCGACGCAAGACTAATTCTAAAAGAGTATATGATGTATCGTAGGGTTTGAGATCCTCTATTGAAATATATATGCAACTAAATTATGTCTGAGGCAGCTTCCGTGGTGTGTATATATATATATATATATATATATATATATATATATATATATATATATATATATATATATATATATATATATATATATATATATATATATATATATATATGCAACTACAACCGGAGATTAGGCAACAGCCACCGCCTACAGAAATCAAGCAAGATCGTTGCCAAGAGCTAGATCCTCGGCACCAGTGGTGCACGTACGGCGGCGAGCTGCGCGGATAAGAACGACGATATTGCAGGGGTCCCATGTCATACAATTTCTTCAACCCAAACCACGATGCTAGAGATTCCCAAATACACCTTTGTTTAAAGGCGTGCAATCGCATGTTTATTAATTATATTAAACTAGTTGAGTGTCCGTGCGTTGATACGGGTATAGAATATCTGATGATATACAACCACACGAGTAGAAATCTCATACGAGAAAAAGGACATGTTAGAAATAATATAATCATCAGGTTTCAAATTATATATAATTTGTATATCCAATCAATAACATGTCAACAAGTCATACGCCGCTTGTCTCCTGTTATTTTCAGACTTCCTCTATTACCTGAAATATAGATGGATACGACAAATGTCAAATAAAGAACACAAATGTAAGAATATAATAGTTGTATAAAATAGAAGACAATACCTTTTCAGAGTGAGGACATCTCTTTAGACAATATTTTTCATGTATGTACCATTTATTTTTGTCTTCTTTTTCTTATCATTCTTATCACCGGGTGGGACACCAAGGATCATGATGTTCGATCTAACAGTAGCTCTAGATAGCACAACATACAATTAACCATGAGAGAACACTGGTTCAGGCAAATACACACCAACATTAGGGATAGGCTGCCCATGTGCCTTGTTAATCGTCATGGTAAAACTGAGTCTAATAGGAAACTGCTTTCTCTTGAACTAAAACGGGAACATCTCGTCATCCGAGGGGCATAACGGAATTCGTAGTAGGAAGATTCGCTTTCTGGTATGGTCTTCGATCATAATTTCTGCATCGATAGTATTTCTTTGGAACCCTCAAACCACCAGCCTAGTTCCATTGCAAATTCCACCCGCTGGGTCGATGTTCCTTAGTAATATGACCGGGCACCCAATCTTGAGCTTTAACACATGTGGAGGGAGACTGTTGGGGGTCAAAGTGTTGAGGAACTCAGATGGGTAGTAGTTGTGTGGATCATCCACCGCACTATCAAAGCTATGGTACACTATCTTATCCCCTTGGAAATGGATTATCATCTCCATATTAATCATATCAACCCAGTCGTTCCGTCTTGACATTTCTTAGCATCGCTACTAAGAACAGAGGTTTAAATCTGTCCCCGGCAATGGTGCCAGAAATGCTTGTTGGTATTTATTAACATGACACCTGTAATGAGGAAATATTATAAACAATAAGGAATCCGCAAGCGCACAGATAATATACCATTGTAGCACTTCACCCGAGAGTATTTCAGGTATCGTTATTATATTTTATTACAGGAAAGGTCTGGCAGGATATATATTAATAACTTATACTATTAATGGGGAAGTAAACCATAACCACGATCCTACTCACAACAGAGGTAAGTCATAAGATAAGATGTGTATATAATAAGTATTGATTAATGATAAATCACTTATAGCACTCCAATCTATGGCATTAGCATGGTTAAGTTAGAATATTAGAGGAATAACTCCTAAGTTATTCTTAATTACAAGTCAAAGCATACGTCTATTAGTGCAATTACACCTAGTAATCATGGCTAAGATCATCATTATATCTACACATAAGGGGCATTACTTAGGGAAGTTTGAGTACATAAATCTCTCCCTTCCTTCGTAACCAGGCCCTACTTCCTCAACCTATACTCGGGGAGTGGACTACAAAGGACTCAATGCTAGTGTCATACCCGTGATCTACCACATGACCCAGAATTCGCAGGTAAATAGCATATAAGCACCATGCTTACATGGTCTCTACCAACCACCTTGTGAACATTGGGGTGAATGCTATACGAACTTATGCATAGATATGATGATAACCCAACTATACTAAGCATATAACCAAAGTAGACTATGAACATTGCAACCAAGAACATGAATAAGATGAATATGAATATGAATGTCATACAATTATACTAAAGCATATAAAAATAATAGAGATACAAATGCGAGAGAGGTACAAGAATTATACCGAACCAAGCTCTTGACAATGTCAGGAATCCAAGCGAAGATCTGCTTGCCTCCCTTTAGATCTAGCCTAACTAGCTATGCCTAAAAATTAGAGGAGCTCTATGGAGATTAGGGTTTCTGTCTTCTCAAATGACTTATGCCTTAGGGAGGGGAGCTGCGATCTCCTATATAGCTTAGGGAGTGCAACGTGAGCCCTTGGATCAAACTGACTTGAAGGACGACGTGGATGCAACCCTAGGAGGCGGTGGAGGAATATTCTAAAAGATGCCGATGCGTGGAGCCCACAAGGGGCCAGGCGGCCCCACATGGAGGTGGCTAGCCTCCCCCTTGGTGGAGAGCCTCCTGGAGTCCTCTAGAACCTTCCCACATAGATGCCACATAATAATTCCTTGATTTCTTTTGACAAATAGGCCCTCTTTGATAGTTTTCTAGATAAACCCTGTAGAAATTAGAGATTCACCAAAGCTCGTGGAATTTATCAGTTTAAACCCTAAACCTTTGTTGGTTCTCTCAGATATGCACTTTTGCATGTTTATTTGTCTATAAAATATGGTTGTTAACTACCATCAACAAACTCCCCTAAGCTTACCATTTGCTAGTCCCTTAGCAAAGCTAAACTTAGCAAACTTGGATCATGAGTTGCTACTATGCTTTCATGCCTTAAAAGTATACATGCATTCAAACAAAAATTCTCCTCCGGATTAGAATAAACTGATCTGACTTTCAAACTTACTCATATTACCTTTAACCATGGGGCTTCTTAGCCTTCACTTGGGTCTTGAGCAATTGAAAGACAGAATAATCAAGTCAAGCACTATGTCTCAAGTTCTTCGTTCAACCATTATTCCATAGTTTTTACAAGTTTTCAAAATAAAACTCATAGCTTCTATTGTATGACACCTTCAAGTCTCTCAATATATGTGCTATTTGTGGATCCTTACCAACGCAATAGTGATGTTATGCCTTTCTCTTCCTACAACTAAGGCTTATGTGGAGTTCATAGAAGTGGAGATAGCATGAAAGAGCATACTTGCAATACATATATTGTAAAGTCAAACCTCAGATCCAAAGAGAGTTAAGTCATACAATCAAATCAAGATGTGCATGTGTATAAATGTATGAGGGATATATATGGTGGCGAACCTAATTCTATTTTGCTCCTTGAAAACATATCTCTCTTTTTGAAACTTGAAAGACAACTTTGTAAGAAAACATGGGCTATTTTATTCATCTCTCTTTTTTTTCTCTTTTTCCAGGCGGGCATCGGAGTACCCATTGTTTTAAATATCTCAAACACGTCCATTTTTTCAATACTTCTTTCTTCTTTTTTGTGAATAACTTTTGCATACCACATACCTCTTTTCTGCAACAAAACTTTTGATAGATAGTAATAGGAACTTGGAGCATTTATTCAGAGAATATCCTATGGAGTATATTTTTGGTGTTTACTCCTAGTGTAGGAGTAAAACATTTTTTTGAGTGGATCTAGATAGTAATAGGAACTTGGAGCATTTATTCAGAGAATATCCTATGGAGCATTTATTTTGTTCCTAGGAACATGTTGTTGCGCCTACCCCCAGTGTAGGAGTAGTGCATATATGGGTGGTGTGCACGTGATCTCGATTTTAAGAGCATGACAAACTTTTCATAAGGCATCAATAAAGCTTAACTAAACTCAATGCAAATACAAGCGGCATATATGAGTGGAAGTTTTTCTAATCTAACATCGTATATGGTTCTAGTAGAAATTCAAGCTTTGTCATACAGGAGCTCATCATGTAAGATTTCATGTTTTTCAAAAGATAAATCTCCGGAACTCTAGTATCGCTAGGAACAAAATAAATAGCAGCTCAGACCATCTCATATCATATCCATCAATTACCTAGACCTAGATCAAACGTATGCTACCCAGGAGTTTCAAGTTCAGAGTAAATTCTTATATCAAATCAGTCGTATCCAAAACTCGGAAGAATTCACGGCTGAAGACTAGGCACTTGAAAAAAAATTACGACAGAGCAACTATTCATCATTTCTAATACCAGAGTTTTATCCTCAGACTCCTTTTTATTTATTCAGCTCTTAAAAATAGAAAACCAGACTCATACTTTTATTTTGTTTTCAAAGTTTTAAGATCACACCTTAATAATAAAAATAACTAGCTAAGATGAATTTTTATTTTGTTTTCTTTGTTATGCATCTTTTTATTTCTTTAGCAAACATATAGCACACTCAAAAATAATAAAACTAAATAAAAGAAATACTTAACTAGATACATGGGGATGCTCCTCCCCCAAGCTAGATGTTGTCGTGGTCGGTTATTAAAAGTTGAGTGATCCTCAGAGCAGGTTTGTCGGCGGTGGTTGTTGACATTTCTTAGCATCACTTGAGTTAAGTTGTCATCCCTAACATGATACTAGAAATATTTTTGTACTTATAATCATGACACTTACATAAAATATAGAATAAAGGTTATTCGCAAGCGCACAGATAAAACACACCCATTGTAGCATTTCACCCAGGAATGTTCCAGGTATCGTTATTTATACTTTACCACTGGGAGCTTAATAGGGTTTAAAATGAAAGAATGATATGGCTAGAAAGAATATCAAATATACATACTCATGATAAAGATCAAATAACCACTCTTATCTTTACAGGGGTAACAAAATAGATAAATGATAGATATAAAATAAGATAACAATGGGTATTCCAGAATGAGAGAGACTCATAAATCAAGTAGAACTAATCAGGAGATAAATTAAGAGGTAAGAATCCTAAGTTATTTTATATTTACCAAGTCTTTTGTTCACTCTAGTATATACACTATCATTTATAGCATAATCAATCCCTCATCTATGCATAAGGAACATTACTAAGGAATATTAAGAACAGAGCAATCCTTTCTCTATAACCAGGTTCTACTTGGCTATATTCGGGGAGTGGGCTACATAGAACTCAACAGGAATATCACACCCATGATCTACCACTTGATGTCCTGGAATATAGGGTGCATTCGCAGGTAAATTTAATATAAGCACCACGCCTACATCATATCTATCACCTAATCCAATCCGGAATTGAACTAAGTGCTTTGCGAACATATGCATAAAATCATTATTAATCATGACTATATCAAATATACAACTAGAATAAACTAAGAATGAAATAAATAGAAACATAATGATATTATTGAAGTAGCACAAAGTCAAATAATGAGATTACAATATAATTACCAAATCTCCCGACGGCGATCCGAAATCCTGAGCAACGTCCAACTCTTCTTATATCTAGCTAGATCTAAACTCTAAACTTGAAGTAGAGCTCTAATCTCTCTCTGGAAGCCCTAATTCTAATCTTGTCTTGACCTTATGAAGATGGATGCCACAGGGGGGTCTGGGTCGGGTTATATAGTCCGGTAGGATGAACCGCAGCCCTCGGATCAAACCGACTTGAATCAAGGGTTAAAATACGATGTAGAGGTCGGTTGGATTGCGTCATGCGAAGGGGAAGGCGGTTGGCCTCTAGGCTAGGCCGGCCAGCCTGAGGGGGTGCCGGTCGGCCTCCTCTGGTGGCCTCTCGATCTCCGCCTCGGTCCCGTGCCTTCTCGTGCCTTCTAGAGTCTTCTGGTGTGTCCTTTCGTCATGATCAAGTTTCATGACATTTCGTCAATTTAATCCTTATTTTCTTTCTCTCTGAATAATCCTTACAGAAAATAGTAATTCACCAAAACTCACGAAAATTGTCAGTAATAACCTCCTATGTTTCTATTGGTGATCATTTTCTTGCACAAAGTTGACGGTTTGTGATAGGTGATAATTACCATCAACAAGTTTCCCCAAGCTAAGTCTTTGCTAGTCCCTTAGCAAAGTAACTTAAACTTATTACAATTTAAGAATTACAGGGTTTTATGAATTTTATACAACTCCTCAAAAGTACATATGTGTTCAAACAAAAATTCCTCTTCGGATTGCAATTCATTGATCCATCTTTCAAACTTACTCATATTTCTTTCAACCATGGAGCTTTTGAACTTTTCACCTGATCTTGAGCAATTGAAAGACAGAACAATCAAGTGAGCAGTACATCTCATATTCCTCATTCAACCTTCATTCTAGAGTTTTTAATAAGTTTTCAAAATAAAACTCAGAGATTTATCTGCATGACACACTCGAGTCTCTCATATATGTGGTATTTTTGGATCTCACTAAGGCAATAAACGTAATGCCTTTGTTCCTGCACTAAAGCTTATGTGGATTTCATAGGAATGGCATTTTCATGAGAAAACATACTTGCAAACATATATTGTAAAGTCAAATGATGGATCCAAAGAGAGTTGAGTCATACAATCAAATTAGGACATATAAATATATGGAATAGAATGTTTATGGTGGCTAAACCTAATTCTACTATGCTCCTTAAAAATTGCTCTCTGTTGAACTTGAGAATAATTGCAAGAAAACATGGGCTATCTTTTCTTCTCTTTTTCTTTTTTACTTTACTTTGGACACTTGTCCATTTTTTCTTTTTGCATAGCCACATGATTCTTTTACATACAAAATATTTGAGAGAATATACAAAGGAATTTGGAGCATTTATTTCATGGCTGTCCTATGAGTTTGGAATATTTTTGGTGTTTCCTCCTAGTGTAGGAGAATAATATTTTTGGTGGAAGAAGTATGTAATGGAGGAAATATATATATGGTACAATCTTGATTTTAAAAGCATGACAAACCTCTCATAAAGCATACAACAAAGTTTGATTCAACTCAATGAAATACACGTAGTAATAATGTGGAAGTTTTCCTAATCTAGATATATTCATATTGGCTCTAGTAGGAATTTAAACTTTGCCATGCAGAATCTCATCATATCAATTTTCAGATTTTCAAAGATAAATTTTTAGAATTCAAGTTTCATTTAGAATAAGATAAATAGTCAAACTCTCTTATCTCATATCCATCAATTACTTAGATTTTAGTTCAAGCTTATGCTACCCACGGGTTTCAAGTTTCAGAGCAAATTCTCAAGTTAAATCAACTTCATACAACTCGTAGGAGAATTCAAATCTGAAAACTAGGTACTTGAAAGAAATCATAACTTAAGCATTTTTCTTTTCATCTGAGAGAGTCTAACTTCAATTTTTATTTATTCAACTCTAAAAATAAGAAAGCACACTAATTCAAAATTAAACAAATTTAAAGCAAACTCATTTTACAGACTCTATTTTTTGATTTTTATTTTTTAACATGCCAAACATAAAACTATTAGCAGAAATATATATAATAAAGGCAAAATTTTTATTTGGTTTTTTATTATGCTTTTTTTAATTGATACTTTAAACTAAGAAAGATAATAATAATAATACTAATAGCAGAAAATTTACAAGAGGGAAAACAGAAGTGCCTCACCTTGTACTGCGGGGGTCCTCCCCTAAGCTAGATCACTGAAGTGGTGGTGGTGGTGGTGTGTAATCAGTAAATCCCATCTTACCGAATAAATACTCGAAGTTGGTTTATTGTTGTTACTCGTACTGGCATTATTCGTTAATCCTCTGGGTCGTCTGTTGCTGCCACTCCACTTGTTGGTGTAGAGTGCTACGGATCTCCTGCTGACCCGTCTCAAGAGATGTGAGATGGTCATCCACCTCCTGAAAGAAGCTGGGCTCATCATAGCCTGTCGGTGGTAGATGATGATAGTACGGCGGTGACTGATAATGATGCTGAGGCGGCTGCTGGTATTGGTCCTGAGGAGCGTGGAAAGGGAATGGTTCATGGTAACTGTCGTGGAAGCCCTGTGCAGAGAAAGACATGCGTCCTCTCTGGATGCCACTTGAAGTTTCTCCATGTTCCTGCGGATGATAATTAGCATAGTTACCAGGCCCCCAGTGGTCACCTGCAAAAGAGTCAATATCAAATGGAATTTGGTCCTCCCAAGACTGTTGGTGTGCATGTGATGGTCCCGGACGGTCGAAATCGAAGTAGCATGTGAAGGCTGGCTTCGGCGGAGTAGCATCTTCTCCTTGATACCTCGGATTTGGATTCCTTGTGATCTGAGCAGAGGGACTCCTTAATACTACTTGTCCTGGTTTCTGCAAATCAAGCGCAAAATTCTCCATGGAATATAGACCGAGGGTTTGGTCTAGCAATTCTATCTCCTTTGTATACCCTTTGTACATCATGATTATTTTTCTGTTTCTCTTTCTAAGAATATGAGCTTGACTAAAGAATGAATAATCAATGATGCGGCGTGGAGTGTTAATATAAGCAATGACTGCACTGTCCAAAAGCCCCAACCCATTGGCAATTCTAGTGACCCATGAAGTACATGTAACTGCCCCTATCTTCAATCCAGGAATGGTTAACCAGTAATGAGCCATTAATTTTACAGGTGAAAATTTTTCCTTTTTAGTCATGGCATACATTATAGTGAGTTCTTCCACTCTTGCAATTCTAAATTCTTCTCTATAGAACATAGTGACTCCTAACCATTTATGGATAAATCGAAGGGTAGGATTATGGATTTCATCTATGCAGGGTCTAAAACAAACGGTCTCTCTAGAAATGTCTTGCCAAAATTGGGTTCTATCAAAGTCTGGTAAAGCATCTTCTACATCAATTTTACATGACTCATGAAAATTTAACATGTTGCTGAAATTCTTCCAACTAAGTGAGAATGACTGATTAAATAGTCTAAACGAAATTTCATCCTCTCCTAGTTGTAAGGTGCACAGAAATTCTATGGTGAGCGATCTACTTCCATTCTCATTCAAGTGCCAAGCTTCCTCCCAACCTATATTGCGGAAAATGAGTTCAAATTCAGAATCCATACCTGTCTTTTGTAGGAGATCGACGTCTATGAGCGGAGTCAATGTAAATACCTTGTCCTTCAATAACTTGAAAACTTCCTTCTCACGATCATCTTGAAATTTAATTTGGTTCTCTTGGAGAAGGGTGTAGCTCTCAGATTGACGACGTGAAGATGATCTCCGAACAACATGGGATGGTGGATCAACCTCCATCTCAAAGTTGGCTCAGGAAGAGCCTGCCTGAGACGAAGTGCGAGTTCTTGTAGAACGGAATGAAACTGAGCGGAGAGCGCTCTTGGCCTTGCTCATGAACTTGCTCATGGCACTATGGAAGAAATCACAACCAACAAAACTCGTGGAAAATATGAGGGTTAGAAAATAAATATCAGAAAGTCAGCTGTCCAAAAGTCAGTCGTCTGGGAGTTAGTCGTTCAAATCAGAATTAATTAATGTGAACTCTCCCACTAATTGGACAGCACCTACTTCTCTCACACTTAATTTTCTAGCAACTTTTTAATAGTGCTTCCACTACTTTCTTAACAAGAACTTGCACTACTAATTACTCAACACTTCTTTCTATCTCTCTCTTTCAAAACTTCACTCAATTGATGGATTCTCAGAACTCGAGTTTTCTAAATGAATCACGAGCTCGCTCTATGCTCTCTATGTTCCTAGATGAGTGAAATGCGAAGGAGAGGAAGGGAATTTAAAGAAGAGGAGAGGGGAGGCCGGGCGGTCTGGTGGTGGGGCCGGCTGGCCCCACCTCATCACCATCTACCTCCTCCATTTCCTGGTGTGTCCTCTGCCTTGAACATGATTCAATGAATGCCTCTTTGAATGCTCTTTCGATGGGAAAGTTGGCTGGTGTGTTGGATGATAGTTTATGCATGAATAATAGAGGATGGATGGTAGTGGAGAGTGAGATGTGGAAGTGATGTGAGGTGATGTGTGGGTCCCACATGTCTCCCATATTTATACCGTATAAACACACAAGTATGCAAAACAAAAATACTTTTATGAATCTATGAGAAATAAGAATTCTATTGATGGTATTTTTATATTTTTTATGCCGCCACGGTAAATATCACTTACAGAGGTTTTACTTTTCATAATTATTATTTACATGGAGCATGGATTTTTTATAGTATGCAAGAATATGAAATTTAAAATGCATATGAAAACATTAATAAAGTAAATATGGATAACTACCGAGTTACCTCTCGACGAAGGTTTGGGATTTTTAAGTCCGCCGAACCGGACCCTTCCATATGCTATTTATTTTGAGGGGGTGTCAGACAGTCCCAAAAATGGTGATCCCGGTGACTGTTTGTCTCCCTCTTCACTTATCATATTTGCAGTGGTACTTAACTCAGGCTTTGGCTTGAATGGAAAACGCTCTTCTCATCCGTTGATATTGAATTTGACTTCTCTAATTCCGACGTCAATGTGGGTATTTGCTGTGCTTAGAAAGGGTCTCCCAAGGATGAATGATACTTTTGAGTCTGGTTGCATGTCCAATACCACAAAGTCGACTGGTATGAAGAATTCTCTGATCTTTACAGGTATATCCTCAGCAATTCCTATAGGATAGCGGATTGACTAATCGGCTAGCTGTAGGCACATTGATGTTGGGACGAGTTTTGAATGATGAAGCTTGTCGAAGACTGCCTTGGGCATTACACTGACACTTGCTCCAAGGTCACAAAGTGCATTGTTGAAATGTTGATCTCTAATTGAACAATCAATAGTGGGACATCTTGGATCATTCTTCTTGGCTGGTGAAATATTGAGGATGGCTGCACTACACTCTTTTGTTAGCTTGATCACCTCAGTGGAGGGCAGTGGTCGTTTGTTGTTGAGGATATCTCTTAGATACTTTGCGTAGGTGGGTACCTGTATAGCATCTAACAACAGAATATTGATATATAATTTTCGAATCACGTCAACAAACTTACTGAACTACTCATCTATTTTAGCTTTTTGATTTCTGCATGGAAATGGTAAGAGGTTGGTGTCATGAAAATCTTGTTGTAATTCTAGTATTGGTGGGTCAAGTTCTTCAACTCCATCATCCTTCGTTTCTTCTAGTACTGTTGGTAACACTGGTGTTGTCTGTCTCCTCTCCGTACCTTTTGGATATGGGGGATCTCGAGTGGATTTGCCACCTCTAGTGGTAATAGCTTGGACCTGCTCAGAGTTAGTGGCAAAAGGCAAAGCAGCAGCCAATTGTGCTAATTTGGTTTCTACCTTTTTATTATGATTAAGTTGATCTTTCATAGCAGAAGAAATGTCATCCAATTTCGCATTTATGTCCTCTAAAATTTTATCATTAGATACAAGCTTCTTAACAATATTATCATTAATCCTAGTTTGTTCTAAGATTAAATCTCTCAGAGGTGGTTGTTTAGAATCAAAATTGGAAGATTTGCTTGAGTACTTACCTTGATAAGTGGATTGTTTCTGTTGATTCTATCCTTGCTTTCGTTGAGTGGAAAGTTGTTGGTGATGTTTTCATTTTCTGGATCATCTAAGAATTCTATCCCCCGATACTCTCCACATCTGTTTTGAGCATTGAATGCATCTTGAATAGCCTGACAATCTTTCTTGTACTTAGCTCGTTGATCAAGCCAATCCAATAGTACATCCATCTTCGATGATAATACGCACACTTCTTCTGAAGCTTCTTCCATCTGGCGAGAATGTTGCATATTGTTTTGTTTCCAACTCTGATTCTCAGCTATCTTGTAAATGAGAGTTTCAGCTCTTGAAGGAGTGAGTGACATGAATGATCCTCCAGCAGTGGCATCTAATTGCTCATGATTCCTCTGAGTTAATCCATGATAGAATCCTTACATGAGCAACCAATCCTCCATTCCATGGTGTGGGCATCCTGAGATGTATTCCTAAAAAGTTCCCATGCCTCTGGAATGGTTTCTCCTTTTTGTTGTAGGAAGTTACAGATCTTTCTTCTTAAGGCATTGGTTTTGACTACAGGGAAAAATCTTAGTAGAAAGGCCTTCGAACAGTCATCCCAAGTGTCCATGTTGTTTTTGTTGGCGTAGAACCACTGCATCGCTCTTCCCTCCAATGAGAACGAAAATAGACGAAGGAGTATGATATCTTGGTCAACGTTCTTGATGATGATGATGCTTCCAATCTCTAGGAAATCCTGTAGATGAGCATTAGCATCTTCTTGTGCCTTTCCACTGAATGTAGTGGCTTGAACCATGTTGATAAGGCTTGGCTTGAGCTCAAACTCGAGGTTGTTCGTCGGGAGTTTTGGTCCAGTATGAATGTTCCCAATACTTGGAGCAGAGAACTCAAGTAAAGTCTTTTCAGCCATAGCTTCACTACAGGTATTGATCCTCCTTGGTTGGGTTGATTTGTGATTGAAAATTGATGAGTCACAACCGAACCTATATTATCCTATATAAGATATGAACAAAAACAAAATAAGGGTAAGCTTGCCAAGATAGGGGTACTGGTTATGATTTTTATCTATAAGTATCTATTTGATTAATCTTTCTGATAGTGTAACACCCTAAATTTTTCATAATTACAAAATTGTTAAATATGATTTATTGTGTAATTGAGTGTGCATTTAAATATAGGGAATAATAATTTTTTGTGAAATTAAAATTTATCATAAGGTTAGCAACTTGTTTTTGCACTCATGCTGTTGCATTATATTTTTGTGTGATGTCTGGTTTTATTCAAATGACAAAAGGATTTGAAAATCATTTGAAAATGTTTTTGGAAAAGTCATTTCAAAAAATGAAAAGGGAATTCTTCCTTTCTCTCTTCCCTCCTTCCCAATTCGGCCTACTGGCCCATTCTTTTTCCTTGGCCCGCCCGCACTTCCCCTCTCCCTCTTTTCTTCCTTGCTGGGCCGGCCCGGTCCGCGCCGCAACCATTGCCGCGCCCTTGTTCTCTCGCTGTGGCTGACCGCCCGGTCCCACACGTCAGCGCCGTCACCCCCAATCGTCTTCCCCGCTCGCTCGTCGGTCAAGCCGAAACCTCCGAGCCACCCACGCCCACGTTCTCCGCTTCGTGGGAGCGTCTCCGTGCCCCGCGCCCGGCCTTCAAAAGGGAGCGCGACCCCTCCTACGCCTTCCCTTCTCCAGTTTCTTTTCACTCGCACTCGCTAGAGCTTCCCAGAAACCGCAGCGGCGACCACCGGAGTGCCGTCCGTCCCCACCGCGTCGGCATTCGTCTCCGAGCCGCCCTCGTCCTCGTTTTACTGCTCGGTGAGCTCGCCTTCGTCCCCGCTCCCTCCCCATGCTTCCATTTTCTTGTTTGGTGGCCTCTAGGGCCGTGTCAGTGAGCTCCGACGAGTCTCTCCACTGCCATCCATGGCGGGTGCCCCTCAGGCCTTCCCCGGCCGCACTTGTGACATGGCCGAGATCTCCATCCCCTCCGCATCCTCCCCGTAGCCTCTATTTGGAGAATGGGGCTCCGTAGCGCCCAATTTCATTGCTCCGGTGAGCTCTCCGCCGCCGGCCATGGCGGGCACGCCGCGCGGGTGACCCCGTGGCCGTATTTTCTTCTGGGGCGAGTTCGCCTTCCTCCCCGCGTCTCCCCGGTGCTCTCGGTTTTGAAAACCGTGCACCATAGCGTCGGTTAGGCCAACTCCGATGAGCTCCCGATCGCCGGCCATGGCGGCACCGCCGTCTCTTCCTCAACTCCGGCGACCCGGCCTCTCTCTCCTCCCCCCATCTAATCGCAACCGTCCAAATCGAATCCAAAGGCCACGATCACTCCATACCCCTTCGCGGGTTCTATTTCTAAAAGAGCCCCTCAGTTTCTGGCAGGCTTAACCCACCGTCCTTGGCACATTTCCGAACTACGCATTCCCTTTGTGAAGACGTAGTTTCTTCGGTTTATATGAAAAATACGTTTTCAGATTAATTACAGAATTGCCACTGTAGTAAAACGTTTATAAAATCGTCATTTTAGCTCCGATTTGACCCGTTCAACTTGCGTTAGTTTCATAATTTCATAATCTACGCAATAGTGCTACTGTTAGATCTGTTAGGAGCTTTTGAATTTCTCGATTAAGTCTAGTTTAATAGCTAGCTTTTGGAACCGTAAATAGCTCGTAACTTGTGCGTTGTAGCTCCGTTTTTCGTGCATTTCGCGTCGTTGTGATCGTAGCGAGACGTAGATGATTTTGGTAAACATTTTATTCAGATTTATTTATTGTTGGTGTACTGTTCTAATCATAGTCATGTTTTGCTTGTATGTCTATTCTGGAATGCGTGTTGTACTTTGTGTCGTTCGAGTTCAGACGGTGAGGAGTACTTCGGGAATCCGGACACGTACGAGGAGCAGCAGGACCAGCAGCAGTTCGTGAACCAAGGCAAGTATAGCATGGGCCTACCTTGTTGTCCTATTCATTATATAATATACTCATTATGCATGTGTCTAATATTGCTCGACTATAAGGACTTCCTAGCTAATTGATGACCTGTACCTTGATTCCTATGGGGATTATTTGCATATGGGTAGAATGCTAGTGCTCCAACTAAACATGATCTACACTATGACTAATGGAACCAATGGATAAACATGATGGTAACAGTGGAACTATAGGGTGAAGGTGCAAGTGATGTTGATCATGTTGCCCTAAACCCTCCGTAAGGACTTATCTGTAGGGCAAAAGCTGGGGCATACAGTGCAACCGTGAGAGTTATATGGCTCTGACTTTAGCTCAGTAATAGGATCTTTTCTAGCTTGTTAGAGGTTACCCGAAAGGGCGCAAGAGGGGCTTGCCACGTTGGGTATAGAACTGCCTCTGTTCTAATGTGTATAGCCTACGGGAAATGTGCCATCGAAAGGGGGGTTCTCTATATCTGCCTGCCGAGGAAACCTCGCGGCCCTAACTTGTTAGAAGAGGCCTATGGAAGGCTTCATAGTGTACCCTGCCTACTCACCTTGGAAGTGTTAGGGGGTCGACGGGCCCTGGGCATATGGGCAACACGACTCACGGGTAAAGATGCACAACCTCTGCAGAGTGTTAAAACTGTTATAACAGCCGTGCTCACGGTCACGAGCGGCCCAGAAAACTAACAGAATAAATGGTTACTTGACACGTGGATGACTTATGATGATGATGACGAGATTATACTGATGCTTACTCTTCTTAATTCTAGTAGGTGATCATGTGGGTTAAATGGGAGCTTAAGCATAACTTAATAATAATTAATAATGAAAGGTTGATCTATTAAAAGTGCTAACTGCAGTCAACCGTGTCTATCCTCTTTGAGCCTCATGAATCCTCATACTATACTTGCGGAGTACGAGTGTACTCACACTTGTTATTATTTCATTTTTGGATAAAAATCCCAGATGGGTAACAGATGAAGTTTCTACGAGGATTTCCCGGAAGATTTCTAGGTTTGGGTCAACTAGTCGTCCTTCCCTGTGGAGCAGATACTTCGTTCGAGAGTGTTAATTACTTTTCCGCTTGTTATGTTAAGAACTATGTGATGTAATATCGTGATGTATGTACACCGTGATGATACTCTTGTTAATTTGTCGACTTATGTGTGCGACTATTCCTGGGGCGCACATAAGATGTATGCACTCTATATTGTCCTTTAATTGGAGTGTGACAGATAGCCATTAAAAATTTCCTGAAGCTCCCCGGCAATGGCGCCAGAAATGCTTGTTGACATTTCTTAGCATCACTTGAGTTAAGTTGTCATCCCTAACATGATACTAGAAATATGGTTGTACTTATAATCATGACACTTACATAAAATATAGAATAAAGGTTATCCGCAAGCGCACAAATAAAATACACCCTTGTAGTATTTCACCCAGGAATGTTCCAGGTATCGTTATTTATACTTTACCACTGGGAGCTTAACAGGGTTTAAAAGGAAAGAATGATATGGCTAGAAAGAATATCAAATATACATACTCATGATAAAGATCAAATAACCACTCTTATCTTTACAGGGGTAAGACAATAGATAAATGATAGATATAAAATAAGATAATAATGGGTATTCCAGAATGAGACAGAGACTCATAAATCAAGTAGAGCTAATCGGGAGATAAGTTAAGAGGTAAGAATCCTAAGTTATTTCATATTTACCAAGTCTTTTGTTCACTCTAGTATATACACTATCATTTATAGTATAATCAATCCTTCATCTATGCATAAGGAACATTACTAAGGAATACCAAGAACAGAGCAATCCTTTCCTTGTAACCAGGTTCTACTTGGCCTATATTCGGGAGTGGGCTACATAGGATTCAACAGGAATATCACACCCACGATCTACCACTTGATGTCCCAGAATATAGGGTGCATTCATAGGTAAATTTAATATAAGCACCACGCCTACATCATATCTACCACCTAATTCAATCCGAAATTGAACTAAGTGCTTTGCGAAAATATGCATAAAATCATTACTAATCATGACTATATCAAATATACAACTAGAATAAACTAAGAATGAAATAAATAGAAACATAATGATATTATTGAAGTAGCACAAAGTCGAATAATGAGATTACAATATAATTACCAAATCTCCCGACGGCGATCCGGAATCCTGAGCAACGCCCAACACTTCTTATATCTAGCTAGATCTAAACCCTAAACTTGAAGTAGAGCTCTAATCTCTCTCTGGAAACCCTAATTCTAATCTTTTCTTGACCTTATGATGTGGATGCCTCAGGGGGGTCTAGGTCTGGTTATATAGTCTAGTAGGATGAACCGCAGCACTCGGATCAAACCGACTTGAATCAAGGGTCAAAATATGACATAGAGGTCAGTTAGATTGTGTCACATGAAGGGGAAGGTGGTTGGCCTCTGGGCCAGGCTGACCGGCCTGAGGGGGGCCGGGCGGCCTCCTCTGGTGGCCTCTCGGTCTTCGCCTCGGTCCCGTGTCTTCTTGTGCCTTCTAGAGTCTTCTGGTGTGTCCTTTCGTCGCGATCAAGTTTCGTGGCGTTTCATCAATTTAATTCTTGTTTTCTTTCTCTCTGAATAATCCCTGTAGAAAATAGTAATTCACCAAAACTCATGGAAATTATCAGTAATAACCTTCTATGTTTCTATTGGTGATCATTTTCTTGCACAAAGTTAACGGTTTGTGATAGGTGATAACTACCGTCAATAGTGGTACTTCTCACCCATTGGTGGAGTGAGATGAGGTAAACCGGGTGAACTAGCTCTTGATCATATGTACCATCCTGTAAAATACTCTAACAAGAACACCAAAACTCTAGGCTTGGATTAGGATAAGGGGTTAACGGTTAGCCATTCGAGAATTTTTTCTCCTTATTTGTTTAGACAGATTTTCTAATGGTAGAATTCTAATAGGATGTCTTTTTGAGATCTTTGTTTAAATTTTCTTATTTTTATAATGCATAAAAGGAAACATGTATGCAAAAAATGATATATAATTATATGCATGATATTATTATTATTATTATTACTATTATTATTATTATTATTATTATTATTATTATTATTATTATTATTATTATTATTATTATTATTATTATTATTATTTACGCCACCACGATGAATATTCTTACGGGTTTTTACACATCATGAAAGTCATTCATATGGGGCTTAAGGTTTATGATGTAATAATAAAATTTTTGTTTTCTTTTGTAATGCAATGTTAATGCAGAAAAGTAAATATGCTAAAATGAAAATAATTTAATGAAACGTTGAAAAGTAAGTATGGATAACTACCGATGTTAAATCACGGTGAGGGTTCGGTTTTTTTAAGTCCTCCGAACAGGGCTCTTTATTGCACTAATCGAGTACCTCGGTTCGCTCTTAAGGATGAGGATTCTTGTGGTGGTGCCTCCATTAGTGGCGCTCCCAATGGTGGTGCCACCTTCTTTCTCCTTGTTCAGTGTTTTGAAGCCAATCTTTGGTGACAATCTTATGTGCCTCATTGTTACTAGTTCAGAACTTCCACTTATAGAATTTGGGGGATCGTCTCCCCTCACACTTTACTTGAAGTGTGTTCTGCTCATAAAGACAAGGTAGAGATCAAGTGCATGGGCTCTGTTGGTGGGAAAAACACCAACCGAACCAGAAATTTATTTATTCTTCTCTAGCTTTAGACACTTTGAATCATGATAAGATTGACATTGTTCATTTATAACATTGGTGATGAGATCAGAAGGATAAGCATGAATGAAACATTTTGACTATGACAAAAAGAGTGGAGTTGCTTAACCTATGGAAGAATTGTCCATCTTCCCAAGATAAGATACGCAACATTTTAGCTCGTTTGGTTAAGATCGAGATCAAGAGAATGGTGCCATGAACAAACTTAAAGAACAAATCATGTTGAGTGTTGACAGTAGATAACTCTTATTTTTAACCGTCAACGAAACATGAAAAAGGGCCTAAACATAATTACCACTTAGATATAGGGGGTTTACTGATAGAATTCCATGAGTTTTGGTGAATGTCTGTTTCTGCAGGGTGTCAGCTAAAAAGAACCAAGGAAGGCCCACATGTCAGATTTACATAGAGACAAAAGGGGTACGAACAACTTTTCTAGAATCTAGAAGGTACGAGAAGACTTTAGAAACAAACGGGAGGCGAAACGGGCCCAGAAGTGGGGCGCCCGCCCCCCTCCTTGGACGCCCACCCCAGTGGCAGAGCCAATCAGGCTCCACCTCCTGGATCATGCCTCCACCGCCTTTAAGGATTAATAAAAAGTCATTGATTAAGGTCGGTTTGATCCGACGGCTGTGGTGCTTCCTAGAGAGCTATATAAGCAAGGCTTCCCCCTAGGGTTTGGTACCATATCTCTTCTACAGATCAAAAGTTAGGGTTTCAATTCTTCATCCAAGTAGAAGAGGGTCCCTCTAGTTCATCTAGTTCTAGTTCTAGTTCATTTAGATATAGTTCTAGTTCATCTAGTTGTATCTAGAAAATAGGGAGAGAGAGGAGGAGAGAGCTGAGGAGGAGCTAGATTTGTCAGATCTTCCTCAACATTGTACTTTTGCAGCATTTGGTTCGTCATTCAGCAATCTCCAGGTTCTTCAATTATTATTTCTAAGTTCTAAGTTCTTATTTAATTCTTACTTTATTCTATTTACTTGAACTCCGCTTGTATTTGAGTGCTCTAGTTATAATATTTGGCTAGAGTAGTAAACCCTAGTGTAGACGTGGTGTCTAGGCTATAGTTTACCTGAGTTTGCGCCCAATCTCACGGTTAGTTGTGGTAGCCCTAAGAGGTGACAGCTCTGTCAGGCCATTGCAATCCACCCCGTTCGGGTTGGTGTTTCGTAGACCTTTTGGCAGCCTTCTCCTGACTACTTTCTTCCCATTCTCTTTCGAGAGTCGAAAAGGTACTATTGCTCCATAATAAGTAAAGTATAGTAAGCCCGATCTTGATCACCCAATCAACTTAGAAAACCCTAGAAAGTTCCTCTCTTCCCGCCAAAAATATATATCTTTATTCTCTTATCTTTATCCTTGGACGCCTTGATTCTCTAGTATACTTCACGTTCCCCGTAGAAATTAATACTCTGGAATACTCTCGGGTGAAAGCTACATCGGTATCCGTGCGCTTGCGGATTTCTCTGTGTGCGTTAAAAATACCCAACAAGCTTTCTGGCGTCGTTGCCGGGGAATGGTAGTTGTGCTAGTTTAGAACCAAGTTTGTCCGTGTACCCTTTTTCTTTTGCCACCTTTTTACCACAACCACCTTATCATATGGATTCCACTCCTATTCATAAATTCTCTACACCAAAGGGCGAGTTCTTAGAGCCACCACAAATCATCAAAGCCAATTACAACATCTAGCTATGAACTCAAACCTGGCTTTATAGCCATGGTGCAGGCGCAATCCTTCTCTGGGTTAAAAGATGAAAATCCTTATACCCACCTTTGGGAATTTGAGCACTTGTGTTCTTGCCTCGTTATCGCTGGCATGACACAAGAGACCCTTAAATGGAAATTATTTCCATTCTCCCTTTTAGGAATAGCGAAGCAATGGTATGCTCATACCGTAGGAGGAGTAAATGGAAACTGGGATGAACTTCGAGTCAAATTTGGTCTCGCTTTCTTCCCTGTTTCTAAAGTTAATGCCCTTCGAATAGAAATTCTTAAATTTGAACAGAAGGAGAAGGAAACTCTAGGAGTAGCCTAGGCTAGGTTCACAAGCCTTAAAAACACTGGTCCACACCTGTCTTTGCCTGACCACATCCTTCTAAATCACTTCTACCATGGTCTTAGCAAAGAAGCTGCTCTGCACCTCGACATATCTTCTGGAGGCTCATTCACGCACATGTCCTTTAGTGAGGGGGGAGCTATCCTTGAGAAAATCTATGAAAATACTCCCTACACTGGCATTTTTGATGAGTTTCCTAAAGAAGAAAAAGAAGTCGAGCCAAGCCCTGACCAACAAGAGGAGATACATGCAACCGAATCCGAAATTCCTTTAAATCCTTCTAATGATTTGGTTATCGAAGAATCTCCTACTACGAAAACACAAAATATGTTGGAAGACAATGAGCCCCATCCTTCCACATTCCTCTCTGAAATTGAGGATGGTCTTTTTGAAGATTTTGGGAATGCTTCAATCTTTCCAGTTCAAGTAAAGCCTCTAGAACACTCTACACCATTTAAGGATGATGATATTCCATGCAATGACCCCTTCTTAATGGAACACATCAAGGGACTCTCGACCATCATGAGCCGTGAGTGGTTGGTAGAAATGGAGTTATCTAGTGAGGTAGCCCGAATCATTGCCCCCTCTGATGTTCTAACTTGCATCCTAAAGAAGACAACCATAGAGGCTCATTATAATCCTACCATTGGGATGAACATTATTTCTAAGGCTTTGCCTGAAGAACTTTGCCCCAACGAGTCCTTGATCTCATCTCATAAGCTTTTAAGAACTCCTTTTGGAGTTACTCTAGAAAGTTATGGGGTCATGAGGTCTATTCCCTTGCGCATAAGAGGCTCTGAGTATCGTCTAGACTTTCACATCTATGACATCTCGGACAGGTCCATTTGATTGGTGTACCTTTGGGGACACTCTTTCTAGAGCGACCGAAATAAAGTCTCTTGAATTTAAAGTTGGGAAACTCTACTATCGATGTCTCGCTTGCACGCTCACACAACGCAGTAGTAGAACCCAAGCCCGAACAAGATCCTATTGAGAAAGTTTTAATGGCATCTCTAGAAAACATGGCCGAACCTCTTTTCGATGATGAACACTTCATCGAAGAAGAGGAAGAGCTAGCAGAACCTGTCGAGCTAGACCCTTTGGAGGTGCCTCCACAACCCTCAATTGAGCTAAAACCTCTTCCTCTTGACTTGAAATATGTCTTTCTCAATAATAATCTAGAAACTCCTATCATCATAAGTGACAAGCTTTCCCAAGAAGAAACCTATAGGCTTGTCACTGTCCTAGAAAGACATAGATCAGCTATAGGCTACTCAATCCATGACCTCATAGGAATTAGTCCCATTCTCTGCACGCATCGTATCCCTACAGATCCTGACATCTCACCGACAAGAGAACCACAACGGAGACTTAACAACGCTATGTGAGAGGTTGTTAAGAAAGAAGTCTTAAAACTTTACCAAGCTGGGATTATTTATCCCGTGCCACATAGTGAATGGGTTAGCCCTGTCCAAGTGGTGCCAAAGAAAGGAGGGATGACAGTTGTTACAAATGAAAAGAATGAACTCATTCCTCAACGAACTGTCACTGGGTGGAGAATGTGCATAGACTATCGAAAACTCAACAAGGCTACAAGGAAAGATCACTTCTCGTTACCCTTCATTGATGAAATGTTGGAACGGCTTGCAAACCACTCTTTCTTTTGTTTCCTTGATGGGTATTCCAGATATCACCAAATCCCAATCCACCCCAATGACCAAAGTAAGACCACTTTCACATGCCCGTATGGAACTTACGCATACCGACGAATGTCGTTCGGATTGTGCAATGCTCCAGCTTCTTTCCAATGGTGCATGATGTCTATCTTCTCCGAGATGATCGACAAAATCATGGAGGTGTTCATGGATGACTTTACCGTCTATGGCAAAACCTTCAATGACTATTTAGAGAATTTAGACAGAGTCTTACAATGGTGTGAAGAGGAGCACTTAGTTCTGAACTGGGAAAAATGTCATTTTATGGTTCAAGAGGAAATAGTGCTAGGACACAAAGTGTCCAAACATGAGATAGAAGTGGATAGAGCAAAGATTGAAGTCATTGAATAACTTCCACCTCCCACGAATGTGAAAGGAATCCGAAGCCTTCTAGGCCATGCGGGGTTCTATAGGTGTTTTATCAAAAACTTTTCTCAAATCGCTAGACCCCTCACTAGCCTATTAGCTAAGGATGCACCTTTCATCTTCAATAATGAGTGCCATGAAGCTTTCTAAACTCTTAAGCAAGCCCTCATTTCAGCTCCAATCATCCAACCACCTGATTGGACGCTGCCTTTTGAGATCATGTGTGATGCTAGCGACTTTGTTGTTGGTGCAATTCTTGGCCAAACAAAGGATAAGAAGCATTATGCTATATCCTATGCTAGCAAAACCATGACCGGGCCACAACTCAATTATTCTACCATTGAAAAAGAGTTGTTGGCAGTTGTCTTTGCAATAGACAAGTTTAGATCTTACTTAGTTGGAGCAAAAATAATCATCTATTCAGACCATGCTGCCCTTAAATACCTGCTCACTAAGAAAGATGCTAAACCCCGTCTTATAAGATGGATTCTTTTGCTCCAACAATTTGACATTGATATAAAAGATAAGAAAGGAGTAGAGAATTCAGTAGCCGATCACTTGTCTAGGCTTCAATATAAGGAAACACATGAGTTACCTATCAATGACTATTTGAGGGATGACACACTCCTCATGGTAACACACTCAGACCCTTGGTATGTGGATATTGTGAACTATATGGTTGCAGGCTATGTTCCACCAGGAGGAGATAAGAGAAAGCTCAAATATGAAGCTCGTTGCCACTTGTGGGAGGATCCGTATCTCTATCGGGTATGTGCTGATGGATTGTTACAGAAATGTGTCCCAATGGTTGAAGCCATGAAAATCATAGAGAGATGTCACGCTTCACCCTATGGAGGACATTATGGAGCATTCCGCACAAATGCAAAGATCTAGCAAAGTGGATTTTTCTGGCCAACGATGTATCAAGATACAAAGGAGTTTATCAAAAGATGTGCCAGATGTCAGAAACATGGAAACATAAATACTCGGGATGCAATGCCACTCCAGAACAACCTCCAAATAGAGTTGTTTGATGTCTAGAGAATTGATTACATGGGACCATTCCAAAAGTCAGGAGATGCTGAATACATCTTGGTGGCAGTTGACTATGTATCCAAGTGGGTAGAAGCCTTACCATGTCAAGCTGCTGATTCCAAGCATGCCAAGAAGATGTTTCATGAAGTGATATTTCCAAGGTTTGGAATGCCGAGAAGGGTCATAAGTGATGGAGGATCACACTTCATTGATAAGTCCTTCAGACAGTTCCTTGCTGGATATGGAGTCAAACACAATGTTGCAACTCCATACCATCCCCAAACAAGTGGTCAAGCAGAAACGTCAAATAAGCAAATCAAGAACATTCTGCATGAGACTATGGATGAGATGGGAAAGAAATGGAAGCACCAGCTTCATGATGCACTATGGGCATACCGGACTACATACAAAACACCCATAGGCATGTCACCTTATCAGCTTGTATATGGGAAAACATGCCACTTGCCTGTTGAATTGGAATTTAAAGCTCATTAGGCAATCAAGAAATGGAACATGGATCTCCATCTAGATGGTAAGAATCGTCAGATGCAAATATCTGAGCTGGAGGAATGGAGAGAAAAGGCTTATCACAACTCCAAGATTTACAAGGAGAGAACCAAAAGATGGCAAGATAAGAGAATCAAGCATAAGGAATTCAAGCCTGGAGATAGAGTTCTACTGTTCAACTCAAGAGTGAAGCTCTTCGATCATGGAAAACTTAGAAGCAAATGGGAAGGATCATTCAAGGTGATGGAAGTTGCATCCCATGGTGCTGTCACACTTCAAGATGATTCAGGTAACATATTCAAGGTAAATGGTCAACATTTGAAAGTTTTTCTTGAATCTAAAAACTTAGAAGAAATTGATGTAATTGAATTTTTACAATTTAAAGATCTAATTTAAAAACTCCTTTGTAAAGGCTCTAGACAACTAAGGCTCGAACACCTAAACATTTAATTAGTTTTACAAGTTTTGTTGTCTATTTGAGTTCTACAGGATTTGGAAAGTTTGAGAAGAGTGAGACCTACATCAACCTACAACAGAATGACTATGTCAACATCCAGCTTGGGGGAGAGCATTCCCCGTGTATCTAGCTAAGTATTTCTTATTCCCTTCTTATATATCTTAATTCAGATTTGCTTGCTATATATATTTAATTATGTTTAATGTTCAAGTTTGTTAAATAAAAGGAGAATGTACAAGGTTTTTCCTGCTAAAATAAATCCCTATAATAAACTCTTATGGAAATGATGAATAGTTGCTCTGCCGTAATTCCTTTCAAGTGGCTGTTTTCAACCTAGAACTCTCCCAAGTTTTGGACACACTGTTTTGATCTAAGATTTACTCTGAACCTAAAACTTGTGGCCGACAAATGCTTGATCTAAGTCTAGGTAGTTGACGGGTATGATATGGGAAGGTCTGAGCTGCTATTTATCTTGTTCTAAGTGATACTAGAGTTCTGGAAAATTTATGTTTTGAAAAAAATTAAACTGTTGCATGATGAGTTCCTGTATGATGAGAGTTTAAATTCCTACCATAGCCATATATCATGCTTGTTAGATTAGGAAAACTTCCACTTATATTTACTGCTTGTGAGCATTGAGTATGGTCAAGTTGTGTTGACCCTTAGGAATTGGTCATGTGGTTAAAATCAAGATCACATACACTCCACCAATATATGCTGCTTCTACCCTAGAAGTACGCATCCACATACTTTCTATTTAGACACATCCCATAATTGTTCTACTCCTACACAGGGAGTGAGCATCAAAAATATCCCTTCATCCATTGCTAACCCCTTTTGTTATCCAATAAAGCTCCAAATATTCCTATTACTACCTCTATCAATATTTCCAAAAGAGGCTTGGGTGCTCTAAAAAAAAAGAAGAAAGAAAAAAAGAAATGTGAAGAAAGGAAGAGGACAAATGCCCCAACATAAGAGAGGTCTTGAGCAGCCCAAGTTCTCCCCAAACTCTTCAAAGTCAAGAGAAGTATAAATTTCTTCAAGGAGCAAAAGTAGAATTAGGTGTTCACCATTATCATTTCTTTACCCCTTCATTTTTACTCACCATCATCGCTATTTGTCACTATCACCATATATCCACTCAACCCATATATCTAGGACCACACACATGCCAATCTTGATTTGACTGTATGGCTGGACTTATTCCTTTGGATCCATGGTTTGACTGTGCAATATATGTTTGCAAGTATGTATGCGCTGCCTCCCCACCTATGAGCTCCACATAAGCCTATTAAGTTGTAGGGTGAGAGAGAGAAGGCACAATGTTACTCTGCCTTATGCCAAAAATGCCACATATTTTGAGAGAAGAGAGAAGGCATACACTCTTAATGCCTTGGTGTCACACCCGGTTTTAAGGATAAAACCAGACATACACTATATGTGAAATAAAGAAGACAAATCTCACATATAGCCACAGATAAGTGTAATATCAGGAGACAAATGCTTAATATACATAACGCAATAGTATAAAATATACCTTAAAGAGCAACACAGCGGAAAGACAACCCCGAACACTGAGTGTAGACTTCACTCCAGGAACAAACTGACTGGTTGATCACAAGCCTAACAATTCCAGAATCTAGCAGTCTGGTACCCTTCCTGAGATGTGGGGGAAATAGCAAGAGTGAGTCCATGTCGAACTCAGCAAATATATCATGGGGTTCATGAGGCTCAAAAGGTTGACACTAGTTTACTGCGATAGCTTTTAGTGAGTCATCTTTTAGTAATTGAGTAGCAACAAGTTATCATAAGCCCAAATAACCTCATGATCATGTAAACGAGAAAAATGTATAGCAAGAAACAATAATCATTAGTGAGCATCAATATCATCAATATTAACATTATCACCAGTGTTCATCATTTATTCTGTAAGGGTCCAAGGCCACTCGTGACCGTGAGCACGGCTGTTATAACAGTTTTACACTCTGTAGAGGTTGTACACTTTCACTGTGAGTCGTGATTACCCATATGCCTGAGGCGGCCAATCCCCAAAACACTCCCAAGGTGAGCAGGCAGGGTTCACTATGAAGCCTTTCAAAGGTTCATCTAACTAGTTAGGGCCGCTAGGTTTCAGAAGTCAGTCTGTGTGATTCAACCACACAGAGATCCACAGTATGCTTTTCCCCATTTGCGCCACAAGGGTAACCTCTAACAAGCTAGAAAAGGTCCTCATACTGAGCTAAAGCCAGAGCCATATAGCCCTCACAGTTGTACTGTAAGTCCCGGATGTTCGCTTACAGATAAGTCCTTATGGAGAGAAACTAGAGCACCATAAGATAGCCCAATGCTCTAGCCCCCTTGAGTCATGTTGCTATAAAGCATCTGTAACACCTCAGGTGTTTAGCTCCATAATTGCATTGCATTGCATAAGCATGAACATGCATCATCTCATTATGTTTTACTTTGCTTGCAACAACTTTGGGTGTTTTAGGGTTTTGATTTGTTTCCAGTCATGTGACCCTAGGATTTTTGTGTAACTAAAGGGTAGAGTGGCTAATTATATCCTACAATACCTTAATCTCACTTAGAGTAACTAATGGAGCAATGTTCATGTTGACCAAAATTACCAAAATGCCCTCCAATGTGTTGTTGACCAGCATTAGGCCCTAGAATGCCTTAGTTTGACCAATTAAAAAGTCTAGTTAGAGACCTTGCATGGAGGAGCACCCCTAATCAAAGTTGTAGGGAATTTCATGGGGAACAAAAGTCTCAATATGACCATCTCATGAAAATGACCAGAACATGCTCAAAATTGGCCCACAAATCAGCTAGAAGGGCTGCCCAAGCACTTAGAAAATTTCTAAGTCTCAAAAGTGACCCTTCAGTTTGATAGTGGCCTACTTTGGGAGCTTGTAGTTTGCAAACCAGACCAAACCAGCCCCAACTCATATTGACACTTTTGTAGTACTCACTTAGCTCTACAACATTGTCAACATCACCATCACCTAGTTCTAAATGGTTTAGGAGATATGGTGCTTTGAAAAATGGGTTTCAGTCGGCATAGTTGACTGAAACTCAGTTTCAGTTTACGAGTACCCCACTTTAGAGCTCGGTAGTTTCAAATCTAGGCCGAACCAGTCCAAGCTCCAATTGACAATTTTGTTGCCCTCACATAGCTCTACAAAGTTGCTGTTAACACTTATCACTAACTCTAGCTAGATTGGGAACGGTGATCGGTTGAACTTCGGCCGTCAGTCGGTCAATGGACGCCGAAGCCATCGAGTTCAGGGTTCAGACAGAGGTCGTGTCATGGTGACCGAGCAGAACGGTGCTGCCGCGTGGCGCCCGCGCTCTGCCAGCGCCTCCATGTCGCGAGCTCGGGCGTGGACGTGAAGACCGAGCTGACACCTCGCCTCGCACTCACTCACGCTCGCCATCTCCATTCATCTCTCGCCTTGCCGTGCCCACCGAGACACAACCCGGACGCGCCATTGCCGCCGCACACTTCCCCTCGGTCGTGCGAGCTCGCCGTCACGCCACAGCCGCCCAAACCCCGTCCCCCACTCCGCCAGAGTCCCCTCTACCTCCTCCATCCTTTACCTGAACCAATCGTGCAGAGGTGAGAGTGAATTTCCATTTCCGCCACCACGAGACCTCGCCGGTGTTTTCGTCCGCGTGGTGGCTCACCGTGGCCAGCTCACTACCGTCACCCTCCATCCTTGCTAACTCCTGTTTCGGGTTCCGGGTCGCGTAGAGAAGCATAGGGTATGATGTTACCGGCAGGGGTGGACGGTCCACGCCGGAACGTGGTCGTGCGCTACCGTGCCATGGCCGCTGATTCAGTGCTCTCATGGCCAGCCGCATTCGCCCCACCTCTGTCCATGTCCTTGGCAGGGATAGATCCGCCATCTCCTCTGGAAGCCGTAGCGCGCCCAACCTAGGTCCCTTGCTCCCGGAGCTCACCGGAGCGCCACCGTGTGCCACTTCCGAGCCGCGGTTGCCATGGCCGTTGTAGCTAGGGTTGGGTAGAATCCACGAATCGAGGGTTAGGTGATGCGGGAGGTCACGTGGAAACCGTCGGTGCTCTTCCCGTCGTCGGAGACGTCGTCGTCGGCGAGCAGGAGCTCGCCGGAGTCCGCGGCCTTCCCCTCTCTGCTCCCCTCTCACTGCCAGCTGACCCCACCTGGCAGGTGCCGTGCGCGGGCGGGACGGCCGAGCAGGCCGCGCGCGCGCCGTGGGCCGCGTCGGTTCCCAGGCCGGCCCAGTAGCGAATAGGAATTATTTCATTTTTCTTTATTCTATCACAGTTTTAGATAATGTTTAGGAAATGTATATCTAGGGTTTTACTTGCTCAAAAATTATGAATTAAATTTTGTTAGGCTCTGCATGATGTGTAGTATTTAATAAAAATATAAAATAGATATGTGATGTTTATTTTCTGGAAGAAATAATTAGGGTTTTGAAATGTGTTTTAATTGGGATATAAATTTGATAAATGAATAACTGGAGTTATATTGTCCCAAAAATTGTGAAAATTGGTGGGTAGGTTAATTTATACATGTATTAGCTCTGGTAAAAATTTGGGAACTAGTGCTTGAGTACTTTTCAAGTTATGATGATATCATGTTGTTTTAGGAAATACTTGAATGAATTTTAGTAAATTTTCTACATGTGCAATGTTCATATAAATTTTTGGAGAGTGTCCTGGTACACTAAAGTGTTTAGGAAAAATATGAATTCTGTTGTTTGATACTTTTCAATGTGATTTGTTAATTATACAAAAATCAGCCTTTTTGGTTTGTGAATTTTGTGTAGGGATTTTCTGTGAATAACTTTAGTTCAAATTTTTACAGTAGCCTCTTTTTGGGTCAGAGAGTCTTCTGTAATTTTTATAGAATTTTATGAGCAGTTTACTTATATGATTAATTTTCCACTTAATGAATTAAGTAAATTAAGAAAGGGGTGTAAATAAATGTTCTAGGTGGGCACACCTTACTTTTTGGTGTTTTTGTGACCTATGTTAACTTTTGGTAATATTGGTTTGGTCTTAGAGGAAGTTTGCCACATGAATAAATATTTAATCTTCACAATTCTAGGTTTTCTGGACAGCTGGTAGTATCTTTGGGTTTGACCCTTAATAAAAGTGTTTGCTGGAAAACTTGTGAATACCAAAGTTGTAGTAAACTTGATAAACTAGCTTGTGTCAAAATTTGGGGGCATTTGGCTTAGTAGTTTAGGAGTTATTGCTGTTTTAAGTGACTGTCCAGAAATGGCTGCTCTCTGTTTAGAGAGGACAGATTTCTGGAACTTTGGAAATTCGACCTAGGAAACTTAGGAATTAAGGGTTGAGGTCTGAAAATGATTTGTAGGGCATTTTATAAGCTTTCCAGATTGTCTTGGATCATATCTTTTGGAGTTGGGAATCTCCAGTTATGATAAAAACATTTAGCTGCTGTCCAGAATGTCTTGCTGTGATGTTTTGTGTTTGGATGTGGTAACTTAAGTAAAGTTGTTCTTGTGATTGTTAGGTGTTAGGGCCTTAACAGAGGAGGAACAGCTATACCTTAGGTTGAGTAGATTAGGTGAGTACTTCTCTACCGGAGAGGAAATTTGTACTTAATAATTGAAGTGATTTGAATAGAGCTTTAGGAGTGCTGTAATGCATTTCATTCCGAGCATGTTGCATCTTTCATTATGCATCCATGAAATTTATTATGCACTCATGCAATAGGTGTTCTGGAGGGGGTAACTCTCCTTGAGTTCGAGCAAGTGATCCCGGAGGAAATCCATGAGCAGCCGAAGCAGCCAGAGGAACCAGCCGGCGACGAAGTTCCTGCAGGAGATCTGCCCGAGTGTCCTGATCACCGGCCATCTACCTTTCTGAAAGGCAAGCCCCGGTGCATGCTGAACCTATTATTTCATAAATCAATCTTGAGTACTTTTAATTGTTTACTGCATTAAGTTGTAGGAGTTGTATGAAAACACTTGCTGCATTATACCTGTCCTTGTCCAGATATCGTACTTAATCCTATATTAGGTTTAGGCACGTGTCAATGCTTAGCCCTGCTTAGTCCGGTAGAAGTCAGGTGATTTCCGGTCATCCGTGAGATGTAGGATGGGTCACGAGTGGCTTTATGGCTATCGTGGATGGAACCATGCCTTAAAATGAAATTGAGACCGGGCGGGAGTTCGATAGTACAGCCGCAAGACACTTCACATCTTAGGTGTGGAGCTATGCCCGTCTGAGTCGTTTAAGGACCGATTCGCTGTACGTCCTTGAGTCATGTTGAACGCAGTCTAACACTTAGTTGGCTAGATAAGTCGTTCCGACCGTGAAGCCGAGTAATGTGGTTCAGGCCGGGAATCGAATGGTAGGTTGCTTCTTGGAGGAGAGAAAGGATGTGCTTGGGGACATTCGTGTGAGACCAAGGGGGGGTTAGAGTCCCTATCACCTGGCAGAGTGTCGCCCTTGGGGTCGCGACATCACTCGGACCCGCGATTCCTGAATCATATGAAAAGGTGGCCTGTGCGACCCTGGCAGGGGTCTGCACGGTGACTGTTAGAAATACCCCTCCAGCTGGATAGGAATTCGATTCGAATCACCGTCGCTCCCGGTTAGTGAGCACTTGACTTGAGCAGCGGCAACGTAGATCTCATTAATTGAACAGATGGTTAAGTGAATGATACAATGTTGCCACAATTTATACCTGCTATGGATATAATGTTAATAATTGTTTGATTATAATCAAGTGCATGTTTAGTATAGGTGCTAAGATAGATGATAGGTAAATGCTAAAAATAACTGCTAGTACAGGTTATAAGAGTTTCAATTACTTATGCCTTTCTGCAAAATGTGATGTCAGCTAGCCTCTTGTGTAAGCCTTGCATAATCCTTGGTGTACTCTTATTTCTGGTTTTTGACGGGTAAGTCTAGCTGAGTACATTCCAGTACTCAGGGTTTATTCCCTCCTGTTGCAGATGATATGCTTTACCAAGGCTTCTGCAAGACCTGTCTCCACCCTGCGGGTGACGAAGACTAGATCACTAGGGCGTGATCATCCTTTATGTACTTTCCCTCATGCTTTTACGGGTTGTTGATCAGTAAGACTGGCAGTAGTAATTAAACAACTGGTGTGTGTTATGCTTCCGCTACTTTATGAACTTGGTTTGTAATAATTTGTGACTCCGTGTGTGTAAGCGTATTTCGGAACTACTTGTGAAATGTAACGTATGATGTGTATGTTGAATGATGCGATCTTGGTTGTAAGCAAGTTGGTTTGAAATCCTTCGTGGTTTCGATTGACTACCGGAATTATATGGGCTAAAGTTCAAAAATTTGAGCGCTTCGGTGCTTGTTTTTGTACTTGTGCTCTTATAATTTGGTCGGTTCTGTTACAGCTGGTATCGGAGCATAATTCAACATTAAACACATCGTACGAGTATTTAAAAACAAAAGTATTTCTTTATGAAAAGGGTTAAAACTCTAAAAAAAATATTTTTATAGGTATGCCAGTGATCATATCCCTTAGCCCAAATAAGGACTCTTAGGTGGCTTATTATAAAGACTAACTTGGGGGCCTTGTTTGTTTTTGTTTCATCGTCCATACGGCGTGATATTGTATGGATACCATCCACTTGGGTGGTAATGTATGGATCAATTGCCTCGACACTCTGGTAAGTGTGAGTTGTGAGAGCATGATCGTCCAACCGGCGGTCTAGGGGAGAGTAGTTTTGGTGACTTGCATACTTACATGTTCAAACCATGTAATTATGAAAGCACTTAATTGTGGGAATATATATCGGGTAGCTTTGATACTGAAGTATATACATCAGGGGATGTGTATATGGAAAGTATTTAATTTACTGCTTTCTTGTGTGCTTATATTGGGAAACTGTTGGGCTAAAATGAGATTTTCTGCAGGTACACTAACAGCGTAACGTGTAGACCGATAGTTTCGCTTATATGAGAGAACGTATGTATGCCACCGCCTAGCGTTAGAACTTTAGGTTTCTACTAAGGTGAGAGGGCGTACGAAATGTGCATGCATCATGTTTAATTATGTCATACATGTCATTTTACTCCCTCCTTAAAAATTTCAATAGTCCCGACTAAATTAAATTTCGTATCCCCTAAATTATCCTCACTTTAAGTCGTATCTTGTTGCTACAGATGGCACGCACTAAGTGGACCACTCGCAAGTCAACCGGAGGCAGGGTCCCTCGCCACCAGCTAACTCCACGTGAGCCCCGCCCTGAGCCCACTGAGGTGGAAAGGCTGAGGGCTAAATTGGCCGAGGTGACTGCTGCTAGGAATGCGGCGCAGCAGCAACTGGAGCAAGTGATCCATGACCGAGATCAGGAAACACTTGCGGTCCAGAGGTTGACAGTAGCCAATCGCAACTGTCAACGCATGCTGGTCCATGTGATGAACTAGAGGGATGAAGCCTGGCACGAGGAGAATATCCTGAGAGCTCGTCAGGTGGAGCTCGAGCAACAGTTGGAGAATGCAGAAGAATACAATGACAATCTTCATGAAGAAGTGCACCGCCTGAACAACCAACTCAATCCTCTGCTGCCTCAGGACAATAACGTGGATGAGGAGATGGGTTCGGGAGTCTTCATGGCTGAAGATGATGATGATGTGGAGGTCAATGGGCCACAAGATGCTGCACCAGAAGAAGCACCAGAAGAAGAAGAAGAAGATGAGGAGTTAGAGCCTGCTAGCGACGAGGATGGCGGGGAGATCCTCGACACCGACTCCGAGGATGATGCTTAGCGTAGTCATCACGTAGCTACAATGTTAGACTCATCTTTTGTGCCCTCCATGTGTTGGAGTGAGGCTTTGTAATAACTTGGCTTTTGTGATGTACTGTCGAACCCTATGTTCTCCTGGATGTTTAGTTTGAACCTGTTAATTTCGATCACAAATGGATGTCTTATTGTGTTGCGTTCGATGATGGGGTCACGATTAGCACCCTTCGGTGCCGCGACGAAACCGAGGGCCTCCTATGGCGCGCGACATAAGGCTGTGCTGCTTGGCACGCGCTGGTATCGAGGTGGCTAGTCATGATCCACCATGGAACTCTACCATTGAGAAGTCTCTTTGTGGTCAGTTTGAAGTAGCCTTTCTCATTCGATTAGAAATTTTGGGATCGAATCCGAGTACCCGTACGGAAGGTCAAAAGTCACATAGATATTAAAGTAAATGGTTCAGTCACTGCTGTGCTCCCTGTGAGTGAGCCTTTTATCAAAATACATCTTGTTGGATGCCCATGCATGATTGAGTCAATTGATGCACTCGAATGGATTGTGCGGTTGTGATGAATTATTGTGCCTTGATTCTGTGCGAAGTCATTTTCATGAAGTCAGTTTGACATATTTGCAATAATTCATCTACAAATTTCCCACATCATCAGTGCTCATTGGCTATGCATTTTGCAGATGTCGTACAACCTCCGTAGGGGTCGTGGCAATGAGGTTGAGGAACAGCCACCCCCTCCGCCACCACCTACCCCGGCTGAGCTGATGCAGACCGTGGTAGAAGGGCAGCGCATGCTGGCTGATGCTATACGCCAGCTTGCCAACCGGGAGGCTCATCATGGCCGTCAGGGCCCGGAACTCAATCAATACAATGATTTCAAGGATTTTCTTGACACTAAGCCCCCGCTCTTTAAGGAGGCGGAGGAACCGCTGCAAGCTGACGAGTGGCTGAACACTATTGAGCAGAAGTTTCATCTGCTTCGCTTGACTGATGAGCTAAAGACTGAATATGCTTCCCATCAACTGCATGGTCCAGCGGGTATTTGGTGGAGCCACTATCGTTCCACATTGCCTGCAAATGTCCCGATTGCTTGGGATCAGTTCAAAGTAGCATTCCGCGGGAATTATATTCCTCCAGGTCTTATGGCTATCAAGCACACAGAATTCATGAGGCTGTCGCAGGGTAATAAAAGTTTGAATGAATATCTGTAATCTTTGAACAACCTGGCAAGGTATGCAACGGAGTTTGTGGATACCGATGCTAAGAAAATTGCTAGCTTTAAAAGGGGCCTCGGCCCAAAGCTGATGAAGACCATGGGCACTAGCAAGTGTACTACCTTCAATGATTTTATCAGTGATGCTTTGACTCAGGAAAACAATAATGCTATTTATTCTGCCTCTAAGAGCCGTAAAAGAGCCCTTGAGGCGAGTGCTTCGCAGTCTCGGACCCCAACTGCACCGAGGGCTTCCCCTCGCCCACCTGCCCTGAACGCTAAGTTCCGTCCACCTTAGAAGAAGTCTGCGGCTAAAACTAGGTTTCGCAAGGCATATACATTCGCTCTGCCAAAGGGTAATTCTAGTCAGAGCAGCTCCAGTGTTCCTCCCAGCAACATGCCTTGCTGGAACTGCAACAAGCCGGGCCATTGGTCCAGGAACTGTCCTTATCCTAAGAAGAATGTCAATCAAGGTGGCCGTCAGGGGCATGCTCATTATAACAGCATTGAGGAAATCCCATCGGGTGAGGTTGTCACCGCTGGTAAGTTCCTAGTTGACCAACATCCTGCAGTGGTACTATTTGATTCAGGTGCTTCGCATTCCTTTATCAGTCCTAAGTTTGCATCAAAGTTTGCACACAAATTACATACTGTTGAAGGTGGGGGTTATTGCATTAGTGCGGCAAGTGGGAATATTTCCACAAATAAAGTAGTGGGGAATCTAGAGTTTGAGATAGAGGGGCGAAAGTACTCGCTTGCCTTAGTGGTTTTGCCTGGATTAGGCATAGATGTTATTTTGGGCATGAATTGGATGAGTCAGAATGGGGTACTCATTGATACATCCACTCGGGTAGTTATGCTCAGAGATCCTACAGATCAAAAGGGTTTTCTAGTGCAACTTCCCAGAAACATTGATTTGTCTGGTGAAGTTCATGCTGTGCAAGCAAAGGCGTTAGCTGAAATTCCCGTAGTGAGTGAGTTTCCTGACGTTTTTCCCGATGATTTGCCGGGACTCCCTCCGGATCGGGATGTGGAATTTAAAATCGAGTTGTTACCTGGCACGGCACCCATCTCTAGGAGACCTTATAGGATGCCTCCGAATGAGCTAGCTGAACTTAAGGTGCAGTTGAATGAACTATTGAAGAAGGGGTTAATTCGTCCTAGTTCGTCTCCGTGGGGATGCCCTGCTATCTTTGTGAAGAAGAAGGACCAGTCTTTGCGGATGTGTGTAGATTATAGACCTCTGAATGCAGTCACTATCAAAAATAAGTATCCTCTACCACGTATCGATATCTTGTTCGATCAGTTGTCTAAAGCTAAAGTCTTTTCCAAGATTGATCTGAGGTCTGGTTACCATCAGATTAAAATCTGTCCTGAAGATATTCCAAAAACAGCTTTCTCGACAAGATACGGTCTTTATGAGTATCTTGTTATGTCTTTTCGGCCTGATGAATGCCCCTGCACACTTCATGTGCTTGATGAATTCGGTGTTTATGACCGAATTGGACAAGTTTGTGGTGGTGTTTATTGATGACATCTTGATATATTCTGAAAATGAAGAAGAACACGCTGAACATCTGCGTATTGTCCTCACCAGACTGCACGAACATCAACTGTATGCGAAGTTCAGTAAGTGTGAATTCTGGCTTCGTGAAGTACCTTTCCTTGGGCATGTGTTGTCCGATGGGGGAATTATGGTGGACCCCACCAAGGTACAGGAAGTCTTGAATTGGAAGGCTCCTACTTTGGTTCATGAGGTCCGGAGTTTTCTTGGGTTGGCTGGCTATTATCGTCGCTTCATCCCGGATTTCTCAAAAATAGCCAAACCCATGACTCGGTTACTGCAAAAAGACACCAGGTTTGTCTGGACTCCTGAGTGTGATGCGGCTTTTCACCAACTGCGAACCCTCCTAACCTCGGCTCCGGTTTTGGCGCAACCGGATATCGAGAAACCCTTTGATGTTTATTGTGATGCCTCAGGCATAGGTTTGGGAGGTGTTTTGATGCAGGAAGGCCGAGTAATTGCATATACCTCTTAACAACTTCAGAAACATGAGGTGAATTATCCAACGCATGACTTAGAACTGGCTGCAGTTGTTCATGCTTTGAAAGTATGGCGGCATTATCTGTTGGGAAATGTCTGCAATATATACACGGACCACAAAAGCCTCAAATACATCTTCACCCAACCCGAGTTAAATATGCATCAAAGAAGATGGCTTGAGTTGATTAAGGATTATAATCTTCAAGTGCACTATCATCCTGGCAAGGCAAATGTGGTTGCGGATGCTTTAAGCCGTAAGTCTCATTGCCATTCCTTAGTTGAAACTGATTTTCATCGATCTCGCCTTCTACATCCAGCAGTCTTGTACAACATCACTGTCAGTGGTACTCTCAAAAGCAGAATTATTGAGCTCCAAAAGACTGATCCTGGTATATTCCACATCAAGAGTAAGATGAAAGAGGAAGAAACTAAGCATTTCCGGGTAGATGAAGAAGGTGTGCTGTGGTTTAAGGATAGGTTAGTGGTGCCTAAGGACCAAGAGCTTAGAGATCAGATCCTGTCTGAAGCATATTCTTCAAAATTGTCCATCCATCCTGGTAGTAATAAGATGTATTATGATTTGAAGCCACTTTATTGGTGGACTAAAATGCGGAAAGAGATAGCTGCATATGTTGCTAGGTGTGACACCTGCTGTAGAGTTAAGGCTATGCACATGAAAGCTGGGTTGCTACAACCACTTTCTATCCCAGGTTGGAAATGGGAAGAGATAAGTATGGATTTCATCATCGGACTTCCTCCTACTGTCAAAAATCATAACTCTATCTGGGTAATTGTGGATCGTTTAACCAAGTCAGCTCATTTCATCCCTGTTCGAGTAGACTATCGCCTCACTGACTATGCTGAGTTGTACTTCAATCAGATAGTCCGGCTCCATGGGGTACCTCGTACTATCATTTCTGACCGTGGTCCCCAGTTCACTGCTCACTTTTGGGAGCACTTACATCACCTTCTGGGAACCAAGTTAGTGAGAAGCTCTGCTTATCACCCCTAGACGTCAGGTCAGACTGAACGAGTGAACCAAATCTTGGAGGATCTGTTGCAGGCATGTGTAATTTCCTCCAAGGGTTCATGGGAAAAACGGTTGCCTCTAGCCGAGTTTTCGTACAATAATAGTTACCAAGACAGTATTAAGATGGCCCCGTTCGAAGCCTTGTACGGTCGTAAGTGTAGAACTCCACTAAATTGGGTAGAAGCTGGTGAAAGGAGGTATTATGGTATTGATTTTGTCAAGGAAGCTGAGGAACAAGTCCGTACCATCCAAAAACATATGGCTGCAGCCCAAGCTAGACAGAAAAGTTATGCTGATCGTCGTAGAAAGCCGCTCGAGTTTGAAGTTGGATACTTCGTTTATTTGAAAGTTTCTCCAATGAAGAGTGTACAACGTTTTGGTGTCAAGCGGAAACTTGCATCGAGATACATAGGACCTTTCTAGATCATAGGCAAGAGTGGAGCTGTTGCGTATAAGATCCAGTTACCTCCTGAAATGAGTGCCATATTCAATGTTTTCCATGTATCTCAGCTAAAGAAGTGTCTTCGGGTTCCGGAGGAAAGAGTTCCTTTAGGAGATATCCGGCTTGAATCTGATCTAACGTACGAAGAAAAGCCAGTCCGGGTGATCGATACTCAAGAACGAGTAACTAGAAGTCGAGTGGTTAAGTGGTATAAAGTAATGTGGAGTAATCAGGGTAGTGAAAGTGACGCTACGTGGGAACGTGAGGACTATTTGCGGGATGGTTATAAGGAATTCTATCAAAAATGGTACGCTTTCCAAATCTTGGGACGAGATTTTTATAAGCGGGGAGGGCTGTAACACCTCAGCTGTTTAGCTCCATAATTGCATTGCATTGCATAAGCATGAACATGCATCATCTCATTATGTTTTACTTTGCTTGCAACAACTTTGGGTGTTTTAGGGTTTTGATTTGTTTCCAGTCATGTGACCCTAGGATTTTTGTGTAACTAAGGGGTAGAGTGGCTAATTATATCCTACAATACCTTAATCTCACTTAGAGTAACTAATGGAGCAATGTTCATGTTGACCAAAATTACCAAAATGCCCTCCAATGTGTTGTTGACCAGCATTAGGCCCTAGAATGCCTTAGTTTGACCAATTAAAAAGTCTAGCTTAGAGACCTTGCATGGAGGAGCACCCTTAATCAAAGTTGTAGGGAATTTCATGGGGAACAAAAGTCTCAATATGGCCATCTCATGAAAATGACCAAAACATGCTCAAAATTGGCCCACAAATCAGCTAGAAGGGCTGCCCAAGCACTTAGAAAATTTCTAAGTCTCAAAAGTGACCCTTCAGTTTGATAGGGCCTACTTTGGGAGCTTATAGTTTGCAAACCAGACCAAACCAGCCCCAACTCATATTGACACTTTTGTAGTACTCACTTAGCTCTACAACATTGTCAACATCACCATCACCTAGTTCTAAATGGTTTAGGAGATATGGTGCTTTGAAAAATGGGTTTCAGTCGGCATAGTTGACTGAAACTCAGTTTCAGTTTTCGAGTACCCCACTTTAGAGCTTGGTAGTTTCAAATCTAGGCCGAACCAGTCCAAGCTCCAATTGACAATTTTGTTGCCCTCACATAGCTCTACAAAGTTGCTGTTAACACTTATCACTAACTCTAGCTAGATTGGGAACGGTGATCGGTTGAACTTCGGCCGTCAGTCGGTCAATGGACGCCGAAGCCGTCGAGTTCAGGGTTCAGACAGAGGCCGTGTCGTGGTGACCGGGCAGAACGGCGCTGCCGCGTGGCGCCCGCGCTCTGCCAGCGCCTCCATGTCGCGAGCTCGGGTGTGGACGTGAAGACCGAGCCGACACCTCACCTCGCACTCACTCACGCTCGCCATCTCCATTCATCTCTCGCCTTGCCGTGCCCACTGAGACGCAACCCGGACGCGCCATTGCCGCCGCACACTTCCCCTCGGTCGTGCGAGCTCGCCGTCACGCCACAGCCGCCCAAACCCCGTCCCCCACTCCGCCAGAGTCCCCTCTACCTCCTCCATCCTTTACCTGAACCAATCGTGCAGAGGTGAGAGTGAATTTCCATTTCTGCCACCGCGAGACCTCGCCGGCGTTTTCGTCCGTGCGGCGGCTCACCGTGGCCAGCTCACTACCGTCACCCTCCATCCTTGCTAACTCCTGTTTCGGGTTCCGGGTCGCGTAGAGAAGCTTAGGGTATGATGTTACCGGCAGGGGTGGACGGTCCATGCCGGAACGCGGTCGTGCGCTGCCGTGCCATGGCCGCCGATTTGGTGCTCTCGCGGCCAGCCGCATTCGCCCCACCTCTGTCCATGTCCTTGGCAGGGATAGATCCGCCATCTCCTCTGGAAGCCGTAGCGCGCCCAACCTAGGTCCCTTGCTCCCGGAGCTCGCCGGAGCGCCACCGTGTGCCACTTCCGAGCCGCGGTTGCCATGGCCGTTGTAGCTAGGGTTGGGTAGAATCCACGAATTGAGGGTTAGGTGATGCGGGAGGTCACGTGGAAACCGTCGGTGCTCTTCCCGTCGTCGGAGACGTCGTTGTCGGCGAGCAGGAGCTCGCCGGAGTCCGCGGCCTTCCCCTCTCTGCTCCCCTCTCACTGCCAGCTAACCCCACCTGGCAGGTGCCGCGCGCGGGCGGGACGGCCGAGCAGGCCGCGCGCGCGCTGTGGGCCGCGTCGGTTCCCAGGCCGGCCCAGTAGCTAATGTTCACAATTTTTCTTTATTCTGTCACAGTTTTAGATAATGTTTAGGAAATGTATATCTAGGGTTTTACTTGCTCAAAAATTATGAAGTAAATTTTGTTAGGCTCTGCATGATGTGTAGTATTTAATAAAAATATAAAATAGATATGTGATGTTTATTTTCTGGAAGAAATAATTAGGGTTTTGAAATGTGTTTTAATTGGGATATAAACTTGATAAATGAATAACTGGAGTTCTATTGTCCCAAAAATTGTGAAAATTGGTGGGTAGGTTAATTTATACATGTATTAGCTCTGGTAAAAATTTGGGCACTAGTGCTTGAGTACTTTTCAAGTTATGATGATATCATGTTGTTTTAGGAAATACTTGAATGAATTTTAGTAAATTTTCTATATGTGCAATGTTCATATAAATTTTTGGAGAGTGTCCTGGTACCCTAACGTGTTTAGGAAAAATATGAATTCTGTTGTTTGATACTTTTCAATGTGATTAGTTAATTATACAAAAATCAGCCTTTTTGGCTTGTGAATTTTGTGTAGGGAGTTTCTGTGAATAACTTTAGTTCAAATTTGTACAGTAGCCTCTTTTTGGGTCAGAGAGTCTCCTGTAATTTTTATAGAATTTTATGAGCAGTTTACATATATGATTAATTTTCCACTTAATTAATTAAGTAAATTAAGAAAGGGGTGTAAATAAATGTTCTAGGTGGGCACACCTTACTTTCTGGTGTTTTTGTGACCTATGTGAACTTTTGGTAATATTGGTTTGGTCTTAGAGGAAGTTTGCCACATGAATAAATATTTAATCTTTACAATTCTAGGTTTTCTGGACAGCTGGTAGTATCTTTGGGTTTGACCCTTAATAAAAGTGTTTGCTGGAAAACTTGTGAATACCAAAGTTGTAGTAAACTTGATAAACTAGCTTGTGTCAAAATTTGGGGGCATTTGGCTTAGTAGTTTAGGAGTTATTGCTGTTTTAAGTGACTGTCCAGAAATGGCTGCTCTCTGTTTAGAGAGGACAGATTTCTGGAACTTTGGAAATTCGACCTGGGAAACTTAGGAATTAAGGGTTGAGGTCTGAAAATGATTTGTAGGGCATTTTATAAGCTTTCCAGATTGTCTTGGATCATATCTTTTGGAGTTGGGAATCTCCAGTTATGATAGAAATATTTAGCTGCTGTCCAGAATATCTTGCTGTGATGTTTTGTGTTTGGATGTGGTAACTTAAGTAAAGTTGTTCTTGTGATTGTTAGGTGTTAGGGCCTTAACAGAGGAGGAACAGCTATACCTTAGGTTGAGTAGATTAGGTGAGTACTTCTCTACCGGAGAGGAAATTTGTACTTAATAATTGAAGTGATTTGAATAGAGCTTTAGGAGTGGTGTAATGCATTTCATTCCGAGCATGTTGCATCATTCATTATGCATCCATGAAATTTATTATGCACTCATGCAATAGGTGTTCCGGAGGGGGTAACTCTCCTCGAGTTCGAGCAAGTGATCCCGGAGGAAATCCAGGAGCAGCCGGAGCAGCCAGAGGAACCAGCCGGCGACGAAGTTCCTGCAGGAGATCTGCCCGAGTGTCCTGATCACCGGCCATCTACCTTTCTGAAAGGCAAGCCCCGGTGCATGCTGAACCTATTGTTTCATAAATCAATCTTGAGTACTTTTAATTGTTTACTGCATTAAGTTGTAGGAGTTGTATGAAAACACTTGCTGCATTATACTTGTCCTTGTCCAGATATCGTACTTAATCCTATATTAGGTTTAGGCACGTGTCAATGCTTAGCCCTGCTTAGTCCGGTAGAAGTCGGGTGATTTCCGGTCATCCGCGAGATGTAGCATGGGTCACGAGTGGCTTTATGGCTATCGTGGATGGAACCATGCCTTAAAATGAAATTGAGACCGGGAGGGAGTTCGATAGTACAGCCGCAAGACACTTCACGTCTTGGGTGTGGAGCTATGCCCGTCTGAGTCGTTTAAGGACCGATTCGCTGTACGTCCTTGAGTCATGTTGAACGCAGTCTAACACTTAGTTGGCCGGATAAGTCATTCCGACCGCGAAGCCGAGTAATGTGGTTCAGGCCGGGAATCGAATGGTAGGTTGCTTCTTGGAGGAGAGAAAGGATGTGCTTGGGGACATTGGCGTGAGACCAAGGGGGGGGTTAGAGTCCCTATCACCTGGCAGAGTGTCGCCCTTGGGGTCGCGACATCATTCGGACCCACGATTCCTGAATCATATGAAAAGGTGGCCTGTGCGACCCTAGCAGGGGTCTGCACGGTGACTGTTAGAAATACCCCTCCAGCTGGATAGGAATTCGATTCGAATCGCCGTCGCTCCCGGTTAGTGAGCACTTGACTTGAGCAGCGGCAACGTAGATCTCATTAATTGAACAGATGGTTAAGTGAATGATACAATGTTGCCACAATTTATACCTGCTATGGATATAATGTTAATAATTGTTTGATTATAATCAAGTGCATGTTTAGTACAGGTGCTAAGATAGATGACAAGTAAATGCTAAAAATAACTGCTAGTACATGTTATAAGAGTTTCAATTACTTATGCCTTTCTGCAAAATATGATGTCTGCTAGCCTCTTGTGTAAGCCTTGCATAATCCTTGGTGTACTCTTATTTCTGGTTTTTGACGGGTAAGTCTAGCTGAGTACATTCCAGTACTCAGGGTTTATTCCCTCCTGTTGCAGATGATATGCTTTACCAAGGCTTCTGCAAGACCTGTCTCCACCCTGCGGGTGACGAAGACTAGATCACTAGGGCGTGATCATCCTTTATGTACTTTCCCTCATACTTTTGCGAGTTGTTGATCAGTAAGACTGGCAGTAGTAATTAAACAACTGGTGTGTGTTATGCTTCCGCTACTTTATGAACTTGATTTGTAATAATTTGTGACTCTGTGTGTGTAAGCGTATTTTGGAACTACTTGTGAAATATAACGTATGATGTGTATGTTGAATGATGCGATCTTGGTTGTAAGCAAGTTGGTTTGAAATCCTTCGTGGTTTCGATTGACTACCGGGATTATATGGGCTCAAGTTCAAAAATTTGAGCGCTTCGGTGCTTGTTTTTGTACTTGTGCTCTTATAATTTGGTCGGTTCTGTTACAACATCTTTTAAACGTTTATTGCATATACCATTAGTCAAGTTATAGATCATGGTTATTTATCTTGAGCACTAGCATAAATACTACCCAATGCAATGTCCCATGGGTGTCAAGGTACAAGATACAAAAACTAGGATATCCTTAGTGGTAACAAGGTAGACACATGCACATGAATTAAGTATATTAAAGGTGAATAGGAAACAAGGATGATCCCATGCTATACTTGCCTTAACTTAGATCCTTCAAGTCCAAACCTCAATGAATTGCTTCTTGATCACCACATATAGCTCACCGACTAGACAAGATCATAAAAGCACCACACAAGCATCCATTCAATCATACACGAAGCAAACAATATAACTAAATTAGAACAATACACCAAACAATTAAAGAAATTTGTAAACTAACCCATGCATTGCTACGAACACATAAACGCGGAAAACACGCTAATCGGAGCTACGGTGAAAGAAACGACTACCGAAAGATTTTGTTGTATAAAATAGAAAATTATAGGTCTCATTTGTTTTAACTATATAAAATCTTATATATAGGAAAAAATACTTTTTATAGATATTCAAAAGTGACTTCGGCTAAATTACATTTAAATTTAGAAAACTAAAGGAGAAATCAATAATATTTTATTTATAAATCTAGTTGCACAGTTATTAATCAAGTTAGATCTAAACTATGAAATTCCAGAGATTTTGATAAAGAAAAAATTAATACTAATACGTAGTTCATGTTGTTATAAATCCATTGCAATTTGAATGGACTAATTCGGAAATAAAACAAATAAGTTATGAATTAAACGAGATTTTCTTTAGTAAAGTAATAGATTAAATCTAACATCGAAACTTAAAGATAGAAAACCTAACCAACAATAGCACTAATAGTATAAAAAGTTTGTAAAACTCTTCTACACGTTACTACGATCACACAGACGTAAAGATCACGAAATTTGGATTTAAAACGTGAAAGTTATGAGTTTTCTAAGATTTCCTATAGATAAATAATTAATTTAATATAAACTCGAAAATAAATTTTCCAAATCTACTGTACAGTACTACCAACATGTAGAGCTCGCAAATACGAACCTAACACAATTTGAACGGGTCAAATCGGAGTTAAAACGTAGAAGATATGGCCTAAACAAGATAGTGGCAGTTTTGTAAATACCTAGAATTTTAATTTCGAAAATAAATCAAAATCTGGTTTTTAATGTGATCTAGACAGTGGAATTCAAGTAAATACCTCTTCTTCTTCTTGGAGTAGAACGTATGCTCACGAGCAAGCAGCCTGGTGGCTTCGTCGGACGGCGGCAAGAGAAGGAGGAGAAAATATAATTTACTACATGAGAGATTTCTCAAACTAGGGGCTCCTCTACGGTAGTTTTGGTGTACTTTGTCCATGGGGTAGGTACGTATATATAGGGAGGAAAACTCTCCACCTCCATGTCAACTAGCGATATGGTGCTAATTGACGTTGCACCATCCACCTCCGCTAATAGGCCTAAGTAATCATTTAAGTCCATTAGTAAATAAATGTATGGGCCTTTGAGATTTATTAGGATTATTACACATAGGCTTTGAGCGTTGGAAAAAATGAAAGATTTATTATTTTTGGAATTAATTATTTTCATGGATAAAATAATTCTAGAAAAGTCCAGAATTATTATTTAAGCCGCGAAAAATACTCTGAAAGCTCCGAAAATTCAGGAAAATTTTCCAGAGACATTATGGAACATGAGGAACCCAAATAAAGTATTTGGAGCTCATGATAAGATATTTTAGAGCATCTAAAAATTAGATTATGCTCATAGATAAGTGGAAACAAGCTACATAAAAAGCCGAAAAATTCCTGAGAAGTCAGTAGAGGTTGATTGACAGATGAGAAACAAGGAATTTGATTGTAGAAAAATAATATATGTATATCGGGAAAGGAAAATCGACCTAAACGCATTTTGAAAGAACAACTTGAATTCATTTTGATCTTTGGTCAAAACCAAGCAATATAAAAACACAAATGCATCAGCATGAATGCATCAACAAGTTGCTAAACCTTATGATAAATTTCAATTTAGTGAAAAATATTATTTCCCTATGTTTTCATGAGCACAAAAATTCAAAATTAACTCATTTTAGCTCTATTTCCAAAGAAGCAAATTTTAGGCTGTTACACTTGGTAAGGATCCAGAAATACCACAAAGGAGAGACTTGAGAAGGTCATACATAGGAATCTCTGAGTTTTATTTGAAAATCTTGCAAAACTCCAGAATGAAGGTTGATCAAAGAGCTAGAGACATAGTGGTTGACTTGACCGTTCTATCTTTCAACTGCTCAAGACCCAAGTGACGGCTACAAGTCCCATGGTGAAAGGTAATATGGGTAAGTTTGAAAGTCAGAATAGTTCACTCTAAACCGGAGAAGAGTTCTTGTTTGAATGCATGTGTACTTTTGAGATGTGAAAGCAATGTAGCAACTCTTGATCCATCACTGACTTTATCTTTCCTCAGGGACGAGCAAAGGGTAAGCTTGGGGGAGTTTATTGACAGTAGATAACTCTTATTTTTAACCGTCAACGAAACATGAAAAAGGGCCTAAACATAATTACCACTTAGATATAGGGGGTTTACTGACAGAATTCCATGAGTTTTGGTGAATGTCTGTTTCTGCAGGCTGTCAGCTGAAAAGAACAGATGAAGGCCCACATGTCAGATTTACATAGAGACAAAATGGGTACGAACAACTTTTCTAGAATCTAGAAGGTACAAGAAGACTCTAGAAACAAACGGGAGGTGAAACGGGCCAAGAAGTGGGGCGCCCACCCCAGTGGCAGAGCCAATCAGGCTCCACCTCCTGGATCATGCCTCCACCGCCTTTGAGGATTAATAAAAAGTCATTGATTAAGGTCGGTTTGATCCGACGACTATGGTGCTTTCTAGAGGGCTATATAAGCAAGGCTTCCCCCTAGGGTTTAGTACCATATCTCTTCTACAGATCAAAAGTTAGGGTTTCAATTCTTCATCCAAGTAGAAGAGGGTCCCTCTAGTTCATCTAGTTCTAGTTCATCTAGATATAGTTCTAGTTCATCTAGTTGTATCTAGAAAATAGGGAGAGAGAGGAGGAGAGAGCTGAGGAGGAGTTGGATCTGTCAGATCTTCCTCAACATTGTACTTTTGCAGCATCTGGTTCATCATTCAGCAATCTCCAAGTTCTTCAATTATTATTTCTAAGTTCTTAGTTCTTATTTAATTCTTACTTTAATCTATTTACTTGAACTCCGCTTGTATTTGAGTGCTCTAGTTATAATATTTGGCTAGAGTAGTAAACCCTAGTGTAGATGTGGTGTCTAGACTATAGTTTACCTAAGTTTGCACCCAATCTCAAGGTTAGTTGTGGTAGCCCTCAGAGGTGACAGCTCTGTCAGGCCATAGCAATCCACCCCGTTTAGGTTGGTGTTTCGTAGAGCTTTTGGCAGCCTTCTCCTAACTACTTTCTTCCCAGACTCTTTCGAGAGTCAGAAAGGTACTGTTGCTCCATAATAAGTAAAGTATAGTAAGCCCGATCTTGATCACCCAATCAACTTAGAAAACCCTAGAAAGTTCTTCTCTTCCCGCCAAAAATATATATCTTTCTTCTCTTATCTTTATCCTTGGATGGCCATGATTCTCTAGTACACTTCACGTTTCTCGTGGAAATCGATACCCTAGAATACTCCCGAGTGGAAGCTACATCGGTATCCATGCGCTTGCGGATTTCTCTGTGTGCGTTAAAAATACCCAACATTGAGTTAATCAGGATGAATCAATCAAAGTTATAACTCTAACATGTTTGTGTCTTCATTTATGTGCATACCAAGATCAAGAGGAAAACGATGACCACTTACCTTAAGATGTTACCTTCATTATTGGAGCGTGATGACACCATGTGATGAAGGGTAGATGACTTACGGTGGTCCCTTCCTTTCTTGCATCTTGGGTTGTTCATGAGCATCTTGTCTCATATGTTGCACTCCTTTCTCACTCTTCAGACCCTCTGCTCCTCTCATTATTCCTTCTCTGCAAGGGATTAGTAGACAACACATACTCGAAGGAGTATACAAATGATTCAAAGTAAGAATAGTGTTGCCAAGGAGTTAAAGGTCAATTTGTCCCATGTTTTAAATCATATGCCTTTATTACTCACCACTACTTCAAATTTTCAACAAGGTAAAGATGTGTGAAATTGTTTTGAAGAATACCTCTAACCTTTATATTTCTACGAATGATCTCCTAATATTCCCAATAAAACTTGAATATTTTCCTGCAAGGATTAGTCCACATATACAACCAAATTCTATACAAGTATGTTTTGATAATTGTGTTTGAATAATATTTTGAAGCATACTTATAATAGGACAAGGAAGTTTAAAAGACTAAAGAGATTCATTCATGTAGAAACAAGAATATGTATGGTGAACCAAAGGAACATGATTGTTTAAATTTTTATTTGTTAGTGATTGAGCAAGCATGACATAAAGGTAGAGATGACTAAGATAAATTAGCAACATGGTATGAGATATTTTAAAGAACTCCATCCCCATACTTGGATTTTGTAGAACGCATAATCAAGTTTGGATGGTAGAACTCTCACATGAATGTGTTTTAAAGTTGCATAATGCTTGGTTGAACGTACCTTATGTCTTTATCCGTCCTTCTTTTGAAGTGAGTAGTGACAAACATACCTGAAGGAGGGGGCTTATTCAATTTACTATTAGTGAGAGCTTGTGGTCCATTGAGCAGGGCCTTTCCTTACATTAAGCTTTGCCTTTTCACCATCTAATAGTAATACAGACAATTGCATGCTCTTCTTCTGTCAACCTTTCTTTATTTTCATTGATTCTTAGTCAACAAGTTGGGGTCAATTAGGGATGTAAACTCAAGCTCCTCCTTGATTGTCTTTGTCTTCTAGCAGCATGGTGAGAGTTGTTCTTCTTTGTTTATCAGCGATACGCCAGCCGTATTGATGGTCAAGGAGGGAACTTTCTTGGTATTCACATGGACGCTTCATCTCCAATGGCTTAGGGATGTCTTTTATGTGATCATGGTCGTTCATGGCCTTACGAGACACCATAGGCAGTCCATTGACCAAGAATGTACGCCATGATGTGGTGCCATCCCGTCATCTTGGTCCTTGTTGCCGACATGCGAGATGGTGTCTTCGAGGGTGATGAAAATAGGACATTAATTTGCTGATATGAGGTGAGTTGCTCCCTGCTTTTCATCAACCTCCTAGCTTGAGTCCTGGAAAGGCACAATGCTAGGTTGCCTTCGACGTTACTCATGACCAATTGATTTGTTTGTCCACTTCCTATGAGTAAGTGCTTTTATTGTAAATCCTTTTTGTGGCACTTATCTCATTTCCTCTTCATTACATTGCTGAAGTGGTGGTTTGGCTGTTCATAGATTTATACCAACCCATGGACAGACACAACTTATATTCATTCTTTCCTGCAAAATGTTAATGGACACATACCCGAGGGAATATAACAAATTTGAAACACGAGTTTAGCTGTCCATACTTTTTGTAATTTTCCTCTATGCTAACAAGATGATGCGGGGTTTTAGGATTGTTTAGCACAGATTTTGTCACACAAGTTTTATGTGGTTGTTGAATTCTAACATGGTTCAAGGCAAAGGTAACTTGCAACAAAAGATAAGTGAATAAACCTTGATACTCATAGTTTTCCTTCCATGAAGAATGAGCTAGGTCTTCTTTGTGCAAAGTTATTGGAGTTCATCAGTTGCCTTGATTCATCTCCGATGTGAATTCATCTCTTGACTTACCTGGATTGAGTTTGAAAATTTCTTGCAGGGGTTAGTCTGACAAAATATCCAGTATCTACTATAGCATGTTTTAGTTCAACAACCAAATTAAACTCTATGTCTAATTTGATTGAGGAAGGCATTTTAACCTAAGCACCACGCTTAATTTAAAAGACCTTTGGAAGTAAGATCACACACCTCTTGATTTAAACTAAGCACCATGCTTACTTTAAAAGATGTATAAAGATACTTCCAAACCTAAACACACTATAGTAAACAAAGGTAGAACAAAAGCACTGTAGAGATTTATTCAAATAGAGATGTAAAAGAGCATGATCATGGTGAGTTAATTTTCTCTTTTTTTAATGGAAATGCAAATGAGATGGATATATGAATGGAACCAAACATGTTGTGAATGAGAAAATTTAAACAAAATGGGGTGGATGCATGAATTGTTCAAAGTAAACATGTAGTGGAAAGAATTAAAAAGGTACCTACTCATCAAGTTTTAAGTCCATGAGCAAGACTATCTCACTTTTCTTGATCATACTTACCATGACTCACATGATGGAATTTTGTGAGTAATGCAGCGTCTATCTCCGTCACTTGAGATGTGATTTGAATTCTTGTGACGTCGACCTCTTTCTCCAATCGTGAGTTCTTCAATGTGTTTCTTCTTTTCTTGTGGAAGCTTGCCGGAAGGTCGAAAACCAGTTATTCATTACTCTACATAAGATATAAAAGTAGACAAACAAGGGTAATCCTACTTGAGCAGGGGTTAATGGTTATCTCGATCACATCAATAAGTATAAGTATATCAATATTCCTTTTAATTGCCTAACTACCTTCCCCGGCAACGGCGCCAGAAATGCTTATTAACATTTCTTAGCATCACTACTAAGAACAGAGGTTTAAATTTGTCCTCGGCAACGGCGCCAGAAATGCTTGTTGGTATTTATTAACATGACACTTGTAATGAGGAAAGATTATAAACAATAAGGAATCCGCAAGCGCACAGATAATATACCATTATAGCACTTCACCCGGGAGTATTCCAGGTATCGTTATTTATATTTTACCACAGGGAAGGTCTAGCAGGATATATATTAATAACTTATACTATCAATAGAGAAGTAAACCATAACCACGATCCTACTCACAACAGGGATAAATCATAAGATAAGATGTGTATATAATTAGTATTGATTAATGATAAATCACTCAGAGCACTCCAATCTATGGCATTAGCATGGTCAAGTTAGAATATTAGAGGAATAACTCCTAAGTTATTCTTAATTACAAGTCAAAGCATACGTTGATTAGTGCAATTACACTTAGTAATCATGGCTAAGATCATTATATCCACACATAAGGGGCATTCCTTAGGGAAGTTTGAGTACAGAAACCTCTCCCTTCCTTCATAACCAGGCCCTACTTCCTCAACCTATACTCGGGGAGTGGACTACAAAGGACTCAATGCTAGTGTCACACCCGTGATCTACCACATGCCCCGGAATATAGAGTGTATTCGTAGGTAAATAGCATATAAGCACCACGTTTACATGGTATCTACCACCCACCCTGTGAACATTAGGGTGAATGCTATACGAACTTATGCATAAATATGATGATAGCCCAACTATACTAAGCATATAACCAAAGTAGACTATGAACATTGCAACCAAGACCATGAATAAGATGAATATGAATATGAATATGAATATGAATATGAATATGAATATGAATATGAATATGAATATGAATATGAATATGAATATGAATATGAATACAATTGTACCAAAGCATATAAAAATAATAGACATACAAAGGCGAGAGGGGTACAAGAATTATACCGAACCATGCTCTTGACAATGTCGGGAATTCAAGCAAAGATCTGCTTGCCTCCCTCTAGACCTAGCCTAACTACTATGCCCTAGAAACTAGAGGAGCTCTGAGGAGATTAGGGTTTCTATCTTCTCAAATGACTTATGTCTCAGGGAGGGGGCTGGGGTATCCTTATATAGCCCAGGGGGTGCAACGTGAGCCCTTGGATCAAACCGACTTGAAGGACGGTGTGGATGCAACCCTAGGAGGCGGTGGAGGAATATTCTGGAAGATGCCAGTGTGTGGGGCCCACAAGGGGCCGGGTGGCATGCATGTGGAGCCGGCCGGCCCCACATGGAGGTGGCTGGCCTCCCCCTCGGTGGAGAGCCTCTTGGAGTCCTCTAGAACCTTCCCACATAGATGCCACAGAATAAATCCTTGATTTCTTTTGACAAATAGGTCCCCCTTGACGATTTTCTGGATAAACCCTGCAGAAATTAGAGATTCACCAAAACTCATGGAATTTGTCAGTTTAAACCCAAAACCTTTGTTGGTTCTCTCATATTTTCCCTTTTGCAAGTTTATTTGTCTATAAAATATGGTTGTTAACTACCGTCAACATTCCGCTGAGATAATATTGCTCATGAGGTGATGTAGCTCTTGTTTGACATATTAGCATTGAGGGCAGGGAATATGCAGTCAATTAACATATCAAGATCAGTGCCTTCCTCGGTCTGTGGTATGCACATATCATTAGGAAGGCGAATTTCACCATCACCATTAGCCTCCTCAGAGCCTCCCCCGATGCGTAGCAAATATTCTGCAAACCATGGGTCATTCTTTGCCCTCATGTTGTGCACCAGTTTTAGATGTCGCATGTAATTCCAAAGGTACGACATCTGCAGTGAGGCACTGACTATTTGAGCCCTTGACCCTCTTCGAACAACTGGGAGAACCTGCATGAAATCTCCACCAAACACCATAGTCTTCCCCCTAAATGGCAGGTTAGGACGATCCATGATATCATAGAGGCTGTTGTCTGGTGCTTCGACACCTTGACTCTTCATCATCGTCACCTCGTGATGAGGACATCTCAGCCATACGTGCTTCCTCGAGTGACAATCATTCACCATCCAACATGAATATCACAAATCCAGGACCACTTACAAGAAGTCGTGCTAAGAAACTACAAGAGCAGGTGAATTCGTTCCTAACTGATCTTAATTCTAACACTTGTGAGAATGTTATACTACCTAAGAATGCTACTTTGGTTGTACTTAGGAAAATACATGAAGAGGAGGAAGAATCCGACCACCAGCTCGGACCAGACCACCGACCACCAGCTTGGGCCAGTCCAGCGCGACGGAACCAGCAGAAAGAATCAGCCATAACTCTTGATTCACAAAAGCTATGAAGGTCCATGAGAACATTTTGGAAAGCTTATCAAGTCTATTTTCCAATTCAATAAGCCCCGACCAGATTGGAATTTTTTCCATAGCGTCCGACCAGATTTAGTGAGGACTGGTCAGGTGGTTGACAGCATGCATGTTGTTCAAGTTCCCATACAAAACTGTACCAGTCTACGACGTTACATGGTGCATGGCATATATGGATGGAAAGCTTGTTGAGTCTAGTTTCACACTCAAGAAACAGATCGTCATTTGGACTTCCCACTAGGGAGTTATGACACTTTTAGTGGAGACTGCTTTGGAAACTGACAGCAGCGTGGACCCCTGGAAACTCATTTCATAGAAGACTTTTCACATTCTAGTCTTTTTATTTTTCATCTCGTGATCACACCTATATAGGAGGGTTGTTCCTTGTATAAATACTCCTATGCTTGTAAAGAAAAGGGGACTTTTGATAATCTGAATACAGACCACTTTGTTCAGCTGTGTGCTAACAAAAACCAGAGAGAGATCTCTACCCCTTTGCTCTTGTGTCTTCCTTCGCGGAGATTACAGAAGCGGCCGCGTCATCGGCACCCAATCCGTGCTCCTGGTCCATTGATTCCAGGTTGCGTAGGTTGGTTTCTTTGAGAGTGTGGTTGGACGAATCCTTGGTTCAGGCTGCCGTATAGAGACGGTGGTTGGCTCCTTGTGCGTGTCGTCAGGTTACACTAGTTATCGCTGCTTGCAGCAAGTTATCAGCTGTTTATCAGCTAGTTATCAAGATCAAGATCCTACGTCATGAAGATCGGGACAACAACCTCATCATTTAGTATCGGAGCCTTCGTTGCCACGGTAGGAATCTTTACCCTTAGCTACATATATATCGTGTTCGTCCTATCCACCAAAAAACCAAAAAAATATTTTGCTATAGCCCTTTGTTTCAATCTATTATTCTTGTGAGTTTTGTTAAGTTTCAGTCCATTAGAGTCTTTGTTTTAGTTGCTGATCATATTATCCTTCGTGTGTCCTTTGTGCCTCTTTGTTTTATATATATCTGAATTTTCCCATATATATAAAAAAAATATCAGAAACCCGTATCATCCTTCGCGTTAACTTTGATCCTATCATGTTATAGCTGACAGTTGTGTCTTGTTTCTAAAAAAAAGTGTGCACATGTTATATCTGATCCTGTTCTTAGTTATATAAAAAAGTGTCAAAAAAAAAGAAGAAAGAAAAGTTTAAAAAAAAGAGTTGAGAAAATAGTGAAAGAATAGTTGAAAGATCAGTTTGTTATATGCACAAGTTCTGAAATTTTCATCAATTACACAACCAGATAGCTATCCTTTCTTTAGTGCAAAATTTTGCTTGGGTTTGATTGCAACACTTGCATCCTAAGCATACTCCTTGTTTGCATCAAATCTAAATTTTCTTTGCGCGTGTGTTTGATCCATTTACATCACTCATAACTTGTGGTCAGCACTAGGCATTGAACTTCTAGTTTGGACTGTGATTTAGCTTTACAATATCTAGAATTCAGATTGCATTCCTTGTGAATTTTTTTCCCCACCAAGCTCCACCTAAAAGCCACTGTCATAGTAAAACTGATCTTGTATTCGCTTAACCATCATTTTCTTGTTACCACCTCGCATTGGCCTTCTGTAATCCACAGGAATTCATAAGAGCTTCAGTTGGTAAGAGAGGTGAGGTTGAGAGATTCCATATATATATATATTTCCTATTCTACATATATTGTTGTTTGGCCTAGCTAACTTTACAGGAAGATGAGTGGAATTGAGATTGAGGATTGTGTCACTATGGCACAATTTAATGAGCTGAAGCAAAGTTTGGAAGATAAGCAAGATCGATTGTCACGAGATTTTCAGACTCTTATGGCTGAAATCAGAGATCACCGCCAACCTCGTGATGGTGTAAGCAACCATGGAGAAGATGCTAATGAAACTAAAGAAGAAGCTGCTGCTCGACTTGCAAGAGAACAACGGAGACGTAGAGAGCGAGCTGCTGTACATGCGAGAAGGCCTCCACCTCCAGGGTGTCGAGGAGGTGGTAGAGGTGCTGATCATGATCGTGGGAGTGTTGGCCTAGAAGAAAGTGGGACTGAACAAGAGGATGAAGAAGAAGAAGAGGAGGAGGTTGAACAGCCCCATAATGATGGCCGTCATCACCGAGGTAATCGTGGGCGTAATCGGCCCAATGAAGAGAGGTTTGGCAAATTAAAATTCAACATGCCTAAGTTTGATGGAGGATCTGATCCTGAAGCATATCTTACATGGGAGTTGAAGGTTGATAAAATTTTTCGCTTGCATAATTATTCTGAGCAAAAGAAGATAGCCATGGCTGCTCTTGAGTTTGATGGATATGCTCTAATCTGGTGGGAACAAATGCTCAATGACAGAGAAGAAGCTGGGCAAGGTGCAGTCCGTTCATGGGCTGAAATGAAAAGAGAAATGAGGGCAAGGTTTGTCCCCAAACATTACCGTCGTGATTTATTTGACAAGCTGCAGAATCTGAAGCAAGGAAGCCTTAATGTTGATGAGTATTATAAAGAGATGGAGAAGGCAATGATTCGAGCCAATGTATATGAAGATGAAGAGCAATCTATTGCACGCTTTATGTCAGGGCTGCATCGCAATATTCAGCGCATTGTTGAATTTCAGCAGTACCATAATCTCATTGAATTGGTACATCAAGCTAGCAAGGCTGAGCGTCAATTGCAGCAGGACATGAAGTCCAACAGAGGAGTATCTTTCAGCACAAGAAGTACGCCAAGTGGTAGCAAATTCACACCAAGAGGTAGTGCAAGCAGAGGTACAACTTCCAACTCAAGTGGTGGTACAAGATCAAATAATTTTGGTGCTTCTAGTGGGAAGGAGATGGCTGCTCCAAATGAGAAGAACAAATCAGCAATCTCATCACCTACTTCAGTGGGTTCTTCAACCAAGAGTAGTGGAATTCAATGCTTCAAGTGTGGAGGTCGTGGTCATGTTATACGGGAGTGTCCCAATAATAGAACCATCATTGTGAATGACCAAGGAGAATATGAATCTGCTAGTGATGAAGAACATGAAGATACTGAAGGAGAAGATAATCCTAAAAAGGAAGTCTGTGCATTTGAAACTGGTGCTGCTCTTGTTGTAACTCAAATTTTGAGTGTGCAAATGAGTGAAGCTGAAAATGGACAGCGGCACAATCTTTTCCAAACTAGAGCCAAGGTTGAAGACAAGGTGTGCAAGGTAATCATTGATGGTGGAAGTTGCCACAATCTTGCTAGTAAAGAAATGGTTGATAAGCTTGGTCTAAAGCTGCTGAAACATCCTCATCCCTATCATGTCCAATGGTTAAATAATTCGGGTTCCATTAAGATTGCACAAAGAGTGAAAGTTCCTTTCAAGATTGGTGAATATGTTGACACTGTGGAATGTGATGTGGCACCCATGACAGTGTGTCATATGCTGTTGGGAAGACCATGGCAATATGATCGGTCATCTCTGCATTGTGGTCAGACCAATGAATACACCATCAAGTGGAAGGGAAAGGAGTTGATACTTAAACCCATGACACCACAGCAAATCCTAGCTGAGCAGTTGCAAAAGAGCTCTGTTGTGAGGAATGAGAGTGGAAAAGAAGGAGAGAAAAAGAATTTGAGTGCCTTCCACAAATCGGAGAGTGAGAGCCACAAGCCAAACATGAGAGATAACAAAAAAAAGAGAGGGAGAGAACTTAGTGATGATAGCCACTAAATCTGAAATGAGAGATGTGAGGAGAAACCCAGATCAAGTATTAATCATACTTGTGTGCAAGGACACATTGCTTTCAGCTAATGACTTAACTTCTGTCCCTAGCGTTGTTGCACGTGTTTTGCAGGAATATGAAGATGTTTTTCTAGAAGAAACACCTGCTGGACTTCCTCCTTTGCGTGGCATTGAACATCAAATTGATTTCATCCCTGGAGCTGCACTCCTAAACCGTCCAGCATACCGCACCAACCCCGAAGAAACCAAGGAAATTCAAAGGCAAGTACAAGCACTTTTAGATAAAGGTTATGTGCGTGAAAGTTTAAGTCCTTGTGCTGTCCCTGTGATTTTGGTGCCAAAGAAAGATGGTTCATGGAGGATGTGTGTAGATTGCAAAGCCATCAATAACATCACTGTTCGTTATCGTCATCCTATTCCTAGGCTAGATGATATGCTTGATGAATTGAGTGGATGTATGATATTTTCTAAAATTAATTTGAGAAGTGGTTACCATCAAATTAGAATGAAAATTGAAGATGAATGGAAAACTGCATTTAAAACAAAGTTTGGGCTGTACGAATGGTTAGTTATGCCTTTTGGTTTGACTAATGCACCTAGTACATTTATGAGATTGATGAACCATGTCTTGCGAGCATTCATTGGAAAATTTGTTGTTGTTTACTTTGATGATATCCTAATTTACAGCAAGACATTGGAAGAACATGTTGATCATATTCAGCAAGTGTTAGACGTGCTCAGGAAAGAAAAATTATTTGCTAACCTAGAGAAGTGCACATTTTGTACAGATCAGGTTGTGTTTCTTGGTTTTGTTGTTTCAGGTTCAGGAATTGAAGTTGATGAATCAAAGGTGAAAACAATCAAGGATTGGCCAACTCCTAAAAATGTAAGCCAGGTGAGAAGTTTTCATGGACTTGCTGGTTTTTACAGAAGATTTGTGAGAGATTTTAGCACAATAGCTGCTCCATTGAATGAGTTAACGAAGAAAGGTGTTGCCTTCCAATGGGGTGAGCCACAAGAGAAAGCTTTCGAAGAATTGAAGAAAAGATTGTCCGAAGCCCCCTTGCTTGTGTTGCCGGATTTCATAAAAACCTTTGAGGTTGAATGTGACGCAAGTGGGATTGGAATTGGAGGAGTTCTCATGCAAATTGGACAGCCTGTGGTCTACTTCAGTGAGAAGTTGGGAGGAGCACAACTGAACTATTCGGTGTATGACAAAGAGTTGTATGCTTTGGTAAGAGCACTTGAGACTTGGCAACATTACTTATGGCCAAAAGAATTTGTTATTCATTCAGACCATGAGGCCTTGAAATATTTAAAAGGACAATCAAAACTGAACCGTAGACATGCTAAATGGGTTGAATTCATTGAAACTTTTCCATATGTTGTGAAATATAAGAAAGGTAAGGAAAACATTGTCGCTGATGCTTTATCTCGTAAAAATGTTTTGTTAAATCAACTCGATGTTAAAGTGCCAGGACTTGAACACATAAAAGAATTATACTCTGCTGATCATGACTTTTCAGAACCTTATGCAAAATGTACAACAGGTAAAGGTTGGAAAAAATATCATGTACATGATGGATTCTTGTTTAGAGCTAACAAATTGTGTGTTCCCAATTGCTCTGTTAGACTCTTGTTGTTACAGGAAACACATGCAGGTGGATTGATGGGTCATTTTGGATGGAAAAAGACATATGACATGTTGGCTGACCATTTTTATTGGCCGAAGATGAGAAGGGATGTCGAAAGATTTGTGCAAAGATGCATCACTTGCCACAAAGCTAAGTCAAAACTGAACCCCCATGGTTTATATACTCCCTTGCATGTTCCTAGTGCTCCTTGGGAAGACATTAGCATGGATTTTGTTTTAGGTTTACCAAGGACAAAGAGGGGGAGGGATTCAATTTTTGTTGTTGTTGATTGGTTCTCTAAAATGGCACATTTTATACCATGTCATAAAAGCGATGATGCTTCCCACGTAGCATTTCTATTTTTCAGGAAAATTGTGAGGTTGCATGGCATGCCCAAAACGATTGTTTCAGATCGTGACACTAAGTTGAGCTACTTTTGGAAGACGTTATGGGCAAAACTCGGTACAAGGTTGCTGTTTTCTACCACTTGCCACCCTCAAACGGATGGGCAAACTGAAGTCGTGAATAGAACACTTTCTATGTTGCTGCGAGCCTTGATCAAGAAGAACTTGAAGGAATGGGAGGAGTGCTTGCCACATGTGGAATTCACTTACAACAGGGCAGTACACTCTACAACTAATGTGTGTCCTTTTGAAGCAGTATATGGTTTCAAACCACTTGCTCCGATTGATTTGTTGCCTTTGCCATTGCAGGAAAGAGCTAACATGGAAGCCTCCAAGCACGCATCTTATGTCAAGAAGATTCATGAGAAGACCAAAGAAACAATTGAGAAAAGGTCCAAGTACTATGCTGAATGGGCGAACAAGCATCGCAAGAAGGTGACATTTGAACCTGGAGATTTAGTTTGGGTACACCTTCGCAAAGACCGCTTTCTAGAGAAGCGCAAATCCAAGTTGATGCCACGAGGAGATGGTCCATTCAAAGTGCTGTCCAAGATCAATGATAATGCTTACAAGATTGATCTCCCTGAAGATTATGGTGTTAGCAAATCCTTCAATGTTGCTGACTTGACACCATTCTTCGGACTAGAAGAATCAGAGTCGAGGACGACTCCTTTTCAAGTGGGGGAGGATGATGAGGACATCTCAGCCATACGTGCTTCCTCGAGTGACAATCATTCACCATCCAACATGAATATCACAAATCCAGGACCACTTACAAGAAGTCGTGCTTAGAAACTACAAGAGCAGGTGAATTCGTTTCTAACTGATCTTAATTCTAACACTTGTGAGAATGTTATACTACATAAGAATGCTACTTTGGTTGTACTTAGGAAAATACATGAAGAGGAGGAAGAATCCGACCACCAGCTCGGACCAGACCACCGACCACCAGCTTGGGCCAGTCCAGCGCGACGGAACCAGCAGAAAGAATCGGCCATAACTCTTGATTCACAAAAGCTATGAAGGTCCATGAGGACATTTTGAAAAGCTTATCAAGTCTATTTTCCAATTCAATAAGCCCCGACCAGATTGGAATTTTTTCCATAGCGTCCGACCAGATTTAGTGAGGACTGGTCAGGTGGTCGACAGCATGCATGTTGTTCAAGTTCCCGTACAAAACTGTACCAGTCTACGACGTTACATGGTGCATGGCATATATGGATGGAAAGCTTGTTGAGTCTAGTTTCACACTCAAGAAACAGATCATCATTTGGACTTCCCACTAGGGAGTTATGACACTTTTAGTGGAGACTGCTTTGGAAACTGACAGCAGCGTGGACCCCTGGAAACTCATTTCATGGAAGCCTTTTCACATTCTAGTCTTTTTATTTTTCATCTCGTGATCACACCTATACAGGAGGGTTGTTCCTTGTATAAATACTCCTATGCTTGTAAAGAAAAGGGGACTTTTGATAATCTAAATACAGACCACTTTGTTCAGCTGTGTGCTAACAAAAACCAGAGAGAGATCTCTACCCCTTTGCTCTTGTGTCTTCCTTCGCGGAGATTACAGAAGCGGCCACGTCATCGGCACCCAATCCGTGCTCCTAGTCCATTGATTCCAGGTTGCGTAGGTTGGTTTCTTTGAGAGTGTGGTTGGGCGAATCCTTGGTTCAAGCTGCCGTATAGAGACGGTGGTTGGCTCCTTGTGCGTGTCGTCAGGTTACACTAGTTATCGCTGCTTGCAGCAAGTTATCAGCTGTTTATCAGCTAGTTATCAAGATCAAGATCCTACGTCGTGAAGATTGGGATAACAACCTCATCACCTCATCCCAAATAATAAGGGATGCAGTCCGAAGCAGCTTGGCGGTACCACTCTGTTTTGTGAAGCTACAAAAGGCCCCATCATCGAGGGTGAGGGGAATCTTGAAGCACGAGTGGGCGGTTCTGCCACCAGGCATTATTGAGGCGGCAACACCAGATGTTGCTGTTGCCATAGCAATCTTGTTCTGACTATGTATAGTAGCGAGTAGGGCCCTGTATAGATAAGTCTATCCGGTGCCACCAAGTCCATCCACAAAGAACAAACCACCATGATCGCTATCAACAGCGGACATAATCTCATTGTAGGTAGCCTGCTGCTCCTCGTTAAGGGTCTTTAATAGTTCCATGTCATCAACGCTAGCCTCCTCGAAAATCTCCTTGGGAATTTCGCTAGATGGATCATATGTGTCATCGATATCAGGAAGTGGGTACATCTTCATGTCCTTCTGCGTTGATTCTAACAACTTTCGAATATCTATGAGGATCATCTACTCCACTGTGAAGCTGGACTAGTTATTGCGCCTGTAGTCCTCTAACATTGCCTCCTTGTGCTTTTTCCAGAGTTCTAACACATCACTCGCCTCACAAAATACCAAGATTGTTGCAAAGAGCTTTCACAGTGCATATGGCATCATCCACAGAGTAGCTTCAGCAAGGCCCTCGTGCAGCGTGTTGTCTACTTCAATGAGGCCCCTTCTTTCTATAGCTTCACGAAAAGTCGGTAGGAGTTCGCCAAAAACCGTCCTTAGATCAGTGAACGAGGTTGCACCAGCCACGTGGTTTAGAAGCACCCTAAGATAGTAGCGCTCCCCTTCAGCCGGATTGGCACATACAACTCTTCTGATCAGTCTTAAATGATTCTTTTGCGCCCTCCTAATCCATTCTTTTCCCTGTGAGTCCCACTTATAATACTCAGAAAAGTCTCGATACAATATACCCCGAGCATGTTCAGATGTGTTGTTCTTCTCGAAGTATGCTGTAAGCATCGACCTTTCAACACCTGGACGATTAAGCACTCGTCGAACACACTCACGCTAGTGAAATGACACCATGTGCATGTCAGAAAGATGGAGCTGCAAGGACAACACTGAAGGGGACCTATCACTTATATCAAAACCATATATCCTCCATAAGGCTTCTGGTGGAGTTACTCATCTAGCATCCCTGTACTATTTGATCTCATCGATGTTTCCTTCATTATCCTCCTTGTTAGCCTCTCTCACAGCCACAGACACGCGGTCATGACCCTTGTAAATGTACTTAAACAAATACTTGATGGCCTTGATGCTCCCACACGCCTCAACATTGATGTGGCAATTGAATAGACATAGGAGGTATGGGTTGTAAGGCACGACCCATCTGTTGTCAAGGTCATGCCTATGAACTTTTTCTTTTCTACCATCGTCACACCATCTGTAAACTAGGTATGAGTCCTTGCCCTATAATGTGGCATCACAGAAAGGTCATGGGTAACGGTTCTTGCATGATTCACGGCCCTTTGTGCATAGACAATTGTGATTAAGTACTCCACAAGGGCCATGCATCATATGCTTTGTAACCATTTTATACAAGTCCGAATACTTCTTCTTGTTTGGGAGCTCAGCTGAGATCAGAAGGTCATACCGCTCTAGGCATGTGATTTTGTAGCGTCCCTCCATGATTAGCAAAAAATGTGCATGCGGTAGACCCCTCTTCTGGAACTCCACAACATACATGTCTGTACGAACCTTTCCAAGGATATCCTTTTTTATCAACATGTGCTTAAGCTCTTCCAGTTTTGCCCTAAAGACCCAATCAATAAGATCTGGACGATCCTGTGGTGTTTGTCCAGGGTACAACTTACGCGTGATCTCATCCCACTTTGGATTGCATGTCATAGTCAGGAAGATGTCTGGTTTTCCAAACCTTCACACCAGTGCCATGGCATCCAAGTACCTACGCCTCATGTCCCTCGAGCCTCTGATAAACGACAAAGGCATCACCATCTGCTTTCTAATAGCTTCTGATCTACCTTCACCAGCATGCAGGCTATCAACCAATCCTTGGTAGAGGTCAGCCCTAATCTCCTTTTGATGATTGCGTATGTAATCCAATCGAGAACTCTCAAATTTGATGTACGTGTTAATCGCAAACTATTGGAAAAGACGCTGGCCATAAAGTATGGGATTAAAGATTCCTAGCCGTATCTGGAACTTCTAGCAGTAGTAGTCACGCACAGAAACACATAAATTTTCCAGAGAGTCTAAAAAACTATGGTATTAGAGGTGTTTCAAGGATAACGGTTTGGTATACATGAAAAGTATAAGAAGATAAACAAACATGTTTCTTCTTCTTCTGTACCACTATGAGCCTTACGCAGGGCACGAGCCATGTTGACATCCTCCATGGTAACACCTTTCTTCGGGATATCCATATGCCATCCAAGCTCATCGCTAGGGAAGAAGAGTGGGTATGAAAGAGCATCATAGCATCCATGATATGATCGGATGCCATGCCTACTCCTATCTTTTCCATGGAGGACAACACTATTCTAAAATTGACCAAGGAGTTCACTACCCTCGATCCAAACAGTAGCCACCTCCGAAGCCATCGGCACATTGTATGTCCTTTGGTCCAATTGCTGATCAAGGTTAAGTGTGAGACGATAGTCCTCGAGATGTTCAGCCTGCCCCATACTCCTCAAATGTTGTGAGTACGGGTTGTTACGAAGGATGGCCACCAATCTCCCTATAACTTCTTTATCTTTTTGGTACTTCTCTTCCCAACACCTTCGGTATTGGTGCTCAAGGCTCAGATCATCATCATAGAAGTAAAGCTTAAGATGTATGGGCTCCTTACCATCTTCTCTCCCAAATGACCTTATGTTATGATAGATCATGCCATGTGCACAGAAGGTATATATGTCATTGTTTCTGATGTTAGCAGTAGCACTGTCGAGGTGACAGTAGAGGGAAGTGAAAGAGAAGTGGCCATTGAAAAACCTAATATTGTTATGGAAGTGCCTAGCGTTCGCGTCAGAGCTCGTCCAAAGCCTCATGAGCTGGTCTGGTATGATGGGTGCATTCAGTTTGACCTTTCCGCTGCGACAACAGAACCCAAGAGGTCCTTTTGGAAACCTCTTTGCACCGTAATGATGGCAATCTAGGACATGTTTTAGCATGTGTGTCTCCCTAGGCTTGTTACTATACACCTTTTCGTATGGGTCAGGTACTTCAGGGTTAGAAGCCGTGTCTTCCTCAAGAGTATCACTTTGGACATCGTCATCTGATTCCTCTATTGAAATGACATTTGAGCATAAAAATAAAGGTTAGATAAAGGAGTGGATGTCTAGAAAAGTATTCAGTATTTGGTACAAATACCTTGCCCAACAAACAGGTATCCCTCATCCTCATCCTCATCATCTTCAAATATATCGCCCTCGTCATCGTCTGTGATCGTCATAGCGCCATGAGATATTACAACTTGGGTAACAATAAAGGAAAGCAAATATTGTACACAATGTTAAAAGTAGTGCAAATTACCGGTATTCATCAAATAATGGTTGTTCAGGCGTAGCTGATGCATTTTGATTGCTTGGTCTAGCGCTTTCTGTCGATCATATAATGGACATGGTTGAGATAGAAATAAAGTTATTGCATGTCAAGGAATGATGATAAGGAGGCCTCATTATTTACCGTTGTTGGTCACGGTTGACTGAGGTAAGGGCATATTTTCATCCGCGTGGTCTTCACCATCATTGTTAGATACTCCTGTGTTCCGACCGATGTGGCGCTCAAACACAGTGTTATGATGGGCTAACAATACATGTCTTTGCCCAGATGGTACATTTTGTCTATGTGTCATATGACCAGGCAGTATATCACCGCATTCATCTTCATCATATATGTCTCCTCTCAAGCTTGTGGGAAGCGAATAGGTGTTGCATTGGATTCTAGGAGAGCCCAATCACCAGGGCTTACTATGGGTCCACGAGGCTTAGATGAGTTTGCAGTGGGCCACTCCATCTTTGGATTAAAGAGTGGATTCTCCATTGCGATGGACTCACTGTTTAAGGTGTGTCTTTGCACCTCCCTGGAATGATTTCTAGTCACTTTCATTGCCTCTTTTCGAGATGGAGTTTTATTGTAAAGCCTCTGTTGCTTGCGCCTTTGTTCCCACTGCTCAGGTGTCTTGTTTGCATATGTATTCCTAAACCTTGTAGTCATGTCTTCATATGTCATCCTGCACCTTTCACGACCAGCCATGACTTGCTCATTTGTTAACTCTCTTATGTGAAGCATCGCAATTGGTTATGCCTGCTGTTGAAACATGGGTGCATTGTAACTGCATTTCTTGATTAACTATGCTGCGAGCAATAATTGCATCATCGTGTTTGAGTTAAAATAGTAGCAAGACAACCAGGACACACCAGATATCCATCGACGATCCTCTCGTTGTATATAAAGCTACTGACAAATTCACCAACACAAAAATGTAGGCGTTTGTGCCATATTAACAACAATTTAATTACCTGATAACCGATTGGACATAAGTATATCATCATTGTTGTTTGCATGGAGTGAATCATTCATATGCAACCAATCATTTGTTTCATTAGGATCCATATTTTCCTTGTTTGATGCATCCTAACCATCTACCAATTGTGACACATCATATATAAGAAACATCAATAATAATATCTATATTATTATTCACCAACATTTCTAGTATACAACCATTGGAAGTTTCGATAAGTAGGTGTTGCCCCTTTCTTCTTTTATATGCTTCCAGATGTTTTTTATTTTTTTCATCCCTTTTTTCTTGAGACATTGCATGCCATCGATCCTTATCTCTTTCTCTCTTTCACTGTTCAGCATCGCTTCCTGCATTCTTACATTCATATACCATTGATTATAATTTATAATAATATTTAAACAATACGTTAAATTTAATATAGTAAATGCCCATGTATTTTGTTTACCTCCATCAGTAGTGTTAGTCTTGTCACCCAATGGTGTAGGAGAGCCCCTATTTTCCATTCAAATAACCCACAATTGCTTGTAGTCTACCTTTAATGATAAAAAAAGAAATAAACACCATTATTACTCCATGTTACAACCCATTGCCTCATTATCAGCTTTGGACCAATAATATGTCACTGTGGTCAAGCACTGCAACAAGGATTGCTATTTCCCTCAAGAAACAAACAAACAAGGATCACTATCTTACTACTTTTCCTCATTCCATTCTAAACTGATATTATCCTGCTACTTTTCTCGTTCCATTCTAAACTGATATTATCTTTTTTATCATTCATTTTTCTACTCCCAAATCTTGTTAGCCATTTCTAAACTCTGCAAGAAAATTTTATAAACACTTGACCACAATGACATATATATGAACTTTGGAGCTTGTGGCACAGATAAAAAAATTATAAAATTATTTGTAGCCACTCTTATTATAAAGTAAAACCAAAAGGCATTCTGAGAGGCATCACATGTATCTTGTAGTTGCAGTAGAGGTTGTAGAAAGGTTCCAAGGTTCAGTGTAGGGTCAGAGCAAAAATTGAAGCAAATGAAAAACAATTACGACAGAAGCAATTGGAAAACTGAAGGCTGAGTAAAATAATTAGAAATTCATTATCTGAAAGCTAAATGGGCAAGCAACTAAATTAGTGGCATGAGCTAAAATACTGTTACCATTGGTATCAAGTGAAAATATGGAAGTTTCTTATCGACTTGAAGACGACGAGACGTATCTTTGTAGCTATTTAAAAATCTGTTGAATAAGAGACTCTGAATTTACTTGTGCATCTCAGAGCTCTGAACAAACTGTGGATTCAGTCTGGGCATCTCTTCTTAAGTTTGCATGTCTCTTTGCATTGTTATTGTTGACCGATGGACATATGACAACACAGGGATGAATCAGTTTCAAACAAAAGAGGAATGCGGCGAAACATAGATATACGATGTGAAGCACGCTGACAATGTCAAGAACGAACTTCGACGACAGCCAACAAGAATATGTTAGGGACAGTTGGCAGCACCGCACGGCGTACTACAGCTCCTTATCACTGCGCCCATGAAATTCAGATGGCGTCCTAGAGTTCCTGCTCAGAAGCAAATAGATAGTATGAATCTGTAGATAGCGATTGACAAAATCACAGCATCCAATCCAAAGAAAGAAAAGGCATCCAATCCGAAGGAAAGAAAAGGGGCACCTTCTCATTGGACAGGAGGGTGAGCGCACGGACCGCCTGCGCCGCCTGGACACCGTGCCACCTATGCCGCAGGGTCGCTCTGCTGTTTTGTTTTTAGCAAATTATTGGGTGCTCTGCTGTTTTGTTTTTAGCAAATTTTGCAGATGCTCTGCCATTTCATTATAGGAGAAAGCAGTAGAACAATTCAAAGAAGAAAAGATAAAAAAATATACTTCCTTGCTAAAGGGCATGATTCAATTTGTTCTTCAGCCTCTGCTATTTGCTGTGGTTATTGGAGCTCCTAGGTTATAGTTGTTTGTAGAGGATTGATAGGAATTCAGAGCTCAACTATTGCCAGGTTTCACTTAGACCAAAAAGAGTTCTAAACTTGCTATAGTAGTCTGAAATTAAGATTCAGATGCTGAGACACAAAAATATGTAACTGACAAGATGAATTGACAGAGATAAACCTTGAAGCTACACAATTCAGCGCTTCTGCGTGCCGATCTGTACTTCATTCCCGCATGTTGGAAGAACAAACAATCAAGTTTAGCTTAGATGTCAGTGCCGATGGCATAGGTAAAACTTGTGCCCTATATAGCCAAGACTAACAGATGGTTTCCTATTAGAAAAATTTAATTCAATCTGTAACAATACTAAAGCAGCCATCTAGTTAGGAAAGAATCGCTTGAAAAGATAAAAAAAGAAGTAAACACCATTACTACTCAATGTTACAATCCATTGCCTCATTATCAGCAAAAGCACATGTGTCGTATCATGCATGAAGCAAATGAAGTTTACTACTGCTCCTGGGTGCCAAAGAACAGAAGGAGCAGCTATGGACAAATGACAAAAGCCAGGAAAGACAGGAATATAGAGAGAACATGAAAAAAAAAACACTATCTGAGGTCTGTAAGCATGGTAAACATAGCAAGCCTAATATACTTGCTGCCTCCATCACTATTGCATTGTCACACCCAATTTTTAAGGACAAAAATAGGATGCATAAAAGACTCATGTGCGCCCCAGGAAATGTTCGCACACACAAGTAGACAAATTACATAGTATCATCACAGTGCTTATTACATAGCGAATAAATACTTAACACATAGTCTTATACAATAAATTATAGCAACTAATAGTAGATCTCCAGCGAAAACTCCAAACACAGGGACACGGTTGACTGGTTGACACCAAGACTAGTACTCATTACGATAATCATCTTCATATTCTTCATCTGTTATGGTGGAAATAGCAAGGGTGAGTCTATGTCGAACTCAACAAGTACAACACAGGGTTCATGAGGCACAAAAGGCTAGACACTGTTTGACTGCATTTAGCTTTTAATCATCATATATTTAGCAATTGAGTAGCATCAAGATATTCCACTTCCCATTAATGAATCAATGATCAATTGTAATAAGGATAATGAACAACATTGACATGAGCATAATAATAATCAACAATAATTAAACATGATGTAACAATAGTGATCATCTATCTGTAAATGTTCCAAGGCCGCCCGTATCCGTGGGCACGGCTAGTATACCAGTTTTTAACTCTGCGCAGAGGTGTACACTTTCACTGTGAGTCATGATTTCCAAATGCATGGGTTAATTACTCCCAAAACACTAAAAACCATATAAAGCCATTCAAAAGTTCATCTAACAAGTTAGGGCCATTAGATTCACTCGGCAGACAGATGTAGCAACCCCTTTTTAAATGGCACAATTCCTTCTCGGCTATACTCATAGACTAGAGGCTGTCCTACACCCAACGTGTCAAGCCATTCTTACGCCATTTAAGGTAACCACTAACAAGCTAGAAAAGGTCCATTAAACAACTAGAGCCAGAGCCATATAGCCCTCACAGCTGTACTGTAGGTCCCGGATAAATCACGTACAGATAAGTCCTTATGGAGAGAAACTAGAGCAACAATATAACCCCTTGCTCTAGCCCCCTTTTCAACAGTAATAAAATCATCTTAATGGTTGGTTGCTTAATCCATTAATCAAATTACAAGATCATTGTTCATAATTAAGCACTAGCAATAGCTACCCAAATGCATAACCCATAGGTGACAAGGAAACAAAATATCAATAGCAAAGTTATAATCTCTATGGTTGTCAAGGAGAACACATGCATATGTATGATAATTTTAGTGAATAGGACAACAAGGATGGTCCCATGTTATACTTGCCTTGATCAAAGCATTCCTGATGATACTGCTGGTCTGGCTCAAAATAATACTCCTGATCGTCAAGAAACTGCTCACCGTCTATACTCGATCATCAAGCATCAACACACAATCATCCGAGCAATCATACACGAAGCAAACAAGGAAACATAGTTAGAACAGTACACCAACAGTAGCAAAATAGTATAAAAAGTTTGAGAAACTCTTCTACACGTTACTACGATCACACAGACGTAAAGATCACAAAATTCGGATTTAAAACGTGAAAGTTATGAATTTTCTAAGATTTCCTATAGATAATTAATTACTTTAATATAAACTTGAAAATTAAATTTTCCAAACCTACTGTACAGCTACACTAACATGTAGAGCTCGTAAATACGAACCTAACGCAACTTGAACGGGTCAAATCGGAGTTAAAACGAAGATTTTATGATCAAAACAAGTTTAGTGGCAAAACTGTAAATATCAGAAAACGTATTTTTGAATTACCGAGAAGAAGTACGTTTTCAAAACAAAGAAACGTAATTCCTAAATGACGCCAAGGACCGCGGGTTAAGCTTTAAAGAAATCCAGGGTTTCTTTAGCAAAATGCCGAGCCGAAAGGGTATGTTATAATGTCAGCGTTAGATTTCAATTCGACGAGCCAGATTCGATCAAGGGAGGGGCTCGCCAGCGCACAGGGCACAGCGGCGGCGCCATGGCTGGAACTTCACCGGAGATGCAGTTCTAGGGTTACAGTGCAACACAGGACGCGCGGTTGGTCCCAAACGGAAGAGGAGCTCCCCGCGGACTCACCAAGATAGAAGATGACAACCAATTCGGTTCGAGGAAAAAACACGGCTCGATTTGGCAGCGATGAAGGTCCTGCGGACATCGGCAAGGCTCGGTGAGTAAACGAAAGCAAAAAACGGTGAGGAGTAAGATTCTTTGGCTCCACGGAATCGATAAGAAGCTCGGCAGGGAACTTACAGAGGAAGAAGGACACCGGTTTCGCCAAATTTCAACGAACAGCGGCGCCCTAGGGTTACGGCGGCGCAAGAGCTCAAACGGAGGTGGCAGCTTACAGTTTGATCTAAAAACGAAAGGCGGCGGCTCGGCTATAGCTTATATAGAGCTAAGACACCTCGGTATGGATAGAAATCCCGAGTAGCTCGGGTTCAATTCGGTGAAGATCACGCTAGTCTCCGGCTCGGTCACGAAGCAGAGAAGGAGACGAGACCGACGTGTGGGGTCCAGTCGTCAGCGTCACTGGAGAGAGAGAGCGCGCGGCTGCGGCTGCTCCCTGGGCCGGCCCACGCGGGCGCGGGAGGAAGGGAACGGCTCGGCTCGGCTCGGCTCGGCCCACCCATGAGAAAAGAAAAGCAGGCCGGCAGCTGGACTGCACAGGCCGAATAGGTAAAGGGTTTCCTTTTCATTTTCCATTTTCTTTTTCTAATTTTCCAAACCCTTTTCAAATCAAATTTCCAATAGAATTTGTATTCCTTTTCAAGTTGGTCAAAATCACACACCAAAATAAAATAGATGCACCAGCATGAATGCAAAACATGTTGCTAACCATATATTGGGTTTTATTTTCAAATCAAATAATATTATTTCTCTATGGGTATTTACTCAAACAATTGCATCTTAAATCAATTTAAAGTAATTTAAATTCTTGTTAAATTTTGGGTGTTACATAATGTGAAGTAACAAAAAGAAAAGGCCATGCTGATTAATCTGAACCATGTGTGATTGGCCAATTAAAATTTCTTTTAGTAATGTCTTTTGTCTGCTGGCACAATTAAATACTATTTTTATATGCAACATTTCTAACATCAGTAAAATCGACTCTGATTTTTTAATTGGGCAAAATAAACCAATTTGATGGCAAAATAAACCAACTTAATAGAAAACATGTCTATATCTTTAAGACTGAACCGAAAGAAGCATGACTCTGAGGTGGGAAATTAGTTTAATATAATTCAGCTCAAGCATGTGTTTAAATTAGTTTTATAAGATGTTAATCATATTTTGAAGTTTATACAGATACCTTTCCCTATGTAGTTAGCACAGTTGAATGGCAACCTGGCAATCTTCAATTATAACCTGCATAAGTATATGGAACAAGTGAGAATTATATTCCTTATTATCAGACCATGCACACTGCACTATGACAGACCATATAGACTGAAGAAAAATAAGTCCCTGTCCCAGTCCAGGCTGTTGTGGAGCTGCCGCCCGATGAGGCAATGCCTGTTATGGCCAGCATGGCTGGGGCAGGGTTCAGGCTAACATCGACGAAGGTAGTCAACCATAACTGCCAAGTGCCAACAAGAGCGCGCCGGCAGCAAGGTCGGTAGGTCGATGAGTGCTAGCAGAGCAAGCAAGTGGAGGTGAGTGCAGAATTCCTCAAGGTATTCTCTCCATTTATTGTTAAATACAGTAATCCAATTATCTTTACCACCATTATAATATTGGAGATCAATAATTCTGTGTTAGCATATGGCAGATCGTGATGACAAGTTCGTGTTTATTTAGTATTCATCTTCAGTTAGGTAAATCACTATGATGTCTCAAGGTGACTGTATTGATACGTGGAAAAATCGAATGTTTACTCGTTTTTTTATTCCTGAATCCTCATTCTATAGTAGTAACATGGTTTGAGTTGCATTCTTTCTTACAGTCAGAGATGTACATAGCGCTGCAAAACCTGATTTAGTATTTCAATTATAACCTAACAGACTTGGGCCGAACAGGACAAAGAATTTAGCAACGCTATGTCAATCTGAACCATATTATCATATGAAACTTATGTCAATTTGAACATCAGCGTGTAAGCATATTTTCAGTGCAAATCTGACAGAACTGGGAACTGCAGAGACATAGGTGTGCACATGTATGCATGATAATCTCGAAAGGGATAGAAGTTAGCAGGAATAATACATGTACACATGTAATTAGATCAGATCCAAATACAAATAGCCAATTAGCCTAAGAGGGTTTGGCTGCTCCGTTTCGCACAGCAGGAAGGGAAGAGAAGGAATTGGCACACCTAGTGGTTCTCCTCGCCGGCAAAGTGCCTAACGAAGACCTGGGCACCGGGATGCTGCGCGCCTCTGCTGCAGGGTCGCTGCTCCGCCTCCGCCGCTGGGACGCCGCTCGGCCTGCGCCGGGACGCCATGCCGCTGGACACCGCGCCGCCTCTGCCGCAGGGTTGCCGATCGGTCTCCGCTGTTTGGACGCTGCTCTGTCTCCGCCTGCACGCCGCGCCGGCCACCGGGAAGGTGGCCTCTGCCTCGGTGCCTCAACCGGAACCCTTCCCTGTGCCCGCACGAGAGACGTGGGAGACGTGCGTGAAACAAAGGGGCGATGGTTCCGCGGACGCGCGCGTGGAGGGAGCTGGGTGGGGGATTAGTGGTGACGGGGGATTAGCTCGTGACGGGGTCATTAGTGGGGCGAGTACGATAACATGCGGGTTTTGTTAGTTGTAGAGATTGTTATTAGTTAATTCTCAAAATAAATGTAATTAGTTTTTCCTTAACTCCTTGCAAAAAAAACCTTTACACATATGTTTAATTGTTAATTAAAATTTGACATTGTAATGACAAATATTTGAATAATAAAACAAGTATCCATCTCTTTTAATCACACATCGTGTTTCGGGAATCCTATGTTATAATTCCTATGTTCCAAACACCCCTATCTGTATTTTTCATGCGTTTTTTCATTCATCTTTTTCCCACAACACCAGTACCACATTCCTGCGTTTTCTTGCTTTCATCTGTTTTGCATTCCTTTGTCCAAACAGACAACCATGAATTTCCATTGTGATTTGTGAATGGGTCGGTTTGATTGGATCTGATTTGTGATTTGTGAATGGATTTTGTTTCTTCGCGTGTCTTCATCCAGGTTTCTTTTTAACTTGTGTCTTGAACTTTCAACATGTCATCTAATGTCTTGCTTAAGGTGTTGATCATCTGGATCACCACTTTGCCTAAGTCCAAGTCCACCTTGCATCCATTTGGACTATACCTCATATATACTAGCAAATTAACATCATTACTCCAATTAGTCATGTTGTTCAGCAGACATCAAAATCAAACTTAATGATCCATAGGGTCCATTTTCTTTACAACTAGCTTCCTGCCCTTTGATGTATATGGTTCAATAGGATCAGAAGCAAGAAGATATAATTATTCTGGCCCAAAATAAAAAGTTAGGCATTCCAACTTTGGAAAGCCACACGATGTGTAGTTTTCACTCTTTTCGATGAGTATATATATATTACATGCATATTTCACATAGATACTTCACTTCAAATATACTGAAAAACAGTGCTCAATTATTTCATTCTATTGCAGAATTAAAAGCTCATCTATATCTTCATTTTGCCATTTTCTTGATGTCACTGGCCTACCTTACTGGCGATTTGATGAGAATTCATAGTCATTAAATAAGCTAACATGGCATAGTATAAATGAAGAGAAATGATAAAAGTTTCATAAGGATGAAACTTGTCTACACTATTTTGACATACTTAGAAACTGGAATATGAAACGCTCACTTAGACTGGCCTAATTATCCTGAATTAAAATAGTAGCATTATCAAAGAAATCTTCTTAGCTTAGATTGAATTGATTTGCATGGCTTAATCGTTTATTTGGCTCAACTTGTTTGTAATTCCTATCTTCACTACTGTCAACACAAATGCAGACAATACAAAATTACTCGATTAAGATGGCCAATTAGCATATGCAAAATTCACAAAAAAAATTAGCATATGCTAAAATAGTGGATTGTGTAAGACATAATTTAGTCACGATTTTAAAAAAAAATACTAATTAAAAAGATGATATATTTTTTAAAAAATTAACAAAAAAAAGAAACTAAACGATAGAGACAGTATTATGCACACGTCGTCGAAGATACATCCTTATGCCCATTGCCCACATCTCTCTCTAGATATATCTCAGCGAATCGATCTCTGTCCTCGATCTCTCTATCTCATACAAGCATCCATCCACTTCCTCTATATGATTCGGATGCACGCTATAAAAAGGCCTCACAACCTGCACTCGCAAAGCACACAACCACCACGCATATACACTTCAGCACATACACATCCACACGCACTGACAGAGCCCAGTGTTCGCTAGGCAGCTCGACCAAGAAGAAGGCCATGGCAGAGAGGGTGTCAAGACTGTCGACGGAGAAGGCGGTGGTGATCTTCACGACGAGCCAGTGCCCGATGTGCCACACGGTGTCGAGCCTCTTCTACGAGCTCGGCGTGTGCGCGGCCGTGCACGAGCTCGACAAGGACCCGCGCGGCCGCGAGATGGAGCGAGAGCTCGCCCGCCGCCTCGGACGCGCACCGCCTGTCCCCACCGTCTTCATCGGCGGCAAGCTCGTTGGCTCCACCGACAAGATCATGTCCCTGCACCTCGCCGGCAAGCTCGTGCCCATGCTCAAGGGTGCCGGTGCCATATGGCTCTGAATCCATCCATCCAAATCACTCGTCCTCGAACCCCCAATTTTGCTGGGTTTATATACATAAATTGCAGCTCGCATGCATGCAGTTAATCAGAGCTATAGAGTGTGCTCACAAGTATGATCGAGGTACCTATCTTGACCGTCTGATAACAAAGCTGGGACGGCTACGATTTTTACCGGTGCCGGGCAAATCCTTATGCCAAATATATACACAGTTTCCAAGAAGAATATATGAGGAAAGTTTTGTATTGTGGCTAGTGTAAACCTCTAGCTGGGCTAGAAAGGGTGAGGAGTGGCTCTCTAATCCATGACTTCGAGTGTAAATGGACATGTGTAACTCTGCCATTTCCAGTTTTTTCAATGTGATGTGATTTTTGAATTACCACAACCGTGTGTGTGTATATATCTGCTAGCCATTTGAGTTACGATAATTACTACGTTAATTTACGAGATTATAGTAACTCCTTACTAAGTGGTTTACTATATATATCTGCTCAGAAACAATTTTTAGAAATGCCTTTCATTCTATCAAGAATCGCCTCTAGAAATGGTATATAGGCTGGCCTATCTATATAAATCCATTTTTAAAGAAGGTGAAATTTCCGGCTGCCTTTAGAAGGGGAGAAAAGAAGTCATTTGAAGAGATGGCTACAAATTGCCAATCTCAAGGAATAAATTTCGAGAGACGGTTGACAATTTAGTCCATCTTTAAAAATAAGTGCAACACAATAAAATTCATAACTATTTTATGAAAAAAAAGATGAAGATAAACTTTATATCAAATTCATAGTACCTCATGAGATCTGCAACTTTGTAGTTCATTTAAAATTATTGTCTAAGAATTTTTGTTTTAAGTGTTCATAATTTTGAATTCAACTTTTAAGTTCTGAACTTGGATGGAGAAACTACCTAAACCGAGGTTGTAGTACACAAATAGACCGGCAACTTTGCAATTGACTAATTTTTTCATTTTAAACTATTTAGGGCCCAGAAATTCTATTTTAAGATTAGTAATGTTCAAATTCATTTTTTTATTTTTCAAATAACTTTCGATGGACAAATGACCTAAATTAAAGTTATAGTACTCAAAAATACCTGAAACTTTGTAGCTGACGTTTTTTTCATTTAAAATTATTTGGAGTCTAGAAATTCTATTTTAAATGCACAAATTTTGAAATTCATATTTTTTTGAAATTTTCAATTACCTTGGATAGAGAAACAACCTATACCAAATTGTAGTACTCGAAATTCTGTCACCTTTTTGTCTCTAATGAAAAATTTTCATGCCCCCAAGTTGAAGTCTGCAGATCGTATCAGTATAAATTAACCTTCTAAGTTTTATGTTCACTGGTAAAACTCTGCATGTGCCTATTCGTTGTGTGGTAATGCTTATATGTTCTATTTCTGTTCCTTTTCTGCAATGCACAGGTTCTTGCTATTCTGTTGTACTGCGTGATAACCATCAGTGCGTGGAGAACTCAATGAGGCAGAATTGCCCAATCTGTTATGAGGTAACATCGATAGCTTGCGCTGCTTCTGAAGCTATCGAGATATTATAATCGGGACTATGTCTGCAGTATCTATTTGACTCATTACAAGGAACAAGAGTTCTTAACTGTGGACACACAATACACTTGACATGTTTTGAAGAGATGGTGGAGCATAACAAGTAAATCTGCACACCTTCGTTAATATAAAATTATATTGATACTTCATTTCATTCTTTGAACCTACTCTCTGACACGGTTTTGCTTATGTTAACTTTTATTGGTGTTTGATGCTACAGGTACACTTGTCCAATATGCTCTAAAACAGCTCTTGATTTGACACGTCATTGGGAGATGTTGGATCAAGAGGTATCATATTTCTTTTTTCACTGCTAGAAGCCTGTATATTGACAGAGAAACAATCTTTGGTTGTAACTTAAGGTTCAGAATTCTAGAATGTCTGTTCCTGTCTATTACCAGAAATAATCTGGAAGCAGCGCCAGAAAAACAAACATTTCAGCAATCAGGAGACATTCTCTCCAGATGATATGATAGTAAAAATAGTATAATAGCATTTTGGTTGGACATGAAAAGCCTCACTCCAGAAATATACTTGTGTGCTGAATTTGTTTTGTTCTGGGCAACTATATTATGGTGTTTCCTGGTGTTTGCTGAATGACTGATGGTTAGTTCCTTGTCATTTTGTAGATCGAAGCGACAATCATGCCTCCTGTATATCGGTACAAGGTATTCTTTGTTCCTTTCTGGCGTACCTATGCAGCCCAACTCCCAGCTAGCTTAATACATTAACCCAAGTATAATAAGTTCATAACTTAGTTATTGCTATGTAAATTAGAAACCTTCACTGATTGGCATTTTTCATAACCTACCTAGAAAACCTCTCTGCAGTCTTCTTATACTTATGAATCATCTATGCTAGTGGAATAATAACCATCCTAAAGGAGGGAGCTCCCTTATATTGTCGTTCTGTTCTATTTTGGCTAACCATTTGAATATATCAGATGATAATATTGCCATGCTGATTCATTTGATGTAACTAAAGCTTTTGTCCCCTGTGGAAAAAAATTTGGCAGATTTGGGTGCTTTGCAACGACTGCAACAAGGTCTCAGAGGTGAACTTTCATGTGATTGGCCACAAGTGCAGCCACTGCAGCTCGTACAACACCCGATCAACATCGCGCCCTGCAGATTCATCAGGAAGCAGCTCACCTTCGACAGACTCATCGGACAACAACATGTAGAGAAAACCAGTGTCAGAACCAATACGAAGAAGTGAAGAAGGAACAATGTTTCGTGGCGTGCGTGCCTGGGACTGGGAAGCTTGAAGACTCCCAGCTGTTTAGCCCTCGTTTTGTCGAGATTCAACTCATTCCATGAGTCTTGGCTGTCTTGGGAAATTCCAGCTTGGGCATTGCTGGGTTAACCCACATGGCCATCGTAGATGTTTGTTGGATCTTGGTCGCAGCCAGCCATGATTGTGTCACCGTGGGTGAAACCCCAGCATGTTATGAATCGCATACCTACTGTAAGCTATAGCAGAAGATGGGTACGGGGTACCCCTGACTGATGGTGCCTGGTGTGTTTGTGTGCTTGTGTTGTACTGTTTCTGAATTGCCGTGCTGTTCAGTAGCACTATATATTGCGTTTGTGTTCTCTGATGATCTGTCAGGGACCGCAAGTGTAATTATTAGAATGAATTCAATTCTAAGCATCCAAACGGGCCCTGTCTTTTCTCTTTTGTTGTGATAATAGAAAACCGGTTTTTTTCACTTCGGATAGATGACGTGCCTCCTTTTTTTACCATCGCTGCCTAAGTTAACCCTCAGGAGCTTATATATTAAGTATTAACAAGTGATTTAGGACACACATCAAATTTATAGATACCACAATCTGTCAAAGCACGCCTACTTGAACATGGGTGTTTTAGGGTATGGCTACATTATCTCTCCTTGAATTTAAACACCCATGTTGCAGCACTTGGCACTGCAGATGCCGTAACGAGGGAAATACAGTCACCGAAACACATAGAGAAAAGATATGCTGCCCGATAGGACCACCCAACTTGGAAGACTTACGTAATCATGCATCCTGCATCCTTACGTACATTGTGCATATATATCTTTTCTATCTACACTATATACGTTCCTATCTTTCTCTTCTTTTAAAGGAGTGGTATATGTATGAAGTCAAGAAAAAGATGCGCCGGTGGCCATCGCTACTACTGTGGCGACCATTGATCCTAGAGGATCCTTAGACAGAATGATATATATCATCATCGCTACTTTGACGTACAGCAACATGCTCGAAGCTGAGGGAACCATCATCCTGCCCAAGGCATCGCTGTATGCAATTCGTCACGGAATCGATCCATCAAGGTCACAGAGTAGTAGCAATCCTCCCCCTCTTGGTGTCAACGATCGTACAATCTTGCATATTGTTCTTTGTTTTTATTCGCACTACTACACAGTTCTAGTGCCACCACACTACTGATCAGGGCATGCATAAATAAAGGCGATTCTTTGCAAAATAGGTGGTATCAACTCTGAGATTTAGGTCATTTGCCCAAGTACATGTCGTACCTGAAAACTTCATCTCATTCTGTTAAAGTTTTCTGGGTCTGAGATGCTTAAGTTCGGTATGGTTACATACTTACATGCTTCTTTGTTAGCTATGCATTTGAAGGTTGAGATGCAATCTTTCTTTGAAAAAAAATGTGGTTCTAAAAATATCATGCCTGTTTCACTGAAAACAAACATTGTGCATCTTGAAAGAACAGAACAATGGAAAGAAAGAAGCATCTAAATCAACACAGCTCATCCAAAGGGGATTCTCTGAAGGTGACGATGAAAGGATGATAGAGTCAGTCTCTCAGACCTCATCGCATAGGTACGTAGTGTTAGAACCAAAACACAGGTTTGGGGCTAGAATTTTAATTTCATTAACCTTACCACAACTATGGCAGGTTGGGGATACATATAGGGTAAATTGCTTGCAACTTAAGAAAGCTATAGCATATTCTAGAGATGCTAAAGTAGATGCTAGTGATAAAGATAAGGGCTGACACAGCCACCAACTACTCTAGATAAGTATCTTAGGTAGATAAGGACAAGACTTATAGCTGTCATTCTCCCCTTAAGTCTTGTGTGGCGCCTTCTGGGGAATTTGAACCATCCCAATCCTGACGCGAAGCTCCTGGAACTTGACCCGCCCAAGGGACTTGGTGAGAAGGTCAGCGAGCTGATCCTAGGTGTTGATATAGCGGGCCTTGATGCTCCCCTCATCCAAGTAGCTCCTGATGAAGTGGTACTTGATGCGGATATGCTTGCTACGCTCATAAAAGATGGGGTTCTTCGCCAAGGCCAAGGCGGACTTGCTGTCCACCCTGTGCTCCACTACTTCTGTGTCTCTGCCCAAGAGATCGCCCAGTAGCCGAGCCAACCAGAGAGCTTGAGTCAAAGCGGTTGTGGTAGCGATGTACTCCGCCTCACAACTGGACAGAGCCACCACTTGCTGCTTGACCGACAGCAACTGATTAGGCACTTGCCGAGGAAGAATAGCGTCCCGCTGGTGCTCTTGTGTTGATGTCGCCGGGGAGATCGTTGTCGCTGTACCCGATGAAGTGCTCCGCACCGGGACACCTCGGGTAGTGCAAGCCGTAGTCAGTGGTGCCCTCGACGTAGCGGAGGATCCTCTTGATAGCCTGCTGATGCTCTGTCGTCGGTCGTTGCATGAACCGACTGACGTTGCCAACAACGAATGCCAGATCCAACCGCGTGTGGATGAGGTAGCGAATGCTGCCCACAATGCGCGGGTACTGCGTGGCGTCGGCCTCCTTGGCTGTGCTATCACGGCTCAGCTTTAGCCTCTCCTCCATGGGAGTGTACGCTGGGTTGCAGCCGGTGAGCCCACCCAACTCAACGATGCGCTTGGCTAGGCAGTTTGGCGAAGGGAGATGCTGGAGCTGTCTTGGTGGACCTCGATCCCCAGGTAGAAGGAGGGAAGGCCCAAGTCGCTCATCTAGAAGGTGGCCTTCATCTCCTCCTTGAACACCTCCACCTCGGCCTCCTTAGTGCCGGTGATCACCAAGTCATCGACGTAGACGCCTACCAACAGGGCATTTCCATCCTTGCCCCACCGGTAGACAGTAGCCTCGTGAGGACTTTGCTCGAACCCCATTTGCCTAAGAGTGGAGTCCAGCTTGGCATTCCAAGCTCATGGCGCCTGCCGCAAGCCGTAGAAAGCCTTGCGCAGGTGGAGAACCTTGTTCTCCTTGCCGGGGATCACAAATCCCAGCGACTGATGCACTTAGACCTCTTCCTTCAGGTCACCATTGAGGAAGGCAGACTTGACGTCCATGTGGTGCACACGCCATCTCTCCTGGGCCGCCAGCACAAGAAGGAGACGAATGGACTCCATTCGCGCGACGGGCGCGAAGGCGTCATCGAAGTCGACTCCCTCCTGCTGGACGAACCCGCGCGCCACCAGACGCGCCTTGTGCTTGATCACCGCCCCGGCCTCATCCTTCTTGAGCTTGTAGACCCACTTAAGGGTGATGGCGTGGTGGCCAGTAGGAAGATCCGCCAGCTCCCATGTCCAGTTTCACTCGACCACGTCCATCTCCTGCTGCATCGCAGCGCGCCATGCCGCATCTCCCTCCGCCTCAGCGAAGGAGCGGGGCTCGCTGTCCTCATGCGCCAGGTGCAGCTCCACCTTGAAGTCATGCAATGCCGGTCCAGGGATGGGCTAATCACTGAAGATGTTGTCCAAGGTGCGGTAGCATAGAGGCTCGTCGTCGTGGTAGGCATCGACGCGATCCTCATCGTCGGACAGTGGAGTGGCGAACTCCAACGTGAGCTGCTCATCACGAACCAAGGCTCCTGGTACCGATCACGGAAGTGTGGGCGCCAACACGGGAGTGTGAGGAGCTGGTGTAGGAGAGTGGGGTGCCGCCGGTGTAGGAGAGGGGGGCGTAGCTGGTGGTGGACTCGCTAGTGGTGTAGGCGGTGGACGACTCGCTCGAGCTGATGGTGAGCCTGGGGCCGAATTGGATGAGCTCGGTGAAGATGAGCTGCTAGCTCCCCTGGCTCCCTCGAAGTGAACGTAGTCGACGACGAAGTCTCTGAGAGTTGAGGTCGAGCCATCGTCCACCACCTTGTCCTAAGCCCAGCCTCGCCCTTCGTCGAACACGATGTCCTAGGAGTTGCGGACACGATGTGTCGCAGGGTCAAGGATGCGGTAGGCCTTGATGACCTCCACGTAGCCGATGAGGACCCCCTGCGTGCTCCGATCATCAAGCTTGCTGACGTGGTTGAGCTCCTTGGCGAAGGCAAGACAGCCGAAGACGCGGAGATGGCTCACCACCAGCTTGCGCCCGTGTCAGGCCTTGTATGGGTCTTGCTGTCAAGGGCCTTGGTGGGCAAGCGGTTGAGATGGACGGCAGTCGTCACCACCTCCCCCCAGTAGATTGCCAGAATCCCTCTCTGCTTGTGGAGGGCGCAGGCGGTAGCCACCCCCATCTGGTTGCGGTGCTCAATGACGTCTTTCTGCTATGGAGTGTACATCATGGAGAAGTGGCGCTGGATCCCCTCATCGGTGCAGTACGCCGTGAACTCTCCGCCGTTGTCGGTGCGTAGCACCCAACTTGCAGCCGCACTCCTTCTCCGCAGCAGCTTGATGGCGTCCGCAGCCGCCACCTTGGTGTCGAGTAGGACTGCGCACATGCAGCGGGACACGTCATCAACGAGGAGCAAGAAGAAGCACTGGCCTCTAGGTGTGGCCAGTGTTAGGGGGCCGCAGAGGTCGCCGTGCATGAGCTCTAGCTTCTTCTTGGCGCGGAAGCTCTCTTGGCGTGGAAAGGGGAGACGCCGCTGCTTGGTGAGGACACAGCTGTCATAGAACTGCTCCACGTGCTCGACTCACGGCATGCCCTGCACCATCTCCTTGTTGCCACCGCCAGGCGTCGTCGTTGCAGTGGGCTGCAAGGCACACGAGCTACGCTACCTGCACGTGGATGACGTAGAGGCGGTTGGCGCCTCTATTCACCTTGGCGAGAAGGCGACGATGGTGATCCTAGATATGCAGGATCCCGTGCTCGATCTCCACGTGCAAACCCTTCTCATCCAGCTGTCCCAAGCTGATGATGGAGTTCCTCAGCGCGGGGATGTAGTAGACACTGGTGAGCAGCCGGTGCTCGCCGGTCTTGGCGGTGAAGATGACGGAACCGACACCCTTGATCTCCATAGCGGAGGCGTCCCCGAACTTAACGGAGCCTCGAACGCTGGAGTCGAGCTTGGAGAACTCCCACCGCCCAGTCATGTGGTGGGTGGCGCTGGTGTCGAGGTACCACCCGTTGATCTTGTCGTCGCCGGACCCATTGCTGAGGAAGACGTGGGCCCGCGGCTCATCGAGGTGGAGGAGCGCGGCGGTGGTTGGCGCAGGAGAGGAGTGTGGCTCGATGCTCCCATGTACGAAGAATAGAGCCGGCTCATCACCCTTCTGCGCTTGCGCGACGTGTGCCTGACCGCCGCTCTTCACTTGTCGGCAGTCTTTGCCCCAGTGGCCGGTCCTCCCGCAGTTGTTGCAGGTGTCGTCGCGGGTAGCCTTGCGCTCGCCATCGGCGCCGCCAGGAGCACCACCATGCGCCTTGTCCCACTTGCGCGGCCGACGCTTGCGGCTGCTCGACAAACCCAAAGCTGAAGAGCCCGAGGCCTCCCTCTTCTTTCGCTCTCGCTGGCGGGCGAGCCACTGCTCCTTGGTGAAGAGAAGCTTGCCACCGATGGTGACTGGCTCTGAGGGAGGTAGCTTCTCATGGTTGTCGACGGCCTTGAGGCGACCTGTCACCTCCTCGATCGCAGCTCGGAGAAGTCTAGCAACATCTCGATCGCGATGGTGACCTGCGAGTACTTCATGGGGACGACGTGGAGGAACTTCTTGACAGCTCTCTCCTCGTCGGTGTCGTTGTCACTGTACCGTGCCAACTACTGCATCAGGGTGTTGAGGCGGAGAGCGAAGTCGTCGACGTCCTCACCTGGCTTGAAAGCCGGGTTCTCCCACTCCTGACGCAGCTTCTGAAGCGTGGACTTGCGGGCGCGGTCGCTGCCGATGCGTGCCGCGGCGACGACATCCTAGGCATCCTTGGCGGTCCACTTGTGCGCGAGAGAGGAGTGCATCTCCTCCGTTGGAACAGCAGCAAGAAGCGCCTCAAGCGCCCGCCGATCCTCGTCGAAGTCGGCGTCGCGTACCGTACCACGTCCCACATGCACCGCGCCTACATCTTCACCTTCATCACCATGGACCACTCAGCGTAGTTGGTCTTAGTGAGCATGGGCCATCTGCCACCGGTGTCCTTGACGACAGTCTACATGATGGGAGGGGAGCCGGGCCGGCCACGGCAACCACGGCGCCGGTCCGGGGATGGGGAGGCACGCCGCCTGTGAGGGCTCCGCGCGCCAGTGTACCATCCGCCCAGGTCCTGCGCCTCATGCCGCTCCTCCTACTCCAGCGAGGCGTTGGCGTCGCGTGCCGCCCGCTCGTCCCGGTTGAAGTCACAGCGTCGTCCGTTGAAGCGGCCCGCGTCGCGTTCCCCTCGGTTGTCGAAGCCGTCACGTTCCTTGCACCCTGCAGGCCCGCGTCCGTGTCGCGGTCGCCAGCCTCGGGTCCACTGCGTCCGCCGAAGCCGCGCAGGTCCCATGCGTCCCGCACCACCGCGTCCGTGTCCAGGTCGCGGTCGTACGTGCGGTTGTCGAAGCCGCGCGAGTCCCGTCCGAGGTCGCGGTTGTAGTCCTCGCACCTGTTGCGTCCGCGTCCACCCCGTTCGCCCTGGCCGCCCACGTCGGGTCGGGCCCGCTCGGTGTCCGCTTTGCCTCCACCGCGGCCCGCGCCGGCGTCCGAGTCGCGCTGCTCGTGGATGAGACCGCCTGCTGCTCCAGCGCGCAGGGCAGCTGCCTCCGTTGCCGCCGCTTGAGCCGCAGCAGCCGTGACCGCGGCCTCCTCGGCAGCCCGCGCTGCTGCAAGCTCGACAGCAGCCAGCCGCTGTGCCCGAGCAGCCGTGGCCACACGCTCCTCTGCCTCCCGCTCGCGCAGCTCCGCTGCGTCCAGCGCAGCCGCAGCAGCCGGGGACAGCCTACTCCGCCCGCTGGAGGTGGTGGAGCCATGGGAAGAGTGGGAAGAAGAACGATTGGGCCGGTTGGACATGGTTGCAGTTGAGGATTGGTAAAGGGGAAAACCTCAGATGAACTTAGGCTCTAGATACCATTTGTTAGAACCAAAACACAGGTTTGGGGCTAGAATTTCAGTTTCATTAGCCTTACCACGACTATGACAGGTTGGGGATACATATAGGGTAAATTGCTTGCAACTTAAGAAAGCTAGAGATGCTAAAGTAGATGCTAGGGATAAAGATAAGGGCTGACACAACCACCAACTACTCTAGATAAGTATCCTAGGTAGATAAGGATAAAACTTATAGTTGTCACGTAGGATAGAGTCATAGACATCAACTGGTCCCAATTGTCATGTTTGTATTGGAATTCAAATTGCTTACATTACATGGATGGATATATTTTGATATGTAAGGATCTGCTAAAGCCAGTTGGTTTTGGTTTGAGCTAAGGAGCTACGCATGATGCCTATGGGAAAAAATGAACTTCAATTCCAGCTAGATACTAGAGACCACTTGGACAAATGGGATGGCATAGACCAAGGCATAAGATCCTCGTAGGTGTCGGCACATCATGGACTTTAAGGCATATAGTAACAGTGTAGCCCTCTAGGCTAGGTCTTGACGTCTTGTGAAGCACATGGTATGGAATCATAAGCGCAATGTGAATTGTGCCATCACACGCATATATTTCTCTAGAGACGATGAAAGCACTACAGAAATCATTCGTTCTAGCCAAAAGTTGACTTGTATGTCTCTGACAATTTCTTGAACTATGCATGGTTGAACAAATTGCAGTAACTGCTGCAGAATCAAGCTATGGTTACTTTCTTCACTCATTTAAAATCTGTAATTTTCTTTGCTTGAAATGATGCACAGTAGGATTGGATTTGATATGCCTAGAGGTAAATTAACTAACTTGTTGCAGGAGCCACAATGCCCCTTGTGAAGTTGAGGAGTCAAGTACAAAGGAAACACCAAAAAGAATCAAAGGATTCTGGAGCAATGGAGATTGCTCTACAGAGCACTAGCTTTTTCTCCCTCCTTGCTTTCTTTCTTTTCCAGGTGAGTACTATCAAGGCCGGTATAATGGATACGAATCTCTCTATCCAAATATTCAATCTTGCATGCTTGTGCTGGTTGTTTGCGTCATGTATAAAAAATATTGGAAAAGAAATTAGAGAAAAGATCAGATAATATCTGACTTTCTTCAGATGCCCCTGCAGCATCATACAGGTAGATAGCAACTGTGCCACAACATCTTTTGCTGTAGCCATGCTAGCTTTAGCTCACTGATCGAAGAGTTTTGTAGGGAAGGATGAACCCACCAAGGATATGTAAAGAAAATATTATTGCAGTGTCGGATCGTGGCATCGCAACGCCTCATATCCGATAAGGTCAGGCTGGTTTACAAAGCAGCGGCAGCTCAATCTGCTGAGAAAAGCCGCGTGCAAGCAAGTTGCACGGTTGATATATTCCGTGCCACAGATAAGGCTGGTCAGTGAAGCGATGAGTCCTGCCTGACTGGCTGTTTCAATTCGGATGCTATTCTGAAAGTTGCTGCTGCTGACGGGATTGATCCCTGGTTCCTTCGAAACCAGCTCGATCGATCAGCCGGTCGGAATTGGTTCCATGCGTCGTATGACGAAGAGCAATGGCCGTACCATACTAGTATTCCCAATCACTGTTGTTGTTGGCAACATTCTTGTATCTGTATGACATACACACGTATTTTCCATGCACTGTGGCCTGTGGCAGTTGGAAAATCAGGGGCTTCACCACAACAATTTGCTGTACATTTAGAAAATTGTGGACTATGCAAGTTTGTGCATCCATATATTGTATACACACAACTCATCCTGAAGATCAGTTTGTGTTTGTGTCTGAATTTAGCTGTGATAGATGACAGGCAAAAAGGAAAAAAAATGTAAGCCCCAAAGGGGGGGACTCTCACAACTAACTCAGTTCGATACTCTTGTAGAGTTCTTATGCATGCCCATGTCCTAGTTGTCGATTGTTTAGTGTGCGATGATAACACCATGGTTTTCATCGCTGGATCATCTGCCAACCGGGCTGCTGGTTTTTTGTGCCACTGCGCCCTACCGGCTTTTGAACCAGTGGTGAAACAATATCATTGGTGGTGGCGGTTTTAGTTAAATCGGTGGTACGGTGAAAACCGTGCTGCAAAAATGAAATCTGTAGTAGTGTGAGCCGCTTGCTTGCTAGCTCCACTTACGTAACCAAAGAGATGTAAAAAGAGAACAATTCTGCCTTGTAGTTTTCCGGTGAAATTGATTTGCTGCTAACTTACAGAATAATATCAGTACAATACTGCAGATTTTGAGATTCCAGTTAAGTTCAAATCCCATCAGATTTGGCATCTGCGCACACAGTCACGTCCGGTACATTATCCCTTGCCGCTATGGATTCCAGCCATCACAATCCAACCTGTACTGCAGCTATACGTCTCTAATACTCTTCAATTCACATGTCATTTGTCAAATGTGATGATATCTGAGGTATCAAAAACCTAGGAGATCAAATCCCCACAGTAACACTTCAGGAAAATCCAAGAAGTAACCAGCCAGTTATGTTACTGAAAGTTAATTATTTAGTCAGGTTATCGGAGAAACATGATGATGTGTGAAGAATATAGTGATCAGACTAGAGAAAGCGTTGAAATCCTTAACCACAAATGATCCATAGCAGAGAAAATCTCCCTTGACTTTCATGAGAGAAGACAAAAAATGCGAGTCCCCACTACTCTTTGATTCTACTTGCACTAGAGGTTTAAAACCTAGATATTTAAACATTAATTACAGCATTCGTATGTAGTTTGAGCTGGTCAATGACAGAACATAGTGGGCGGTGCTATTAGAGGTGACAATAAACAGATTATGGGACCATTCTTTATTCTGATTTATCGTCCGAGATCAATAATCGATAAATTCGATATATCCGACCAACACATGTGATTTGCAGTAACCACATGTGGCCTCACCCCGGCTTCTCAGCAATAACCAAACCAATATATATGACACGACCAAATCAATCAATAGATTCTTTTATCACACGTTCTTTTTTATTTTTTTGTTCAAATAGAAATTTTTAGTAGATAATCGGTGGATTGATTCTTTGCCGAGGGCGCTTTACCGAGAACTGCGCTCGGCAAAGGCTTTGCCGAGGGCCTTAGAGACTTTGCCGAGAGCCTGAGGCCCTCGGCAAAGCAGCTGGCTCCGGTAGTGATTACAGCATTCGTATGTAGTTTGAGCTGGTCAATGACAGAACATAGTGGGCGGTGCTATTAGAGGTGACAATAAACAGATTATCGGACCATTCTTTATTCTGATTTATCGTCTGAGATCAATAATCGATAAATTCGATATATCCGACCAACACATGTGATTTGCAGTAGCCACATGTGGCCTCACCCCGGCTTCTCAGCAATAACCAAACCAGTATATATGACACGACCAAATCAATCAATAGATTCTTTTATCACACGTTCTTTTTTATTTTTTTTGTTCAAATAGAAATTTTTAGTAGATAATCAGTGGATTGATTCTTGTATGATCACTTTTTATTGCAAAATCGTGGAATACACAGACTAATGCCCTAGCTCTATCTATCTATGAAGAATCTTGGTTTCAATCTATTCCATACCTAGAACTATCTGGCTAGGCACATCTGGAGTTGACAATGAATTGATATATTCATGTTCTTTTATCCTAATTGGGTCCTCTATTAGATTAAATTTCACCCATCACTACGGGAGAACTGAAATTTCTCGAGTATCCGTGGCTTCCCCGAGTGCCAAAAAACGTGCACTCGGGGAACTAGCTCTTCCCCGAGTGTTGCACTCGGGGAAGAAATGCACTCGAAGAAGAGAGGCTTCCCTGAATGGTTTGTGATATATTGCTGTTGATTTGTGGTTTGTGATATATATATATATATATATATATATATATATATATATATATATATATATATATATATATATATATATATATATAGCTTTGTTCTTTACATGGAAAAGCAAAAAACAAAAAAAAGGAATTTTTAGAGGTGGCTTCTCCAAGTGCTTGGGCTACGGCACTCGAGGAAGAGGGTTTTTTTAAAAAAAGACAAATTTCTTCCCCGAGTGCCTGGGCTGCGGCACTCGGGGAAGAGGTTTTTTTTTAAAAAAAGACAAAAATCTTTTCCGAGTATTGCACTCAGGGAAGAAAATAATAAAAAAAGAAAACGGCGTCGGCCATCGGCATCAAATCTTCCCCGTTAGAGGATTAACCGGAGGCTCTTCCCCGAGTGCAACTGGCACTTGGGGAAGCCACTGGCTGCTGTAGTGCATATAGTTATTTCAAGCTAACAACCGAAAGAAGAGCGCAAATAGGGCTTCTACTAGCTAGTTTTCTTTTGTTATGTATGTAGCGGTTTCTGCTAGTGTCACGTCATTCCATAGCTGGAATGAAGATCAATAGTTCTAACTTCTAAGAGTAATCATATGTGCTTTAGTTATCAGGTCACGGTGTACTTTTAAAATGCGCCATTAATAGGATTGTATTTCGTTTTGTTAATAATGGAAATATCAGAGACTTCATGCATGCATCGTGCTTTCTTCTTTGAACAATATATCAACACATTATCATGGTCACTGATATGCATGATCTATTGACGCTACCCCTCTTTCTGCCTTTGCTCCCACAACTGAGAAGGGAGAGGCAATAGAGGTGTTGAAGTTGATCTACCTATACCAAAACACATTATAGGGTTGGGTGTTTGGTTTGAGGAATGAGTTAGTCCATTATCTATTTGCTTCTGACTTTTTTTGTTTGGTTTGTGGAACAAAATGAGTTAACTCATCATCACACCATTCCTCACCAGCTAATAATTAGTACTGGTATGAGAAATGATGTCATTCCTCAAATTTGAGGAATGGACAGCGTATGAGACACCACCCTCATCTAGGATGCAGTGATTCCTCAAAACCAAACATCCGATATATGTGGCTAGGCCGCACCAGATGAAAATTTATTATAGGAGAGATGACGACGAATATCAACTCGACTAATTTTACAGAAACTTTAATTTGCATGAATATATCAAATATAAAAGAAGAGAAAGGCGTATGCTGCATACATAAGAGATGCCAGGCCGGTAGGTCAACACAGGACGTAACATTCCAAGATATGTTCCTTGGGCCCTATATTTAAAAGACGGCTCATGCATTATCCAAACATATATTAATCTCGCATGCATGCACACGATCCTTTTCAACAAAGCTGTGACCAAACCATATAGAGAGAGACTTTTTGGATCCAAATAAAACTCTACCAATAGAAACGGTGCATTGCATTGATCTTATTTTAATAATATACTACATACATCGTTAAAAGTCAAAGATGTGCCACGCCTGTATGATGTATATATGGTCCTAGCTCTACTAGCTGGCTGGTAGATATTACACACTGTTATCTCTCCAGCTTATAGATTCCTTGGAACATTTTTTTTTCAGAAACTCCCTGAGAGATCATCAGCTCATCACACTAAACCGACCGTACAAGCCTTGCATTGCTCGAAAAAGTACATGAATTCCGTGCTATAGGTATATAGACCCGGACCTGTTATGGGAAACCTAGCAGCCTGCAAACTCTATAAAAAGGCAGCCACCCCTGTGCTCCCAAACCATCAGTAGTCGTCCATACTCACTACAACTCATCAATCGATCTCCACATCCATCATCCACAGCTAGCAGCAGCTTGTTGGTACACACACACACACACAGAGAGAGAGAGACGTCAAGAGATCGAGAGGCACAGAGAGTGAGTTTGCTTGCATTGGATAGCTAGATAGTCAAAAACCAAGGCAAAAACCAAAGCAAGGAGAGATTAGTAATGGACCGCGTGATGAAGATCGCCTCGGAGCGCGCGGTGGTGGTGTTCACGCTGAGCAGCTGCTGCATGTGCCACACGGTGACGCGGCTGATGGCGGACCTGGGCGTGAACGCGCTGGTGCACGAGCTGGACAGCGACCCCAGGGGCAAGGACATGGAGCGCGCCCTGCACAAGATGCTCGGCGGCAGGGGCCCCGCCGTCCCCGCCGTCTTCATCGGCGGCAAGCTCGTCGGCGGCACCAACAGGGTCATGTCGCTCCACCTCGCCTGCGAGCTCGTGCCCATGCTCAAGAGCGCCGGCGCGCTCTGGTTGTAGACACCTGCTGTCTGCATGCTGATGCAGGCAGCAGCCTGCTGCATGCATGGCTAAATCCTGCATGCGCGCGCGGGAATAATGAATAAAAAGACTAAGGTTAGTAGTGTGTGTGTACGTGTCAAGGGCAGGTTTTTTCCCGTCCTATTCTTCTGAGTTCTGACAGGAATAACAAAGGCAAAGGGGCTTGCTAGCTTCATGCATGCCTTGTATAGGAGCTAGTGAGCGGGAGAGATGGCGGCCTAGCTATGTTGTTACTTCTTTCTTCTTTTTTGATGTTTCTGTCCTAATAACTTTGCAATGGCGGTGCTTGCGTGTACTGATCCATATGCATCGCCCTTTTTCCACGGGCTTATGAATATGAATATATATGTATATCAGAGTTTAAAAGTAACCAGTATGTTCGATGACATGTGTTATGAATGTAAGTAGCAAAATGGCTGTTTACAGTTCCATCACATTCATTATGTATGCATGGTGATGCATCTTTGTTACCTAACTTCGTTTTTACTTATGTTTTTAATATAAAAAACATGTTTTTGCTCATCCAAATATAGACGAATACTTATTTGTGTCTCTGTTCTTGCATTTTTCGTTGTCCGTCCAATAAACTTAGTACAGTATTTCTTCCGTCTCAGAAAACTTGATGTATTAGCTAGGGTTCAAAATTTGTCCAAAAAACTTATTTTTAAGTTCTTGGAACTAGGCTGGAACCATATCAGCTTGAGATTACGATTTGTATGCCTCCATGTATTCTTTTTAATTAGTAGCTTATATTTCTTAATTAGTATAGATCACCTTCAATAAAACTGAACACTACTTCTGTCCTAAAAATCCTAAAACATCAATTTTTTTTGGGTCCCTCTATATCAACGAAACAACAAAAATTTGTGGATTCCTCCTTTAGTTTTTTGACGACATGTACATTACTCAACATTACTATAGCAGGCTCTTCACTGCCTCTAGAGACCTCATCGCCACTAATTTTGCCTCTTGTTGGCGAAAGTTAGCAATGAAAATCCATTAAAAAGTTTTTAAAAATACCTTGATCTCCAGGGACATCCATCGTCCACGCCCGTCACATGTATGCTTGCACCTGCATTGCTGGCTCGTGCCACCATAGTCGGATCCCAGAGGGTCAGGGGCTGCTGCCCACGCCCATTGCCAACACCCAACACCGTGCGTGCCCTATTGCCAGCACCCACCACCATTTGGTTTTAACTTTACCTTTTTCCATGAGGAAAATATCGTCCACAATGTGCCATCATGAGGCAAATGTGCAAAGAGCTTGATAGAGACTTGCAGCCGTTCCTCTTGTGATGGGCTTCCTCTTCACTTGAAGAATCATCCCATGTCTTGATGGTTGTAAGACCTTGCCTTCTTACTCTTCTTGCCTTCTTTATGTCCTTGGGCTTGGGCTTATTTGGACAATCCTCCACAAATTGCCTGATCTCACCGCAACAAAAATAACCCTTCTTTCTTTGTGTTCTTCTTTGGTCGGTGAAGATCATTGTCTTCAATTGTAGTTGGCACGCCTTTGGACCAGATCTTGCAAATCGTCTTCTTCACCCCGGCTCTGATTTGCATGACTTCTTCATCATCAAAGGAAGTGGTGGAAGCTTCATCTTGATTATCATCATCATATTCTTCATTTCATCTTCACTTGAGCTTGTCTCAACTTGTTTGCCCTTCTTCTTCATCTTCTTGTGCTCATTACATGTGAGGGCAATGCTTTGCTTGCTTAATTAAGAGGCTTCTTGACCCATCTTACATGAAATTTCAAATGCCACAATCTTGCCAATGACAAGCGTGGGGGTCATTGTGCTAAGCCCTCCATGTTGTGGAGGATGGTGATGATGGAGGCATATTTGTCATGGGATAGTGCCAAGATGAACTTCCTCACCACATCTGTCTCACTCACCTTGGTCAAACCTATTGCATTGAGCTCACTCACGATTAGATTCAAACTTGAATACAAAAATCTTGACCAACAGGGGGAAGAAGTCCCCTAGTATAACTTGTGAGAATTTGATTCAAACTTGAATACAAAAATAAGGTGTACCAGGATTCGAACACGGATCGAGAAGGGGAGATCCCCATGCATAATGCTCTAAAACTAGTATAACTTGTGAGAATTTGATTCAAACTTGAATACATGTCTTTGATAATCATTAGGAAACATAAATAAAGAATAATAGGTTTGCTCATAGGAATTTTTTTGTTCATGAATGTTGCTAGACCTATTGTGAAGCTCTTGCAATTTTAGCAATACTTCATTATCTTTGGTTAGCATGAAATTCTGATTAAACACATCTCCATTAACTAACTCACAGAGACAATTTGTAGCAATCTAGCATGAGCATTGAGGTGGAAATCCTTTTCATCTCACTAGTGGGCATTATTGGGATTCTTTATGGGTTTCATCCCATCCCTAGTGACTTTCTAGATAGCTAGACCAACCATTTCTATGTAGCAAGCCATTCTAGCATGCCAATAGGAGAAGTTAGTGCCATCAATGTCTGAGGTCTACCAGTATCTATTCTTTCCACTCTAAAGAGTGTCTGGCTCAATGACAATGAAGCCAAGGTCCAAATTTGAGCTAAACGGATCTAATACAATAGAAGGGATTGTGACACCTAAGAAGGGGGTGGGGTGGGTTGAATTCAACAACTTAAAAACTAATGCTCTCTAAAACCTACTTATCAAAACCTATGCAAGATATCTATCTAAATGTGCACTATGGTTTTGCTGAGTGTTATTATCTCTAATGTGATAGATTTGTGCAACCAAGGTTCCAATCATGTTCAACTAACCTAGCAAGGTAGATTAGGAATGGTAAAGTAGACAACCAAGAAAAGAAAAAAATGTAGAAAGCATAAATGAGTTAGAGATATGCAAACTCATAGGATGACAATTTATTCTAAGGCATCAAGAAGCCCTGGTCTTTTTTGGATCCCCTCGCAAGGATGCACACGCAAGGGCCAAGCTTCCGGTTGGGTAACTCTTTGGATAGCCCAGAGGATTTCCCCACGCCTAAGTGGGTCTCTGTTTGACCTCTCCCGGACCAGTTCCCGCCATCTCCACTATTGAGCTTCCTGTGTAATAACCGATGGCCTCATTCGTTCTGGTACACCAATGATGGCCACACCACAAACACAATTGGTGTGATCTTGCAAAATTGCAAGCCCCTTGGGTACAATAATGGTGTGCACAAGCACCGGGTAGCAAGAGGTATGCAAACCTAAGCCCTTCACGAAGCACTAACTCTCATCACCTAATCTTCCTTAAGCACTTTTGGTGGCTAGAAAACTAAGAGATGAGCCTCAAGTCACTAGCAACTTTCCTCAACTCCAACAACACATAAATGTCCAGCCTAGGGGCTATTTATAGCCTCCCTCAAAATATAGCCATTGGAGGGCCTTTGCTCTAGTGGTGTTTCTCTAGTGCTCCGTCAGAGTATTTTGGTGGCCCAAAAACCATCTACAAAGCCTCTAAACTGCACCATGTTTCTCAAGTTCCCATCACTAGAAGGTTTTGGTGGCCTTGAAAACCTTCTACAGAGCCTCTAACTAGCTCCTTGTCTCTTTGGTGCCCTATCATCAGAAGGTTTCTGTGATGGTCCTTCCTTGGGGGGACGACTAAGGGCGAATTAGGGTAGGGGCGGCAGCGCTGCTCACACCGGCTGTAGAGGCCATGGCAGCGGCAGCACTAGGGCAGGGAGCAGCAGTGTGGGCACAGGGGATGGAGCTGGCGATGGCGGCTAAAGAGATGGAGAGAAGACTGAGGCTTAGAAGGGGAAGGAGAGATAGAAGGCACTAATAATTAAGGTCAATTCCTTGTTTAAGATTGAAAGGTTATGTCACCCCTGTATTTATAGTCCTGGGAGACTTATCCCCTAAGCAAACTTATCCTCTAAGAAACTAGGGAAAAGTCCTTATAGATTTGGACTGCATCCACTACAAGTATACTTATTTATTTCCTAATAAATCCTAATCTATTTTTTCTAAGTAAATCTCTTATTTATTCTCCTGTTTATTCCAACTTTCCTATTTTATTCTAGATTGCCTCGGATGTCGGAAGATCTCAAGGTGGCGGCAGCGCTGCCCCCTGGCCGTGCGCCCCTCAGGCCAAGCGCCAAGCAACCCTTTGGTCGGCTAGGGCTCGGTCCTAGGCCTCGCCTGGCCCATTTTGCCCGACGTGGAGGGTCCCATTTAGGACCATGATAGTTTTGGTTCCTCCATCATGCCTCTAACATTTCTACTCTATTGATAGACAACAACCTAAGCTCTGTTGCTAACCCATAGTACACCAACAGAGAAATCTAGATAGTACAAGATGATTAGACCAATCCTATTGCCCATGGCTTCTTTCTGTGGTGCTTTACTCTGGCATATCACTAAAGCTTTTCGGTGACTTTGTGCAGTGTTCTTTGAGCTTTCTTTCTTTGCGTCTTCTTGTCTAGGCTTCTTCTATTTGATGTCTTGGACTTCTTGCATGTCCTTTAGGGTCTTCAGCTCCTTGTCCTTGCTTGAGGCATTGATCACTTGATCTTCACGTTGCCTTGTCCAAGTTCACCCTTGCATCCATAGGACTAAAACCTTCTATACTAGTGCACAACATTAGTCCTAATAATCATCTTGTCATTCAATGATCCAATCACCAAAATCACTTAATGGAACTAGCTAGGTGCCATGTTCCTTACAAAAACAAAAACTACTCCCTCCATTTCACTACACTTGCTATTTTAGCCTCTTCTACCATCTTCAAGTTACTTGTTCCAAACTCAAGGAAACTTTGACTTACTTTTTTCAATCTGACCCATCCTTTATTCCTTTATAACTAGTATGAGAGAGAGTGGGTATGGTGAGTCATTTGGACATCATAAATACACACTCATTAATATACTTCGCTAATTCTTGTTCCCAAGGCTGAAACAACAAGTATTGTGAATTGTGGAGAGTATTACTTGAAACCTAGCAAGATAAAAGTAAAAACATTCAGGAGAATTTGAAAATTAGAACAATTACCAAACATTACTAAATAATACTCATACCTACTATCTTATAAGTGTTGTTAAAATTATAACTGATATGGACAAGCGTTGTGCCAACTCACATATTATGAGCCCGCAACAAAATACCATCTAAGTGTTATCCACTGGTTTGGGCACCTTAGTGTCTATTGGTGTTGGCTCATGTTACCAACTCAAAACCAATTGGCATGGATACATCCATGGCTCCATGGTTATCCATGTTAGAATACTAAGAGTTGTAGTCTCTATCTACCTTCTATACCCTTTTGTATTCCAATGTAATCTATATAAACCCACTCATGGTTAATGGAAAGTTATGTTAGTGTATTAGTTTTATTCTCCAATATGGTATCTGAAGGGTTTCGATTCCCTCGCTTCTGCTCCTAGGACCGACGCCCGTCGCGAGGTCTTCCTCTGTCGCGCAGCCGGTCTTCCTCGCGGCCGGCCGACCTTCCTTTGCTGGCGTTGCACGGCCGGCCTTCCTCTGTCTCCTAGCGGCCTTCCTCTGTCATCGTAGCGTGCTGCCATGCCTTCTAATGCCGAGCTTCTACGGCAAGTCGAAGAGGCATAGCGGGCGGCTGATGAGGCCACAGCTGCTGCCCAGGCCGCCACTGCCCAAGCTTAGGCAGCCCTTGCTCGTGCGGACACGATTACTGCTCGGGCTGAAGCGGCGGATCAACACGTCATCGAGTATGAGAACGCGGAGCACGCCCAACTATCAACATCAAGCACATGATCCCCCTTGTCCTCAAGTAGACGTTGACATTCTACAGCCGCTAGCGCTCCCTCTTCCTCACCACCGTCACCAAGTATGCACTTGACGACCTCGTTCTCACCGACGATGACTTCTCAACGGATCCTCATTGGAACCATATGGACTACAGTCCGCACGTGGCTCTATGGGACTGTGTCTCCCAATCTCATTGATGCTGTCTCCGTCGGTGTTTCTCCTTCTTCACGGTCTATTTGGCTTGGGCTCCAAGAATAATTCATTGGCAATAAAGAACCTCATGCCATCATCCTCGACGCTGAATTTCGTACCCTTGTTCAGGGCTATCTCTCCATCATGGATTGTTGCAACAAGATGAAGCGTATGGTGGATGCTTTGGGAGCCTTGGGTGAATTGGTCTTGGACCGCACCCTTGTTCTCAATGTTCTTCGAAGGCTCAACAACCGCTACTCTCACATCGTGGCCATGATCAAGCGAGCTCGCCCGTTTCCGTCTTACTCCGATGTTCGTGCAGACTTGCTTATTGAGGAAGTCACTATGGCAAGCAAGGCTTCTACCCCGATGGCACTCATCGTCTCTTCGTCACCGACACGCCCCCTGCGCCTCGCCCTAGTGCTGGCCAGGGCGGTGGCCATGGCCAAGGCGGCTCTGGTGGCGGCCACAACAGCGGCCAGGGCAGCAGCCACGGCGGCAGCTGATCCCGGCGGTGCTGGCGCAATCCGACCAGTGGTTTGGCTAGTCGCCCGCCGGTGCCTTGGGCGCCCCAACACTAGAATCCCCTCACGGGGACCTTTGCTATCTAGCCAGGACAGCATGGATAGCATGGCGCTCATCTCCACCCTCCGCTAGCGCCGCTGCCTCCTCGTCCTCAGGCCTTCATCGCCGGCACACCTGTACAGCAGTAGCAGTTCGCCGGCCCTTTGTCCACTGTCGGGTCCTCCTACTACGGTGCCCCTTCTTCGGCTTCTTCTTCATGGACATGGGATTCACAAGCGTTGGCAAGCAACTTCAACACCATGACGTTCACGCCTCCTCCGTCCGACAATTGGTATATGGATTCAGGTGCTTCTTCTCACATGGTCTCAAACTCTGACCTCCTAACACAAGTTCATCCTTCTACTTCATTTACACCATCTAATATAATTGTCGGTAATGGTTCCTTCTTGCCGGTCACAGCTGTTGGTTCCACTTCATTTCCCTTGCCCAATAGCTCTTTACATCTGCATAATATTCTTGACTCTCCTCACATAATTAAAAATCTTATTTTTGTCCGTCGATTTACTACTGACAATCATTGTTCTGTTGAATTTGATCCTTTTGGCCTTTCTGTGAAGGATCTAGCAACGAGGAACATGATCGTCAGGTGCAATAGTTCTAGGGAGCTCTACTCATTTCAGCCTCTGATCCACCATCACTCTTTCACCGCAGTCACATCTACACCCATTCTTTGGCATCGTCGGCTCAGTCATCCTTCTCTATCTCCCTTGGCTCCTTCTTTACATTCCACTTGTAATAAACGTGAATTAGAAACTTTATGTCATGCTTGTCAGTTAGGTTGCCATGTGCGCCTACCTTTTGCATCATCTAATTCACGTGCCTCCGTGAATTTTGACTTAATACATTGTGATTTGTGGACATCTCCTATTCCTAGTGTCAGTGGCTATAAGTATTATCTCATAATTCTTGACGATTGTTCCCATTATTCATGGACTTTTCCCTTACGCCTTAAATCTGATACTTTTTTAACTCTGTCTAACTTTTTTTTCTTATGTTGCCACTCAGTTTGGCACCACGATCAAGGCCATCTAATGTGATAATGGTCGTGAGTTTGATAACTTCACCACCCATACCTTCTTCCATGCTCACGGTACTGCTATTCGCATGTCTTGTCCTCATACTTCCCCACAAAACAGTCGTGCCGAGCGCATCATTCGTTCCACTAATAATATCCTTCGTTCTCTCATGTTCCAAGCCATTTTACCTTCATCCTACTGGGTGGAGGCTCTCCACACAGCCACTTATCTTCTCAACCATCATCCAACCAAAACCCTCAATTTCCAAACTCCGTACTTCGCTCTGTACGGCGTTCCTCCCACATATCATCATCTTCATGTTTTTTGTTGTAAATGTTACCCTAATTTGTCTGCAACTACTCCACATAAGTTAGCTCCTTGTTCCACTCCTTGTGTGTTCCTGGGCTATCCTTCCGACCATAAGGGGTATCGCTACCTTGACTTAGCCACGAATCGCATAATTATTTCTCATCATGTCAATTTTGATGAATCATCTTTTCCTTTTGCCGAGCTTCCTGCTCCTCTCCCTTCATCCAACCTTGATTTTTTGTCGAAGTTTGACTATGTGTATAGCCCTGTTCCTTCACCTTTTGTTGCAGGTTCTGGTGGTATTACTGCTGGTGTCACTAGTGCTGCCGGTCCTTCTCCAGCGCATGGTGCCGGGTCTTCTGGAGCTACTCCTAGTCCAGCGAGGTCTTCTGGCACCGGCGCTGCTATCACCCCAGCTAGCGCTGTTGTTTCTAGCGCCCTAGCCGACGCTGCTGTTTCTAGCGGCGCTGCTGCTACTAGCGCCCTAGCCAGCACTACTGCTGTTTGTCTCCTATTCCGAAGACTTATCGTGGTGCTTTGGCCGATCCCAATTGGCGTGATGCTATGCATGAGGAATTCACTGCTCACCAAGCTAATCACACTTGGGACCTTGTTCCTCCTCCATCCGGCATTAATATTGTTACAGGCAAATGGGTTTTCCGACACAAATTACATCCGGATGGCACACTTGACCGTTATAAAGCTTGTTGGGTCCTCCATGGTTTTACCCAACGTCCTGGTATTGATTTTGGAGAAACTTTTAGTCCTGTTGTTAAGCCAGCCACTATACGCATAGTTCTCTCTTTGGCAGTCTCTTAGAACTGGGTCATTCATCAGTTGGACGTGAAGAATGCTTTTCTCCATGGTGCTTTGGAAGAGACGGTCTATTGTGCACAGCCATCAGGGTTTGTCGATTCATTGAAGCCCGATTATGTATGCCGCCTTAATAAGTCCCTCTGGCTTGAAACAGGCACCCTGAGCATGGTACAGCCGGTTTGCTTCCTTCATTCGTTCTATTGGATTTCTGGAGGCCAAGTCGGATACCTATCTTTTCATTCTGCGGCAAGGCTCTGATATGGCATATTTACTCCTTTATGTTGATGATATGATATTGACTACATCTTTTGGGGCTCTTCTCAACAACATTGTGAGTTCTCCTACGGCAGAGTTCTCTATGAAGGATCTTGGGCATTTGCATCATTTTCTTGGCATTACTGTCTCTCGGAGTTCCACTGGCATGTTTCTCTCCTAGCGCCACTACATTCTTGAGCTCTTGGATCATGCTGGTATGATGGATTGCAAACCTTGTTCCACTCCGATTGATACTAATGCCAAGCTCTCTGCTGAGGGATCACCTGTTGCTGACGCCACTGCCTATCGGGCTCTCGCAGGTGCTTTACAGTACCTCACTTTTACCCGTCCCGACATCTCCTATGCAGTGCAACAGATTTGTCTATATATGCACGATCCCTGTGAGCCCCATCTTGCCTTGATTAAGCGTGTTCTATGCTACATCAAGGGGACTCTTGACTATGGCCTCAAGATACTTCGGTCTTCTTCTTGTGACCTTGTTGCATACTCCGATGCTGACTGGGCAGGTTGTCCCGATACTCGGCGCTCCACCTCAGGTTACGCCGTATTTTTTTGGTGACAATTTGGTTTCCTGGTCTTCTAAGCGACAACAAACAGTTTCTCGCTCCAGTGCTGAGGCCGAATATAGAGCTGTTGCTAATGCTGTTGCGGAGATCTCTTGGCTTTGGCAACTTCTTCAAGAACTTCATTTTTGTCCCCGACGCTCCTCAGTGGTTTTTTGTGATAATGTCAGCGCTGTATATCTCTCAACTAATCTGGTACAGCACCAGCGTACCAAACATGTTGAGATTGATTTACACTTCATCCGCGACAAGGTCGCTACAGGGGATATTTGAGTACTTCATGTTCCATCCACCTCCCAGTGCGCGGATGTTTTTACAAAGGGTCTTCCTACATCTATCTTTACTGAATTTCGCTCCAGTTTGAATGTCTCCACTCCAAGCAGTGTTGGCGTTCCAACTGCGGGGGGATGTTAGAATACTAAGAGTTGTAGTCTCTCTCTACCTTCTATACCCTTTTGTATTCCAATGTAATCTATATAAACCCACTCATGGTTAATGGAAAGTTATGTTAGTGTATTAGTTTTATTCTCCAATAATCCATACTAAATAAAACTGAATTAAAAGCAACGGGCACAGATACTTTAGTTCTCAGTTTTAAATTCTTCAACTTGTGTTGAAAATTCATAGCTTTTCCATATGACCTCGAACTGAGATAAAGTTTCAAAAATCATAGGATTTTGATGAGACTGACAATATTTTAGTTAGTTTTTTTTATTCAAAGTCAATCATATGCCAAAATAATTGACCAAAGTTAGGCAATAAGGTTCCAGAGTGGTAGAACTCTCCATTAACTATAATCAATGAAGTATTTGTGATATGTAAGGAGGGATCACACTGAAGGGGGTCATGATTTTGAATCATCTAAGCCATTTGTGCACATATTTCACACAAAAACACAGGACTTATGACTTTGGATGGTGTGGGTAACTCAGGGGTGGACTCCTAGTCTACAAAATACTTTGGAAAGAACTTGAATATATGTCATGATCATAGTGTTTAAAAGTATGAGGTATTGTAGCCATGTTTCTCAATGGAAACACATAACACTTATTGCTTGAATGTCACTACTATAGAAAGGAATAACACTTGTTGCTTGAATATCACAACTATAGAAAGGAATTTAGGAGGCATGCCCCCTGATTGACAGAGGCAAGCATTTTATGGTGGCACCTATGTAAAGTTAGGGGGCCTCAGGCAAACACCCACCTCTATTCATATTTTCCAGAGATGGGCATTCTAAGGTGACCGCCTCTGTTAATCGACTATTAACAGAGATGGACATCCTAAGGCGATCGTCTCTATTAATCGATTAATAGAGGCAGGTATCTTAGAATGCCTGCCTCTGAAAATGACTATTAAGAGGGGGCTTTCTATGGGTCCGCCTCTAGGAATTGATTAATAGAGACGGTATTTATAAGGGGCCGCCTCTATAAATAGTTGTCTCAAGAAAAATAATCATCACTTTTTATATGATCTTAGATTTACATACTTTGTACCAAAATTGTATAGCTTGATGTAATATACAACTTTGTAGTTGATAACTTATTTATTTGAAACTATTTAGAGTCTCAAATATTTGTTTTAAACTCTAAGATTTTGAAATTTATAATTTTCAAACAACCTTGGATGTTGACATGATCTATACAAAAATTGAAGTTCTCAATACATTCTACAATGTTTTTATTTGAAGTCATTTAGATTACTAAATATTTGTTTTATGTTCCAAGATTTTGAAATTTAAAATTTAGAAATATCAAACTACATTAAACGTTGACATGATCTATACTAAAGTTGTAGATTCATGTTAATTGAATATACAACTTTGCAATTGACAAATTTTTTATTTGAAAACATCTAGAGTCCTAAATATTTGTTTCAAAATTCTCATATTTTGAGATTCATATTTTTAAATTTTTCAAACTATCTCGGATGAAGACACACCCTTTATCAAAATTTTAGAGCTAATAACTCAATATGTTGTCTAAGGGGTGTGCATAAACCCTGGACATGCCTTCTAGTGGGCTCAAAGATGATACACGACCCAACGGACCAAAAGATAGTATCACAACACCTTGGCAGATTCTGGATGCTGACTTGTTTCGATGTTTCTCGTTGACTCCAATGAAATTTAGAGGTCAAACAAACATCATGGGTTAGCTTATGAAATTATCTTTTCATGCATATGTGGATCATAAAAAACAGAGTCCCTATGCATCCATTTTACTATAGGCTAGTCCTAGAGGCCGAGGCAGACTCGAACTTGAGTTGGACTAAGCCTCTCATTTGACTTGGACGTCCTTGCTGGTCTTCTCTGCCTCCACACCTCTATTCAGGTACTACATGATCATCTCTAATGTTCCTAATTAAGCATGATAACATCGTTAGGTAGCAATCTATTCTCAAAACTATGAAAATAATTGCTTAAGAACAAGATTACCTCTAGATTTAATTGTCGCATTCGACCTCTAGTCATTGGACCTTGCACAGTGGTTGGAGGATCAGCGGATGCATCTGAAGGAGTAATGACCTCGTCACAATGTATCTATAACTAGTGCACATATATTTTAAAGAGCACGTCAAATTTTCTTTCCCAAGAGAAAGGGAACTTTTCATTATAACCAAGGCAGCCGACTATTTGATATGGTGCTCTGCCATGTGTGCATATGTTAACAAGTGAAAACATTAATCACTTTATCAAATTAAAGTCAACTTAAAAGAATCAATATGGGTGGAGAATAAAGAAAGAGTGGACAATACTCTATATTATCTGGAAAAGTAACGTTTTTTATTTTCTTGATTATAAACCTCTTTATTCTCTGGGTCGGTTCCTCTAATCACATAGGTCGTTTAAAGCACTTGCCACAGATGGAACTAAAGTTCCACTTCCATAGCAGGATGTTTCTGTTATATGTTGGACCAGATGGCAGTAGCTAAGAATCATAGCATGATCGTTGTATTATATACTCATTTTCACAAGTCACAATGTAAGTTTAATAAATTCTAGTCAAATCAAGATGTAGCTGCATCATTTTAAAAAGATTACTAAGTTAAGAATGTATGTGTAGCAATTGATTGGCTGGATGAAAGCTGGCCGGACATAAAGTTTATATGCATGCATATTGCCTAAATTAACCTTCACATATACTACCTCTGTCCTAATAAAAAGATGCGGTTCAAACTCCACATTTAGTCAAACTTTGTAAATTTTAACTATATTTATAAAAAAAATCAATATTTGTATTTGTAACACAACATAGGTATCATATGAAAAATATATGTAATTATGAATCACTTACTTATTTCATGAATATTGAAGCATTTTTTTGGGTATAAACTTGATCAATCAGTTCAAAATGGTTTCACTCCGGACTATGCTAGAATGAGTATGGTCTTGTTTAGTTCAAGGGTGTAAAGTTTTGGGGTGTCACATTGGATGTCAAATGGGGGTATTGCATGGAGTGCTTGGATACTAATAAAAAAACAAATTACAGAATCTGTTAGTAAACCGCGAGTCGAATTTATTAAGCTTAATTAATCCGTCATTAGCACATGTGTTACTGTAGCACTTTATTGTCAAATCATGGACTAATTAGGCTTAAAAGATTCGTCTTGCAAATTACACGCAATTTGTGTAATTAGTTATTTTTTAGTCTATATTTAATACTTCATGCATATCTTCAAACATATGATGTAATAGGGTGTAAAGTTTTGAGGTGGGAACTAAATAAGGCCTATGTTGTACATGCGCAACGGATCCGGCAAGCTATACATATACCCATTCTCATGCCTGAATCTATCTGAAGGGGTCATGATACTCCGGATATCTTAAGACACCGATTGGTTAGCTGCTCGGGCGGCCCAGCCTGCAGAAACTAAAACCATAGCCCAACTAAGCCTCACGGGACCTGGGACACGCACTGGTACAAGCGGTCCGCCACGACCTCTCCTTTCTCCTTCCACTGCACGCTACGCAACCTTGCTCGACCTCTCCTAGACCTCGACCCCTGAGAAGGGATAAAGAGGGGTCGGACGCCATCAAGTGCACCTGCTCTGACAGGGACAGGCACGCTCCACTCACTCTGCCAGGACTGAAAGGACAGCCATCTCGGGGGCAGACGTCATCCTGCACGCCCCTGTGCAGACAACTCTGCTAGGAGGTGACGACTGGTACGACACAGCACCGCCCAAATCCAGTCCAACAAGACGGTCGTACGGCCCCACCTATTACAGGATGGGGTGCACGACCGAGGCCTTGACTTTCAAGACCGGCCGAGCCACCAGAGACCTCGACCTCGCAATCTGGGGTCGAGGCCATCGGCATCACGACCTGCAAAGGCAACCGACAACCCGGAGCAGCTGCCTGCTCCCACACTATTGCCACGACGCCACTAGGAGAACAGGAGAAGATGACGAAGGCCACGACGCACAGGATTGTTGGTGAACTACTGCCATGCCAACAGTGCCATCATGGCTGGCACTGTAGCACGGCGCGCCACGCCTTGGCGTGGGGAGCAAGACCACAATGGCAGCCATGCCTCGACGTATGATGACATCAAGACAAGACCAGAAGCCTTGCTGGCCAAGTTTACTATCTTCTCCCTCCCTCAGCCTCGTGACCACTCGGGTCGGGAGAACCCCTCTCTCTATATGTAACCTAGCCCCTGAACTCTATATAAGTGCAACCAAGCGTCCATTCCGGTGGGACGGAACCTGAGAAACTCCATTCAGGCTTTCGTTCTCCTCACTCCTCCTATCTCAACTCCTTAGCTTACACACCCCATTGTAAGAATTTCAGAGCACTTGAACTGAGGAAAATGAACTCAAACTATCTCTGAGACTGGACATAGGGCTCTGGCCTAAACAAGTATAATTCTTTGTGTCTTTGAGTGCTACCATAGCCGCGACACACGTATAAATTTACTCGTCGGTTAACAAAGCACTGACACTACCGGAGCCCATATAACATATTAAAGCCTGGGACCTAACTCAACCCAAATTACTAAGGCTTTCTCACACTACTACTAAAAGGCTTTTTAGGGGTGGCTCACAAGGGTTTGTAGGGGTGGTTTTGCCAGCCGCCCCTACCACACCGTGGCTAGAAATGCCCGGTTTGTAGGGAAAAATGGCAAAAAATAGCAAAAGATTTTTTTTAATCCTGGGAGGCCCCTATTGGTCAGCCACCCGCCTGCTCCATCGAAGTCGCAAGTCGTGGCATTTTTCGTGCGCTATGCAGTTGCTGGCCTTCGAACCCACGACCTCCCTCTCGCGCATGCCCTCCTCTACCGCTGCACCCCATTGTCACTTGTGTTTATAATCCATTTTGGTTCCCCACATATTATACTAGTAAATTGATTGTTTGAGGCCCTAAATGAATTCAAATCAAAATATTTTCAACTACAAAGTTTTATAACTTTTCGAGATCTACAACTTTTATTTTGGTAGTTTCTCCATGCGAGGTCATTTATAAAATTTGAATTTTAAATTTGAGAAATTCAAACGTAGTTTTCATTGACCAGATGATTTCAAATCAAAAAGTGATCAACTACAAAGTTTCATAACTTTTCGAGATCTACAACTTTCGTTTTTGCTGTTTGTCCATCCGAGGTCATTTAAAAAATTCAAAATTCAAATTTTTGAAAATTGAAACTTAGTTTTCCATGACAAGATGATTTCAAATCAAAAAGTTATCAACTACAAAGTTTCATAACTTTTTGAGATCTACAACTTTTATTTTGGTTGTTTCTCCATCCGAGGTCATTTGAAAAATTAAAATTTCAAATCTAAGAAATTTAAACATAGTTTTCCTTGGCAAAATGAATTCAAATGAAAAAGTTGTCAACTACAAAGTTGTATAACTTCTCAAGATCTACAACTTTTATTTTGGTCATTTAGTCATTTGTTCATCCGACATAGTGGTAGTAACATTGTTCACAAATCCTATATATCTCTTTTGTATTTATAAACTATACGAGAGATATGTAAATTTTGTGAACAATGTTACTATCACTTTGTCAAATGAAGAAATGACTAAAATAAAAGTAGTAGATCTTGATCAGTTCTATAACTTTTATGTTCATGACTTCTTCAGCTGAAATCATTTGACATTTCAAAATGTTCTTTGAAGTTGTCTTTTTTGAAATTCAAATTTTAAAATGTTTACAATAAAATATGATCAAAATAATAGCAGTAAGAACACAATAACTTGTTAGAGCATGATTTTAGAAAAGTTTAGGAAAAAAACCAAGTAATTTGAAGTTAGTATGAGAGAGAAAAACTAGTTATAAATTTTTGGTAGAGATTAAAAAGAAAAATAAGAGTTCTTCAATAATTTAAAATTGAATTTCAAACAACATTTTGAAGCATAAATGAATTCAAACGTAAAAGTTGTAAACAACTAAGTTTTATAACTTTTCGAGATCTACAACTTTTATTTTAGTTATTTCTCCATCCGAGGTCGTTTGAAAAATACGAATTTTAGTGCCTAATTTTAAATATTCGGCGTCTATTTATAGTGGCGGCTCAATATAGAGCCGCCTCTACAAAATCGGATTTGTAGGGACAGCTGGACATTGAGCCGCCCCTACAAATAGACGTATTTATAGGGATGGCTAAAAATACCAGCCGCCCCTACAAATCGATTTGTAGGGGCAGCCTCTAAAAAAAAGGTGGCCTTGCCACAAATGGTTTTGTACATAGTGTCATCTTATATGTTGTGCTTGTCCACTGTTAATTTTCGACGCAAGACTAATTCTAAAAGAGTATATGATGTATCGTAGGGTTTGAGATCCTCTATTGAAATATATATGCAACTAAATTATGTCTGAGGCAGCTTCCGTGGTGTATATATATATATATATATATATATATATATATATATATATATATATATATATATATATATATATATATATATATATATATATATATATATATATGCAACTACAACCGGAGATTAGGCAACAGCCACCGCCTACAGAAATCAAGCAAGATCGTTGCCAAGAGCTAGATCCTCGGCACCAGTGGTGCACGTACGGCGGCGAGCTGCGCGGATAAGAACGACGATATTGCAGGGGTCCCATGTCATACAATTTCTTCAACCCAAACCACGATGCTAGAGATTCCCAAATATACCTTTGTTTAAAGGCGTGCAATCGCATGTTTATTAATTATATTAAACTAGTTGAGTGTCCGTGCGTTGATACGGGTATAGAATATCTGATGATATACAACCACACGAGTAGAAATCTCATACGAGAAAAAGGACATGTTAGAAATAATATAATCATCAGGTTTCAAATTATATATAATTTGTATATCCAATCAATAACATGTCAACAAGTCATACGCCGCTTGTCTCCTGTTATTTTCAGACTTCCTCTATTACCTGAAATATAGATGGATACGACAAATGTCAAATAAAGAACACAAATGTAAGAATATAACAGTTGTATAAAACAGAAGACAATACCTTTTCAGAGTGAGGACATCTCTTTAGACAATATTTTTCATATATGTACCATTTATTTTTGTCTTCTTTTTCGTATCATTCTTATCACCGGGTGGGACACCAAGGATCATGATGTTCGATCTAACAGTAGCTCTAGATAGCACAACATACAATTAACCATGAGAGAACACTGGTTCAGACAAATACACACCAACATTAGGGATAGGCTGCCCATGTGCCTTGTTAATCGTCATGGTAAAACTGAGTCTAATAGGAAACTGCTTTCTCTTGAACTAAAACGGGAACATTTCGTCATCCGAGGGGCATAACGGAATTCGTAGTAGGAAGATTCGCTTTCTGGTATGGTCTTCGATCATAATTTCTGCATCGATAGTATTTCTTTGGAACCCTCAAACCACCAGCCTAGTTCCATTGCAAATTCCACCCGCTGGGTCGATGTTCCTTAGTAATATGACCGGGCACCCAATCTTGAGCTTTAACACATGTGGAGGGAGACTGTTGGGGTCAAAGTGTTGAGGAACTCAGATGGGTAGTAGTTGTGTGGATCATCCACCGCACTATCAAAGCTATGGTACACTATCTTATCCCCTTGGAAATGGATTATCATCTCCATATTAATCATATCAACCCAGTCGTTCCGTCTTGACATTTCTTAGCATCGCTACTAAGAACAGAGGTTTAAATCTGTCCCCGGCAATGGCGCCAGAAATGCTTGTTGGTATTTATTAACATGACACCTGTAATGAGGAAATATTATAAACAATAAGGAATCCGCAAGCGCACAGATAATATACCATTGTAGCACTTCACCCGAGAGTATTTCAGGTATCGTTATTATATTTTATTACAGGAAAGGTCTGGCAGGATATATATTAATAACTTATACTATTAATGGGGAAGTAAACCATAACCACGATCCTACTCACAACAGAGGTAAGTCATAAGATAAGATGTGTATATAATAAGTATTGATTAATGATAAATCACTTATAGCACTCCAATCTATGGCATTAGCATGGTTAAGTTAGAATATTAGAGGAATAACTCCTAAGTTATTCTTAATTACAAGTCAAAGCATACGTCTATTAGTGCAATTACACCTAGTAATCATGGCTAAGATCATCATTATATCTACACATAAGGGGCATTACTTAGGGAAGTTTGAGTACATAAATCTCTCCCTTCCTTCGTAACCAGGCCCTACTTCCTCAACCTATACTCGGGGAGTGGACTACAAAGGACTCAACGCTAGTGTCATACCCGTGATCTACCACATGACCCAGAATTCGCAGGTAAATAGCATATAAGCACCATGCTTACATGGTCTCTACCAACCACCTTGTGAACATTGGGGTGAATGCTATACGAACTTATGCATAGATATGATGATAACCCAACTATACTAAGCATATAACCAAAGTAGACTATGAACATTGCAACCAAGAACATGAATAAGATGAATATGAATATGAATGTCATACAATTATACTAAAGCATATAAAAATAATAGAGATACAAATGCGAGAGAGGTACAAGAATTATACCGAACCAAGCTCTTGACAATGTCAGGAATCCAAGCGAAGATCTGCTTGCCTCCCTTTAGATCTAGCCTAACTAGCTATGCCCTAAAAATTAGAGGAGCTCTAAGGAGATTAGGGTTTCTGTCTTCTCAAATGACTTATGCCTTAGGGAGGGGAGCTGCGATCTCCTATATAGCTTAGGGAGTGCAACGTGAGCCCTTGGATCAAACTGACTTGAAGGACGACGTGGATGCAACCTAGGAGGCGGTGGAGGAATATTCTAAAAGATGCCGATGCGTGGAGCCCACAAGGGGCCAGGCGGCCCCACATGGAGGTGGCTAGCCTCCCCCTTGGTGGAGAGCCTCCTGGAGTCCTCTAGAACCTTCCCACATAGATGCCACATAATAATTCCTTGATTTCTTTTGACGAATAGGCCCTCTTTGACAGTTTTCTAGATAAACCCTGTAGAAATTAGAGATTCACCAAAGCTCGTGGAATTTATCAGTTTAAACCCTAAACCTTTGTTGGTTCTCTCAGATATGCACTTTTGCATGTTTATTTGTCTATAAAATATGGTTGTTAACTACCATCAACAAACTCCCCTAAGCTTACCATTTGCTAGTCCCTTAGCAAAGCTAAACTTAGCAAACTTGGATCATGAGTTGCTACTATGCTTTCATGCCTTAAAAGTATACATGCATTCAAACAAAAATTCTCCTCCGGATTAGAATAAACTGATCTGACTTTCAAACTTACTCATATTACCTTCAACCATGGGGCTTCTTAGCCTTCACTTGGGTCTTGAGCAATTGAAAGACAGAATAATCAAGTCAAGCACTATGTCTCAAGTTCTTCGTTCAACCATTATTCCATAGTTTTTACAAGTTTTCAAAATAAAACTCATAGCTTCTGTTGTATGACACCTTCAAGTCTCTCAATATATGTGCTATTTGTGGATCCTTACCAACGCAATAGTGATGTTATGCCTTTCTCTTCCTACAACTAAGGCTTATGTGGAGTTCATAGAAGTGGAGATAGCATGAAAGAGCATACTTGCAATACATATATTGTAAAGTCAAACCTCAGATCCAAAGAGAGTTAAGTCATACAATCAAATCAAGATGTGCATGTGTATAAATGTATGAGGGATATATATGGTGGCGAACCTAATTCTATTTTGCTCCTTGAAAACATATCTCTCTTTTTGAAACTTGAAAGACAACTTTGTAAGAAAACATGGGCTATTTTATTCATCTCTCTTTTTTTTCTCTTTTTCCAGGCAGGCATCGGAGTACCCATTGTTTTAAATATCTTGAACACGTCCATTTTTTCAATACTTCTTTCTTCTTTTTTGTGAATAACTTTTGCATACCACATACCTCTTTTCTGCAACAAAACTTTTGATAGATAGTAATAGGAACTTGGAGCATTTATTCGGAGAATATCCTATGGAGTATATTTTTGGTGTTTACTCCTAGTGTAGGAGTAAAACATTTTTTTGAGTGGATCTAGATAGTAATAGGAACTTGGAGCATTTATTCAGAGAATATCCTATGGAGCATTTATTTTGTTCCTAGGAACATGTTGTTGCGCCTACCCCCAGTGTAGGAGTAGTGCATATATGGGTGGTGTGCACGTGATCTCGATTTTAAGAGCATGACAAACTTTTCATAAGGCATCAATAAAGCTTAACTAAACTCAATGCAAATACAAGCGGCATATATGAGTGGAAGTTTTTCTAATCTAACATCGTATATGGTTCTAGTAGAAATTCAAGCTTTGTCATACAGGAGCTCATCATGTAAGATTTCATGTTTTTCAAAAGATAAATCTCCGAAACTCTAGTATCGCTAGGAACAAAATAAATAGCAGCTCAGACCATCTCATATCATATCCATCAATTACCTAGACCTAGATCAAACGTATGCTACCCAGGAGTTTCAAGTTCAGAGTAAATTCTTATATCAAATCAGTCGTATCCAAAACTCGGAAGAATTCACGGCTGAAGACTAGGCACTTGAAAAAAATTACGACAGAGCAACTATTCATCATTTCTAATACCAGAGTTTTATCCTCAGACTCCTTTTTATTTATTCAGCTCTTAAAAATAGAAAACCAGACTCATACTTTTATTTTGTTTTCAAAGTTTTAAGATCACACCTTAATAATAAAAATAACTAGCTAAGATGAATTTTTATTTTGTTTTCTTTGTTATGCATCTTTTTATTTCTTTAGCAAACATATAGCACACTCAAAAATAATAAAACTAAATAAAAGAAATACTTAACTAGATACATGGGGATGCTCCTCCCCCAAGCTAGATGTTGTCGTGGTCGGTTATTAAAAGTTGAGTGATCCTCAGAGCAGGTTTGTCGGCGGTGGTTGTTGATATTTCTTAGCATCACTTGAGTTAAGTTGTCATCCCTAACATGATACTAGAAATATTTTTGTACTTATAATCATGACACTTACATAAAATATAGAATAAAGGTTATTCGCAAGCGCACAGATAAAACACACCCATTGTAGCATTTCACCCAGGAATGTTCCAGGTATCCTTATTTATACTTTACCACTGGGAGCTTAATAGGGTTTAAAATGAAAGAATGATATGGCTAGAAAGAATATCAAATATACATACTCATGATAAAGATCAAATAACCACTCTTATCTTTACAGGGGTAACAAAATAGATAAATGATAGATATAAAATAAGATAACAATGGGTATTCCAGAATGAGAGAGACTCATAAATCAAGTAGAACTAATCAGGAGATAAATTAAGAGGTAAGAATCCTAAGTTATTTCATATTTGCCAAGTCTTTTGTTCACTCTAGTATATACACTATCATTTATAGCATAATCAATCCCTCATCTATGCATAAGGAACATTACTAAGGAATATTAAGAACAGAGCAATCCTTTCTCTATAACCAGGTTCTACTTGGCTATATTCGGGGAGTGGGCTACATACTCATAACAGGAATATCACACCCATGATCTACCACTTGATGTCCTGGAATATAGGGTGCATTCGTAGGTAAATTTAATATAAGCACCACGCCTACATCATATCTATCACCTAATCCAATCTGGAATTGAACTAAGTGCTTTGCGAACATATGCATAAAATCATTATTAATCATGACTATATCAAATATACAACTAGAATAAACTAAGAACGAAATAAATAGAAACATAATGATATTATTGAAGTAGCACAAAGTCAAATAATGAGATTACAATATAATTACCAAATCTCCCGACGGCGATCCGAAATCCTGAGCAACGTCCAACTCTTCTTATATCTAGCTAGATCTAAACTCTAAACTTGAAGTAGAGCTCTAATCTCTCTCTGGAAGCCCTAATTCTAATCTTGTCTTGACCTTATGAAGATGGATGCCACAGGGGGGTCTGGGTCGGGTTATATAGTCCGGTAGGATGAACCGCAGCCCTCGGATCAAACCAACTTGAATCAAGGGTTAAAATACGATGTAGAGGTCGGTTGGATTGCGTCATGCGAAGGGGAAGGCGGTTGGCCTCTAGGCTAGGCCGGCCAGCCTGAGGGGGTGCCGGTCGGCCTCCTCTGGTGGCCTCTCGATCTCCGCCTCGGTCCCGTGCCTTCTCGTGCCTTCTAGAGTCTTCTGGTGTGTCCTTTCGTCACGATCAAGTTTCATGACGTTTCGTCAATTTAATCCTTATTTTCTTTCTCTCTGAATAATCCTTACAGAAAATAGTAATTCACCAAAACTCATGAAAATTGTCAGTAATAACCTCCTATGTTTCTATTGGTGATCATTTTCTTGCACAAAGTTGACGGTTTGTGATAGGTGATAATTACCATCAACAAGTTTCCCCAAGCTAAGTCTTTGCTAGTCCCTTAGCAAAGTAACTTAAACTTATTACAATTTAAGAATTACAGGGTTTTATGAATTTTGTACAACTCCTCAAAAGTACATATGTGTTCAAACAAAAATTCCTCTTCGGATTGCAATTCATTGATCCATCTTTCAAACTTACTCATATTTCTTTCAACCATGGAGCTTTTGAACTTTTCACCTGATCTTGAGCAATTGAAAGACAGAACAATCAAGTGAGCAGTACATCTCATATTCCTCATTCAACCTTCATTCTAGAGTTTTTAATAAGTTTTCAAAATAAAACTCAGAGATTTATCTGCATGACACACTCGAGTCTCTCATATATGTGGTATTTTTGGATCTCACTAAGGCAATAAACATAATGCCTTTGTTCCTGCACTAAAGCTTATGTGGATTTCATAGGAATGGCATTTTCATGAGAAAACATACTTGCAAACATATATTGTAAAGTCAAATGATGGATCCAAAGAGAGTTGAGTCATACAATCAAATTAGGACATATAAATATATGGAATAGAATGTTTATGGTGGCTAAACCTAATTCTACTATGCTCCTTAAAAATTGCTCTCTGTTGAACTTGAGAATAATTGCAAGAAAACATGGGCTATCTTTTCTTCTCTTTTTCTTTTTTACTTTACTTTGGACACTTGTCCATTTTTTCTTTTTGCATAGCCACATGATTCTTTTACATACAAAATATTTGAGAGAATATACAAAGGAATTTGGAGCATTTATTTCATGGCTGTCCTATGAGTTTGGAATATTTTTGGTGTTTCCTCCTAGTGTAGGAGAATAATATTTTTGGTGGAAGAAGTATGTAATGGAGGAAATATATATATGGTACAATCTTGATTTTAAAAGCATGACAAACCTCTCATAAAGCATACAACAAAGTTTGATTCAACTCAATGAAATACACATAGTAATAATGTGGAAGTTTTCCTAATCTAGATATATTCATATTGGCTCTAGTAGGAATTTAAACTTTGCCATGCAGAATCTCATCATATCAATTTTCAGATTTTCAAAGATAAATTTTTAGAATTCAAGTTTCATTTAGAATAAGATAAATAGCAGCTCAAACTCTCTTATCTCATATCCATCAATTACTTAGATTTTAGTTCAAGCTTATGCTACCCACGGGTTTCAAGTTTCAGAGCAAATTCTCAAGTTAAATCAACTTCATACAACTCGTAGGAGAATTCAAATCTGAAAACTAGGTACTTGAAAGAAATCATAACTTAAGCATTTTTCTTTTCATCTAAGAGAGTCTAACTTCAATTTTTATTTATTCAACTCTAAAAATAAGAAAGCACACTAATTCAAAATTAAACAAATTTAAAGCAAACTCATTTTACACACTCTATTTTTGGATTTTTATTTTTTAACATGCCAAACATAAAACTATTAGCAGAAATATATATAATAAAGGCAAAATTTTTATTTGGTTTTTTATTATGCTTTTTTTAATTGATACTTTAAACTAAGAAAGATAATAATAATAATACTAATAGCAGAAAATTTACAAGAGGGAAAACAGAAGTGCCTCACCTTGTACTGCGGGGGTCCTCCCTTAAGCTAGATCACTGAAGTGGTGGTGGTGGTGGTGTGTAATCAGTAAATCCCATCTTACCGAATAAATACTCGAAGTTGGTTTATTGTTGTTACTCGTACTGGCATTATTCGTTAATCCTCTGGGTCGTCTGTTGCTGCCACTCCACTTGTTGGTGTAGAGTGCTATGGATCTCCTGCTGACCCGTCTCAAGAGATGTGAGATGGTCATCCACCTCCTGAAAGAAGCTGGGCTCATCATAGCCTGTCGGTGGTAGATGATGATAGTACGGCGGTGACTGATAATGATGCTGAGGCGGCTGCTGGTATTGGTCCTGAGGAGCGTGGAAAGGGAATGGTTCATGGTAACTGTCGTGGAAGCCCTGTGCAGAGAAAGACATGCGTCCTCTCTGGATGCCACTTGAAGTTTCTCCATGTTCCTGCGGATGATAATTAGCATAGTTACCAGGCCCCCAGTGGTCACCTGCAAAAGAGTCAATATCAAATGGAATTTGGTCCTCCCAAGACTGTTGGTGTGCATGTGATGGTCCCGGACGGTCGAAATCGAAGTAGCATGTGAAGGCTGGCTTCGGTGGAGTAGCATCTTCTCCTTGATACCTCGGATTTGGATTCCTTGTGATCTGAGCAGAGGGACTCCTTAATACTACTTGTCCTGGTTTCTGCAAATCAAGCGCAAAATTCTCCACGGAATATAGACCGAGGGTTTGGTCTAGCAATTCTATCTCCTTTGTATACCCTTTGTACATCATGATTATTTTTCTGTTTCTCTTTCTAAGAATATGAGCTTGACTAAAGAATGAATAATCAATGATGCGGCGTGGAGTGTTAATATAAGCAATGACTGCACTGTCCAAAAGCCCCAACCCATTGGCAATTCTAGTGACCCATGAAGTACATGTAACTGCCCCTATCTTCAATCCAGGAATGGTTAACCAGTAATGAGCCATTAATTTTACAGGTGAAAATTTTTCCTTTTTAGTCATGGCATACATTATAGTGAGTTCTTCCACTCTTGCAATTCTAAATTCTTCTCTATAGAACATAGTGACTCCTAACCATTTATGGATAAATCGAAGGATAGGATTATGGATTTCATCTATGCAGGGTCTAAAACAAACGGTCTCTCTAGAAATGTCTTGCCAAAATTGGGTTCTATCAAAGTCTGGTAAAGCATCTTCTACATCAATTTTACATGACTCATGAAAATTTAACATGTTGCTGAAATTCTTCCAACTAAGTGAGAATGACTGATTAAATAGTCTAAACGAAATTTCATCCTCTCCTAGTTGTAAGGTGCACAGAAATTCTATGGTGAGCGATCTACTTCCATTCTCATTCAAGTGCCAAGCTTCCTCCCAACCTATATTGCGGAAAATGAGTTCAAATTCAGAATCCATACCTGTCTTTTGTAGGAGATCGACGTCTATGAGCGGAGTCAATGTAAATACCTTGTCCTTCAATAACTTGAAAACTTCCTTCTCACGATCATCTTGAAATTTAATTTGGTTCTCTCGGAGAAGGGTGTAGCTCTCAGATTGACGACGTGAAGATGATCTCCGAACAACATGGGATGGTGGATCAACCTCCATCTCAAAGTTGGCTCAGGAAGAGCCTGCCTGAGACGAAGTGCGAGTTCTTGTAGAACGGAATGAAACTGAGCGGAGAGCGCTCTTGGCCTTGCTCATGAACTTGCTCATGGCACTATGGAAGAAATCACAACCAACAAAACTCGTGGAAAATATGAGGGTTAGAAAATAAATATCAGAAAGTCAGCTGTCCAAAAGTCAGTCGTCTGGGAGTTAGTCGTTCAAATCAGAATTAATTAATGTGAACTCTCCCACTAATTGGACAGCACCTACTTCTCTCACACTTAATTTTCTAGCAACTTTTTAATAGTGCTTCCACTACTTTCTTAACAAGAACTTGCACTACTAATTACTCAACACTTCTTTCTATCTCTCTCTTTCAAAACTTCACTCAATTGATGGATTCTCAGAACTCGAGTTTTCTAAATGAATCACGAGCTCGCTCTATGCTCTCTATGTTCCTGGATGAGTGAAATGCGAAGGAGAGGAAGGGAATTTAAAGAAGAGGAGAGGGGAGGCCGGGCGGTCTGGTGGTGGGGCCGGCTGGCCCCACCTCATCACCATCTACCTCCTCCATTTCCTGGTGTGTCCTCTGCCTTGAACATGATTCAATGAATGCCTCTTTGAATGCTCTTTCGATGGGAAAGTTGGCTGGTGTGTTGGATGATAGTTTATGCATGAATAATAGAGGATGGATGGTAGTGGAGAGTGAGATGTGGAAGTGATGTGAGGTGATGTGTGGGTCCCACATGTCTCCCATATTTATACCGTATAAACACACAAGTATGCAAAACAAAAATACTTTTATGAATCTATGAGAAATAAGAATTCTATTGATGGTATTTTTATATTTTTTCTGCCGCCACGGTAAATATCACTTATAGAGGTTTTACTTTTCATAATTATTATTTACATGGAGCATGGATTTTTTATAGTATGCAAGAATATGAAATTTAAAATGCATATGAAAACATTAATAAAGTAAATATGGATAACTACCGAGTTACCTCCCGACGAAGGTTTGGGATTTTTAAGTCCGCTGAACCGGACCCTTCCATATGCTATTTATTTTGAGGGGGTGTCAGACAGTCCCAAAAATGGTGATCCCGGTGACTGTTTGTCTCCCTCTTCACTTATCATATTTGCAGTGGTACTTAACTCAGGCTTTGGCTTGAATGGAAAACGCTCTTCTCATCCGTTGATATTGAATTTGACTTCTCTAATTCCGACGTCAATGTGGGTATTTGCTGTGCTTAGAAAGGGTCTCCCAAGGATGAATGATACTTTTGAGTCTGGTTGCATGTCCAATACCACAAAGTCGACTGGTATGAAGAATTCTCTGATCTTTACAGGTATATCCTCAGCAATTCCTATAGGATAGCGGATTGAATAATCGGCTAGCTGTAGGCACATTGATGTTGGGACGAGTTTTGAATGATGAAGCTTGTCGAAGACTGCCTTGGGCATTACACTGACACTTGCTCCAAGGTCACAAAGTGCATTGTTGAAATGTTGATCTCTAATTGAACAATCAATAGTGGGACATCTTGGATCATTCTTCTTGGCTGGTGAAATATTGAGGATGGCTGCACTACACTCTTTTGTTAGCTTGATCACCTCAGTGGAGGGCAGTGGTCGTTTGTTGTTGAGGATATCTCTTAGATACTTTGCGTAGGTGGGTACCTGTATAGCATCTAACAACAGAATATTGATATATAATTTTTGAATCACGTCAACAAACTTACTGAACTGCTCATCTATTTTAGCTTTTTGATTTCTGCATGGAAATGGTAAGAGGTTGGTGTCATGAAAATCTTGTTGTAATTCTAGTATTGGTGGGTCAAGTTCTTCAACTCCATCATCCTTCGTTTCTTCTAGTACTGTTGGTAACACTGGTGTTGTCTGTCTCCTCTCCGTACCTTTTGGATATGGGGGATCTCGAGTGGATTTGCCACCTCTAGTGGTAATAGCTTGGACCTGCTCAGAGTTAGTGGCAAAAGGCAAAGCAGCAGCCAATTGTGCTAATTTGGTTTCTACCTTTTTATTATGATTAAGTTGATCTTTCATAGCAGAAGAAATGTCATCCAATTTTGCATTTATGTCCTCTAAAATTTTATCATTAGATACAAGCTTCTTAACAATATTATCATTAATCCTAGTTTGTTCTAAGATTAAATCTCTCAGAGGTGGTTGTTTAGAATCAAAATTGGAAGATTTGCTTGAGTACTTACCTTGATAAGTGGATTGTTTCTGTTGATTCTATCCTTGCTTTCGTTGAGTGGAAAGTTGTTGGTGATGTTTTCATTTTCTAGATCATCTAAGAATTCTATCCCCCGATACTCTCCACATCTGTTTTGAGCATTGAATGCATCTTGAATAGCCTGATGATCTTTCTTGTACTTAGCTCGTTGATCAAGCCAATCCAATAGTACATCCATCTTCGATGATAATACGCACACTTCTTCTGAAGCTTCTTCCATCTGGCGAGAATGTTGCATATTGTTTTGTTTCCAACTCTGATTCTCAGCTATCTTGTAAATGAGAGTTTCAGCTCTTGAAGGAGTGAGTGACATGAATGATCCTCCAGCAGTGGCATCTAATTGCTCATGATTCCTCTGAGTTAATCCATGATAGAATCCTTACATGAGCAACCAATCCTCCATTCCATGGTGTGGGCATCCTGAGATGTATTCCTAAAAAGTTCCCATGCCTCTGGAATGGTTTCTCCTTTTTGTTGTAGGAAGCTACAGATCTTTCTTCTTAAGGCATTGGTTTTGACTACAGGGAAAAATCTTAGTAGAAAGGCCTTCGAACAGTCATCCCAAGTGTCCATGTTGTTTTTGTTGGCGTAGAACCACTACATCGCTCTTCCCTCCAATGAGAACGAAAATAGACGAAGGAGTATGATATCTTGGTCAACGTTCTTGATGATGATGATGCTTCCAATCTCTAGGAAATCCTGTAGATGAGCATTAGCATCTTCTTGTGCCTTTCCACTGAATGTAGTGGCTTGAACCATGTTGATAAGGCTTGGCTTGAGCTCAAACTTGAGGTTGTTCGTCGGGAGTTTTGGTCCAGTATGAATGTTCCCAATACTTGGAGCAGAGAACTCAAGTAAAGTCTTTTCAGCCATAGCTTCACTACAGGTATTGATCCTCCTTGGTTGGGTTGATTTGTGATTGAAAATTGATGAGTCACAACCGAACCTATATTATCCTATATAAGATATGAACAAAAACAAAATAAGGGTAAGCTTGCCAAGATAGGGGTACTGGTTATGATTTTTATCTATAAGTATCTATTTGATTAATCTTTCTGATAGTGTAACACCCTAAATTTTTCATAATTACAAAATTGTTAAATATGATTTATTGTGTAATTGAGTGTGCATTTAAATATAGGGAATAATAATTTTTTGTGAAATTAAAATTTATCATAAGGTTAGCAACTTGTTTTTGCACTCATGCTGTTGCATTATATTTTTGTGTGATGACTGGTTTTATTCAAATGACAAAAGGATTTGAAAATCATTTGAAAATGTTTTTGGAAAAGTCATTTCAAAAAATGAAAAGGGAATTCTTCCTTTCTCTCTTCCCTCCTTCCCAATTCGGCCTACTGGCCCATTCTTTTTCCTTGGCCCGCCCGCACTTCCCCTCTCCCTCTTTTCTTCCTTGCTGGGCCGGCCCGGTCCACGCCGCAACCGTTGCCGCGCCCTTGTTCTCTCGCTGTGGCTGACCGCCCGGTCCCACACGTCAGCGCCGTCACCCCCAATCGTCTTCCCCGCTCGCTCGTCGGTCAAGCCGAAACCTCCGAGCCGCCCACGCCCACGTTCTCCGCTTCGTGGGAGCGTCTCCGCGCCCCGCGCCCGGCCTTCAAAAGGGAGCGCGACCCCTCCTACGCCTTCCCTTCTCCAGTTTCTTTTCACTCGCACTCGCTAGAGCTTCCCAGAAACCGCAGCGGCGACCACCGGAGTGCCGTCCGTCCCCACCGCGTCGGCATTCGTCTCCGAGCCGCCCTCGTCCTCGTTTTACTGCTCGGTGAGCTCGCCTTCGTCCCCGCTCCCTCCCCATGCTTCCATTTTCTTGTTTGGTGGCCTCTAGGGCCGTGTCAGCGAGCTCCGACGAGTCTCTCCACTGCCATCCATGGCGGGTGCCCCTCGGGCCTTCCCCGGCCGCACTTGTGACATGGCTGAGATCTCCATCCCCTCCGCATCCTCCCCGTAGCCTCTATTTGGAGAATGGGGCTCCGTAGCGCCCAATTTCATTGCTCCGGTGAGCTCTCCGCCACCGGCCATGGCGGGCACGCCGCGCGGGTGACCCCGTGGCTGTATTTTCTTCTGGGGCGAGTTCGCCTTCCTCCCCGCGTCTCCCCGGTGCTCTTGGTTTTGAAAACCGTGCACCATAGCGTCGGTTAGGCCAACTCCGATGAGCTCCCGATCGCCGGCCATGGCGGCACCGCCGTCTCTTCCTCAACTCCGGCGACCCGGCCTCTCTCTCCTCCCCCCATCTAATCGCAACCGTCCAAATCGAATCCAAAGGCCACGATCACTCCATACCCCTTCGCGGGTTCTATTTCTAAAAGAGCCCCTCAGTTTCTGGCAGGCTTAACCCACCGTCCTTGGCACATTTCCGAACTACGCATTCCCTTTGTGAAGACGTAGTTTCTTCGGTTTATATGAAAAATACGTTTTCAGATTAATTACAGAATTGCCACTGTAGTAAAACGTTTATAAAATCGTCATTTTAGCTCCGATTTGACCCGTTCAACTTGCGTTAGTTTCATAATTTCATAATCTACACAATAGTGCTACTGTTAGATCTGTTAGGAGCTTTTGAATTTCTCGATTAAGTCTAGTTTAATAGCTAGCTTTTGGAACCGTAAATAGCTCGTAACTTGTGCGTTGTAGCTCCGTTTTTCGTGCATTTCGCGTCGTTGTGATCGTAGCGAGACGTAGATGATTTTGGTAAACATTTTATTCAGATTTATTTATTGTTGGTGTACTGTTCTAATCATAGTCATGTTTTGCTTGTATGTCTGTTCTGGAATGCGTGTTGTACTTTGTGTCGTTCGAGTTCAGACGGTGAGGAGTACTTCGGGAATCCGGACACGTACGAGGAGCAGCAGGACCAGCAGCAGTTCGTGAACCAAGGCAAGTATAGCATGGGCCTACCTTGTTGTCCTATTCATTATATAATATACTCATTATGCATGTGTCTAATATTGCTCGACTATAAGGACTTCCTAGCTAATTGATGACCTGTACCTTGATTCCTATGGGGATTATTTGCATATGGGTAGAATTCTAGTGCTTCAACTAAACATGATCTACACTATGACTAATGGAACCAATGGATAAACATGATGGTAATAGTGGAACTATAGGGTGAAGGTGCAAGTGATGTTGATCATGTTGCCCTAAACCCTCCGTAAGGACTTATCTGTAGGGCAAAAGCTGGGGCATACAGTGCAACCGTGAGAGTTATATGGCTCTGACTTTAGCTCAGTAATAGGATCTTTTCTAGCTTGTTAGAGGTTACCCGAAAGGGCGCAAGAGGGGCTTGCCACGTTGGGTATAGAACTGCCTCTGTTCTAATGTGTATAGCCTGCGGGAAATGTGCCATCGAAAGGGGGGTTCTCTATATCTGCCTGCCGAGGAAACCTCGTGGCCCTAACTTGTTAGAAGAGGCCTATGGAAGGCTTCATAGTGTACCCTGCCTACTCACCTTGGAAGTGTTAGGGGGTCGACGGGCCCTGGGCATATGGGCAACACGACTCACGGGTAAAGATGCACAACCTCTGCAGAGTGTTAAAACTGTTATAACAGCCGTGCTCACGGTCACGAGCGGCCCAGAAAACTAACAGAATAAATGGTTACTTGACACGTGGATGACTTATGATGATGACGACGAGATTATACTGATGCTTACTCTTCTTAATTCTAGTAGGTGATCATGTGGGTTAAATGGGAGCTTAAGCATAACTTAATAATAATTAATAATGAAAGGTTGATCTATTAAAAGTGCTAACTGCAGTCAACCGTGTCTATCCTCTTTGAGCCTCATGAATCCTCATACTATACTTGCGGAGTACGAGTGTACTCACACTTGTTATTATTTCATTTTTGGATAAAAATCCCAGATGGGTAACAGATGAAGTTTCTACGAGGATTTCCTGGAAGATTTCTAGGTTTGGGTCAACTAGTCGTCCTTCCCTGTGGAGCAGATACTTCGTTCGAGAGTGTTAATTACTTTTCCGCTTGTTATGTTAAGAACTATGTGATGTAATATCGTGATGTATGTACACCGTGATGATACTCTTGTTAATTTGTCGACTTATGTGTGCGACTATTCCTGGGGCGCACATAAGATGTATGCACTCTATATTGTCCTTTAATTGGAGTGTGACAGATAGCCATTAAAAATTTCCTGAAGCTCCCCGGCAACGGCGCCAGAAATGCTTGTTGACATTTCTTAGCATCACTTGAGTTAAGTTGTCATCCCTAACATGATACTAGAAATATGGTTGTACTTATAATCATGACACTTACATAAAATATAGAATAAAGGTTATCCGCAAGCGCACAAATAAAATACACTCTTGTAGTATTTCACCCAGGAATGTTCCAGGTATCGTTATTTATACTTTACCACTGGGAGCTTAACAGGGTTTAAAAGGAAAGAATGATATGGCTAGAAAGAATATCAAATATACATACTCATGATAAAGATCAAATAACCACTCTTATCTTTACAGGGGTAAGACAATAGATAAATGATAGATATAAAATAAGATAATAATGGGTATTCCAGAATGAGACAGAGACTCATAAATCAAGTAGAGCTAATCGGGAGATAAGTTAAGAGGTAAGAATCCTAAGTTATTTCATATTTACCAAGTCTTTTGTTCACTCTAGTATATACACTATCATTTATAGTATAATCAATCCTTCATCTATGCATAAGGAACATTACTAAGGAATACCAAGAACAGAGCAATCCTTTCCTTGTAACCAGGTTCTACTTGGCCTATATTCGGGAGTGGGCTACATAGGATTCAACAGGAATATCACACCCGCGATCTACCACTTGATGTCCTAGAATATAGGGTGCATTCATAGGTAAATTTAATATAAGCACCACGCCTACATCATATCTACCACCTAATTCAATCCGAAATTGAACTAAGTGCTTTGCGAAAATATGCATAAAATCATTACTAATCATGACTATATCAAATATACAACTAGAATAAACTAAGAATGAAATAAATAGAAACATAATGATATTATTGAAGTAGCACAAAGTCGAATAATGAGATTACAATATAATTACCAAATCTCCCGACGGCGATCCGGAATCCTGAGCAACGCCCAACACTTCTTATATCTAGCTAGATCTAAACCCTAAACTTGAAGTAGAGCTCTAATCTCTCTCTGGAAACCCTAATTCTAATCTTTTCTTGACCTTATGATGTGGATGCCTCAGGGGGGTCTAGGTCTGGTTATATAGTCTAGTAGGATGAACCGCAGCACTCGGATCAAACCGACTTGAATCAAGGGTCAAAATATGACATAGAGGTCAGTTAGATTGTGTCACATGAAGGGGAAGGTGGTTGGCCTCTGGGCCAGGCTGACCGGCCTGAGGGGGGCCGGGCGGCCTCCTCTGGTGGCCTCTCGGTCTTCGCCTCGGTCCCGTGTCTTCTTGTGCCTTCTAGAGTCTTCTGGTGTGTCCTTTCGTCGCGATCAAGTTTCGTGGCGTTTCATCAATTTAATTCTTGTTTTCTTTCTCTCTGAATAATCCCTGTAGAAAATAGTAATTCACCAAAACTCATGGAAATTATCAGTAATAACCTTCTATGTTTCTATTGGTGATCATTTTCTTGCACAAAGTTAACGGTTTGTGATAGGTGATAACTACCGTCAATAGTGGTACTTCTCACCCATTGGTGGAGTGAGATGAGGTAAACCGGGTGAACTAGCTCTTGATCATATGTACCATCCTGTAAAATACTCTAACAAGAACACCAAAACTCTAGGCTTGGATTAGGATAAGGGGTTAACGGTCAGCCATTCGAGAATTTTTTCTCCTTATTTGTTTAGACAGATTTTCTAATGGTAGAATTCTAATAGGATGTCTTTTTGAGATCTTTGTTTAAATTTTCTTATTTTTATAATGCATAAAAGGAAACATGTATGCAAAAAATGATATATAATTATATGCATGATATTATTATTATTATTATTATTATTATTATTATTATTATTACTATTATTATTATTATTATTATTATTATTATTATTATTATTATTATTATTATTATTATTATTATTATTATTATTATTATTATTATTATTTACGCCACCACGATGAATATTCTTACGGGTTTTTACACATCATGAAAGTCATTCATATGGGGCTTAAGGTTTATGATGTAATAATAAAATTTTTGTTTTCTTTTGTAATGCAATGTTAATGCAGAAAAGTAAATATGCTAAAATGAAAATAATTTAATGAAACATTGAAAAGTAAGTATGGATAACTACCGATGTTAAATCACGGCGAGGGTTTCAATTTTTTTAAGTCCTCCGAACAGGGCTCTTTATTGCACTAATCGAGTACCTCGGTTCGCTCTTAAGGATGAGGATTCTTGTGGTGGTGCCTCCATTAGTGGCGCTCCCAATGGTGGTGCCACCTTCTTTCTCCTTGTTCAGTGTTTTGAAGCCAATCTTTGGTGACAATCTTATGTGCCTCATTGTTACTAGTTCAGAACTTCCACTTATAGAATTTGGGGGATCGTCTCCCCTCACACTTTACTTGAAGTGTGTTCTGCTCATAAAGATAAGGTAGAGATCAAGTGCATGGGCTCTGTTGGTGGGAAAAACACCAACCGAACCAGAAATTTATTTATTCTTCTCTAGCTTTAGACACTTTGAATCATGATAAGATTGACATTGTTCATTTATAACATTGGTGATGAGATCAGAAGGATAAGCATGAATGAAACATTTTGACTATGACAAAAAGAGTGGAGTTGCTTAACCTATGGAAGAATTGTCCATCTTCCCAAGATAAGATACGCAACATTTTAGCTCGTTTGGTTAAGATCGAGATCAAGAGAATGGTGCCATGAACAAACTTAAAGAACAAATCATGTTGAGTGTTGACAGTAGATAACTCTTATTTTTAACCGTCAACGAAACATGAAAAAGGGCCTAAACATAATTACCACTTAGATATAGGGGGTTTACTGATAGAATTCCACGAGTTTTGGTGAATGTCTGTTTCTGCAGGGTGTCAGCTAAAAAGAACAAAGGAAGGCCCACATGTCAGATTTACATAGAGACAAAAGGGGTACGAACAACTTTTCTGGAATCTAGAAGGTACGAGAAGACTTTAGAAACAAACGGGAGGCGAAACGGGCCCAGAAGTGGGGTGCCCGCCCCCCTCCTTGGACGCCCGCCCCAGTGGCAGAGCCAATCAGGCTCCACCTCCTGGATCATGCCTCCACCGCCTTTAAGGATTAATAAAAAGTCATTGATTAAGGTCGGTTTGATCCGACGGCTATGGTGCTTCCTTGAGGGCTATATAAGCAAGGCTTCCCCCTAGGGTTTGGTACCATATCTCTTCTACAGATCAAAAGTTAGGGTTTCAATTCTTCATCCAAGTAGAAGAGGGTCCCTCTAGTTCATCTAGTTCTAGTTCTAGTTCATTTAGATATAGTTCTAGTTCATCTAGTTGTATCTAGAAAATAGGGAGAGAGAGGAGGAGAGAGCTGAGGAGGAGCTAGATCTGTCAGATCTTCCTCAACATTGTACTTTTGCAGCATTTGGTTCGTCATTCAGCAATCTCCAGGTTCTTCAATTATTATTTCTAAGTTCTAAGTTCTTATTTAATTCTTACTTTATTCTATTTGCTTGAACTCCGCTTGTATTTGAGTGCTCTAGTTATAATATTTGGCTAGAGTAGTAAACCCTAGTGTCGACGTGGTGTCTAGGCTATAGTTTACCTGAGTTTGCGCCCAATCTCACGGTTAGTTGTGGTAGCCCTAAGAGGTGACAGCTCTGTCAGGCCATTGCAATCCACCCCGTTCGGGTTGGTGTTTCGTAGACCTTTTGGCAGCCTTCTCCTGACTACTTTCTTCCCATTCTCTTTCGAGAGTCGAAAAGGTACTATTGCTCCATAATAAGTAAAGTATAGTAAGCCCGATCTTGATCACCCAATCAACTTAGAAAACCCTAGAAAGTTCCTCTCTTCCCGCCAAAAATATATATCTTTATTCTCTTATCTTTATCCTTGGACGGCCTTGATTCTCTAGTACACTTCACGTTCCTCGTAGAAATTAATACTCTGGAATACTCCCGGGTGAAAGCTACATCGGTATCCGTGCGCTTGCGGATTTCTCTGTGTGCGTTAAAAATACCCAACAAGCTTTCTGGCGTCGTTGCCGGGGAATGGTAGTTGTGCTAGTTTAGAACCAAGTTTGTCCGTGTACCCTTTTTCTTTTGCCACCTTTTTACCACAACCACCTTATCATATGGATTCCACTCCTATTCATAAATTCTCTACACCAAAGGGCGAGTTCTTAGAGCCACCACAAATCATCAAAGCCAATTACAGCATCTAGCTATGAACTCAAACCTGGCTTTATAGCCATGGTGCAGGCGCAATCCTTCTCTGGGTTAAAAGATGAAAATCCTTATACCCACCTTTGGGAATTTGAGCACTTGTGTTCTTGCCTCGTTATCGCTGGCATGACACAAGAGACCCTTAAATGGAAATTATTTCCATTCTCCCTTTTAGGAATAGCGAAGCAATGGTATGCTCATACCGTAGGAGGAGTAAATGGAAACTGGGATGAACTTCGAGTCAAATTTGGTCTCGCTTTCTTCCCTGTTTCTAAAGTTAATGCCCTTCGAATAGAAATTCTTAAATTTGAACAGAAGGAGAAGGAAACTCTAGGAGTAGCCTAGGCTAGGTTCACAAGCCTTAAAAACACTGGTCCACACCTGTCTTTGCCTGACCACATCCTTCTAAATCACTTCTACCATGGTCTTAGCAAAGAAGCTGCTCTGCACCTCGACATATCTTCTGGAGGCTCATTCACGCACATGTCCTTTAGTGAGGGGGGAGCTATCCTTGAGAAAATCTGTGAAAATACTCCCTACACTGGCATTTTTGATGAGTTTCCTAAAGAAGAAAAAGAAGTCGAGCCAAGCCCTGACCAACAAGAGGAGATACATGCAACCGAATCCGAAATTCCTTTAAATCCTTCTAATGATTTGGTTATCGAAGAATCTCCTACTACGAAAACACAAAATATGTTGGAAGACAATGAGCCCCATCCTTCCACATTCCTCTCTGAAATTGAGGATGGTCTTTTTGAAGATTTTGGGAATGCTTCAAACTTTACAGTTCAAGTAAAGCCTCTAGAACACTCTACACCATTTAAGGATGATGATATTCCATGCAATGACCCCTTCTTAATGGAACACATCAAGGGACTCTCGACCATCATGAGCCGTGAGTGGTTGGTAGAAATGGAGTTATCTAGTGAGGTAGCCCGAATCATTGCCCCCTCTGATGTTCTAACTTGCATCCTAAAGAAGACAACCATAGAGGCTCATTATAATCCTACCATTGGGATGAACATTATTTCTAAGGCTTTGCCTGAAGAACTTTGCCCCAACGAGTCCTTGATCTCATCTCATAAGCTTTTAAGAACTCCTTTTGGAGTTACTCTAGAAAGTTATGGGGTCATGAGGTCTATTCCCTTGCGCATAAGAGGCTCTGAGTATCGTCTAGACTTTCACATCTATGACATCTCGGACAGGTCTATTTTGATTGGTGTACCTTTGGGGACACTCTTTCTAGAGCGACCGAAATAAAGTCTCTTGAATTTAAAGTTGGGAAACTCTACTATCGATGTCTCGCTTGCACGCTCACACAACGCAATAGTAGAACCCAAGCCCGAACAAGATCCTATTGAGAAAGTTTTAATGGCATCTCTAGAAAACATGGCCGAACCTCTTTTCGATGATGAACACTTCATCGAAGAAGAGGAAGAGCTAGCAGAACCTGTCGAGCTAGACCCTTTGGAGGTGCCTCCACAACCCTCAATTGAGCTAAAACCTCTTCCTCTTGACTTGAAATATGTCTTTCTCAATAATAATCTAGAAACTCCTGTCATCATAAGTGACAAGCTTTCCCAAGAAGAAACCTATAGGCTTGTCACTGTCCTAGAAAGACATAGATCAGCTATAGGCTACTCAATCCATGACCTCATAGGAATTAGTCCCATTCTCTGCACGCATCGTATCCCTACAGATCCTGACATCTCACCGACAAGAGAACCACAACGGAGACTTAACAACGCTATGCGAGAGGTTGTTAAGAAAGAAGTCTTAAAACTTTACCAAGCTGGGATTATTTATCCCGTGCCACATAGTGAATGAGTTAGCCCTGTCCAAGTGGTGCCAAAGAAAGGAGGGATGACAGTTGTTACAAATGAAAAGAATGAACTCATTCCTCAACGAACTGTCACTGGGTGGAGAATGTGCATAGACTATCGAAAACTCAACAAGGCTACAAGGAAAGATCACTTCCCGTTACCCTTCATTGATGAAATGTTGGAACAGCTTGCAAACCACTCTTTCTTTTGTTTCCTTGATGGGTATTCCAGATATCACCAAATCCCAATCCACCCCAATGATCAAAGTAAGACCACTTTCACATGCCCGTATGGAACTTACGCATACCGACGAATGTCGTTCGGATTGTGCAATGCTCCAGCTTCTTTCCAATGGTGCCTGATGTCTATCTTCTCCGAGATGATCGACAAAATCATGGAGGTGTTCATGGATGACTTTACCGTCTATGGCAAAACCTTCAATGACTGTTTAGAGAATTTAGACAGAGTCTTACAATGGTGTGAAGAGGAGCACTTAGTTCTGAACTGGGAAAAATGTCATTTTATGGTTCGGGAGGAAATAGTGCTAGGACATAAAGTGTCCAAACATGAGATAGAAGTGGATAGAGCAAAGATTGAAGTCATTGAATAACTTCCACCTCCCACGAATGTGAAAGGAATCCGAAGCCTTCTAGGCCATGCAGGGTTCTATAGGTGTTTTATCAAAAACTTTTCTCAAATCGCTAGACCCCTCACTAGCCTATTAGCTAAGGATGCACCTTTCATCTTCAATAATGAGTGCCATGAAGCTTTCCAAACTCTTAAGCAAGCCCTCATTTCAGCTCCAATCATCCAACCACCTGATTGGACGCTGCCTTTTGAGATCATGTGTGATGCTAGCGACTTTGTTGTTGGTGCAATTCTTGGCCAAACAAAGGATAAGAAGCATTATGCTATATCCTATGCTAGCAAAACCATGACCGGGCCACAACTCAATTATTCTACCATTGAAAAAGAGTTGTTGGCAGTTGTCTTTGCAATAGACAAGTTTAGATCTTACTTAGTTGGAGCAAAAATAATCATCTATTCAGACCATGCTGCCCTTAAATACCTGCTCACTAAGAAAGATGCTAAACCCCGTCTTATAAGATGGATTCTTTTGCTCCAACAATTTGACATTGATATAAAAGATAAGAAAGGAGTAGAGAATTCAGTAGCCGATCACTTGTCTAGGCTTCAATATAAGGAAACACATGAGTTACCTATCAATGACTATCTGAGGGATGACACACTCCTCATGGTAACACACTCAGACCCTTGGTATGTGGATATTGTGAACTATATGGTTGCAGGCTATGTTCCACCAGGAGGAGATAAGAGAAAGCTCAAATATGAAGCTCGTTGCCACTTGTGGGAGGATCCGTATCTCTATCGGGTATGTGCTGATGGATTGTTACAGAAATGTGTCCCAATGGTTGAAGCCATGAAAATCATAGAGAGATGTCACGCTTCACCCTATGGAGGACATTATGGAGCATTCCGCACAAATGCAAAGATCTGGCAAAGTGGATTTTTCTGGCCAACGATGTATCAAGATACAAAGGAGTTTGTCAAAAGATGTGCCAGATGTCAGAAACATGGAAACATAAATACTCGGGATGCAATGCCACTCCAGAACAACCTCCAAATAGAGTTGTTTGATGTCTAGAGAATTGATTACATGGGACCATTCCAGAAGTCAGGAGATGCTGAATACATCTTGGTGGCAGTTGACTATGTATCCAAGTGGGTAGAAGCCTTACCATGTCAAGCTGCTGATTCCAAGCATGCCAAGAAGATGTTTCATGAAGTGATATTTCCAAGGTTTGGAATGCCGAGAAGGGTCATAAGTGATGGAGGATCACACTTCATTGATAAGTCCTTCAGACAGTTCCTTGCTGGATATGGAGTCAAACACAATGTTGCAACTCCATACCATCCCCAAACAAGTGGTCAAGCAGAAACGTCAAATAAGCAAATCAAGAACATTCTGCATGAGACTATGGATGAGATGGGAAAGAAATGGAAGCACCAGCTTCATGATGCACTATGGGCATACCGGACTACATACAAAACACCCATAGGCATGTCACCTTATCAGCTTGTATATGGGAAAACATGCCACTTGCCTGTTGAATTGGAATTTAAAGCTCATTGGGCAATCAAGAAATGGAACATGGATCTCCATCTAGCTGGTAAGAATCATCAGATGCAAATATCTGAGCTGGAGGAATGGAGAGAAAAGGCTTATCACAACTCCAAGATTTATAAGGAGAAAACCAAAAGATGGCAAGATAAGAGAATCAAGCATAAGGAATTCAAGCCTGGAGATAGAGTTCTACTGTTCAACTCAAGAGTGAAGCTCTTCGATCATGGAAAACTTAGAAGCAAATGGGAAGGATCATTCAAGGTGATGGAAGTTGCATCCCATGGTGCTGTCATACTTCAAGATGATTCAGGTAACATATTCAAGGTAAATGGTCAACATTTGAAAGTTTTTCTTGAATCTAAAAACTTAGAAGAAATTGATGTAATTGAATTTTTACAATTTAAAGATCTAATTTAAAAACTCCTTTGTAAAGGCTCTAGACAACTAAGGCTCGAACACCTAAACATTTAATTAGTTTTACAAGTTTTGTTGTCTATTTGAGTTCTACAGGATTTGGAAAGTTTGAGAAGAGTGAGACCTACATCAACCTACAACAGAATGACTATGTCAACATCCAGCTTGGGGGAGAGCATTCCCTGTGTATCTAGCTAAGTATTTCTTATTCCCTTCTTATATATCTTAATTCAGATTTGCTTGCTATATATATTTAATTATGTTTAATGTTCAAGTTTGTTAAATAAAAGGAGAATGTACAAGGTTTTTCCTGCTAAAATAAATCCCTATAATAAACTCTTATGGAAATGATGAATAGTTGCTCTGCCGTAATTCCTTTCAAGTGGCTGTTTTCAACCTAGAACTCTCTCAAGTTTTGGACACACTGTTTTGATCTAAGATTTACTTTGAACCTAAAACTTGTGGCCGACAAATGCTTGATCTAAGTCTAGGTAGTTGACGGGTATGATATGGGAAGGTCTGAGCTGCTATTTATCTTGTTCTAAGTGATACTAGAGTTCTGGAGAATTTATGTTTTGAAAAAAATTAAACTGTTGCATGATGAGTTCCTGTATGATGAGAGTTTAAATTCCTACCATAGCCATATATCATGCTTGTTAGATTAGGAAAACTTCCACTTATATTTACTGCTTGTGAGCATTGAGTATGGTCAAGTTATGTTGACCCTTAGGAATTGGTCATGCGGTTAAAATCAAGATCACATACACTCCACCAATATATGCTGCTTCTACCCTAGAAGTACGCATCCACATACTTTCTATTTAGACACATCCCATAATTGTTCTACTCCTACACAGGGAGTGAGCATCAAAAATATCCCTTCATCCATTGCTAACCCCTTTTGTTATCCAATAAAGCTCCAAATATTCCTATTACTACCTCTATCAATATTTCCAAAAGAGGCTTGGGTGCTCTGAAAAAAAAGAAGAAAGAAAAAAAAAGAAATGTGAAGAAAGGAAGAGGACAAATGCCCCAACATAAGAGAGGTCTTGAGCAGCCCAAGTTCTCCCCAAACTCTTCAAAGTCAAGAGAAGTATAAATTTCTTCAAGGAGCAAAAGTAGAATTAGGTGTTCACCATTATCATTTCTTTACCCCTTCATTTTTACTCACCATCATCGCTATTTGTCACTATCACCATATATCCACTCAACCCATATATCTAGGACCACACACATGCACATCTTGATTTGACTGTATGGCTGGACTTATTTCTTTGGATCCATGGTTTGACTGTGCAATATATGTTTGCAAGTATGTATGCGCTGTCTCCCCACCTATGAGCTCCACATAAGCCTATTAAGTTGTAGGGTGAGAGAGAGAAGGCACAATGTTACTCTGCCTTATGCCAAAAATGCCACATATTTTGAGAGAAGAGAGAAGGCATACACTCTTAATGCCTTGGTGTCACACCCGGTTTTAAGGATAAAACCAGACATACACTATATGTGAAATAAAGAAGACAAATCTCACATATAGCCACAGATAAGTGTAATATCAGGAGACAAATGCTTAATATACATAACGCAATAGTATAAAATATACCTTAAAGAGCAACACAGCGGAAAGACAACCCCGAACACCGAGTGTAGACTTCACTCCAGGAACAAACTGACTGGTTGATCACAAGCCTAACAATTCCAGAATCTAGCAGTCTGGTACCCTTCCTGAGATGTGGGGGAAATAGCAAGAGTGAGTCCATGTCGAACTCAGCAAATATATCATGGGGTTCATGAGGCTCAAAAGGTTGACACTGGTTTACTGCGATAGCTTTTAGTGAGTCATCTTTTAGTAATTGAGTAGCAACAAGTTATCATAAGCCCAAATAACCTCATGATCATGTAAACGAGAAAAATGTATAGCAAGAAACAATAATCATTAGTGAGCATCAATATCATCAGTATTAACATTATCACCAGTGTTCATCATTTATTCTGTAAGGGTCCAAGGCCACTCGTGACCGTGAGCACGGCTGTTATAACAGTTTTACACTCTACAGAGGTTGTACACTTTCACTGTGAGTCATGATTACCCATATGCCCGGGGCGGCCAATCCCCAAAACACTCCCAAGGTGAGCAGGCAGGGTTCACTATGAAGCCTTTCAAAGGTTCATCTAACTAGTTAGGGCCGCTAGGTTTCAGAAGTCAGTCTGTGTGATTCAACCACGCAGGGATCCACAGTCTGCTTTTCCCCATTTGCACCACAAGGGTAACCTCTAACAAGCTAGAAAAGGTCCTCATACTGAGCTAAAGCCAGAGCCATATAGCCCTCACAGTTGTACTGTAAGTCCCGGATGTTCGCTTACAGATAAGTCCTTATGGAGAGAAACTAGAGCACCATAAGATAGCCCAATGCTCTAGCCCCCTTGAGTCATGTTGCTATAAAGCATCTGTAACACCTCAGGTGTTTAGCTCCATAATTGCATTGCATTGCATAAGCATGAACATGCATCATCTCATTATGTTTTACTTTGCTTGCAACAACTTTGGGTCTTTTAGGGTTTTGATTTGTTTCCAGTCATGTGACCCTAGGATTTTTGTGTAACTAAAGGGTAGAGTGGCTAATTATATCCTACAATACCTTAATCTCACTTAGAGTAACTAATGGAGCAATGTTCATGTTGACCAAAATTACCAAAATGCCCTCCAATGTGTTGTTGACCAGCATTAGGCCCTAGAATGCCTTAGTTTGACCAATTAAAAAGTCTAGCTTAGAGACCTTGCATGGAGGAGCACCCTTAATCAAAGTTGTAGGGAATTTCATAGGGAACAAAAGTCTCAATATGGCCATCTCATGAAAATGACCAGAACATGCTCAAAATTGGCCCACAAATCAGCTAGAAGGGCTGCCCAAGCACTTAGAAAATTTCTAAGTCTCAAAAGTGACCCTTCAGTTTGATAGTGGCCTACTTTGGGAGCTTGTAGTTTGCAAACTAGACCAAACCAGCCCCAACTCATATTGACACTTTTGTAGTACTCACTTAGCTCTACAACATTGTCAACATCACCATCACCTAGTTCTAAATGGTTTAGGAGATATGGTGCTTTGAAAAATGGGTTTCAGTCGGCATAGTTGACTGAAACTCAGTTTCAGTTTACGAGTACCCCACTTTAGAGCTCGGTAGTTTCAAATCTAGGCCGAACCAGTCCAAGCTCCAATTGACAATTTTGTTGCCCTCACATAGCTCTACAAAGTTGCTGTTAACACTTATCACTAACTCTAGCTAGATTGGGAACGGTGATCGGTTGAACTTCGGCCGTCAGTCGGTCAATGGACGCTGAAGCCATCGAGTTCAGGGTTCAGACAGAGGTCGTGTCGTGGTGACCGAGCAGAACGGCGCTACCGCGTGGCGCCCGCGCTCTGCCAGCGCCTCCATGTCGTGAGCTCGGGCGTGGACGTGAAGACCGAGCTGACACCTCGCCTCGCACTCACTCACGCTCGCCATCTCCATTCATCTCTCGCCTTGCCGTGCCCACCGAGACACAACCCGGACGCGCCATTGCTGCCGCACACTTCCCCTCGGTCGTGCAAGCTCGCTGTCACGCCACAGCCGCCCAAACCCTGTCCCCCACTCCGCCAGAGTCCCCTCTACCTCCTCCATCCTTTACCTGAACCAATCGTGCAGAGGTGAGAGTGAATTTCCATTTCTGCCACCACGAGACCTCGCCGGCGTTTTCGTCCGCGTGGCGGCTCACCGTGGCCAGCTCACTACCGTCACCCTCCATCCTTGCTAACTCCTGTTTCGGGTTCCGGGTCGCGTAGAGAAGCTTAGGGTATGATGTTACCGGCAGGGGTGGACGGTCCACGCCGAAACGCGGTCGTGCGCTACCGCGCCATGGCCGCCAATTCAGTGCTCTCGTGGCCAGCCGCATTCGCCCCACCTCTGTCCATGTCCTTGGCAGGGATAGATCCGCCATCTCCTCTGGAAGCCGTAGCGCGCCCAACCTAGGTCCCTTGCTCCCGGAGCTCACCGGAGCGCCACCGTGTGCCACTTCCGAGCCGCGGTTGCCATGGCCGTTGTAGCTAGGGTTGGGTAGAATCCACGAATCGAGGGTTAGGTGATGCGGGAGGTCACGTGGAAACCGTCAGTGCTCTTCCCGTCGTCGGAGACGTCGTCGTCGGCGAGCAGGAGCTCACCGGAGTCCGCGGCCTTCCCCTCTCTGCTCCCCTCTCACTGCCAGCTGACCCCACCTGGCAGGTGCCGCGCGCGGGCGGGACGGCCGAGCAGGCCGCGCGCGCGCCGTGGGCCGCGTCGGTTCCCAGGCCGGCCCAGTAGCGAATAGGAATTATTTCATTTTTCTTTATTCTATCACAGTTTTAGATAATGTTTAGGAAATGTATATCTAGGGTTTTACTTGCTCAAAAATTATGAATTAAATTTTGTTAGGCTCTGCATGATGTGTAGTATTTAATAAAAATATAAAATAGATATGTGATGTTTATTTTCTGGAAGAAATAATTAGGGTTTTGAAATGTGTTTTAATTGGGATATAAATTTGATAAATGAATAACTGGAGTTATATTGTCCCAAAAATTGTGAAAATTGGTGGGTAGGTTAATTTTTACATGTATTAGCTCTGGTAAAAATTTGGGAACTAGTGCTTGAGTACTTTTCAAGTTATGATGATATCATGTTGTTTTAGGAAATACTTGAATGAATTTTAGTAAATTTTCTACATGTGCAATGTTCATATAAATTTTTGGAGAGTGTCCTGGTACACTAAAGTGTTTAGGAAAAATATGAATTCTGTTGTTTGATACTTTTCAATGTGATTTGTTAATTATACAAAAATCAGCCTTTTTGGCTTGTGAATTTTGTGTAGGGATTTTCTGTGAATAACTTTAGTTCAAATTTTTACAGTAGCCTCTTTTTGGGTCAGAGAGTCTTCTGTAATTTTTATAGAATTTTATGAGCAGTTTACTTATATGATTAATTTTCCACTTAATGAATTAAGTAAATTAAGAAAGGGGTGTAAATAAATGTTCTAGGTGGGCACACCTTACTTTCTGGTGTTTTTGTGACCTATGTTAACTTTTGGTAATATTGGTTTGGTCTTAGAGGAAGTTTGCCACATGAATAAATATTTAATCTTCACAATTCTAGGTTTTCTGGACAGCTGGTAGTATCTTTGGGTTTGACCCTTTATAAAAGTGTTTGCTGAAAAACTTGTGAATACCAAAGTTGTAGAAAACTTGATAAACTAGCTTATGTCAAAATTTGGGGGCATTTGGCTTAGTAGTTTAGGAGTTATTGCTGTTTTAAGTGACTGTCCAGAAATGACTGCTCTCTATTTAGAGAGGACAGATTTCTGGAACTTTGGAAATTCGACCTGAGAAACTTAGGAATTAAGGGTTGAGGTCTGAAAATGATTTGTAGGGCATTTTATAAGCTTTCCAGATTGTCTTGGATCATATCTTTTGGAGTTGGGAATCTCCAGTTATGATAAAAACATTTAGCTGCTGTCCAGAATGTCTTGCTGTGATGTTTTGTGTTTGGATGTGGTAACTTAAGTAAAGTTGTTCTTGTGATTGTTAGGTGTTAGGGCCTTAACAGAGGAGGAACAGCTATACCTTAGGTTGAGTAGATTAGGTGAGTACTTCTCTATTGGAGAGGAAATTTGTAGTTAATAATTGAAGTGATTTGAATAGAGCTTTAGGAGTGCTGTAATGCATTTCATTCCGAGCATGTTGCATCTTTCATTATGCATCCATGAAATTTATTATGCACTCATGCAATAGGTGTTCCGGAGGGGGTAACTCTCCTTGAGTTCGAGCAAGTGATCCCGGAGGAAATCCATGAGCAGCCGGAGCAGCCAGAGGAACCAGCCGGCGACGAAGTTCCTGCAGGAGATCTGCCCGAGTGTCCTGATCACCGGCCATCTACCTTTCTGAAAGGCAAGCCCCGGTGCATGCTGAACCTATTGTTTCATAAATCAATCTTGAGTACTTTTAATTGTTTACTGCATTAAGTTGTAGGAGTTGTATGAAAACACTTGCTGCATTATACTTGTCCTTGTACAAATATCGTACTTAATCCTATATTAGGTTTAGGCACGTGTCAATGCTTAGCCCTGCTTAGTCCGGTAGAAGTCGGGTGATTTCCGGTCATCCGCGAGATGTAGCATGGGTCACGAGTGGCTTTATGGCTATCGTGGATGGAACCATGCCTTAAAATGAAATTGAGACCAGGCGGGAGTTCGATAGTACAGTCGCAAGACACTTCACGTCTTGGGTGTGGAGCTATGCCCGTCTGAGTCGTTTAAGGACCGATTCGCTGTACGTCCTTGAGTCATGTTGAACGCAGTCTAACACTTAGTTGGCTGGATAAGTCATTCCGACCGCGAAGCTGAGTAATGTGGTTCAGGCCGGGAATCGAATGGTAGGTTGCTTCTTGGAGGAGAGAAAGGATGTGCTTGGGGACATTGGTGTGAGACCAAGGGGGGGTTAGAGTCCCTATCACCTGGCAGAGTGTCGCCCTTGGGGTCGCGACATCACTCGGACCCGCGATTCCTGAATCATATGAAAAGGTGGCCTATGCGACCCTGGCAGGGGTCTGCACAGTGACTGTTAGAAATACCCCTCCAGCTGGATAGGAATTCGATTCGAATCGCCGTCGCTCCCGGTTAGTGAGCACTTGACTTGAGCAGCGGCAACGTAGATCTCATTAATTGAACAGATGGTTAAGTGAATGATACAATGTTGCCACAATTTATACCTGCTATGGATATAATGTTAATAATTGTTTGATTATAATCAAGTGCATGTTTAGTATAGGTGCTAAGATAGATGACAGGTAAATGCTAAAAATAACTGCTAGTACAGGTTATAAGAGTTTCAATTACTTATGCCTTTCTGCAAAATGTGATGTCAGCTAGCCTCTTGTGTAAGCCTTGCATAATCCTTGGTGTACTCTTATTTCTGGTTTTTGACGGGTAAGTCTAGCTGAGTACATTCCAGTACTCAGGGTTTATTCCCTCCTGTTGCAGATGATATGCTTTACCAAGGCTTCTGCAAGACCTATCTCCACCCTGCGGGTGACGAAGACTAGATCACTAGGGCGTGATCATCCTTTATGTACTTTCCCTCATGCTTTTGCGGGTTGTTGATCAGTAAGACTGGCAGTAGTAATTAAACAACTGGTGTGTGTTATGCTTCCGCTACTTTATGAACTTGGTTTGTAATAATTTGTGACTCCGTGTGTGTAAGCGTATTTCGGAACTACTTGTGAAATGTAACGTATGATGTGTATGTTGAATGATGCGATCTTGGTTGTAAGCAAGTTGGTTTGAAATCCTTCGTGGTTTCGATTGACTACCGGGATTATATGGGCTCAAGTTCAAAAATTTGAGCGCTTCGGTGCTTGTTTTTGTACTTGTGCTCTTATAATTTGGTCGGTTCTGTTACAGCTGGTATCGGAGCATAATTCAACATTAAACACATCGTACGAGTATTTAAAAACAAAAGTATTTGTTTATGAAAAGGGTTAAAACTCTAAAAAAATATTTTTATAGGTATGCCAGTGATCATATCCCTTAGCCCAAATAAGGACTCTTAGGTGGCTTATTATAAAGACTAACTTGGGGGCCTTGTTTGTTTTTGTTTCATCGTCCATACGGCGTGATATTGTATGGATGCCATCCACTTGGGTGGTAATGTATGGATCAATTGCCTCGACACTCTGGTAAGTGTGAGTTGTGAGAGCATGATCGTCCAACCGGTGGTCTAGGGGAGAGTAGTTTTGGTGACTTGCATACTTACATGTTCAAACCATGTAATTATGAAAGCACTTAATTGTGGGAATATATATCGGGTAGCTTTGATACTGAAGTATATACATCAGGGGATGTGTATATGGAAAGTATTTAATTTACTGCTTTCTTGTGTGCTTATATTGGGAAACTGTTGGGCTAAAATGAGATTTTCTACAGGTACACTAACAGCGTAACGTGTAGACCGATAGTTTCGCTTATATGAGAGAACGTATGTATGCCACCGCCTAGCGTTAGAACTTTAGGTTTATACTAAGGTGAGAGGGCGTACGAAACGTGCATGCATCATGTTTAATTATGTCATACATGTCATTTTACTCCCTCCTTAAAAATTTCAATAGTCCCGACTAAATTAAATTTCGTATCCCCTAAATTATCCTCACTTTAAGTCGTATCTTGTTGCTACAGATGGCACGCACTAAGAGGACCGCTCGCAAGTCAACCAGAGGCAGGGTCCCTCGCCACCAGCTAACTCCACGTGAGCCCCGCCCTGAGCCCACTGAGGTGGAAAGGCTGAGGGCTAAATTGGCCGAGGTGACTGCTGCTAGGAATGCGGCGCAGCAGCAACTGGAGCAAGTGATCCATGACCGAGATCAGGAAACACTTGCGGTCCAGAGGTTGACAGTAGCCAATCGCAACTGTCAACGCATGCTAGTCCATGTGATGAACCAGAGGGATGAAGCCTGGCACGAGGAGAATATCCTGAGAGCTCGTCAGGTGGAGCTCGAGCAACAGTTGGAGAATGCAGAAGAATACAATGACAATCTTCATGAAGAAGTGCACCGCCTGAACAACCAACTCAATCCTCTGCTGCCTCAGGACAATAACGTGGATGAGGAGATGGGTTCGGGAGTCTTCATGGCTGAAGATGATGATGATGTGGAGGTCAATGGGCCACAAGATGCCGCACCAGAAGAAGCACCAGAAGAAGAAGAAGAAGATGAGGAGTTAGAGCCTGCTAGCACCGAGGATGGCGGGGAGATCCTCGACACCGACTCCGAGGATGATGCTTAGCGTAGTCATCACGTAGCTACAATGTTAGACTCATCTTTTGTGCCCTCCATGTGTTGGAGTGAGGCTTTGTAATAACTTGGCTTTTGTGATGTATTGTCGAACCCTATGTTCTCCTGGATGTTTAGTTTGAACCTGTTAATTTCGATCACAAATGGATGTCTTATTGTGTTGCGTTCGATGATGGGGTCACGATTAGCACCCTTCGGTGCTGCGACAAAACCGAGGGCCTCCTATGGCGCGCGACATAAGGCTGTGCTGCTTGGCACGCGCTGGTATCGAGGTGGCTAGTCATGATCCACCATGGAACTCTACCGTTGAGAAGTCTCTTTGTGGTCAGTTTGAAGTAGCCTTTCTCATTCGATTAGAAATTTTGGGATCAAATCCGAGTACCCGTACGGAAGGTCAAAAGTCACATAGATATTAAAGTAAATGGTTTAGTCACTGCTGTGCTCCCTGTGAGTGAGCCTTTTATCAAAATACATCTTGTTGGATGCCCATGCATGATTGAGTCAATTGATGCACTCGAATGGATTGTGCGGTTGTGATGAATTATTGTGCCTTGATTCTGTGCGAAGTCATTTTCATGAAGTCAGTTTGACATATTTGCAATAATTCATCTACAAATTTCCCACATCGTCAGTGCTCATTGGCTATGCATTTTGCAGATGTCGTACAACCTCCGTAGGGGTTGTGGCAATGAGGTTGAGGAACAGCCACCCCCTCCGCCACCACCTACCCCGGCTGAGCTGATGCAGACCGTGGTAGAAGGGCAGCGCATGCTAGCTGATGCTATACGCCAGCTCGCCAACCGGGAGGCTCATCATGGCCGTCAGGGCCCGGAACCCAATCAATACAGTGATTTCAAGGATTTTCTTGACACTAAGCCCCCGCTCTTTAAGGAGGCGGAGGAACCGCTGCAAGCTGACGAGTGGCTGAACACTATTGAGCAGAAGTTTCGTCTGCTTCGCTTGACTGATGAGCTAAAGACTGAATATGCTTCCCATCAACTGCATGGTCCACCGGGTATTTGGTGGAGCCACTATCGTTCCACATTGCCTGCAAATGTCCCGATTGCTTGGGATCAGTTCAAAGTAGCATTCCGCGGGAATTATATTCCTCCAGGTCTTATGGCTATCAAGCACACAGAATTCATGAGGCTGTCGCAGGGTAATAAAAGTTTGACTGAATATCTGTAATCTTTGAACAACCTGGCAAGGTATGCAACGGAGTTTGTGGATACCGATGCTAAGAAAATTGCTAGCTTTAAAAGGGGCCTCGGCCCAAAGCTGATGAAGACCATGGGCACTAGCAAGTGTACTACCTTCAATGATTTTATCAGTGATGCTTTGACTCAGGAAAACAATAATGCTATTTATTCTGCCTCTAAGAGCCGTAAAAGAGCCCTTGAGGCGAGTGCTTCGCAGTCTCGGACCCCAGCTGCACCGAGGGCTTCCCCTCGCCCACCTGCCCTGAACGCTAAGTTCCATCCACCTCAGAAGAAGTCTGCGGCTAAAACTAGGTTTCGCAAGGCATATACATTCGCTCTGCCAAAGGATAATTCTGGTCAGAGCAGCTCCAGTGTTCCTCCCAGCAACATGCCTTGCTGGAACTGCAACAAGCCAGGCCATTGGTCCAGGAACTATCCTTATCCTAAGAAGAATGTCAATCAAGGTGGCCGTCAGGGGCATGCTCATTATAACAGCATTGAGGAAATCCCATCGGGTGAGGTTGTCACCGCTGGTAAGTTCCTAGTTGACCAACATCCTGCAGTGGTACTATTTGATTCAGGTGCTTTGCATTCCTTTATCAGTCCTAAGTTTGCATCAAAGTTTGCACACAAATTACATACTGTTGAAGGTGGGGGTTATTGCATTAGTGCAGCAAGTGGGAATATTTTCACAAATAAAGTAGTGGGGAATCTAGAGTTTGAGATAGAGGGGCGAAAGTACTCGCTTGCCTTAGTGGTTTTGCCTAGATTAGGCATAGATGTTATTTTGGGCATGAATTGGATGAGTCAGAATGGGGTACTCATTGATACATCCACCCGAGTAGTTATGCTCAGAGATCCTACAGATCAAAAGGGTTTTCTAGTGCAACTTCCCAGAAACATTGATTTGTCTGGTGAAGTTCATGCTGTGCAAGCAAAGGCGTTAGCTGAAATTCCCGTAGTGAGTGAGTTTCCTGACGTTTTTCCCGATGATTTGCCGGGACTCCCTCCGGATCGGGATGTGGAATTTAAAATCGAGTTGTTACCTGGCACGGCACCCATCTCTAGGAGACCTTATAGGATGCCTCCGAATGAGCTAGCTGAACTTAAGGTGCAGTTGAATGAACTATTGAAGAAGGGGTTAATTCGTCCTAGTTCGTCTCCGTGGGGATGCCCTGCTATCTTTGTGAAGAAGAAGGACCAGTCTTTGCGGATGTGTGTAGATTATAGACCTCTGAATGCAGTCACTATCAAAAATAAGTATCCTCTACCACGTATCGATATCTTGTTCGATCAGTTGTCTAAAGCTAAAGTCTTTTCTAAGATTGATCTGAGGTCTGGTTACCATCAGATTAAAATCCGTCCTGAAGATATTCTAAAAACAGCTTTCTCGACAAGATACGGTCTTTATGAGTATCTTGTTATGTCTTTTTGGCCTGACGAATGCCCCTGCACACTTCATGTGCTTGATGAATTCGGTGTTTATGCCCGAATTGGACAAGTTTGTGGTGGTGTTATTGATGACATCTTGATATATTCTAAAAATGAAGAAGAACACGCTGAACATCTGCGTATTGTCCTCACCAGACTGCACGAACATCAACTGTATGCGAAGTTCAGTAAGTGTGAATTCTGGCTTCGTGAAGTACCTTTCCTTGGGCATGTGTTGTCCGATGGGGGAATTATGGTGGACCCCACCAAGGTACAGGAAGTCTTGAATTGGAAGGCTCCTACTTTGGTTCATGAGGTCCGGAGTTTTCTTGGGTTGGCTGGCTATTATCGTCGCTTCATCTCGGATTTCTCAAAAATAGCCAAACCCATGACTCGGTTACTGCAAAAAGACACCAGGTTTGTCTGGACTCCTGAGTGTGATGCGGCTTTTCACCAACTGCGAACCCTCCTAACCTCGGCTCCGGTTTTGGCGCAACCGGATATCGAGAAACCATTTGATGTTTATTGTGATGCCTCAGGCATAGGTTTGGGAGGTGTTTTGATGCAGGAAGGCCGAGTAATTGCATATACCTCTCGACAACTTCAGAAACATGAGGTGAATTATCCAACGCATGACTTAGAACTGGCTGCAGTTGTTCATGCTTTGAAAGTATGGCGGCATTATCTGTTGGGCAATGTCTGCAATATATACACGGACCACAAAAGCCTCAAATACATCTTCACCCAACCCGAGTTAAATATGCGTCAAAGAAGATGGCTTGAGTTGATTAAGGATTATAATCTTCAAGTGCACTATCATCCTGGCAAGGCAAATGTGGTTGCGGATGCTTTAAGCCGTAAGTCTCATTGCCATTCCTTAGTTGAAACTGATTTTCATCGATCTCGCCTTCTACATCCAGCAGTCTTGTACAACATCACTGTCAGTGGTACTCTCAAAAGCAGAATTATTGAGCTCCAAAAGACTGATCCTGGTATATTCCACATCAAGAGTAAGATGAAAGAGGAAGAAACTAAGCATTTCCGGGTAGATGAAGAAGGTGTGCTGTGGTTTAAGGATAGGTTAGTGGTGCCTAAGGACCAAGAGCTTAGAGATCAAATCCTGTCTGAAGCACATTCTTCAAAATTGTCCATCCATCCTGGTAGTAATAAGATGTATTATGATTTGAAGCCACTTTATTGGTGGACTAAAATGCGGAAAGAGATAGCTGCATATGTTGCTAGGTGTGACACCTGCTGTAGAGTTAAGGCTGTGCACATGAAAGCTGGGTTGCTACAACCACTTTCTATCCCAGGTTGGAAATGGGAAGAGATAAGTATGGATTTCATCGTCGGACTTCCTCCTACTGTCAAAAATCATAACTCTATCTGGGTAATTGTGGATCGTTTAACCAAGTCAGCTCATTTCATCCCTGTTCGAGTAGACTATCGCCTCACTGACTATGCTGAGTTGTACTTCAATCAGATAGTCCGGCTCCATGGGGTACCTCGTACTATCATTTCTGACCGTGGTCCCCAGTTCACTGCTCGCTTTTGGGAGCACTTACATCACCTTCTGGGAACCAAGTTAGTGAGAAGCTCTGCTTATCACCCCTAGACGTCAGGTCAGACTGAACGAGTGAACCAAATCTTGGAGGATCTGTTGCAGGCATGTGTAATTTCCTCCAAGGGTTCATGGGAAAAATGGTTGCCTCTAGCCGAGTTTTCGTACAATAATAGTTACCAAGATAGTATTAAGATGGCCCCGTTCGAAGCCTTGTACGGTCGTAAGTGTAGAACTCCACTAAATTGGGTAGAAGCTGGTGAAAAGAGGTATTATGGTATTGATTTTGTCAAGGAAGCTGAGGAACAAGTCCGTACCATCCAAAAACATATGGCTGCAGCCCAAGCTAGACAGAAAAGTTATGCTGATCGTCGTAGAAAGCCGCTCGAGTTTGAAGTTGGATACTTCGTTTATTTGAAAGTTTCTCCAATGAAGAGTGTACAACGTTTTGGTGTCAAGCGGAAACTTGCACCGAGATACGTGGGACCTTTCTAGATCATAGGCAAGAGTGGAGCTGTTGCGTATAAGATCCAGTTACCTCCTGAAATGAGTGCCATATTCAATGTTTTCCATGTATCTCAGCTAAAGAAGTGTCTTCGGGTTCCGGAGGAAAGAGTTCCTTTAGGAGATATCCGGCTTGAATCTGATCTAACGTACGGAGAAAAGCCAGTCCGGGTGATCGATACTCAAGAACGAGTAGCTAGAAGTCGAGTGGTTAAGTGGTATAAAGTAATGTGGAGTAATCAGGGTAGTGAAAGTGACGCTACGTGGGAACGTGAGGACTATTTGCGGGATGGTTATAAGGAATTCTATAAAAAATGGTACGCTTTCCAAATCTTGGGACGAGATTTTTATAAGGGGGGAGGGCTGTAACACCTCAGGTGTTTAGCTCCATAATTGCATTGCATTGCATAAGCATGAACATGCATCATCTCATTATGTTTTACTTTGCTTGCAACAACTTTGGGTGTTTTAGGGTTTTGATTTGTTTCCAGTCATGTGACCCTAGGATTTTTGTGTAACTAAGGGGTAGAGTGGCTAATTATATCCTACAATACCTTAATCTCACTTAGAGTAACTAATGGAGCAATGTTCATGTTGACCAAAATTACCAAAATGCCCTCCAATGTGTTGTTGACCAGCATTAGGCCCTAGAATGCCTTAGTTTGACCAATTAAAAAGTCTAGCTTAGAGACCTTGCATGGAGGAGCACCCTTAATCAAAGTTGTAGGGAATTTCATGGGGAACAAAAGTCTCAATATGGCCATCTCATGAAAATGACCAGAACATGCTCAAAATTGGCCCACAAGTCAGCTAGAAGGGCTGCCCAAGCACTTAGAAAATTTCTAAGTCTCAAAAGTGACCCTTCAGTTTGATAGGGCCTACTTTGGGAGCTTGTAGTTTGCAAACCAGACCAAACCAGCCCCAACTCATATTGACACTTTTGTAGTACTCACTTAGCTCTACAACATTGTCAACATCACCATCACCTAGTTCTAAATGGTTTAGGAGATATGGTGCTTTGAAAAATGGGTTTCAGTCAGCATAGTTGACTGAAACTCAATTTCAGTTTTCGAGTACCCCACTTTAGAGCTTGGAAGTTTCAAATCTAGGCCGAACCAGTCCAAGCTCCAATTGACAATTTTGTTGCCCTCACATAGCTCTACAAAGTTGCTGTTAACACTTGTCACTAACTCTAGCTAGATTGGGAACGGTGATCGGTTGAACTTCGGCCGTCAGTCGGTCAATGGACGCCGAAGCCGTCGAGTTCAGGGTTCAGACAGAGGCCGTGTTGTGGCGACCGGGCAGAACGGCGCTGCTGCGTGGCGCCCGCGCTCTGCCAGCGCCTCCACGTCGCGAGCTCGGGTGTGGACGTGAAGACCGAGCCGACACCTCGCCTCGCACTCACTCACGCTCGCCATCTCCATTCATCTCTCGCCTTGCCGTGCCCACCGAGACGCAACCCGGACGCGCCATTGCCGCCGCACACTTCCCCTCGGTCGTGCGAGCTCACCGTCACGCCACAGCCGCCTAAACCCCGTCCCCCACTCCGCCAGAGTCCCCTCTACCTCCTCCATCCTTTACCTGAACCAATCGTGCAGAGGTGAGAGTGAATTTCCATTTCTGCCACCGCGAGACCTCGCCGGCGTTTTCGTCCGCGCGGCGGCTCACCGTGGCCAGCTCACTACCGTCACCCTCCATCCTTGCTAACTCCTGTTTTGGGTTCCGGGTCGCGTAGAGAAGCTTAGGGTATGATGTTACCGGCAGGGGTGGACGGTCCACGCCAGAACACGGTCGTGCGCTGCCGTGCCATGGCCGCCGATTCGGTGCTCTCGCGGCCAGCCGCATTCGCCCCACCTCTGTCCATGTCCTTGGCAGGGATAGATCCGCCATCTCCTCTGGAAGCCGTAGCGCGCCCAACCTAGGTCCCTTCCTCCCGGAGCTCGCCGGAGCGCCACCGTGTGCCACTTTCGAGCCGCAGTTGCCATGGCCGTTGTAGCTAGGGTTGGGTAGAATCCACGAATTGAGGGTTAGGTGATGCGGGAGGTCACGTGGAAACCGTCGGTGCTCTTCCCGTCGTCGGAGACGTCGTTGTCGGCGAGCAGGAGCTCGCCGGAGTCCGCGGCCTTCCCCTCTCTGCTCCCCTCTCACTGCCAGCTAACCCCACCTGGCAGGTGCCGCGCGCGGGCGGGATGGCCGAGCAGGCCGCGCGCGCGCGCCGTGGGCCGCGTCGGTTCCCAGGCCGGCCCAGTAGCTAATGTTCACAATTTTTCTTTATTCTGTCACAGTTTTAGATAATGTTTAGGAAATGTATATCTAGGGTTTTACTTGCTCAAAAATTATGAAGTAAATTTTGTTAGGCTCTGCATGATGTGTAGTATTTAATAAAAATATAAAATAGATATGTGATGTTTATTTTCTGGAAGAAATAATTAGGGTTTTGAAATGTGTTTTAATTGGGATATAAACTTGATAAATGAATAACTGGAGTTCTATTGTCCCAACAATTGTGAAAATTCGTGGGTAGGTTAATTTATACATGTATTAGCTCTGGTAAAAATTTGGGCACTAGTGCTTGAGTACTTTTCAAGTTATGATGATATCATGTTGTTTTAGGAAATACTTGAATGAATTTTAGTAAATTTTCTATATGTGCAATGTTCATATAAATTTTTGGAGTGTCCTGGTACCCTAACGTGTTTAGGAAAAATATGAATTCTGTTGTTTGATACTTTTCAATGTGATTTGTTAATTATACAAAAATAAGCCTTTTTGGCTTGTGAATTTTGTGTAGGGAGTTTCTTTGAATAACTTTAGTTCAAATTTTTACAGTAGCCTCTTTTTGGATCAGAGAGTCTCCTGTAATTTTTATAGAATTTTATGAGCAGTTTACATATATGATTAATTTTCCACTTAATTAATTAAGTAAATTAAGAAAGGGGTGTAAATAAATGTTCTAGGTGGGCACACCTTACTTTCTGGTGTTTTTGTGACCTATGTGAACTTTTGGTAATATTGGTTTGGTCTTAGAGGAAGTTTGCCACATGAATAAATATTTAATCTTCATAATTCTAGGTTTTCTGGACAGCTGGTAGTATCTTTGGGTTTGACCCTTAATAAAAGTGTTTGCTGGAAAACTTGTGAATACCAAAGTTATAGTAAACTTGATAAACTAGCTTGTGTCAAAATTTGGGGGCATTTGGCTTAGTAGTTTAGGAGTTATTGCTGTTTTAAGTGACTGTCCAGAAATGGCTGCTCTCTGTTTAGAGAGGACAGATTTCTGGAACTTTGGAAATTCGACCTGGGAAACTTAGGAATTAAGGGTTGAGGTCTGAAAATGATTTGTAGGGCATTTTATAAGCTTTTCAGATTGTCTTGGATCATATCTTTTGGAGTTGGGAATCTCCAGTTATGATAGAAATATTTAGCTGCTGTCCAGAATGTCTTGCTGTGATGTTTTGTGTTTGGATGTGGTAACTTAAGTAAAGTTGTTCTTGTGATTGTTAGGTGTTAGGGCCTTAACAGAGGAGGAACAGCTATACCTTAGGTTGAGTAGATTAGGTGAGTACTTCTCTACCGGAGAGGAAATTTGTACTTAATAATTGAAGTGATTTGAATAGAGCTTTAGGAGTGGTGTAATGCATTTCATTCCGAGCATGTTGCATCTTTCATTATGCATCCATGAAATTTATTATGCACTCATGCAATAGGTGTTCCGGAGGGGGTAACTCTCCTCGAGTTCGAGCAAGTGATCCCGGAGGAAATCCAGGACCAGCCGGAGCAGCCAGAGGAACCAGCCGGCGACGAAGTTCCTGCAGGAGATCTGCCCGAGTGTCCTGATCACCGGCCATCTACCTTTCTGAAAGGCAAGCCCCGGTGCATGCTGAACCTATTGTTTCATAAATCAATCTTGAGTACTTTTAATTGTTTACTGCATTAAGTTGTAGGAGTTGTATGAAAACACTTGCTGCATTATACTTGTCCTTGTACAAATATCGTACTTAATCCTATATTAGGTTTAGGCACGTGTCAATGCTTAGCCCTGCTTAGTCCGGTAGAAGTCGGGTGATTTCCGGTCATCCGCGAGATGTAGCATGGGTCACGAGTGGCTTTATGGCTATCGTGGATGGAACCATGCCTTAAAATGAAATTGAGACCGGGAGGGAGTTCGATAGTACAACCGCAAGACACTTCACGTCTTGGGTGTGGAGCTATGCCCGTCTGAGTCGTTTAAGGACCGATTCGCTGTACGTCCTTGAGTCATGTTGAACGCAGTCTAACACTTAGTTGGCCGGATAAGTCATTCCGACCGCGAAGCCGAGTAATGTGGTTCAGGCCGGGAATCGAATGGTAGGTTGCTTCTTGGAGGAGAGAAAGGATGTGCTTGGGGACATTGGCGTGAGACCAAGGGGGGGTTAGAGTCCCTATCACCTGGCAGAGTGTCGCCCTTGGGGTCGCGACATCATTCGGACCCACGATTCCTGAATCATATGAAAAGGTGGCCTGTGCGACCCTAGCAGGGGTCTGCACGGTGACTGTTAGAAATACCCCTCCAGCTGGATAGGAATTCGATTCGAATCGCCGTCGCTCCCGGTTAGTGAGCACTTGACTTGAGCAGCGGCAACGTAGATCTCATTAATTGAACAGATGGTTAAGTGAATGATACAATGTTGCCACAATTTATACCTGCTATGGATATAATGTTAATAATTGTTTGATTATAATCAAGTGCATGTTTAGTACAGGTGCTAAGATAGATGACAGGTAAATGCTAAAAATAACTGCTAGTACATGTTATAAGAGTTTCAATTACTTATGCCTTTCTGCAAAATATGATGTCTGCTAGCCTCTTGTGTAAGCCTTGCATAATCCTTGGTGTACTCTTATTTCTGGTTTTTTATGGGTAAGTCTAGCTGAGTACATTCCAGTACTCAGGGTTTATTCCCTCCTGTTGCAGATGATATGCTTTACCAAGGCTTCTGTAAGACCTGTCTCCACCCTGCGGGTGACGAAGACTAGATCACTAGGGCGTGATCATCCTTTATGTACTTTCCCTCATGCTTTTGCGGGTTGTTGATCAGTAAGACTGGCAGTAGTAATTAAACAACTGGTGTGTGTTATGCTTCCGCTACTTTATGAACTTGGTTTGTAATAATTTGTGACTCTGTGTGTGTAAGCGTATTTCGGAACTACTTGTGAAATATAACGTATGATGTGTATGTTGAATGATGCGATCTTGGTTGTAAGCAAGTTGGTTTGAAATCCTTCGTGGTTTCGATTGACTACCGGGATTATATGGGCTCAAGTTCGAAAATTTGAGCGCTTCGGTGCTTGTTTTTGTACTTGTGCTCTTATAATTTGGTCAGTTCTGTTACAACATCTTTTAAACGTTTATTGCATATACCATTAGTCAAGTTATAGATCATGGTTATTTATCTTGAGCACTAGCATAAATACTACCCAATGCAATGTCCCATGGGTGTCAAGGTACAAGATACAAAAACTAGGATATCCTTAGTGGTAACAAGGTAGACACATGCACATGAATTAAGTATATTAAAGGTGAATAGGAAACAAGGATGATCCCATGCTATACTTGCCTTAACTTAGATCCTTCAAGTCCAAACCTCAATGAATTGCTTCTTGATCACCACATATAGCTCACCGACTAGACAAGATCATAAAAGTACCACACAAGCATCCATTCAATCATACACGAAGCAAACAATATAACTAAATTAGAACAATACACCAAACAATTAAAGAAATTTGTAAACTAACCCATGCATTGCTACGAACACATAAACGCGGAAAACACGCTAATCGGAGCTACGGTGAAAGAAACGACTACCGAAAGATTTTGTTGTATAAAACGGAAAATTATAGGTCTCATTTGTTTTAACTATATAAAATCTTATATATAGGAAAAAATACTTTTTATAGATATTCAAAAGTGACTTCGGCTAAATTACATTTAAATTTAGAAAACTAAAGGAGAAATCAATAATATTTTATTTATAAATCTAGTTGCACAGTTATTAATCAAGTTAGATCTAAACTATGAAATTCCAGAGATTTTGATAAAGAAAAAATTAATACTAATACGTAGTTCATGTTGTTATAAATCCATTGCAATTTGAACGGACTAATTCGGAAATAAAACAAATAAGTTATGAATTAAACGAGATTTTCTTTAGTAAAGTAATAGATTAAATCTAACATCGAAACTTAAAGATAGAAAACCAAACCAACAATAGCACTAACAGTATAAAAAGTTTGTAAAACTCTTCTACACGTTACTACGATCACACAGACGTAAAGATCACGAAATTTGGATTTAAAACGTGAAAGTTATGAGTTTTCTAAGATTTCCTATAGATAAATAATTAATTTAATATAAACTCGAAAATAAATTTTCCAAACCTACTGTACAGTACTACCAACATGTAGAGCTCGCAAATACGAACCTAACGCAATTTGAACGGGTCAAATCGGAGTTAAAACGTAGAAGATATGGCCTAAACAAGATAGTGGCAGTTTTGTAAATACCTAGAATTTTAATTTCGAAAATAAATCAAAATCTGGTTTTTAATGTGATCTAGACAGTGGAATTCAAGTAAATACCTCTTCTTCTTCTTGGAGTAGAACGTATGCTCACGAGCAAGCAGCTTGGTGGCTTCGTCGGACGGCGACAAGAGAAGGAGGAGAAAATATAATTTACTACACGAGAGATTTCCCAAACTAGGGGCTCCTCTACGGTAGTTTTGGTGTGCTTTGTCCATGGGGTAGGTACGTATATATAGGGAGGAAAACTCTCCACCTCCATGTCAACTAGCGATATGGTGCTAATTGACGTTGCACCATCCACCTCCGCTAATAGGCCTAAGTAATCATTTAAGTCCATTAGTAAATAAATGTATGGGCCTTTGAGATTTATTAGGATTATTACACATGGGCTTTGAGCGTTGGAAAAAATAAAAGATTTATTATTTTCGGAATTAATTATTTTCATGGATAAAATAATTCCAGAAAAGTCCAGAATTATTATTTAAGCCGCGAAAAATACTCTGAAAGCTCCGAAAATTCAGGAAAATTTTCCAGAGACAATATGGAACATGAGGAACCCAAATAAAGTATTTGGAGCTCATGATAAGATATTTTAGAGCATCTAAAAATTAGATTATGCTCACAGATAAGTGGAAACAAGCTACATAAAAAGCCGAAAAATTCCTGAGAAGTCAGTAGAGGTTGATTGACAGATGAGAAACAAGGAATTTGATTGTAGAAAAATAATATATGTATATCGGGAAAGGAAAATCGACCTAAACGCATTTTGAAAGAACAACTTGAATTTATTTTGATCTTTGGTCAAAACCAAGCAATACAAAAACACAAATGCATCAGCATGAATGCATCAACAAATTGCTAAACCTTATGATAAATTTCAATTTAGTGAAAAATATTATTTCCCTATGTTTTCATGAGCACAAAAATTCAAAATTAACTCATTTTAGCTCTATTTCCAAAGAAGCAAATTTTAGGTTGTTACACTTGGTAAGGATCCAGAAATACCACAAAGGAGAGACTTGAGAAGGTCATACATAGGAATCTCTGAGTTTTATTTGAAAATCTTGCAAAACTCCAGAATGAAGGTTGATCAAAGAGCTAGAGACATAGTGGTTGACTTGACCGTTCTATCTTTCAACTGCTCAAGACCCAAGTGACGGCTACAAGTCCCATGGTGAAAGGTAATATGGGTAAGTTTGAAAGTCAGAATAGTTCACTCTAAACCGGAGAAGAGTTCTTGTTTGAATGCATGTGTACTTTTGAGATGTGAAAGCAATGTAGCAACTCTTGATCCATCACTGACTTTATCTTTCCTCAGGGACGAGCAAAGGGTAAGCTTGGGGGAGTTTGTTGACAGTAGATAACTCTTATTTTTAACCGTCAACGAAACATGAAAAAGGGCCTAAACATAATTACCACTTAGATATAGGGGGTTTACTGACAGAATTCCATGAGTTTTGGTGAATGTCTGTTTCTGCAGGCTGTCAGCTGAAAAGAACAAAGGAAGGCCCACATGTCAGATTTACATAGAGACAAAAGGGGTACGAACAACTTTTCTAGAATCTAGAAGGTACAAGAAGACTCTAGAAACAAACGGGAGGTGAAACGGGCCAAGAAGTGGGGCGCCCACCCCAGTGGCAGAGCCAATCAGGCTCCACCTCCTGGATCATGCCTCCACCGCCTTTGAGGATTAATAAAAAGTCATTGATTAAGGTCGGTTTGATCCGACGACTATGGTGCTTTCTAGAGGGCTATATAAGCAAGTCTTCCCCCTAGGGTTTAGTACCATATCTCTTCTACAGATCAAAAGTTAGGGTTTCAATTCTTCATCCAAGTAGAAGAGGGTCCCTCTAGTTCATCTAGTTCTAGTTCTAGTTCATCTAGATATAGTTCTAGTTCATCTAGTTGTATCTAGAAAATAGGGAGAGAGAGGAGGAGAGAGCTGAGGAGGAGTTGGATCTGTCAGATCTTCCTCAACATTGTACTTTTGCAGCATCTGGTTCATCATTCAGCAATCTCCAAGTTCTTCAATTATTATTTCTAAGTTCTTAGTTCTTATTTAATTCTTACTTTAATCTATTTACTTGAACTCCGCTTGTATTTGAGTGCTCTAGTTATAATATTTGGCTAGAGTAGTAAACCCTAGTGTAGATGTGGTGTCTAGACTATAGTTTACCTGAGTTTGCACCCAATCTCAAGGTTAGTTGTGGTAGCCCTCAGAGGTGACAGCTCTGTCAGGCCATAGCAATCCACCCCGTTTAGGTTGGTGTTTCGTAGAGCTTTTGGCAGCCTTCTCCTAACTACTTTCTTCCCAGTCTCTTTCGAGAGTCGGAAAGGTACTATTGCTCCATAATAAGTAAAGTATAGTAAGCCCGATCTTGATCACCCAATCAACTTAGAAAACCCTAGAAAGTTCTTCTCTTCCCGCCAAAAATATATATCTTTCTTCTCTTATCTTTATCCTTGGATGGCCTTGATTCTTTAGTACACTTCACGTTTCTCGTGGAAATCGATACTCTAGAATACTCCCGAGTGGAAGCTACATCGGTATCCGTGCGCTTGCGGATTTCTCTGTGTGCGTTAAAAATACCCAACATTGAGTTAATCAGGATGAATCAATCAAAGTTATAACTCTAACATGTTTGTGTCTTCATTTATGTGCATACCAAGATCAAGAGGAAAACGATGACCACTTACCTTAAGATGTTACCTTCATTATTGGAGCGTGATGACACCATGTGATGAAGGGTAGATGACTTACGGTGGTCCCTTCCTTTCTTGCATCTTGGGTTGTTCATGAGCATCTTGTCTCATATGTTGCACTCCTTTCTCACTCTTCAGACCCTCTGCTCCTCTCATTATTCCTTCTCTGCAAGGGATTAGTAGACAACACATACTCGAAGGAGTATACAAATGATTCAAAGTAAGAATAGTGCTGCCAAGGAGTTAAAGGTCAATTTGTCCCATGTTTTAAATCATATGCCTTTATTACTCACCACTACTTCAAATTTTCAACAAGGTAAAGATGTGTGAAATTGTTTTGAAGAATACCTCTAACCTTTATATTTCTACGAATGATCTCCTAATATTCCTAATAAAACTTGAATATTTTCCTGCAAGGATTAGTCCACATATACAACCAAATTCTATACAAGTATGTTTTGATAATTGTGTTTGAATAATATTTTGAAGCATACTTATAATAGGACAAGGAAGTTTAAAAGACTAAAGAGATTCATTCATGTAGAAACAAGAATATGTATGGTGAACCAAAGGAACATGATTGTTTAAATTTTTATTTGTTAGTGATTGAGCAAGCATGACATAAAGGTAGAGATGACTAAGATAAATTAGCAACATGGTATGAGATATTTTAAAGAACTCCATCCCCATACTTGGATTTTGTAGAACGCATAATCAAGTTTGGATGGTAGAACTCTCACATGAATGTGTTTTAAAGTTGCATAATGCTTGGTTGAACGTACCTTATGTCTTTATCCGTCCTTCTTTTGAAGTGAGTAGTGACAAACATACCTGAAGGAGGGGGCTTATTTGATTTACTATTAGTGAGAGCTTGTGGTCCATTGAGCAGGGCCTTTCCTTACATTAAGCTTTGCCTTTTCACCATCTAATAGTAACACAGACAATTGCATGCTCTTCTTCTGTCAACCTTTCTTTATTTTCATTGATTCTTAGTCAACAAGTTGGGGTCAATTAGGGATGTAAACTCAAGCTCCTCCTTGATTGTCTTTGTCTTCTAGCAGCATGGTGAGAGTTGTTCTTCTTTGTTTATCAGCGATACGCCAGCCGTATTGATGGTCAAGGAGGGAACTTTCTTGGTATTCACATGGACGCTTCATCTCCAATGGCTTAGGGATGTCTTTTATGTGATCATGGTCGTTCACAGCCTTACGAGACACCATAGGCAGTCCATTGACCAAGAATGTACGCCATGATGTGGTGCCATCCCGTCATCTTGGTCCTTGTTGCCGACATGCGAGATGGTGTCTTCGAGGGTGATGAAAATAGGACATTAATTTGCTGATATGAGGTGAGTTGCTCCCTGCTTTTCATCAACCTCCTAGCTTGAGTCCTGGAAAGGCACAATGCTAGGTTGCCTTCGACGTTACTCATGACCAATTGATTTGTTTGTCCACTTCCTATGAGTAAGTGCTTTTATTGTAAATCCTTTTTGTGGCACTTATCTCATTTCCTCTTCATTACATTGCTGAAGTGGTGGTTTGGCTGTTCACAGATTTATACCAACCCATGGACAGACACAACTTATATTCATTCTTTCCTGCAAAATGTTAATGGACACATACCCGAGGGAATATAACAAATTTGAAACACGAGTTTAGCTGTCCATACTTTTTGTAATTTTCCTCTATGCTAACAAGATGATGCAGGGTTTTAGGATTGTTTAGCACAGATTTTGTCACACAAGTTTTATGTGGTTGTTGAATTCTAACATGGTTCAAGGCAAAGGTAACTTGCAACAAAAGATAAGTGAATAAACCTTGATACTCATAGTTTTCCTTCCATGAAGAATGAGCTAGGTCTTCTTTGTGCAAAGTTATTGGAGTTCATCAGTTGCCTTGATTCATCTCCGATGTGAATTCATCTCTTGACTTACCTGGATTGAGTTTGAAAATTTCTTGCAGGGGTTAGTCTGACAAAATATCCAGTATCTACTATAGCATGTTTTAGTTCAACAACCAAATTAAACTTTATGTCTAATTTGATTGAGGAAGGCATTTTAACCTAAGCACCACGCTTAATTTAAAAGACCTTTGGAAGTAAGATCACACACCTCTTGATTTAAACTAAGCACCATGCTTACTTTAAAAGATGTATAAAGATACTTCCAAACCTAAACACACTATAGTAAACAAAGGTAGAACAAAAGCACTGTAGAGATTTATTCAAATAGAGATGTAAAAGAGCATGATCATGGTGAGTTAATTTTCTCTTTTTTTAATGGAAATGCAAATGAGATGGATATATGAATGGAACCAAACATGTTGTGAATGAGAAAATTTAAACAAAATGGGGTGGATGCATGAATTGTTCAAAGTAAACATGTAGTGGAAAGAATTAAAAAGGTACCTACTCATCAAGTTTTAAGTCCATGAGCAAGACTATCTCACTTTTCTTGATCATACTTACCATGACTCACATGATGGAATTTTGTGAGTAATGCAGCGTCTATCTCCGTCACTTGAGATGTGATTTGAATTCTTGTGACGTCGACCTCTTTCTCCAATTGTGAGTTCTTCAATGTGTTTCTTCTTTTCTTGTGGAAGCTTGCCGGAAGGTCGAAAACCAGTTATTCATTACTCTACATAAGATATAAAAGTAGACAAACAAGGGTAATCCTACTTGAGCAGGGGTTAATGGTTATCTCAATCACATCAATAAGTATAAGTATATCAATATTCCTTTTAATTGCCTAACTACCTTCCCCGGCAACGGCGCCAGAAATGCTTATTGACATTTCTTAGCATCGCTACTAAGAACAGAGGTTTAAATTTGTCCTCGGCAACGGCGCCAGAAATGCTTGTTGGTATTTATTAACATGACACTTGTAATGAGGAAAGATTATAAACAATAAGGAATCCGCAAGCGCACAGATAATATACCATTATAGCACTTCACCCGGGAGTATTCCAGGTATCGTTATTTATATTTTACCACAGGGAAGGTCTAGCAGGATATATATTAATAACTTATACTATCAATAGAGAAGTAAACCATAACCACGATCCTACTCACAACAGGGATAAATCATAAGATAAGATGTGTATATAATTAGTATTGATTAATGATAAATCACTCAGAGCACTCCAATCTATGGCATTAGCATGGTCAAGTTAGAATATTAGAGGAATAACTCCTAAGTTATTCTTAATTACAAGTCAAAGCATACGTTGATTAGTGCAATTACACTTAGTAATCATGGCTAAGATCATTATATCCACACATAAGGGGCATTCCTTAGGGAAGTTTGAGTACAGAAACCTCTCCCTTCCTTCATAACCAGGCCCTACTTCCTCAACCTATACTCGGGGAGTGGACTACAAAGGACTCAATGCTAGTGTCACACCCGTGATCTACCACATGCCCCGGAATATAGAGTGTATTCGTAGGTAAATAGCATATAAGCACCACGTTTACATGGTATCTACCACCCACCCTGTGAACATTAGGGTGAATGCTATACGAACTTATGCATAAATATGATGATAGCCCAACTATACTAAGCATATAACCAAAGTAGACTATGAACATTGCAACCAAGACCATGAATAAGATGAATATGAATATGAATATGAATATGAATATGAATATGAATATGAATATGAATATGAATATGAATATGAATATGAATATGAATATGAATATGAATATGAATATGAATGTCATACAATTGTACCAAAGCATATAAAAATAATAGACATACAAAGGCGAGAGGGGTACAAGAATTATACCGAACCAAGCTCTTGACAATGTCGGGAATTCAAGCAAAGATCTGCTTGCCTCCCTCTAGACCTAGCCTAACTACTATGCCCTAGAAACTAGAGGAGCTCTGAGGAGATTAGTGTTTCTATCTTCTCAAATGACTTATGTCTTAGGGAGGGGGCTGGGGTATCCTTATATAGCCCAGGGGGTGCAACGTGAGCCCTTGGATCAAACCGACTTGAAGGACGGCGTGGATGCAACCCTAGGAGGCGGTGGAGGAATATTCTGGAAGATGCTGGTGTGTGGGGCCCACAAGGGGCCGGGTGGCATGCATGTGGAGCCGGCCGGCCCCACGTGGAGGTGGCTGGCCTCCCCCTTGGTGGAGAGCCTCCTGGAGTCCTCTAGAACCTTCCCACATAGATGCCACAGAATAAATCCTTGATTTCTTTTGACAAATAGGTCCCCCTTGACGATTTTCTGGATAAACCCTGCAGAAATTAGAGATTCACCAAAACTCATGGAATTTATCAGTTTAAACCCAAAACCTTTGTTGGTTCTCTCATATTTTCCCTTTTGCAAGTTTATTTGTCTATAAAATATGGTTGTTAACTACCGTCAACATTCCGCTGAGATAATATTGCTCATGAGGTGATGTAGCTCTTGTTTGACATATTAGCATTAAGGGCAGGGAATATGCAGTCAATTAACATATCAAGATCAGTGCCTTCCTCGGTCTGTGGTATGCACATATCATTAGGAAGGTGAATTTCACCATCACCATTAGCCTCCTCAGAGCCTCCCCCGATGCGTAGCAAATATTCTGCAAACCATGGGTCATTCTTTGCCCTCATGTTGTGCACCAGTTTCAGATGTCGCATGTAATTCCAAAGGTACGACATCTGCAGTGAGGCACTGACTATTTGAGCCCTTGACCCTCTTCGAACAACTAGGAGAACCTGCATGAAATCTCCACCAAACACCATAGTCTTCCCCCTAAATGGCAGGTTAGGACGATCCATGATATCATAGAGGCTGTTGTCTGGTGCTTCGACACCTTGACTCTTCATCATCGTCACCTCGTGATGAGGACATCTCAGCCATACGTGCTTCCACGAGTGACAATCATTCACCATCCAACATGAATATCACAAATCCAGGACCACTTACAAGAAGTCGTGCTAAGAAACTACAAGAGCAGGTGAATTCGTTCCTAACTGATCTTAATTCTAACACTTGTGAGAATGTTATACTACCTAAGAATGCTACTTTGGTTGTACTTAGGAAAATACATGAAGAGGAGGAAGAATCCGATCACCAGCTCGGACCAGACCACCGACCACCAGTTTGGGCCAGTCCAGCGCGACGGAACCAGTAGAAAGAATCGGCCATAACTCTTGATTCACAAAAGCTATGAAGGTCCATGAGGACATTTTGGAAAGCTTATCAAGTCTATTTTCCAATTCAATAATCCCCGACCAGATTGGAATTTTTTCCATAGCGTCCGACCAGATTTAGTGAGGACTGGTCAGGTGGTTGACAGCATGCATGTTGTTCAAGTTCCCATACAAAACTGTACCAGTCTACGACGTTACATGGTTCATGGCATATATGGATGGAAAGCTTGTTGAGTCTAGTTTCACACTCAAGAAACAGATCGTCATTTGGACTTCCCACTAGGGAGTTATGACACTTTTAGTGGAGACTGTTTTGGAAACTGACAGCAGCGTGGACCCCTGGAAACTCATTTCATGGAAGCCTTTTCACATTCTAGTCTTTTTATTTTTTATCTCGTGATCACACCTATATAGGAGGGTTGTTCCTTGTATAAATACTCCTATGCTTGTAAAGAAAAGGGGACTTTTGATAATCTGAATACAGACCACTTTGTTCAGCTGTGTGCTAACAAAAACCAGAGAGAGATCTCTACCCCTTTGCTCTTGTGTCTTCCTTCGCGGAGATTACAGAAGCGGCCGCGTCATCGGCACCCAATTCGTGCTCCTGGTCCATTGATTCCAGGTTGCGTAGGTTGGTTTCTTTGAGAGTGTGGTTGGACGAATCCTTGGTTCAGGCTGCCGTATAGAGACGGTGGTTGGCTCCTTGTGCGTGTCGTCAGGTTACACTAGTTATCGCTGCTTGCAGCAAGTTATCAGCTGTTTATCAGCTAGTTATCAAGATCAAGATCCTACGTCGTGAAGATCGGGACAACAACCTCATCATTTGGTATCGGAGCCTTCATTGCCACGGTAGGAATCTTTACCCTTAGCTACATATATATCGTGTTCGTCCTATCCACCAAAAAACCAAAAAAATATTTTGCTATAGCCCTTTGTTTCAATCTATTATTCTTGTGAGTTTTGTTAAGTTTCAGTCCATTAGAGTCTTTGTTTTAGTTGCTGATCATATTATCCTTCGTGTGTCCTTTGTGCCTCTTTGTTTTATATATATCTGAATTTTCCCATATATATAAAAAAAATATCAGAAACCCGTATCATCCTTCGCGTTAACTTTGATCCTATCATGTTATAGCTGACAGTTGTGTCTTGTTTCTAAAAAAAAGTGTGCACATGTTATATCTGATCCTGTTCTTAGTTATATAAAAAAAGTGTCAAAAAAAAGAAGAAAGAAAAGTTTAAAAAAAAGAGTTGAGAAAATAGTGAAAGAATAGTTGAAAGATCAGTTTGTTATATGCACAAGTTCTGAAATTTTCATCATTTACACAACCAGATAGCTATCCTTTCTTTAGTGCAAAATTTTGCTTGGGTTTGATTGCAACACTTGCATCCTAAGCATACTCCTTGTTTGCATCAAATCTAAATTTTCTTTGCGCGTGTGTTTGATCTATTTACATCACTCATAACTTGTGGTCAGCACTAGGCATTGAACTTCTAGTTTGGACTGTGATTTAGCTTTACAATATCTAGAATTCAGATTGCATTCCTTGTGAATTTTTTTCCCCACCAAGCTCCACCTAAAAGCCACTGTCATAGGAAAACTGATCTTGTATTCGCTTAACCATCATTTTCTTGTTACCACCTCGCATTGGCCTTCTGTAATCCGCAGGAATTCATAAGAGCTTCGGTTGGTAAGAGAGGTGAGGTTGAGAGATTCCATATATATATATTTCCTATTCTACATATATTGTTGTTTGGCCTAGCTAACTTTACAGGAAGATGAGTGGAATTGAGATTGAGGATTGTGTCACTATGGCACAATTTAATTAGCTGAAGCAAAGTTTGGAAGATAAGCAAGATCGATTGTCATGAGATTTTCAGACTCTTATGGCTGAAATCAGAGATCACCGCCAACCTCGTGATGGTGTAAGCAACCATAGAGAAGATGCTAATGAAACTAAAGAAGAAGCTGCTGCTCGACTTGCAAGAGAACAACGGAGACGTAGAGAGCGAGCTGCTGTACATGCGAGAAGGCCTCCACCTCCAGGGCGTCGAGGAGGTGGTAGAGGTGCTGATCATGATCGTGGGAGTGTTGGCCTAGAAGAAAGTGGGACTGAACAAGAGGATGAAGAAGAAGAAGAGGAGGAGGTTGAACAGCCCCATAATGATGGCCGTCATCACCGAGGTAATCGTGGGCGTAATCGGCCCAATGAAGAGAGGTTTGGCAAATTAAAATTCAACATGCCTAAGTTTGATGGAGGATCTGATCCTGAAGCATATCTTACATGGGAGTTGAAGGTTGATAAAATTTTTCGCTTGCATAATTATTCTGAGCAAAAGAAGATAGCCATGGCTGCTCTTGAGTTTGATGGATATGCTCTAATCTGGTGGGAACTAATGCTCAATGACAGAGAAGAAGCTGGGCAAGGTGCAGTCCGTTCATGGGCTGAAATGAAAAGAGAAATGAGGGCAAGGTTTGTCCCCAAACATTACCGTCGTGATTTATTTGACAAGCTGCAGAATCTGAAGCAAGGAAGCCTTAATGTTGATGAGTATTATAAAGAGATGGAGAAGGCAATGATTCGAGCCAATGTATATGAAGATGAAGAGCAATCTATTGCACGCTTTATGTCAGGGCTGCATCGCAATATTCAGCGCATTGTTGAATTTCAGCAGTACCATAATCTCATTGAATTGGTACATCAAGCTAGCAAGGCTGAGCGTCAATTGCAGCAGGACATGAAGTCCAACAGAGGAGTATCTTTCAGCACAAGAAGTACGCCAAGTGGTAGCAAATTCACACCAAGAGGTAGTGCAAGCAGAGGTACAACTTCCAACTCAAGTGGTGGTACAAGATCAAATAATTTTGGTGCTTCTAGTGGGAAGGAGCTGGCTGCTCCAAATGAGAAGAACAAATCAGCAATCTCATCACCTACTTCAGTGGGTTCTTCAACCAAGAGTAGTGGAATTCAATGCTTCAAGTGTGGAGGTCGTGGTCATGTTATACGGGAGTGTCCCAATAATAGAACCATCATTGTGAATGACCAAGGAGAATATGAATCTGCTAGTGATGAAGAACATGAAGATACTGAAGGAGAAGATAATCCTGAAAAGGAAGTCTGTGCATTTGAAACTGGTGCTGCTCTTGTTGTAACTCAAATTTTGAGTGTGCAAATGAGTGAAGCTGAAAATGGACAGCGGCACAATCTTTTCCAAACTAGAGCCAAGGTTGAAGACAAGGTGTGCAAGGTAATCATTGATGGTGGAAGTTGCCACAATCTTGCTAGTAAAGAAATGGTTGACAAGCTTGGTCTAAAGCTGCTGAAACATCCTCATCCCTATCATGTCCAATGGTTAAATAATTCGGGTTCCATTAAGATTGCACAAAGAGTGAAAGTTCCTTTCAAGATTGGTGAATATGTTGACACTGTGGAATGTGATGTGGCACCCATGACAGTGTGTCATATGCTGTTGGGAAGACCATGGCAATATGATCGGTCATCTCTGCATTATGGTCGGACCAATGAATACACCATCAAGTGGAAGGGAAAGGAGTTGATACTTAAACCCATGACACCACAGCAAATCCTAGCTGAGCAGTTGCAAAAGAGCTCTGTTGTGAGGAATGAGAGTGGAAAAGAAGGAGAGAAAAAGAATTTGAGTGCCTTCCACAAATCGGAGAGTGAGAGCCACAAGCCAAACATGAGAGATAACAAAAAAAAGAGAGGGAGAGAACTTAGTGATGATAGCCACTAAATCTGAAATGAGAGATGTGAGGAGAAACCCAGATCAAGTATTAATCATACTTGTGTGCAAGGACACATTGCTTTCAGCTAATGACTTAACTTCTGTCCCTAGCATTGTTGCACGTGTTTTGCAGGAATATGAAGATGTTTTTCCAGAAGAAACACCTGCTGGACTTCCTCCTTTGCGTGGCATTGAACATCAAATTGATTTAATCCCTGGAGCTGCACTCCCAAACCGTCCAGCATACCGCACCAACCCCGAAGAAACCAAGGAAATTCAAAGGCAAGTACAAGCACTTTTAGATAAAGGTTATGTGCGTGAAAGTTTAAGTCCTTGTGCTGTCCCTGTGATTTTGGTGCCAAAGAAAGATGGTTCATGGAGGATGTGTGTAGATTGCAAAGCCATCAATAACATCACTGTTCGTTATCGTCATCCTATTCCTAGGCTAGATGATATGCTTGATGAATTGAGTGGATCTATGATATTTTCTAAAATTAATTTGAGAAGTGGTTACCATCAAATTAGAATGAAAATTGAAGATGAATGGAAAACTGCATTTAAAACAAAGTTTGGGCTGTACGAATGGTTAGTTATGCCTTTTGGTTTGACTAATGCACCTAGTACATTCATGAGATTGATGAACCATGTCTTGCGAGCATTCATTGGAAAATTTATTATTGTTTACTTTGATGATATCCTAATTTACAGCAAGACATTGGAAGAACATGTTGATCATATTCAGCAAGTGTTAGACGTGCTCAGGAAAGAAAAATTATTTGCTAACCTAGAGAAGTGCACATTTTGTACAGATCAGGTTGTGTTTCTTGGTTTTGTTGTTTCAGGTTCAGGAATTGAAGTTGATGAATCAAAGGTGAAAACAATCAAGGATTGGCCAACTCCTAAAAATGTAAGCCAGGTGAGAAGTTTTCATGGACTTGCTGGTTTTTACAGAAGATTTGTGAGAGATTTTAGCACAATAGCTGCTCCATTGAATGAGTTAACGAAGAAAGGTGTTGCCTTCCAATGGGGTGAGCCACAAGAGAAAGCTTTCGAAGAATTGAAGAAAAGATTGTCCGAAGCCCCCTTGCTTGTGTTGCCGGATTTCACAAAAACCTTTGAGGTTGAATGTGACGCAAGTGGGATTGGAATTGGAGTTCTCATGCAAATTGGACAGCCTGTGGTCTACTTTAGTGAGAAGTTGGGAGGAGCACAACTGAACTATTCGGTGTATGACAAAGAGTAGTATGCTTTGGTAAGAGCACTTGAGACTTGGCAACATTACTTATGGCCAAAAGAATTTGTTATTCATTCAGACCATGAGGCCTTGAAATATTTAAAGGGACAATCAAAACTGAACCGTAGACATGCTAAATGGGTTGAATTCATTGAAACTTTTCCATATGTTGTGAAATATAAGAAAGGTAAGGAAAACATTGTCGCTGATGCTTTATCTCGTAAAAATGTTTTGTTAAATCAACTCGATGTTAAAGTGCCAGGACTTGAACACATAAAAGAATTATACTCTGTTGATCATGACTTTTCAGAACCTTATGCAAAATGTACAACAGGTAAAGGTTGGAAAAAATATCATGTTCATGATGGATTCTTGTTTAGAGCTAACAAATTGTGTGTTCCCAATTGCTCTGTTAGACTCTTGTTGTTACAGGAAACACATGCAGGTGGATTGATGGATCATTTTGGATGGAAAAAGACATATGACATGTTGGCTGACCATTTTTATTGGCCGAAGATGAGAAGGGATGTCGAAAGATTTGTGCAAAGATGCATCACTTGCCACAAAGCTAAGTCAAAACTGAACCCCCATGGTTTATATACTCCCTTGCCTGTTCCTAGTGCTCCTTGGGAAGACATTAGCATGGATTTTGTTTTAGGTTTACCAAGGACAAAGAGGGGGAGGGATTCAATTTTTGTTGTTGTTGATTGGTTCTCTAAAATGGCACATTTTATACCATGTCATAAAAGCGATGATGCTTCCCACGTAGCCTTTCTATTTTTCAGGGAAATTGTGAGGTTGCATGGCATGCCCAAGACGATTGTTTCAGATCGTGACACTAAGTTGAGCTACTTTTGGAAGACGTTATGGGCAAAACTCGGTACAAGGTTGCTGTTTTCTACCACTTGCCACCCTCAAACGGATGGGCAAACTGAAGTCGTGAATAGAACACTTTCTATGTTGCTGCGAGCCTTGATCAAGAAGAACTTGAAGGAATGGGAGGAGTGCTTGCCACATGTGAAATTCGCTTACAACAGGGCAGTACACTCTACAACTAATGTGTGTCCTTTTGAAGCAGTATATGGTTTCAAACCACTTGCTCCGATCGATTTGTTGCCTTTGCCATTGCAGGAAAGAGCTAACATGGAAGCCTCCAAGCACGCATCTTATGTCAAGAAGATTCATGAGAAGACCAAAGAAACAATTGAGAAAAGGTCCAAGTACTATGCTGAATGGGCGAACAAACAAGAAGGTGACATTTGAACCTAGAGATTTAGTTTGGGTACACCTTCGCAAAGACCGCTTTCTAGAGAAGCGCAAATCCAAGTTGATGCCACGAGGAGATGGTCCATTCAAAGTGCTGTCCAAGATCAATGATAATGCTTACAAGATTGATCTCCCTGAAGATTATGGTGTTAGCAAATCCTTCAATGTTGCTGACTTGACACCATTCTTCGGACTAGAAGAATCAGAGTCGAGGACGACTCCTTTTCAAGAGGGGGAGGATGATGAGGACATCTCAGCCATACGTGCTTCCTCGAGTGACAATCATTCACCATCCAACATGAATATCACAAATCCAGGACCACTTACAAGAAGTCGTGCTAAGAAACTACAAGAGCAGGTGAATTCGTTCCTAACTGATCTTAATTCTAACACTTGTGAGAATGTTATACTACCTAAGAATGCTACTTTGGTTGTACTTAGGAAAATACATGAAGAGGAGGAAGAATCCGACCACCAGCTCGGACCAGACCACCGACCACCAGCTTGGGCCAGTCCAGCGCGACGGAACCAGCAGAAAGAATCGACCATAACTCTTGATTCACAAAAGCTATGAAGGTCCATGAGGACATTTTGGAAAGCTTATCAAGTCTATTTTCCAATTCAATAAGCCCCGACCAGATTGGAATTTTTTCCATAGCGTCCGACCAGATTTAGTGAGGACTGGTCAGGTGGTCGACAGCATGCATGTTGTTCAAGTTCTCGTACAAAACTGTACCAGTCTACGATGTTACATGGTGCATGGCATATATGGATGGAAAGCTTGTTGAGTCTAGTTTCACACTCAAGAAACAGATCGTCATTTGGACTTCCCACTAGGGAGTTATGACACTTTTAGTAGAGACTGCTTTGGAAACTGACAGCAGCGTGGACCCCTGGAAACTCATTTCATGGAAGCCTTTTCACATTCTAGTCTTTTTATTTTTCATCTCGTGATCACACCTATACAGGAGGGTTGTTCCTTGTATAAATACTCCTATGCTTGTAAAGAAAAGGGGACTTTTGATAATCTGAATACAGACCACTTTGTTCAGCTGTGTGCTAACAAAAACCAGAGAGAGATCTCTACCCCTTTGCTCTTGTGTCTTCCTTCGCGGAGATTACAGAAGCGGCCGCGTCATCGGCACCCAATCCGTGCTCCTGGTCCATTGATTCCAGGTTGCGTAGGTTGGTTTCTTTGAGAGTGTGGTTGGGCGAATCCTTGGTTCATGCTGCCGTATAGAGACGGTGGTTGGCTCCTTGTGCGTGTCGTCAGGTTACACTAGTTATCGCTGCTTGCAGCAAGTTATCAGCTGTTTATCAGCTAGTTATCAAGATCAAGATCCTACGTCGTGAAGATTGGGACAACAACCTCATCACCTCATCCCAAATAATAAGGGATGCAGTCCGAAGCAGCTTGGCGGTACCACTCTGTTTTGTGAAGCTACAAAAGGCCCCATCATCGAGGGTGAGGGGAATCTTGAAGCACGAGTGGGCGGTTCTGCCACCAGGCATTATTGAGGCGGCAACACCAGATGTTGCTGTTGCCATAGCAATCTTGTTCTGACTATGTATAGTAGCGAGTAGGGCCCTGTATAGATAAGTCTATCCGGTGCCACCAAGTCCATCCATAAAGAACAAACCACCATGATCGCTATCAACAGCGGACATAATCTCATTGTAGGTAGCCTGCTGCTCCTCGTTAAGGGTCTTTAATAGTTCCATGTCATCAACGCTAGCCTCCTCAAAAATCTCCTTGGGAATTTCGCTAGATGGATCATATGTGTCATCGATATCAGGAAGTGGGTACATCTTCATGTCCTTCTGCGTTGATTCTAACAACTTTCGAATATCTATGAGGATCATCTACTCCACTGTGAAGCTGGACTAGTTATTGTGCCTGTAGTCCTCTAACATTGCCTCCTTGTGCTTTTTCCAGAGTTCTAACACATCACTCGCCTCACAAAATACCAAGATTGTTGCAAAGAGCTTTCACAGTGCATATGGCATCATCCACAGAGTAGCTTCAGCAAGGCCCTCGTGCAGCGTGTTGTCTACTTCAATGAGGCCCCTTCTTTCTATAGCTTCACAAAAAGTCAGTAGGAGTTCGCCAAAAACCGTCCTTAGATCAGTGAACGAGGTTGCACCAGCCACGTGGTTTAGAAGCACCCTAAGATAGTAGCGCTCCCCTTCAGCCGGATTGGCACATACAACTCTTCTGATCAGTCTTAAATGATTCTTTTGCACCCTCCTAATCCATTCTTTTCCCTGTGAGTCCCACTTATAATACTCAGAAAAGTCTCGATACAATATACCCCGAGCATGTTCAGATGTGTTGTTCTTCTCGAAGTATGCTGTAAGCATCGACCTTTCAACACCTGGACGATTAAGCACTCGTCGAACACACTCACGCTAGTGAAATGACACCATGTGCATGTCAGAAAGATGGAGCTGCAAGGACAACACTGAAGGGGACCTATCACTTATATCAAAACCATATATCCTCCATAAGGCTTCTGGTGGAGTTACTCATCTAGCAACCCTGTACTATTTGATCTCATCGATGTTTCCTTCATTATCCTCCTTGTTAGCCTCTCTCACAGCCACAGACACGCGGTCATGACCCTTGTAAATGTACTTAAACAAATACTTGATGGCCTTGATGCTCCCACACGCCTCAACATTGATGTGGCAATTGAATAGACATAGGAGGTATGGGTTGTAAGGCACGACCCATCTGTTGTCAAGGTCATGCCTGTGAACTTTTTCTTTTCTACCATCGTCACACCATCTGTAAACTGGGTATGAGTCCTTGCCCTATAATGTGGCATCACAGAAAGGTCATGGGTAACGGTTCTTGCATGATTCACGGCCCTTTGTGCATAGACAATTGCGATTAAGTACTCCACAAGGGCCATGCATCATATGCTTTGTAACCATTTTATACAAGTCCGAATACTTCTTCTTGTTTGGGAGCTCAGCTGAGATCAGAAGGTCATACCGCTCTAGGCATGTGATTTTGTAGCGTCCCTCCATGATTAGCAAAAAATGTGCATGCAGTAGACCCCTCTTCTGGAACTCCACAACATACATGTGAAAGCCCAAGTTTGGTTTTGGTAATTAATGACACCAAGTTGCTAATGCTATTGTATCAAGTGTGATTAAGCTAGGCATAAGCAACATGTGATGGAGGTGGAAATGGCATGGAGAGATGGCCACAAGACCACATGATTTGGTGCATGAAATGATGAGCAAGATCATGGTGGAGATGCACATGAAATAATGGACATGATGATCAAGTGAAGGAGAAGGATCTAAGAGCGCAAGGCAAAGGTATAACCATAGGGTTTTCCTTTTGCCGGTCTAAGATGAGTAGAGAAGTGATTGACCGGGTTTAGGATACATAGCCGACTATCAAGAGGGGCAATCACGGTTAGCTCGGGAATCAAGTGCCACTAGATCAATGACTTGAGCATATGCATTAGGATCTAGTTGAGAGCTAACATAACGCCTTGGAAAATGTTTGTGAAATGCTAAACACACATGCACATGGTGGTGTACACTTGGTGGTGTTAGCACATTTGCGAAGGCGGTGGAGTTGGAGCGGTAGAGAGGGGTTTGGGTTCCTCTCTCCCTCCCGCCGAGCTTGCGAGGCGGGATTCGGCGCTTTTTGGAGAAGTGAAACGCCTATTTTCTATTGCGCCGAAAGTTGGAAAAGAAACGGAGGCGAACGGAGGTCACTGCGTGCACCGGACGCAGCACCGGACGCTGCACCGGACGCTGCACCGGACGCGGGGCGCGTCCGGTCAGTTCATCGCGGCGCGGGTGTTGCTAGGGTTCGTGCACCGGACGCGGGGCGCGTCCGGTCACGTACCACCGGACGCGTCCGGTGGCGTCGGGAGCTTACTGGACTCCCACCGGACGCGGGCACTGTGGCGTCCGGTGGGTCCTTCGGCGCGTCCGGTGGATGTTTCGCGGTGCGCGGCTCGGTGCTGACCGGTGCGTCCGGTGGGTCACGGGACCGGCGCGTCCGGTCGTCACCAGCGCGTCCGGTGGCTCGGTCGAGCGCGTCCGGTCATCTGTAACGGCTAGTTTGAACGGCACTATTCTCGTCTGTCGCGTAGTGACCGGACGCGTCCGGTCACCCGGACCGGCGCGTCCGGTGCAGCGCGAATTCTGCTGCGTCGTTTCTAACGGCTAGTTGCGTACCCCTTCGTTATAAATAGATGGTGGCCGGGGTTTGAGGGTAACTCTTGCACATTTTGAGACCTAGAGACATACTTTGAGCTAGAGAACAACCCCTCCACTCATCTCTTTGATTGATTGCACATCTTGAGTGAGATTGAGTGAGATTCAAGTGCATTGCTTGAGAGTTGCATTCTAGAGGCACTTGATCTTCGAGTTGCTGCGGATTTCTTGTTACTCTTCCGTGTTTCCCGACACGGTAGACGGCTTGGAGCAGCGGAGGTGATTGAGCTCGCAATTGGAGATTGTTGGAGCCTTCACCAAGTGTTGTAAGGGGTTCTTGATCCTTCCCCGCGGGAGTTCGCGAATTGGATACTCTAGTGGAGCTCGTGGCTTGGAGGATCCCCATCTTGTGTGCGGTTGTGCGGCGCCCGTCGAGGGCTCAACTCTTGATAGTTGATTAGCTCGCGAACCGACAAGTGGGTGCATCGCCACAACGAGGAGTAGCTTGCCGGGAAGCAAGTGAACCTCGGGATAAATTCTTGTGTCATTCTCTTCCCGAGGATTTCTCTTGTGTGATTGATTGATTGGTACTTCTCATCTCTACTCGGCGGTATAATCACTCGAAGCTCTTCTCTCGTTTTACTTCTCGTTTCTAGCTTGTTGTTGTTGTGTTTAGTGGATAGCCTTGTACTAGAATTGTGTAGGTGGCTTGCTTAATTAGTTAGAGCTAGTGCTTTGTGCTTCGCCACCTTTCGTACTAACTTGTGGTTAAGTAATTTGTGTAGAAGTTTTTATTAGGCTATTCACCCCCCCTCTAGCCTTTTTGGACCTTACAACATGTCTGTACGAACCTTTCCAAGGATATCCTTTTTTATCAACATGTGCTTAAGCTCTTCCAGTTTTGCCCTAAAGACCCGATCAATAAGATCTGGACGATCCTGTGGTGTTTGTCCAGGGTACAACTTACGCGTGATCTCATCCCACTTTGGATTGCATGTCATAGTCAGGAAGATGTCTGGTTTTCCAAACCTTCACACCAGTGCCATGGCATCCAAGTACCTACGCCTCATGTCCCTCGAGCCTCTGATAAACGACAAAGGCATCACCATCTGCTTTCCAATAGCTTCTGATCTACCTTCACCAGCATGCAGGCTATCAACCAATCCTTGGTAGAGGTCAGCCCTAATCTCCTTTTGATGATTGCGTATGTAATCCAATCGAGAACTCTCAAATTTGATGTACGTGTTAATCGCAAACTATTGGAAAAGACGCTGGCCATAAAGTATGGGATTAAAGATTCCTAGCCGTATCTGGAACTTCTAGCAGTAGTAGTCACGCACAGAAACACATAAATTTTCCGGAGAGTCTAAAAAACTATGGTATTAGAGGTGTTTCAAGGATAACGGTTTGGTATACATGAAAAGTATAAGAAGATAAACAAACATGTTTCTTCTTCTTCTGTACCACTATGAGCCTTACGCAGGGCACGAGCCATGTTGACATCCTCCATGGTAACACCTTTCTTCGGGATATCCATATGCCATCCAAGCTCATCGCTAGGGAAGAAGAGTGGGTATGAAAGAGCATCATAGCATCCATGATATGATCGGATGCCATGCCTACTCCTATCTTTTCCATGGATGACAACACTATTCTAAAATTAACCAAGGAGTTCACTACCCTCGATCCAAACAGTAGCCACCTCCGAAGCCATCGGCACATTGTATGTCCTTTGGTCCAATTGCTGATCAAGGTTAAGTGTGAGACGATAGTCCTCGAGATGTTCAGCCTGCCCCATACTCCTCAAATGTTGTGAGTACGGGTTGTTACGAAGGATGGCCACCAATCTCCCTATAACTTCTTTATCTTTTTGGTACTTCTCTTCCCAACACCTTCGGTATTGGTGCTCAAGGATCGGATCATCATCATAGAAGTAAAGCTTAAGATGTCTGGGCTCCTTACCATCTTCTCTCCCAAATGACCTTATGTTATGATAGATCATGCCATGTGCACAGAAGGTATATATGTCGTTGTTTCTGATGTTAGCAGTAGCACTGTCGAGGTGACAGTAGAGGGAAGTGAAAGAGAAGTGGCCATTGAAAAACCTAATATTGTTACGGAAGTGCCTAGCGTCCGCGTCAGAGCTCGTCCAAAGCCTCATGAGCTGGTCTGGTATGATGGGTGCATTCAGTTTGACCTTTCCGCTGCGACAACAGAACCCAAGAGGTCCTTTTGGAAACCTCTTTGCACCGTAATGATGGCAATCTAGGACATGTTTTAGCATGTGTGTCTCCCTAGGCTTGTTACTATACACCTTTTCGTATGGGTCAGGTACTTCAGGGTTAGAAGCCGTGTCTTCCTCAGGAGTATCACTTTGGACATCGTCATCTGATTCCTCTATTGAAATGACATTTGAGCATAAAAATAAAGGTTAGATAAAGGAGTGGATGTCTAGAAAAGTATTCAGTATTTGGTACAAATACCTTGCCCAACAAACAGGTACCCCTCATCCTCATCCTCATCATCTTCAAATATATCGCCCTCGTCATCGTCTGTGATCGTCATAGCGCCATGAGATATTACAACTTGGGTAACAATAAAGGAAAGCAAATATTGTACACAATGTTAAAAGTAGTGCAAATTACCGGTATTCATCAAATAATGGTTGTTCAGGCGTAGCTGATGCATTTTGATTGCTTGGTCTAGCGCTTTCTGTCGATCATATAATGGACATGGTTGAGATAGAAATAAAGTTATTTCATGTCAAGGAATGATGATAAGGAGGCCTCATTATTTACCGTTGTTGGTCACGGTTGACTGAGGTAAGGGCATATTTTCATCCGCGTGGTCTTCACCATCATTGTTAGATACTCCTGTGTTCCGACCGATGTGGCGCTCAAACACAGTGTTATGATGGGCTAACAATACATGTCTTTGCCCAGATGGTACATTTTGTCTATGTGTCATATGACCAGGTAGTATATCACCGCATTCATCTTCATCATATATGTCTCCTCTCTAGCTTGTGGGAAGCGAATAGGTGTTGCATTGGATTCTAGGAGAGCCCAATCACCAGGGCTTACTATGGGTCCACGAGGCTTAGATGAGTTTGCAGTGGGCCACTCCATCTTTGGATTAAAGAGTGGATTCTCCATTGCGATGGACTCACTGTTTAAGGTGTGTCTTTGCACCTCCCTGGAATGATTTCTAGTCACTTTCATTGCCTCTTTTCGAGATGGAGTTTTATTGTAAAGCCTCTGTTGCTTGCGCCTTTGTTCCCGCTGCTCAGGTGTCTTGTTTGCATATGTATTCCTAAACCTTGTAGTCATGTCTTCATATGTCATCCTGCACCTTTCACGACCAGCCATGACTTGCTCATTTGTTAACTCTCTTATGTGAAGCATCGCAATTGGTTATGCCTGCTGTTGAAACATGGGTGCATTGTGACTGCATTTCTTGATTAACTATGCTGCGAGCAATAATTGCATCATCGTGTTTGAGTTAAAATAGTAGCAAGACAACTAGGACACACCAGATATCCATCGACGATCCTCTCGTTGTATATAAAGCTACTGACAAATTCACCAACACAAAAATGTAGGCGTTTGTGCCATATTAACAACAATTTAATTACCTGATAACCGATTGGACATAAGTATATCATCATTGTTGTTTGCATGGAGTGAATCATTCATATGCAACCAATCATTTGTTTCATTAGGATCCATATTTTCCTTGTTTGATGCATCCTAACCATCTACCAATTGTGACACATCATATATAAGAAACATCAATAATAATATCTATATTATTATTCACCAACATTTCTAGTATACAACCATTGGAAGTTTCGATAAGTAGGTGTTGCCCCTTTCTTCTTTTATATGCTTCCAGACGTTTTTTATTTTTTTCATCCCTTTTTTCTTGAGACATTGCATGCCATCGATCCTTATCTCTTTCTCTCTTTCACTGTTCAGCATCGCTTCCTGCATTCTTACATTCATATACCATTGATTATAATTTATAATAATATTTAAACAATACGTTAAATTTAATATAGTAAATGCCCATTTATTTTGTTTACCTCCATCAGTAGTGTTAGTCTTGTCACCCAATGGTGTAGGAGAGCCCCTATTTTCCATTCAAATAACCCACAATTGCTTGTAGTCTACCTTTTATGATAAAAAAAGAAATAAACACCATTATTACTCCATGTTACAACCCATTGCCTCATTATCAGCTTTGGACCAATAATATGTCACTGTGGTCAAGCACTGCAAGAAGGATTGCTATTTCCCTCAAGAAACAAACAAACAAGGATCACTATCTTACTACTTTTCCTCATTCCATTCTAAACTGATATTATCCTGCTACTTTTCTCGTTCCATTCTAAATTGATATTATCTTTTTTATCATTCATTTTTCTACTCCCAAATCTTGTTAGCCATTTCTAAACTCTGCAAGAAAATTTTATAAACACTTGACCACAATGACATATATATGAACTTTGGAGCTTGTGGCACAGATAAAAAATTATAAAATTATTTGTAGCCACTCTTATTATAAAGTAAAACCAAAAGGCATTCTGAGAGGCATCACATGTATCTTGTAGTTGCAGTAGAGGTTGTAGAAAGGTTCCAAGGTTCAGTGTAGGGTCAGAGCAAAAATTGAAGCAAATGAAAAACAATTACGACAGAAGCAATTGGAAAACTGAAGGCTGAGTAAAATAATTAGAAATTCATTATCTGAAAGCTAAATGGGCAAGCAACTAAATTAGTGGCATGAGCTAAAATACTGTTACCATTGGTATCAAGTGAAAATATGGAAGTTTCTTATCGACTTGAAGACGACGAGACGTATCTTTGTAGCTATTTAAAAATCTGTTGAATAAGAGACTCTGAATTTACTTGTGCATCTCAGAGCTCTGAACAAACTGTGGATTCAGTCTGGGCATCTCTTCTTAAGTTTGCATGTCTCTTTGCATTGTTATTGTTGACCGATGGACATATGACAACACAGGGATGAATCAGTTTCAAACAAAAGAGGAATGCGGCGAAACATAGATATACGATGTGAAGCACGCTGACAATGTCAAGAACGAACTTCGACGACAGCCAACAAGAATATGTTAGGGACAGTTGGCAGCACCGCACGGCGTACTACAGCTCCTTATCACTGCGCCCATGAAATTCAGATGGCGTCCTAGAGTTCCTGCTCAGAAGCAAATAGATAGTATGAATCTGTAGATAGCGATTGACAAAATCACAGCATCCAATCCAAAGAAAGAAAAGGCATCCAATCCGAAGGAAAGAAAAGGGGCACCTTCTCATTGGACAGGAGGGTGAGCGCACGGACCGCCTGCGCCGCCTGGACACCGTGCCACCTATGCCGCAGGGTCGCTCTGCTGTTTTGTTTTTAGCAAATTATTGGGTGCTCTGCTGTTTTGTTTTTAGCAAATTTTGCAGATGCTCTGCCATTTCATTATAGGAGAAAGCAGTAGAACAATTCAAAGAAGAAAAGATAAAAAAATATACTTCCTTGCTAAAGGGCATGATTCAATTTGTTCTTCAGCCTCTGCTATTTGCTGTGGTTATTGGAGCTCCTAGGTTATAGTTGTTTGTAGAGGATTGATAGGAATTCAGAGCTCAACTATTGCCAGGTTTCACTTAGACCAAAAAGAGTTCTAAACTTGCTATAGTAGTCTGAAATTAAGATTCAGATGCTGAGACACAAAAATATGTAACTGACAAGATGAATTGACAGAGATAAACCTTGAAGCTACACAATTCAGCGCTTCTGCGTGCCGATCTGTACTTCATTCCCGCATGTTGGAAGAACAAACAATCAAGTTTAGCTTAGATGTCAGTGCCGATGGCATAGGTAAAACTTGTGCCCTATATAGCCAAGACTAACAGATGGTTTCCTATTAGAAAAATTTAATTCAATCTGTAACAATACTAAAGCAGCCATCTAGTTAGGAAAGAATCGCTTGAAAAGATAAAAAAAAAAGTAAACACCATTACTACTCAATGTTACAATCCATTGCCTCATTATCAGCAAAAGCACATGTGTCGTATCATGCATGAAGCAAATGAAGTTTACTACTGCTCCTGGGTGCCAAAGAACAGAAGGAGCAGCTATGGACAAATGACAAAAGCCAGGAAAGACAGGAATATAGAGAGAACATGAAAAAAAACACTATCTGAGGTCTGTAAGCATGGTAAACATAGCAAGCCTAATATACCTGCTGCCTCCATCACTATTGCATTGTCACACCCAATTTTTAAGGACAAAAATAGGATGCATAAAAGACTCATGTGCGCCCCAGGAAATGTTCGCACACACAAGTAGACAAATTACATAGTATCATCACAGTGCTTATTACATAGCGAATAAATACTTAACACATAGTCTTATATAATAAATTATAGCAACTAATAGTAGATCTCCAGCGAAAACTCCAAACACAGGGACACGGTTGACTGGTTGACACCAAGACTAGTACTCATTACGATAATCATCTTCATATTCTTCATCTGTTATGGTGGAAATAGCAAGGGTGAGTCTATGTCGAACTCAACAAGTACAACACAGGGTTTATGAGGCACAAAAGGCTAGACACTGTTTGACTGCATTTAGCTTTTAATCATCATATATTTAGCAATTGAGTAGCATCAAGATATTTCACTTCCCATTAATGAATCAATGATCAATTGTAATAAGGATAATGAACAGCATTGACATGAGCATAATAATAATCAACAATAATTAAACATGATATAACAATAGTGATCATCTATCTGTAAATGTTCCAAGGCCGCCCGTATCCGTGGGCACGGCTAGTATACCAGTTTTTAACTCTGCGCAGAGGTGTACACTTTCACTGTGAGTTATAATTTCCAAATGCATGGGTTAATTACTCCCAAAACACTAAAAACCATATAAAGCCATTCAAAAGTTCATCTAACAAGTTAGGGCCATTAGATTCACTCGGCAGACAGATGTAGGAACCCCTTTTTAAATGGCACAATTCCTTTTCGGCTATACTCATAGACTAGAGGCTGTCCTACACCCAACGTGTCAAGCCATTCTTACGCCATTTAAGGTAACCACTAACAAGCTAGAAAAGGTCCATTAAACAACTAGAGCCAGAGCCATATAGCCCTCACAGCTGTACTGTAGGTCCCGGATAAATCACGTACAGATAAGTCCTTATGGAGAGAAACCAGAGCAACAATATAACCCCTTGCTCTAGCCCCCTTTTCAACAGTAATAAAATCATCTTAATGGTTGGTTGCTTAATCCATTAATCAAATTACAAGATCATTATTCATAATTAAGCACTAGCAATAGCTACCCAAATGCATAACCCATAGGTGACAAGGAAACAAAATATCAATAGCTAAGTTATAATCTCTATGGTTGTCAAGGAGAACACATGCATATGTATGATAATTTTAGTGAATAGGACAACAAGGATGGTCCCATGTTATACTTGCCTTGATCAAAGCATTCCTGATGATACTGCTGGTCTGGCTCAAAATAATACTTCTGATCGTCAAGAAACTGCTCACCGTCTATACTCGATCATCAAGCATCAACACACAATCATCCGAGCAATCATACACGAAGCAAACAAGGAAACATAGTTAGAACAGTACACCAACAGTAGCAAAATAGTATAAAAAGTTTGAGAAACTCTTCTACACGTTACTACGATCACACAGACGTAAAGATCACAAAATTCGGATTTAAAACGTGAAAGTTATGAATTTTCTAAGATTTCCTATAGATAATTAATTACTTTAATATAAACTTGAAAATTAAATTTTCCAAACCTACTGTACAGCTACACTAACATGTAGAGCTCGTAAATACGAACCTAACGCAACTTGAACGGGTCAAATCGGAGTTAAAACGAAGATTTTATGATCAAAACAAGTTTAGTGGCAAAACTGTAAATATCAGAAAACGTATTTTTGAATTACCGAGAAGAAGTACGTTTTCAAAACAAAGAAACGTAATTCCTAAATGACGCCAAGGACCGCGGGTTAAGCTTTAAAGAAATCCAGGGTTTCTTTAGCAAAATGCCGAGCCGAAAGGGTATGTTATAATGTCAGCGTTAGATTTCAATTCGACGAGCTAGATTCGATCAAGGGAGGGGCTCGCCAGCGCACAGGGCACAGCGGCGGCGCCATGGCTGGAACTTCACCGGAGATGCAGTTCTAGGGTTACAGTGCAACACAGGACGCGCGGTTGGTCCCAAACGGAAGAGGAGCTCCCCGCGGACTCACCAAGATAGAAGATGACAACCAATTCGGTTCGAGGAAAAAACACGGCTCGATTTGGCAGCGATGAAGGTCCTGCGGACATCGGCAAGGCTCGGTGAGTAAACGAAAGCAAAAAACGGTGAGGAGTAAGATTCTTTGGCTCCACGGAATCGATAAGAAGCTCGGCAGGGAACTTACAGAGGAAGAAGGACACCGGTTTCGCCAAATTTCAACGAACAGCGGCGCCCTAGGGTTACGGCGGCGCAAGAGCTCGAACGGAGGTGGCAGCTTACAGTTTGATCTAAAAACGAAAGGCAGCGGCTCGGCTATAGCTTATATAGAGCTAAGACACCTCGGTATGGATAGAAATCCCGAGTAGCTCGGGTTCAATTCGGTGAAGATCACGCTAGTCTCCGGCTCGGTCACGAAGCAGAGGAGACGAGACCGACGTGTGGGGTCCAGTCGTCAGCGTCACTGGAGAGAGAGAGCGCGCGGCTGCGGCTGCTCCCTGGGCCGGCCCACGCGGGCGCGGGAGGAAGGGAACGGCTCGGCTCGGCTCGGCCCACCCGTGAGAAAAGAAAAGCAGGCCGGCAGCTGGACTGCACAGGCCGAATAGGTAAAGGGTTTCCTTTTCATTTTCCATTTTCTTTTTCTAATTTTCCAAACCCTTTTCAAATCAAATTTCCAATAGAATTTGTATTCCTTTTCAAGTTGGTCAAAATCACACACCAAAATAAAATAGATGCACCAGCATGAATGCAAAACATGTTGCTAACCATATATTGGGTTTTATTTTCAAATCAAATAATATTATTTCTCTATGGGTATTTACTCAAACAATTGCATCTTAAATCAATTTAAAGTAATTTAAATTCTTGTTAAATTTTGGGTGTTACATAATGTGAAGTAACAAAAAGAAAAGGCCATGCTGATTAATCCGAACCATGTGTGATTGGCCAATTAAAATTTCTTTTAGTAATGTCTTTTGTCTGCTGGCACAATTAAATACTATTTTTATATGCAACATTTCTAACATCAGTAAAATCGACTCTGATTTTTTAATTGGGCAAAATAAACCAATTTGATGGCAAAATAAACCAACTTAATAGAAAACATGTCTATATCTTTAAGACTGAACCGAAAGAAGCATGACTCTGAGGTGGGAAATTAGTTTAATATAATTCAGCTCAAGCATGTGTTTAAATTAGTTTTATAAGATGTTAATCATATTTTGAAGTTTATACAGATACCTTTCCCTATGTAGTTAGCACAGTTGAATGGCAACCTGGCAATCTTCAATTATAACCTGCATAAGTATATGGAACAAGTGAGAATTATATTCCTTATTATCAGACCATGCACACTGCACTATGACAGACCATATAGACTGAAGAAAAATAAGTCCCTGTCCCAGTCCAGGCTGTTGTGGAGCTGCCGCCCGATGAGGCAATGCCTGTTATGGCCAGCATGGCTGGGGCAGGGTTCAGGCTAACATCGACGAAGGTAGTCAACCATAACTGCCAAGTGCCAACAAGAGCGCGCCGGCAGCAAGGTCGGTAGGTCGATGAGTGCTAGCAGAGCAAGCAAGTGGAGGTGAGTGCAGAATTCCTCAAGGTATTCTCTCCATTTATTGTTAAATACAGTAATCCAATTATCTTTACCACCATTATAATATTGGAGATCAATAATTCTGTGTTAGCATATGGCAGATCGTGATGACAAGTTCGTGTTTATTTAGTATTCATCTTCAGTTAGGTAAATCACTATGATGTCTCAAGGTGACTGTATTGATACGTGGAAAAATCGAATGTTTACTCGTTTTTTTATTCCTGAATCCTCATTCTATAGTAGTAACATGGTTTGAGTTGCATTCTTTCTTACAGTCAGAGATGTACATAGCGCTGCAAAACCTGATTTAGTATTTCAATTATAACCTAACAGACTTGGGCCGAACAGGACAAAGAATTTAGCAACGCTATGTCAATCTGAACCATATTATCATATGAAACTTATGTCAATTTGAACATCAGCGTGTAAGCATATTTTCAGTGCAAATCTGACAGAACTGGGAACTGCAGAGACATAGGTGTGCACATGTATGCATGATAATCTCGAAAGGGATAGAAGTTAGCAGGAATAATACATGTACACATGTAATTAGATCAGATCCAAATACAAATAGCCAATTAGCCTAAGAGGGTTTGGCTGCTCCGTTTCGCACAGCAGGAAGGGAAGAGAAGGAATTGGCACACCTAGTGGTTCTCCTCGCCGGCAAAGTGCCTAACGAAGACCTGGGCACCGGGATGCTGCGCGCCTCTGCTGCAGGGTCGCTGCTCCGCCTCCGCCGCTGGGACGCCGCTCGGCCTGCGCCGGGACGCCATGCCGCTGGACACCGCGCCGCCTCTGCCGCAGGGTTGCCGATCGGTCTCCGCTGTTTGGACGCTGCTCTGTCTCCGCCTGCACGCCGCGCCGGCCACCGGGAAGGTGGCCTCTGCCTCGGTGCCTCAACCGGAACCCTTCCCTGTGCCCGCACGAGAGACGTGGGAGACGTGCGTGAAACAAAGGGGCGATGGTTCCGCGGACGCGCGCGTGGAGGGAGCTGGGTGGGGGATTAGTGGTGACGGGGGATTAGCTCGTGACGGGGTCATTAGTGGGGCGAGTACGATAACATGCGGGTTTTTTTAGTTGTAGAGATTGTTATTAGTTAATTCTCAAAATAAATGTAATTAGTTTTTCCTTAACTCCTTGCAAAAAAAACCTTTACACATATGTTTAATTGTTAATTAAAATTTGACATTGTAATGACAAATATTTGAATAATAAAACAAGTATCCATCTCTTTTAATCACACATCGTGTTTCGGGAATCCTATGTTATAATTCCTATGTTCCAAACACCCCTATCTGTATTTTTCATGCGTTTTTTCATTCATCTTTTTCCCACAACACCAGTACCACATTCCTGCGTTTTCTTGCTTTCATCTGTTTTGCATTCCTTTGTCCAAACAGACAACCATGAATTTCCATTGTGATTTGTGAATGGGTCGGTTTGATTGGATCTGATTTGTGATTTGTGAATGGATTTTGTTTCTTCGCGTGTCTTCATCCAGGTTTCTTTTTAACTTGTGTCTTGAACTTTCAACATGTCATCTAATGTCTTGCTTAAGGTGTTGATCATCTGGATCACCACTTTGCCTAAGTCCAAGTCCACCTTGCATCCATTTGGACTATACCTCATATATACTAGCAAATTAACATCATTACTCCAATTAGTCATGTTGTTCAGCAGACATCAAAATCAAACTTAATGATCCATAGGGTCCATTTTCTTTACAACTAGCTTCCTGCCCTTTGATGTATATGGTTCAATAGGATCAGAAGCAAGAAGATATAATTATTCTGGCCCAAAATAAAAAGTTAGGCATTCCAACTTTGGAAAGCCACACGATGTGTAGTTTTCACTCTTTTCGATGAGTATATATATATTACATGCATATTTCACATAGATACTTCACTTCAAATATACTGAAAAACAGTGCTCAATTATTTCATTCTATTGCAGAATTAAAAGCTCATCTATATCTTCATTTTGCCATTTTCTTGATGTCACTGGCCTACCTTACTGGCGATTTGATGAGAATTCATAGTCATTAAATAAGCTAACATGGCATAGTATAAATGAAGAGAAATGATAAAAGTTTCATAAGGATGAAACTTGTCTACACTATTTTGACATACTTAGAAACTGGAATATGAAACGCTCACTTAGACTGGCCTAATTATCCCGAATTAAAATAGTAGCATTATCAAAGAAATCTTCTTAGCTTAGATTGAATTGATTTGCATGGCTTAATCGTTTATTTGGCTCAACTTGTTTGTAATTCCTATCTTCACTACTGTCAACACAAATGCAGACAATACAAAATTACTCGATTAAGATGGCCAATTAGCATATGCAAAATTCACAAAAAAAATTAGCATATGCTAAAATAGTGGATTGTGTAAGACATAATTTAGTCACGATTTTAAAAAAAAAATACTAATTAAAAAGATGATATATTTTTAAAAAAATTAACAAAAAAAAGAAACTAAACGATAGAGACAGTATTATGCACACGTCGTCGAAGATACATCCTTATGCCCATTGCCCACATCTCTCTCTAGATATATCTCAGCGAATCGATCTCTGTCCTCGATCTCTCTATCTCATACAAGCATCCATCCACTTCCTCTATATGATTCGGATGCACGCTATAAAAAGGCCTCACAACCTGCACTCGCAAAGCACACAACCACCACGCATATACACTTCAGCACATACACATCCACACGCACTGACAGAGCCCAGTGTTCGCTAGGCAGCTCGACCAAGAAGAAGGCCATGGCAGAGAGGGTGTCAAGACTGTCGACGGAGAAGGCGGTGGTGATCTTCACGACGAGCCAGTGCCCGATGTGCCACACGGTGTCGAGCCTCTTCTACGAGCTCGGCGTGTGCGCGGCCGTGCACGAGCTCGACAAGGACCCGCGCGGCCGCGAGATGGAGCGAGAGCTCGCCCGCCGCCTCGGACGCGCACCGCCTGTCCCCGCCGTCTTCATCGGCGGCAAGCTCGTTGGCTCCACCGACAAGATCATGTCCCTGCACCTCGCCGGCAAGCTCGTGCCCATGCTCAAGGGTGCCGGTGCCATATGGCTCTGAATCCATCCATCCAAATCACTCGTCCTCGAACCCCCAATCACTACCGGAAACGCAGCCTTTGCCGAGGGCTTCCGGCTTTGCCGAGGGCCAAATATCGGGCACTCGGCAAAGGCCCTCTTTGCCGAGGGCCGGCCGAAGGAGCCCTCGGCAAAGACAGGCCCTCGGCAAAGAGGCCTTTGCCGAGGGCCAGCCCTCGGCAAAGAAACGGCCCTCGGCAAAAAAAAAATCTTTGCCGAGGGCCTCCCTATTGGCCCTAGGCAAAGAGTCTTTGCCGAGGGCCTAGCTTACAGCCCTCGGCAAAGAGATTTTTCAAAATATATTTTGAGACACTAAATTAACTCAAATAAAAAAGTTTTCTACTACAAAATTGTTTAACTTTGTAAGATCTACAAAGTATATATTGGTCATTTCTTCATTTAACAAATCAATAGTAATGTTGTTCACAAAATCTACATCTCTCTAATAAGTTTCATGAAACTACTAGAGAGGATATATAAGGACTGTGAAATATGTTAGAACCACCACGTCGGTTGAACAAATGACCAAACAATCAAAATAAAGTTTGTAGATCTTGAGAAGTTATAAAATGTTGTAGTTGAAAACTTTTTCATTTGAAAGCATCTAATTGCCGATAATTGCGTCTTAAGTTTGAAATTTGAAATTTGAAATTTTGAAAAAAGTCTCAGATGGAGAAACACTCTAAACGAAAGTTGTAGATCTCGAAAAGTTACGAAACTTTGTAGTTGACAATTTTTTCATTTGAATTCGTTTAGTGCCTCAAAATGTATTTTGAAAATTCTCTTTGCCGAGGGCCATAACGTTGGCCCTCGGCAACGTTATGGCCCTCGGCAAAGAGATTTTTCAAAAAATTTCAGATGGAAAAACACTCTAAACGAAAGTTGTAGATCTTGAAAAGCTATAAAACTTTATAGTTGACAACTTTTTTATTTGAAAGCATCTAATTGAGGATATTTATATCTAAAGTTTGAAATTTAAAATTTCAAATTTTAAAAAAAGTCTTGGATAGAGAAACACTCTAAACGAAAGTTGTAGATCTCGAAAAGTTATGAAACTTTGTAGTTGACAACTTTTTCATTTGAAAGCATCTAATTGCCGATAATTGCGTCTTAAGTTTAAAATTTGAAATTTTGAAAAAAGTCTCGGATGGAGAAACACTCTAAACAAAAGTTGTAGATCTCGAAAAGTTACGAAACTTTGTAGTTGACAACTTTTTCATTTGAATTCGTTTAGTGCCTCAAAATGTATTTTGAAAATTCTCTTTGCCGAGGGCCATAACGTTGGCCCTCTTTGCCGAGGGCCTACGTTATGGCCCTCGGCAAAGAGATTTTTCAAAAATTTTCAGATGGAAAAACACTCTAAACGAAAGTTGTAGATCTTGAAAAGTTATAAAACTTTATAGTTGATAACTTTTTCATTTGAAAGCATTTAATTGAGGATATTTATATTTAAAGTTTGAAATTTCAAATTTAAAAAAAAGTCTTGGATGGAAAAACACTCTAAATGAAAGTTGTAGATCTCGAAAAGTTATGAAACTTTGTAGTTGACAATTTTTTCATTTGAAAGCATCTAATTGCCGATAATTGCGTCTTAAGTTTAAAATTTGAAATTTGAAATTTTGAAAAAAACCTCGGATGGAGAAACACTCTAAACGAAAGTTGTAGATCTCGAAAAGTTACGAAACTTTGTAGTTGACAACTTTTTCATTTGAATTCATTTAGTGCCTCAAACAATCGATTTACACTCGGTTTGTTATAATATATGGGGAATCGAAATGGAATATAAACGCAAGTGATAAAGGGTTGGAGTGGTTAGAGGAGGTAAGTGAGAGAGGGTGTGAAAGGTAACGAGTTCGAATCCCACCGACCACGACTTTACAAATAGGGTCAAAAATACTGTATAAAATGCTACAAAAAATCCCGCGGGTGGTAGTGATGGCTCGTCAGCGCCTCCAAAAAAAAAATAAAATTATTTTGCTATTTTTTTCGGGTTTTTTTTATTTTTTCTTTGCCGAGGGTTTTTCTTTGCCGAGGGTTTTTTTAGCCCTCGGCAAAGGCTTTGCCGTGTGCCTTATAAAGGGTCCTCGGCAAAGACCCCTTCGCCGTCTCAAAATTTCCCGAGGGCTCTTTGCCGAGGGCCGCCCTCGGCAAAGCCTTTGCCGAGGGTTTTTGGGCCTCTGGCCCTCGGCAAAGCATGCGAGTCCAGTAGTGAATTTTGCTGGGTTTATATACATAAATTGCAGCTCGCATGCATGCAGTTAATCAGAGCTATAGAGTGCGCTCACAAGTATGATCGAGGTACCTATCTTGACCGTCTGATAACAAAGCTGGGACGGCTACGATTTTTACCGGTGCCGGGCAAATCCTTATGCCAAATATATACACAGTTTCCAAGAAGAATATATGAGGAAAGTTTTGTATTGCGGCTAGTGTAAACCTCTAGCTGGGCTAGAAAGGGTGAGGAGTGGCTCTCTAATCCATGACTTCGAGTGTAAATGGACATGTGTAACTCTGCCATTTCCAGTTTTTTCAATGTGATGTGATTTTTGAATTACCACAACCGTGTGTGTGTATATATCTGCTAGCCATTTGAGTTACGATAATTACTATGTTAATTTACGAGATTATAGTAACTCCTTACTAAGTGGTTTACTATATATATCTGCTCAGAAACAATTTTTAGAAATGCCTTTCATTCTATCAAGAATCGCCTCTAGAAATGGTATATAGGCTGGCCTATCTATATAAATCCATTTTTAAAGAAGGTGAAATTTCCGGCTGCCTTTAGAAGGGGAGAAATGAAGTCATTTGAAGAGATGGCTACAAATTGCCAATCTCAAGGAATAAATTTCGAGAGACGGTTGACAATTTAGACCATCTTTAAAAATAAGTGCAACACAATAAAATTCATAACTATTTTATGAAAAAAAAGATGAATATAAACTTTATATCAAATTCATAGTACCTCATGAGATCTGCAACTTTGTAGTTCATTTAAAATTATTGTCTAAGAATTTTTGTTTTAAGTGTTCATAATTTTGAATTCAACTTTTAAGTTCTGAACTTGGATGGAGAAACTACCTAAACCGAGGTTGTAGTACACAAATAGACCGGCAACTTTGCAATTGACTAATTTTTTCATTTTAAACTATTTAGGGCCCAGAAATTCTATTTTAAGATTAGTAATGTTCAAATTCATTTTTTTATTTTTCAAATAACTTTCGATGGACAAATGACCTAAATTAAAGTTATAGTACTCAAAAATACCTGAAACTTTGTAGCTGACGTTTTTTTCATTTAAAATTATTTGGAGTCTAGAAATTCTATTTTAAATGCACAAATTTTGAAATTCATATTTTTTTGAAATTTTCAATTACCTTGGATAGAGAAACAACCTATACCAAATTGTAGTACTCGAAATTCTGTCACCTTTTTGTCTCTAATGAAAAATTTTCATGCCCCCAAGTTGAAGTCTGCAGATCGTATCAGTATAAATTAACCTTCTAAGTTTTATGTTCACTGGTAAAACTCTGCATGTGCCTATTCGTTGTGTGGTAATGCTTATATGTTCTATTTCTGTTCCTTTTCTGCAATGCACAGGTTCTTGCTATTCTGTTGTACTGCGTGATAACCATCAGTGCGTGGAGAACTCAATGAGGCAGAATTGCCCAATCTGTTATGAGGTAACATCGATAGCTTGCGCTGCTTCTGAAGCTATCGAGATATTATAATCGGGACTATGTCTGCAGTATCTATTTGACTCATTACAAGGAACAAGAGTTCTTAACTGTGGACACACAATACACTTGACATGTTTTGAAGAGATGGTGGAGCATAACAAGTAAATCTGCACACCTTCGTTAATATAAAATTATATTGATACTTCATTTCATTCTTTGAACCTACTCTCTGACACGGTTTTGCTTATGTTAACTTTTATTGGTGTTTGATGCTACAGGTACACTTGTCCAATATGCTCTAAAACAGCTCTTGATTTGACACGTCATTGGGAGATGTTGGATCAAGAGGTATCATATTTCTTTTTTCACTGCTAGAAGCTTGTATTTTGACAGAGAAACAATCTTTGGTTGTAACTTAAGGTTCAGAATTCTAGAATGTCTGTTCCTGTCTATTACCAGAAATAATCTGGAAGCAGCGCCAGAAAAACAAACATTTCAGCAATCAGGAGACATTCTCTCCAGATGATATGATAGTAAAAATAGTATAATAGCATTTTGGTTGGACATGAAAAGCCTCACTCCAGAAATATACTTGTGTGCTGAATTTGTTTTGTTCTGGGCAACTATATTATGGTGTTTCCTGGTGTTTGCTGAATGACTGATGGTTAGTTCCTTGTCATTTTGTAGATCGAAGCGACAATCATGCCTCCTGTATATCGGTACAAGGTATTCTTTGTTCCTTTCTGGCGTACCTATGCAGCCCAACTCCCAGCTAGCTTAATACATTAACCCAAGTATAATAAGTTCATAACTTAGTTATTGCTATGTAAATTAGAAACCTTCACTGATTGGCATTTTTCATAACCTACCTAGAAAACCTCTCTGCAGTCTTCTTATACTTATGAATCATCTATGCTAGTGGAATAATAACCATCCTAAAGGAGGGAGCTCCCTTATATTGTCGTTCTGTTCTATTTTGGCTAACCATTTGAATATATCAGATGATAATATTGCCATGCTGATTCATTTGATGTAACTAAAGCTTTTGTCCCCTGTGGAAAAAAATTTGGCAGATTTGGGTGCTTTGCAACGACTGCAACAAGGTCTCAGAGGTGAACTTTCATGTGATTGGCCACAAGTGCAGCCACTGCAGCTCGTACAACACCCGATCAACATCGCGCCCTGCAGATTCATCAGGAAGCAGCTCACCTTCCACAGACTCATCGGACAACAACATGTAGAGAAAACCAGTGTCAGAACCAATACGAAGAAGTGAAGAAGGAACAATGTTTCGTGGCGTGCGTGCCTGGGACTGGGAAGCTTGATGACTCCCAGCTGTTTAGCCCTCGTTTTGTCGAGATTCAACTCATTCCATGAGTCTTGGCTGTCTTGGGAAATTCCAGCTTGGGCATTGCTGGGTTAACCCACATGGCCATCGTAGATGTTTGTTGGATCTTGGTCGCAGCCAGCCATGATTGTGTCACCGTGGGTGAAACCCCAGCATGTTATGAATCGCATACCTACTGTAAGCTATAGCAGAAGATGGGTACGGGGTACCCCTGACTGATGGTGCCTGGTGTGTTTGTGTGCTTGTGTTGTACTGTTTCTGAATTGCCGTGCTGTTCAGTAGCACTATATATTGCGTTTGTGTTCTCTGATGATCTGTCAGGGACCGCCAAGTGTAATTATTAGAATGAATTCAATTCTAAGCATCCAAACGGGCCCTGTCTTTTCTCTTTTGTTGTGATAATAGAAAACCGTTTTTTTTCACTTCGGATAGATGACGTGCCTCCTTTTTTTACCATCGCTGCCTAAGTTAACCCTCAGGAGCTTATATATTAAGTATTAACAAGTGATTTAGGACACACATCAAATTTATAGATACCACAATCTGTCAAAGCACGCCTACTTGAACATGGGTGTTTTAGGGTATGGCTACATTATCTCTCCTTGAATTTAAACACCCATGTTGCAGCACTTGGCACTGCAGATGCCGTAACGAGGGAAATACAGTCACCGAAACACAGAGAGAAAAGATATGCTGCCCGATAGGACCACCCAACTTGGAAGACTTACGTAATCATGCATCCTGCATCCTTACGTACATTGTGCATATATATCTTTTCTATCTACACTATATACGTTCCTATCTTTCTCTTCTTTTAAAGGAGTGGTATATGTATGAAGTCAAGAAAAAGATGCGCCGGTGGCCATCGCTACTACTGTGGCGACCATTGATCCTAGAGGATCCTTAGACAGAATGATATATATCATCATCGCTACTTTGACGTACAGCAACATGCTCGAAGCTGAGGGAACCATCATCCTGCCCAAGGCATCGCTGTATGCAATTCGTCACGGAATCGATCCATCAAGGTCACAGAGTAGTAGCAATCCTCCCCCTCTTGGTGTCAACGATCGTACAATCTTGCATATTGTTCTTTGTTTTTATTCGCACTACTACACAGTTCTAGTGCCACCACACTACTGATCAGGGCATGCATAAATAAAGGCGATTCTTTGCAAAATAGGTGGTATCAACTCTGAGATTTAGGTCATTTGCCCAAGTACATGTCGTACCTGAAAACTTCATCTCATTCTGTTAAAGTTTTCTGGGTCTGAGATGCTTAAGTTCGGTATGGTTACATACTTACATGCTTCTTTGTTAGCTATGCATTTGAAGGTTGAGATGCAATCTTTCTTTGAAAAAAAATGTGGTTCTAAAAATATCATGCCTGTTTCACTGAAAACAAACATTGTGCATCTTGAAAGAACAGAACAATGGAAAGAAAGAAGCATCTAAATCAACACAGCTCATCCAAAGGGGATTCTCTGAAGGTGACGATGAAAGGATGATAGAGTCAGTCTCTCAGACCTCATCGCATAGGTACGTAGTGTTAGAACCAAAACACAGGTTTGGGGCTAGAATTTTAATTTCATTAACCTTACCACAACTATGGCAGGTTGGGGATACATATAGGGTAAATTGCTTGCAACTTAAGAAAGCTATAGCATATTCTAGAGATGCTAAAGTAGATGCTAGTGATAAAGATAAGGGCTGACACAGCCACCAACTACTCTAGATAAGTATCTTAGGTAGATAAGGACAAGACAAGACTTATAGCTGTCATTCTCCCCTTAAGTCTTGTGTGGCGCCTTCTGGGGAATTTGAACCATCCCAATCCTGACGCGAAGCTCCTGGAACTTGACCCGCCCAAGGGACTTGGTGAGAAGGTCAGCGAGCTGATCCTAGGTGTTGATATAGCGGGCCTTGATGCTCCCCTCATCCAAGTAGCTCCTGATGAAGTGGTACTTGATGCGGATATGCTTGCTACGCTCATAAAAGATGGGGTTCTTCGCCAAGGCCAAGGCGGACTTGCTGTCCACCCTGTGCTCCACTACTTCTGCGTCTCTGCCCAAGAGATCGCCCAGTAGCCGAGCCAACCAGAGAGCTTGAGTCAAAGCGGTTGTGGTAGCGATGTACTCCGCCTCACAACTGGACAGAGCCACCACTTGCTGCTTGACCGACAACAACTGATTAGGCACTTGCCGAGGAAGAATAGCGTCCCGCTGGTGCTCTTGTGTTGATGTCGCCGGTGAGATCGTTGTCGCTGTACCCGATGAAGTGCTCCGCACCGGGACACCTCGGGTAGTGCAAGCCGTAGTCAGTGGTGCCCTCGACGTAGCGGAGGATCCTCTTGATAGCCTGCTGATGCTCTGTCGTCGGTCGTTGCATGAACCGACTGACGTTGCCAACAACGAATGCCAGATCCAACCGCGTGTGGATGAGGTAGCGAATGCTGCCCACAATGCGCGTGTACTGCGTGGCATCGGCCTCCTTGGCTGTGCTGTCACGGCTCAGCTTTAGCCTCTCCTCCATGGGAGTGTACGCTGGGTTGCAGCCGGTGAGCCCACCCAACTCAACGATGCGCTTGGCTAGGCAGTTTGGCGAAGGGAGATGCTGGAGCTGTCTTGGTGGACCTCGATCCCCAGGTAGAAGGAGGGAAGGCCCAAGTCGCTCATCTAGAAGGTGGCCTTCATCTCCTCCTTGAACACCTCCACCTCGGCCTCCTTAGTGCCGGTGATCACCAAGTCATCGACGTAGACGCCTACCAACAGGGCATTTCCATCCTTGCCCCGCCGGTAGACAGTAGCCTCGTGAGGACTTTGCTCGAACCCCATTTGCCTAAGAGTGGAGTCCAGCTTGGCATTCCAAGCTCATGGCGCCTGCCGCAAGCCGTAGAAAGCCTTGCGCAGGTGGAGAACCTTGTTCTCCTTGCCGGGGATCACAAATCCCAGCGACTGATGGACTTAGACCTCTTCCTTCAGGTCACCATTGAGGAAGGCAGACTTGACATCCATGTGGTGCACACGCCATCTCTCCTGGGCCGCCAGCACAAGAAGGAGACGAATGGACTCCATCCGCGCGACGGGCGCGAAGGCGTCATCGAAGTCGACTCCCTCCTGCTGGACGAACCCGCGCGCCACCAGACGCGCCTTGTGCTTGATCATCGCCCCGGCCTCATCCTTCTTGAGCTTGTAGACCCACTTAAGGGTGATGGCGTGGTGGCCAGCAGGAAGATCCGCCAGCTCCCATGTCCAGTTTCACTCGACCACGTCCATCTCCTGCTGCATCGCAGCGCGCCATGCCGCATCTCCCTCCGCCTCAGCGAAGGAGTGGGGCTCGCTGTCCTCATGCGCCAGGTGCAGCTCCACCTTGAAGTCATGCAACGCCGGTCCAGGGATGGGCTAATCACTGAAGATGTTGTCCAAGGTGCGGTAGCATAGAGGCTCGTCGTCGTGGTAGGCATCGACGCGATCCTCGTCGTCGGACAGTGGAGTGGCGAACTCCAACGTGAGCTGCTCATCACGAACCAAGGCTCCTGGTACCGATCTCGGAAGTGTGGGCGCCAACACGGGAGTGTGAGGAGCTGGTGTAGGAGAGTGGGGTGCCGCCAGTGTAGGAGAGGGGGGCGTAGCTGGTGGTGGACTCGCTAGTGGTGTAGGCGGTGGACGACTCGCTCGAGCTGATGGCGAGCCTGGGGCCGAATTGGATGAGCTCGGTGAAGATGAGCTGCTAGCTCCCCTGGCTCCCTCGAAGTGAACGTAGTCGATGACGAAGTCTCTGAGAGTTGAGGTCGAGCCATCGTCCACCACCTTGTCCTAAGCCCAGCCTCGCCCTTCGTCGAACACGATGTCCTAGGAGTTGCGGACACGATGTGTCGCAGGGTCAAGGATGCGGTAGGCCTTGATGACCTCCACGTAGCCGATGAGGACCCCCTGCGTGCTCCGATCATCAAGCTTGCCGACGTGGTTGAGCTCCTTGGCGAAGGCAAGACAGCCGAAGACGCGGAGATGGCTCACCACCAGCTTGCGCCCGTGCCAGGCCTTGTATGGGTCTTGCTGTCAAGGGCCTTGGTGGGCAAGCGGTTGAGATGGACGGCAGTCGTCACCACCTCCCCCCAGTAGATTGCCGGAATCCCTCTCTGCTTGTGGAGGGCGCGGGCGGTAGCCACCCCCATCTGGTTGCGGTGCTCAATGACGTCTTTCTGCTATGGAGTGTACATCATGGAGAAGTGGCGCTGGATCCCCTCATCGGTGCAGTACGCCGTGAACTCGCCGCCGTTGTCGGTGCGTAGCACCCAACTTGCAGCCGCACTCCTTCTCCGCAGCAGCTTGATGGCGTCCGCAGCCGCCACCTTGGTGTCGAGTAGGACTGCGCACATGCAGCGGGACACGTCATCAACGAGGAGCAAGAAGAAGCACTGGCCTCCAGGTGTGGCCAGTGTCAGGGGGCCGCAGAGGTCGCCGTGCATGAGCTCTAGCTTCTTCTTGGCGCGGAAGCTCTCTTGGCGTGGAAAGGGGAGACGCCGCTGCTTGGTGAGGACACAGCTGTCATAGAACTGCTCCACGTGCTCGACTCGCGGCATGCCCTGCACCATCTCCTTGTTGCCAAGCTGCTTCAAGGCCTCGAAGTTGAGGTGCCCAAAGCGCTCGTGCCACCGCCAGGCGTCGTCGTTGCAGTGGGCTGCAAGGCACACGAGCTACGCTACCTGCACGTGGATGACGTAGAGGCGGTTGGCGCCTCTATTCACCTTGGCGAGAAGGCGACGATGGTGATCCTAGATATGCAGGATCCCATGCTCGATCTCCACGTGCAAACCCTTCTCATCCAGCTGTCCCAAGCTGATGATGGAGTTCCTCAGCGCGGGGATGTAGTAGACACTGGTGAGCAGCCGGTGCTCGCCGGTCTTGGCGGTGAAGATGACGGAACCGACACCCTTGATCTCCATAGCGGAGGCGTCCCCGAACTTAACGGAGCCTCGAACGCTGGAGTCGAGCTTGGAGAAGAACTCCCACCGCCCAGTCATGTGGTGGGTGGCGTTGGTGTCGAGGTACCACCCGTTGATCTTGTCGTCGCCGGACCCATTGCTGAGGAAGATGTGGACCCGCGGCTCATCGAGGTGGAGGAGCACGGCGGTGGCTGGCGCAGGAGAGGAGTGCGGCTCGATGCTCCCATGTACGAAGAATAGAGCCGGCTCATCACCCTTCTGCGCTTGCGCGACGTGTGCCTGACCGCCGCTCTTCACTTGTCGGCAGTCTTTGCCCCAGTGGCCGGTCCTCCCGCAGTTGTTGCAGGTGTCGTCATGGGTAGCCTTGCGCTCGCCATCGGCGTCGCCAGGAGCACCACCATGCGCCTTGTCCCACTTGCGCGGCCGACGCTTGCGGCTGCTCGACAAACCCAAAGCTGAAGAGCCCGAGGCCTCCCTCTTCTTTCGCTCTCGCTGGCGGGCGAGCCACTGCTCCTTGGTGAAGAGAAGCTTGCCACCGATGGTGACTGGCTCTGAGGGAGGTAGCTTCTCGTGGTTGTCGACGGCCTTGAGGCGACCTGTCACCTCCTCGATCGCAGCTCGGAGAAGTCTAGCAACATCTCGATCGCGATGGTGACCTACGAGTACTTCATGGGGACGACATGGAGGAACTTCTTGACAGCTCTCTCCTCGTTGGTGTCGTTGTCACTGTACCGTGCCAACTACTGCATCAGGGTGTTGAGGCGGAGAGCGAAGTCGTCGACGTCCTCACCTGGCTTGAAAGCCGGGTTCTCCCACTCCTGACGCAGCTTCTGAAGCGTGGACTTGCGGGAGCGGTCGCTGCCGATGCGTGCCGCGGCGACGACATCCTAGGCATCCTTGGCGGTCCACTTGTGCGCGAGAGAGGAGTGCATCTCCTCCGTTGGAACAGCAGCAAGAAGCGCCTCAAGCGCCCGCCGATCCTCGTCGAAGTCGGCGTCGCGTACCGTACCGCGTCCCACATGCACCGCGCCTACATCTTCACCTTCATCACCATGGACCACTCAGCGTAGTTGGTCTTAGTGAGCATGGGCCATCTGCCACCGGTGTCCTTGACGACAGTCTGCATGATGGGAGGGGAGCCGGGCCGGCCACGGCAACCACGGCGCCGGTCCGGGGATGGGGAGGCACGCCGCCTGTGAGGGCTCCGCGCGCCAGTGTACCATCCGCCCAGGTCCTGCGCCTCATGCCGCTCCTCCTACTCCAGCGAGGCGTTGGCGTCGCGTGCCGCCCGCTCGTCCCGGTTGAAGTCACAGCGTCGTCCGTCGAAGCGGCCCGCGTCGCGTTCGCCTCGGTTGTCGAAGCCGTCACGGTTCCTTGCACCCTGCAGGCCCGCGTCCGTGTCGCGGTCGCCAGCCTCGAGTCCACTGCGTCCGCCGAAGCCGCGCAGGTCCCATGTGTCCCGCACCACCGCGTCCATGTCCAGGTCACGGTCGTACGTGCGGTTGTCGAAGCCGTGCGAGTCCCGTCCGAGGTCGCGGTTGTAGTCCTCGCACCTGTTGCATCCGCGTCCACCCCGTTCGCCCTGGCCGCCCACGTCGGGTCGGAATCGCTCGGTGTCCGCTTTGCCTCCACCGCGGCCCGCGCCGGCGTCCGAGTCGCGCTGCTCGTGGATGAGACCGCCTGCTGCTCCAGCGCGCAGGGCAGCTGCCTCCGTTGCCGCCGCTTGAGCCGCAGCAGCCGTGACCGCGGCCTCCTCGGCAGCCCGCGCTGCTGCCAGCTCGACAGCAGCCAGCCGCTGTGCCCGAGCAGCCGTGGCCACACGCTCCTCTGCCTCCCGCTCGCGCAGCTCCGCTGCGTCCAGCGCAGCCGCAGCAGCCGGGGACAGCCTACTCCGCCCGCTGGAGGTGGTGGAGCCATGGGAAGAGTGGGAAGAAGAACGATTGGGCCGGTTGGACATGGTTGCAGTTGAGGATTGGTAAAGGGGAAAACCTCAGATGAACTTAGGCTCTAGATACCATTTGTTAGAACCAAAACACAGGTTTGGGGCTAGAATTTCAGTTTCATTAGCCTTACCACGACTATGACAGGTTGGGGATACATATAGGGTAAATTGCTTGCAACTTAAGAAAGCTAGAGATGCTAAAGTAGATGCTAGGGATAAAGATAAGGGCTGACACAACCACCAACTACTCTAGATAAGTATCCTAGGTAGATAAGGATAAAACTTATAGTTGTCACGTAGGATAGAGTCATAGACATCAACTGGTCCCAATTGTCATGTTTGTATTGGAATTCAAATTGCTTACATTACATGGATGGATATATTTTGATATGTAAGGATCTGCTAAAGCCAGTTGGTTTTGGTTTGAGCTAAGGAGCTACGCATGATGCCTATGGGAAAAAATGAACTTCAATTCCAGCTAGATACTAGAGACCACTTGGACAAATGGGATGGCATAGACCAAGGCATAAGATCCTCGTAGGTGTCGGCACATCATGGACTTTAAGGCATATAGCAACAGTGTAGCCCTCTAGGCTAGGTCTTGACGTCTTGTGAAGCACATGGTATGGAATCATAAGCGCAATGTGAATTGTGCCATCACACGCATATATTTCTCTAGAGACGATGAAAGCACTACAGAAATCATTCGTTCTAGCCAAAAGTTGACTTGTATGTCTCTGACAATTTCTTGAACTATGCATGGTTGAACAAATTGCAGTAACTGCTGCAGAATCAAGCTATGGTTACTTTCTTCACTCATTTAAATTCTGTAATTTTCTTTGCTTGAAATGATGCACAGTAGGATTGGATATGATATGCCTAGAGGTAAATTAACTATCTTGTTGCAGGAGCCACAATGGCCCTTGTGAAGTTGAGGAGTCAAGTACTAAGGAAACAACAAAAAGAATCAAAGGATTCTGGAGCAATGGAGATTGCTCTACAGAGCACTAGCTTTTTCTCCCTCCTTGCTTTCTTTCTTTTCCAGGTGAGTACTATCAAGGCCGGTATAATGGATACGAATCTCTCTATCCAAATATTCAATCTTGCATGCTTGTGCTGGTTGTTTGCGTCATGTATAAAAAATATTGGAAAAGAAATTAGAGAAAAGATCAGATAATATCTGACTTTCTTCAGATGCCCCTGCAGCATCATACAGGTAGATAGCAACTGTGCCACAACATCTTTTGCTGTAGCCATGCTAGCTTTAGCTCACTGATCGAAGAGTTTTGTAGGGAAGGATGAACCCACCAAGGATATGTAAAGAAAATATTATTGCAGTGTCGGATCGTGGCATCGCAACGCCTCATATCTGATAAGGTCAGGCTGGTTTACAAAGCAGCGGCAGCTCAATCTGCTGAGAAAAGCCGCGTGCAAGCAAGTTGCACGGTTGATATATTCCGTGCCACAGATAAGGCTGGTCAGTGAAGCGATGAGTCCTGCCTGACTGGCTGTTTCAATTCGGATGCTATTCTGAAAGTTGCTGCTGCTGACGGGATTGATCCCTGGTTCCTTCGAAACCAGCTCGATCGATCAGCCGGTCGGAATTGGTTCCATGCGTCGTATGACGAAGAGCAATGGCCGTACCATACTAGTATTCCCAATCACTGTTGTTGTTGGCAACATTCTTGTATCTGTATGACATACACACGTATTTTCCATGCACTGTGGCCTGTGGCAGTTGGAAAATCAGGGGCTTCACCACAACAATTTGCTGTACATTCAGAAAATTGTGGACTATGCAAGTTTGTGCATCCATATATTGTATACACACAACTCATCCTGAAGATCAGTTTGTGTTTGTGTCTGAATTTAGCTGTGATAGATGACAGGCAAAAAGGAAAAAAAATGTAAGCCCCAAAGGGGGGGACTCTCACAACTAACTCAGTTCGATACTCTTGTAGAGTTCTTATGCATGCCCATGTCCTAGTTGTCGATTGTTTAGTGTGCGATGATAACACCATGGTTTTCATCGCTGGATCATCTGCCAACCGGGCTGCTGGTTTTTTGTGCCACTGCGCCCTACCGGCTTTTGAACCAGTGGTGAAACATTATCATTGGTGGTGGCGGTTTTAGTTAAATCGGTGGTACGGTGAAAACCGTGCTGCAAAAATGAAATCTGTAGTAGTGTGAGCCGCTTGCTTGCTAGCTCCACTTACGTAACCAAAGAGATGTAAAAAGAGAACAATTCTGCCTTGTAGTTTTCCGGTGAAATTGATTTGCTGCTAACTTACAGAATAATATCAGTACAATACTGCAGATTTTGAGATTCCAGTTAAGTTCAAATCCCATCAGATTTGGCATCTGCGCACACAGTCACGTCCGGTACATTATCCCTTGCCGCTATGGATTCCAGCCATCACAATCCAACCTGTACTGCAGCTATACGTCTCTAATACTCTTCAATTCACATGTCATTTGTCAAATGTGATGATATCTGAGGTATCAAAAACCTAGGAGATCAAATCCCCACAGTAACACTTCAGGAAAATCCAAGAAGTAACCAGCCAGTTATGTTACTGAAAGTTAATTATTTAGTCAGGTTATCGGAGAAACATGATGATGTGTGAAGAATATAGTGATCAGACTAGAGAAAGCGTTGAAATCCTTAACCACAAATGATCCATAGCAGAGAAAATCTCCCTTGACTTTCATGAGAGAAGACAAAAAATGCGAGTCCCCACTACTCTTTGATTCTACTTGCACTAGAGGTTTAAAACCTAGATATTTAAACATTAATTACAGCATTCGTATGTAGTTTGAGCTGGTCAATGACAGAACATAGTGGGCGGTGCTATTAGAGGTGACAATAAACAGATTATGGGACCATTCTTTATTCTGATTTATCGTCCGAGATCAATAATCGATAAATTCGATATATCCGACCAACACATGTGATTTGCAGTAACCACATGTGGCCTCACCCCGGCTTCTCAGCAATAACCAAACCAATATATATGACACGACCAAATCAATCAATAGATTCTTTTATCACACGTTCTTTTTTATTTTTTTGTTCAAATAGAAATTTTTAGTAGATAATCGGTGGATTGATTCTTTGCCGAGGGCGCTTTGCCGAGAACTGCGCTCGGCAAAGGCTTTGCCGAGGGCCTTAGAGACTTTGCCGAGAGCCTGAGGCCCTCGGCAAAGCAGTTCGTATGTAGTTTGAGCTGGTCAATGACAGAACATAGTGGGCGGTGCTATTAGAGGTGACAATAAACAGATTATCGGACCATTCTTTATTCTGATTTATCGTCTGAGATCAATAATCGATAAATTCGATATATCCGACCAACACATGTGATTTGCAGTAGCCACATGTGGCCTCACCCCGGCTTCTCAGCAATAACCAAACCAGTATATATGACACGACCAAATCAATCAATAGATTCTTTTATCACACGTTCTTTTTTATTTTTTTTTGTTCAAATAGAAATTTTTAGTAGATAATCAGTGGATTGATTCTTGTATGATCACTTTTTTTTGCAAAATCGTGGAATACACAGACTAATGCCCTAGCTCTATCTATCTATGAAGAATCTTGGTTTCAATCTATTCCATACCTAGAACTATCTGGCTAGGCACATCTGGAGTTGACAGTGAATTGATATATTCATGTTCTTTTATCCTAATTGGGTCCTCTATTAGATTAAATTTCACCCATCACTACGGGAGAACTGAAATTTCTCGAGTGTCCGTGGCTTCCCCGAGTGCCAAAAAACGTGCACTCGGGGAACTAGCTCTTCCCCGAGTGTTGCACTCGGGGAAGAAATGCACTCGAAGAAGAGAGGCTTCCCCGAATGGTTTGTGATATATTGCTGTTGATTTGTGGTTTGTGATATATATATATATATATATAGCTTTGTTGTTTACATGGAAAAGCAAAAAACAAAAAAAAGGAATTTTTAGAGGTGGCTTCTCCAAGTGCTTGGGCTACGGCACTCGAGGAAGAGGGTTTTTTTAAAAAAAAGACAAATTTCTTCCCCGAGTGCCTAGGCTGCGGCACTCGGGGAAGAGGTTTTTTTTTAAAAAAAAAGACAAAAATCTTTTCCGAGTATTGCACTCAGGGAAGAAAATAATAAAAAAAGAAAACGGCGTCGGCCATCGGCATCAAATCTTCCCCGAGTGCCAGCACGGCACTCGGCGAAGCCTTCCCCGAGTGTACGATTTTCGACACTCGGGGAAGGCGCCTTTTCCGTTAGAGGATTAGCCGGAGGCTCTTCCCCGAGTGTTGCAATCGGGGAAGGCTTCCCCGAGTGCAACTGGCACTTGGGGAAGCCACTGGCTGCTGTAGTGCATATAGTTATTTCAAGCTAACAACCGAAAGAAGAGCGCAAATAGGGCTTCTACTAGCTAGTTTTCTTTTGTTATGTATGTAGCGGTTTCTGCTAGTGTCACGTCATTCCATAGTTGGAATGAAGATCAATAGTTCTAACTTCTAAGAGTAATCATATGTGCTTTAGTTATCAGGTCACGGTGTACTTTTAAAATGCGCCATTAATAGGATTGTATTTCGTTTTGTTAATAATGGAAATATCAGAGACTTCATGCATGCATCGTGCTTTCTTCTTTGAACAATATATCAACACATTATCATGGTCACTGATATGCATGATCTATTGACGCTACCCCTCTTTCTGCCTTTGCTCCCACAACTGAGAAGGGAGAGGCAATAGAGGTGTTGAAGTTGATCTACCTATACCAAAACACATTATAGGGTTGGGTGTTTGGTTTGAGGAATGAGTTAGTCCATTATCTATTTGCTTCTGACTTTTTTTGTTTGGTTTGTGGAACAAAATGAGTTAACTCATCATCACACCATTCCTCACCAGCTAATAATTAGTACTGGTATGAGAAATGATGTCATTCCTCAAATTTGAGGAATGGACAGCGTATGAGACACCACCCTCATCTAGGATGCAGTGATTCCTCAAAACCAAACATCCGATATATGTGGCTAGGCCGCACCAGATGAAAATTTATTATAGGAGAGATGACGACGAATATCAACTCGACTAATTTTACAGAAACTTTAATTTGCATGAATATATCAAATATAAAAGAAGAGAAAGGCGTATGCTGCATACATAAGAGATGCCAGGCCGGTAGGTCAACACAGGACGTAACATTCCAAGATATGTTCCTTGGGCCCTATATTTAAAAGACGGCTCATGCATTATCCAAACATGTATTAATCTCGCATGCATGCACACGATCCTTTTCAACAAAGCAGTGACCAAACCATATAGAGAGAGACTTTTTGGATCCAAATAAAACTCTACCAATAGAAACGGTGCATTGCATTGATCTTATTTTAATAATATACTACATACATCGTTAAAAGTCAAAGATGTGCCACGCCTGTAAGATGTATATATGGTCCTAGCTCTACTAGCTGGCTGGTAGATATTACACACTGTTATCTCTCCAGCTTATAGATTCCTTGGAACATTTTTTTTTCAGAAACTCCCTGAGAGATCATCAGCTCATCACACTAAACCGACCGTACAAGCCTTGCATTGCTCGAAAAAGTACATGAATTCCGTGCTATAGGTATATAGACCCGGACCTGTTATGGGAAACCTAGCAGCCTGCAAACTCTATAAAAAGGCAGCCACCCCTGTGCTCCCAAACCATCAGTAGTCGTCCATACTCACTACAACTCATCAATCGATCTCCACATCCATCATCCACAGCTAGCAGCAGCTTGTTGGTACAAACACACACACAGAGAGAGAGAGAGAGACGTCAAGAGATCGAGAGGCACAGAGAGTGAGTTTGCTTGCATTGGATAGCTAGATAGTCAAAAACCAAGGCAAAACCAAAGCAAGGAGAGATTAGTAATGGACCGCGTGATGAAGATCGCCTCGGAGCGCGCGGTGGTGGTGTTCACGCTGAGCAGCTGCTGCATGTGCCACACGGTGACGCGGCTGATGGCGGACCTGGGCGTGAACGCGCTGGTGCACGAGCTGGACAGCGACCCCAGGGGCAAGGACATGGAGCGCGCCCTGCACAAGATGCTCGGCGGCAGGGGCCCCGCCGTCCCCGCCGTCTTCATCGGCGGCAAGCTCGTCGGCGGCACCAACAGGGTCATGTCGCTCCACCTCGCCGGCGAGCTCGTGCCCATGCTCAAGAGCGCCGGCGCGCTCTGGTTGTAGACACCTGCTGTCTGCATGCTGATGCAGGCAGCAGCCTGCTGCACGCATGGCTAACTCCTGCATGCGCGCGCGGGAATAATGAATAAAGAGACTAAGGTTAGTAGAGTGTGTGTACGTGTCAAGGGCAGGTTTTTTCCCGCCTTGTATAGGAGCTAGTGAGCGGGAGAGATGGCGGCCTAGCTATGTTGTTACTTCTTTCTTCTTTCTTCTTTTTTGATGTTTCTGTCCTAATAACTTTGCAATGGCGGTGCGTGCGTGTACTGATCCATATGCATCGCCCTTTTTCCACGGGCTTATGAATATCAATATATATGTATATCAGAGTTTAAAAGTAACCAGTGTGTTCGATGACATGTGTTATGAATGTAAGTAGCAAAATGGCTGTTTACAGTTCCATCACATTCATTATGTATGCATGATGATGCATCTTTGTTACCTAACTTCGTTTTTACTTAAGTTTTTAATATAAAAAAACATGTTTTTGCTCATCCAAATATAGACGAATACTTATTTGTGTCTCTGTTCTTGCATTTTTCATTGTCCGTCCAATAAACTTAGTACAATATTTCTTCCGTCTCAGAAAACTTGATGTATAGCTAGGGTTCAAAATTTGTCCAAAAAACTTATTTTTAAGTTCTTGGAACTAGGTTGGAACCATATCAGCTTGAGATTACGATTTCTATGCCTCCATGTATTGTTTTTAATTAGTAGCTTATATTTCTTAATTAGTATAGATCACCTTCAATAAAACTGAACACTACTTCTGTCCTAAAAATCCTAAAACATCAATTTTTATGGGTCCCCCTATATCAACGAAACAACAAAAATTTGTGGATTCCTCCTTTAGTTTTTTTTACGACATGTACATTACTCAACATTACTATAGCAGGCTCTTCACTGCCTCTAGAGACCTCATCGCCACTAATTTTGCCTCTTGTTGGCGAAAGTTAGCAATGAAAATCCATTAAAAAGTTTTTAAAAATACCTTGATCTCTAGGGACATCCATCGTCCACACCCGTCACATGTAAGCTTGCACCCACATTGCTGGTTTGTGCCACCATAGTCGGATCCCAGAGGGTCGGGGGCTGCTGCCTGCGCCCATTGCCAGCAGCCAACACCGTCCGTGCCCTATTGCCAACACCCACCACCATTTGGTTTTAACTTTACCTTTTTCCATGAGGAAAATATCGTCCACAATGTGCCATCATGAGGCAAATGTGCAAAGAGCTCGATAGAGACTTGCAGCTATTCCTCTTGTGATGGGCTTCCTCTTCACTTGAAGAATCATCCCATGTCTTGATGGTTGTAAGACCTTGCCTTCTTACTCTTCTTGCCTTCTTTATGTCCTTGGGCTTGGGCTTATTTGGACAATCCTCCACAAATTGCCTGATCTCACCGCAACAAAAATAACCCTTCTTTCTTTGTGTTCTTCTTTGGTCGGTGACGATCATTGTCTTCAATTGTAATTGGCACGCCTTTGGACCAGATCTTGCAAATCATCTTCTTCACCCCGGCTATGATTTGCATGACTTCTTCATCATCAAAGGAAGTGGTGGAAGCTTCATCTTGATTATCATCATCATATTCTTCATTTCATCTTCACTTGAGCTTGTCTCAACGTGTTTGCCCTTCTTCATCTTCTTGTGCTCATTACATGTGAGGGCAATGCTTTGCTTGCTTAATGAAGAGGCTTCTTGACCCATCTTACATGAAATTTCAAATGCCACAATCTTGCCAATGACAAGCGTGGGGGTCATTGTGCTAAGCCCTCCATGTTGTGGAGGATGGTGATGATGGAGGCATATTTGTCATGGGATAGTGCCAAGATGAACTTCCTCACCACATCTGTCTCACTCACCTTGGTCAAACCTATTGCATTGAGCTCACTCACGATTAGATTCAAACTTGAATACAAAAAACTTGACTAACAGGGGGAAGAAGTCCCCTAGTCATTGGAATAAGGTGTACCAGGATTCGAACACGGACCGAGAAGGGGAGATCCCCTTGCACAATGCTCTAAAACTAGTATAACTCATGAGAATTTGATTCAAACTTGAATACATGTCTTTGATAATCATTAGGAAACATAAATAAAGAATAATAGGTTTGCTCATAGGAATATTTTTGTTCATGAATGTTGCTAGACCTATCGTGAAGCTCTTGCAATTTTAGCAATACTTCATTATCTTTGGTTAGCATGAAATTTTGATTAAACACACTCCATTAACTAACTCATAGAGACAATTTGTAGCAATCTAGCATGAGCATTGAGGTGGAAATCCTTTTCATCTCACTAATGGGCATTATTGGGATTCTTTATGGGTTTCATCCCATCCCTAGTGACTCTCTAGACACCTAGACCAACCATTTCTATGTAGCAAGCCATTCTAGCATGCCAATAGGAGAAGTTAGTGCCATCAATGTCTGAGGTCTACCAGTATCTATTCTTTCCACTCTAAAGAGTGTCTGGCTCAATGACAATGAAGCCAAGGTCCAAATTTGAGCTAACCGGATCTAATACAATAGAAGGGATTGTGACACCTAAGAAGGGGGTGGGGTGGGTTGAATTCAACAATTTAAAAACTAATGCTCTCTAAAACCTACTTATCAAAACCTATGCAAGATATCTATCTAGATGTGCGCTATGGTTTTGCTAAGTGTTGTTATATCTAATGTGAAAGAGCTGTGCAACCTAGGTTCCAATCATGTTCAACTAACCTAGCAAGGTAGACTAGGAATGGTAAAGCAGACAACCAAGAAAAGAAAAAAATGCAGAAAGCATAAATGAGTTAGAGATATGCAAACTCGTAGGATGACGATTTATTCTAAGGCATCAAGAAGCCCTGGTCCTGTTTGGATCCCCTCACAAGGATGCACACGCAAGGGCCAAGCTTCCGGTCGGGTAACTCTATGGATAGCCCACAGGATTTCCCCACACCCAAGTGGGTCTCTATTTGACCTCTCCCGGACCACTTCCTGCCATCTCCACTATCGAGCTTCCTGCGTAATAGCCGCTGGCCTCATTCGTTCTGGTACACCGATGGTGGCCACACCACAAACACAATTGGTGTGATCTCGCAAGATTGCATGCCCCTTGGGTACAATAATGGTGTGCATAAGCACCGGGTAGCAAGAGGTATGCAAACCTAAGCCCTTCATGAAGCACTAACTCTCATCACCTAATATTCCTTAAGCACTTTTGGTGGCTAGAAAACTAAGAGATGAGCCTCAAGTCACTAGCAACTTTCCTCAACTCCAACAACACATAAATGTCCAGCATAGGGGCTATTTATAGCCTCCCTCAAAATATAGCCGTTGGAGGGCCTTTGCTCTAGTGGTGTTTCTCTGGTGCTCCGTCAAAGTTTTTTGGTGGCCCAAAAACCATCTACAAAGCCTCTAAACTGCACCATGTTTCTCAGGTTCCCATCACTAGAAGGTTTTGGTGGCCTTAAAAACCTTCTGCAGAGCCTCTAACTAGCTCCTTGTCTCTCTGGTGCCCTATCATCGGAAGGTTTCTGTGATGATCCTTCCTTGGGGGGACGACTAAGGGCAGGCTAGGGTAGGGGCGGTGGCGCTACTCACACCGGCTACAGAGGCCATGGCGGCAGCAGCACTAGGGTAGGGAGCAGCGGTGTGGGCGCATGGGATGGGGCTGGCGGTGGCAGCTAAAGAGATGGAGAGAAGACTGAGGCTTAGAAGGGGAAGGGGAGATAGAAGGCACTAATAATTAAGGTCAATTCCTTGTTTAAGATTGAAAGGTTACTGTGCCCCTGTATTTATAGTCCTGGAAGAATTATCCCCTAAGCAATCTAAACTTATCCTCCAAGAAACTAGGGAAAAAGTTCTTATAGATTTGGATTGCATTCATTATAAGTATACTTATTTATTTCCTAATAAATCCTAATCTATTTTGTCTAAGTAAATCTCTTATTTATTCTCCTGTTTATTCCAACTTTCCTATTTTATTCTGGACTGCCTCGGATGTCAGAAGATCTCAAGGCGGTGGTAGCGCTGCCCCCTTGCCGCGCGCCCCTCAGGCCAAGCGGTGAGCAACCCTTTGGTAAGCTAGCGCTCGGTCCTAGGCCTTGCCTGGCCCATTTGGCCCGATGTGGAGGGTCCCATTTAGGACCATGACAATTTTTGTTCCTCCACTGTGCCTCTAACATTTCCACTCTATTGATACCCAACAACCTAAGCTCTGTTGCTAACCCATAGTACACCAACAGAGAAATCTAGTTAGTACAAGATGATCAGACCAATCCTATTGCCCATGGCTTCTTTCTGTGGTGCTTTACTTTGGCATATCACCGAAGCTTTTCGGTGACTTTGTGCAGTGTTCTTTGAGCTTTCTTTCTTTGCGTCTTCTTGTCTAGGCTTCTTCTATTTGATGTCTTGGACTTCTTGCATGTCCTCTAGGGTCTTCAGCTCCTTGTCCTTGCTTGAGGCGTTGATCACTTGATCTTCACATTGCCTTGTCCAAGTCCACCCTTGCATCCATAGGACTAAAACCTTCTATACTCGTGCACAACATTAGTCCCAATAATCATCTTGTCATCCAATGATCCAATCACCAAAATCACTTAATGGAACTAGCTAGGTGCCATGTTCCTTACAAAAACTACTCCCTCCATTTCACTACACTTGCTATTTTAGCCTCTTCTACCATCTTCAAGTTACTTGTTGTTCCAAACTCAAGGAAACTTTGACTTACTTTTTTTCAATTTGACCCATCCTTTATTCCTTTATAACTAGTATGAGAGAGAGTGGGTATGGTGAGTCATTTGAACATCATAAATACACACTCATTTAATATACTTCCCTAATTCTCATTCCCAAGGCTGAAACAACAAGTATTGTGAATTGTGAATTGTGGAGAGTATTATTTGAAACCTAGCAAGATAAATGTAAAAACATTCAGGAGAATTTGAAAATTAGAACAATTACCAAACATTACTAAACAATACTCATACCTACTATCTCATAAGTGTTGTTAAAATTATAACTGATATGGACAAGCGTTGTGCCAACTCACATATTATGAGCCCGTAACAAAATACCATCTAAGTGTTATCCACTGGTTTGGGCACCTTAGTGTCTATTGGTGTTGGCTCATGTTACCAACTCAAAACCAATTGGCATGGATACATCCATGGCTCCACGGTTATCCGTGCTAAATAAAACTGAATTAAAAGCAACTGGCACAGATACTTTAGTTCTCAGTTTTAAATTCTTCAACTTGTGTTGAAAATTCATAGCTTTTCCATATGACCTCAAACTGAGATAAAGTTTCGAAAATCATAGGATTTTGATGAGACTAAGAATATTTTAGTTAGTTTTTTATTCAAAGTCAATCATATGCCAAAATAATTGACCAAAGTTAGACAATAAGGTTCTAGAGTGGTAGAACTCTCCATTCATTACTATAATCAATGAAGTATTTGTGATATGTAAGGAGGGATCACACTGAAGGGGGGTCACGATTTTGAATCATTTAAGCCATGTGTGCACATATTTCACACAAAAACACAGGACTTATGACTTTGGATGGTGTGGGTAACTCAGGGGTGGACTCCTAGTCTACAAAATACTTTGGAAAGAACTTGAATATATGTCATGATCACAGTGTTTAAAACTATGAGGTATTGTACCCATGTTTCTCAATGGAAACACATAACACTTGTTGCTTGAATGTCACTACTATAGAAAGGAATTTAGGAGACATGCCCCCTGATTGACAGAGGCAAGCATTTTATGGTGGCACCTATGTAAGGTTAGGGGGCCTCAGGAAAACACCCACCTCTGTTCATATTTTCCATAGATGGGCATTCTAAGGCAATCGTCTCTGTTAATCGATTAATAGAGGCAGGTATCTTAGAATGCCCGCCTCTAAAAATGACTATTAAGAGGGGGCATTCTATGGGTCCGCCTCTAGGAATCGATTAATAGAGACGGTATTTATAAGGGACCGCCTCTATAAATAGTTGTCTCAAGAAAAATAATCATCACTTTTTATATGATCTTAGATTTACATACTTTATACCAAAATTGTATAGCTTGATGCAATATACAACTTTGTTGTTGATAACTTATTTATTTGAAACTATTTAGAGTCTCAAATATTTGTTTTAAACTCTATGATTTTGAAATTTATAATTTTCAAACAACCTTGGATGTTGACATGATCTATACAAAAATTGAAGTTCTCAATACATTCTACAATGTTTTTATTTGAAGTCATTTAGATTACTAAATATTTGTTTTATGTTCCAAGATTTTGAAATTTAAAATTTAGAAATAACAAACTACATTGAACGTTGACATGATCTATACTAAAGTTGTAGATTCATGTTAATTGAATCTACAACTTTGCAATTGACAAATTTCTTATTTGAAAACATCTAGAGTACTAAATATTTCAAAATTCTCATATTTTGAGATTCATATTTTTAAATTTTTCAAACTATCTCGGATGAAGACACACCCTTTATCAAAATTTTAGAGCTAATAACTCAATATGTTGTCTAAGGGGTGTGCATAAACCCTGGAAACGCCTCCTAGTGGGCTCAAAGATGATACACGACCCAATGGCCCAAATGATAGTGTGGGGGTATAAACCCCCAGTACAACAAGATGGCACATGGGCCGCATTGTCTGAGGTGGCCTGGCCCGTAAGATCAAGGCGTACATCGCAAGATTATAGACTGTACTAGATATTGTAATAGTACTAGATGGAATACTTTACTTGTAACCCTCCTCCTCCTGAATATATAAGGAGAGGCAGGGGTCCCCTAGAGGACACAACCTATCTCATCCTCAATTAATACAAAATAACAGAGCATAGGGTGTAGGGTTTTACGTCATGCTGACGGCCTGAACCTGTATAAATCTTGTGTCTTGTGTCCTGTTACCATACGGTTCGTGTCTTGCGCACCTTTCTACCAACAAATCACTACCTTGGGCATACCCATTTGGTAGATTGCCGACCATATTTCGTCGACAGATAGTATCACAACACCTTGACAGATTCTGGATGCTGACTTGTTTCGATGTTTCTCGTTGACTCCAATGAAATTCGGAGGTGAAACAAACATCATGGGTTAGCTTATGAAATTATCTTTTCATACACATGTGGATCATCAAAACAGAGTCCCTATGCGTCCATTTTACTATAGGCTAGTTCTAGAGGCCGAGGCAGACTCGAACTTGAGTTGCACTGGGCCTCTCATTTGACTTGGACGTCCTTGCTGGTCTTCTCCGCCTCCACACCTCTATTTAGGTACTACATGATCGTCTCTAATGTTCCTAATTAAGCATGATGAGCATCTCCAATAGTTTGCCAAATCAACTTGGCATCCATCTATTTTTTGCAAAACAGGAAAAATTGTGCTCCAACAGTTTGGCATCCAACTTGGCAAATTTTAGCAACTTGGCAAATCTCCCCCCTCCATGCGCATATTTGCGTGCTGAGCGCGAGGGCGCATCGCTCGCGCATCCGGCTTCACGTGCATATTTAAGCGGGGCTCTTCGTTTACTTAGCGGGCTTCTTCTTATTTTACCAAGTCTAAATGGCAAACTCTTGGAGAGAATTTATTTTTTCACTTGTCATATATCTTAGCAAAGTTGCCAAATCATGATATTTGCCAAGTGAATTTTGGCAAACTCTTGGAGATGCTCGGTAGCAATCTATTCTCAAAACTATAAAAAGGATTGCTTAAGAACGAGATTACCTCTAGATTTAATTGTTGCATTCAACCTCTAGTCATTGGACCATGCATAACGGTTGGAGGATCAGCGGATGCATCTGAAGGACTAACGACCTCGTCACAATGTATCTATAACTAGTGCATATATCTTTTAAAGAGCACGTCAAATTTCCTTTCCCAAAGCAAGGGAACTTTTCGTTATAACCAAGGCAGCCGACTATTTGATATGGTGCTCTGCCATGTGTGCATATGTTAACAAGTGAAAACATTAATCACTTTATCAAATTAAAGTCAACTTAAAAGAATCAATATGGATGGAGAATAAAGAAAGAATGGACAATACTCTATATTATCTGGAAAAGTAACGTTTTTTATTTTCTTGATTATAAACCTCTTTATTCTCTGGGTTGGTTCCTCTAATGTCACACCCCAAAATTTCCAATTTTGGGTTGTGCATAGAAAACACTAACTAAAATAAATATTTTAATATTTGGATAGAACTTGTCAACATTAGTTTAGATTTCCATATATTTTATTAAAGAAAAATGATGTTTTTTTTTTATTTTCGAATTAACTTAACGGGCTTTGGTTGATGTGATGTTTGTTTTGGTGTTTATGAGTGCAAACGGTTTACGAGTACGATAGAGCAACGTTTCTTCTCTTTGAGAATTTTTTCCGACCCTTTTTGGAATTAAAATTCCAGTTTCCGTGAAATTTAATCTTTTTCCTTGATCTTTTCATCGATCTTTTCATGAGCTCAAACTCTTTTAGTTGAATTTCTTATCTCTCCAAGTGTCTTCAGAATTTTTCCGGTGATTTTTCTGAGCTCCGAGCTATTTTTTGCGGCCAATAAGGTGATTCTAGATTTTCTGAAATTATTTTATTCACGGAATTAAAATAATCCCGAAATCAAGAAATTGTGAAATATTTCCAAACCCTAGACCTGTATATATGCCGGTGTTCTCCACGACGCACTGATTCCAGATCAGAAAAACCCCATTACAAGAAGCCACTCGTAGCTCCCTCCATCTCTCGCCGAAGTTCGTCATGTACAGCTTGCGTTCCGGCGAACTTTCGACGAAGGTTCGGCGAGTTTTTCCTGCTACGTTTCTCATCTCCGTTGAATTCCGCTTTCACTCCGAGATTCCTCTCATCGTTCTCTATACAGGCACGCTTTTTATTTCGCGAATCAGTGCCCGTTCGTCGTTTCCCTTATGGCCGGCCTCGTTTCCGACGTCTCCAGTCAACTCGGCTTGGTGCGCCACCGCTGACGGGCCCTATCCACCCACCACACCGCACGTTTTGCGCGGCTTGACCCCGTGCCCCGTTCCCCTGTGCACCCCTGCGTGGCTCCGTGGAGCAGCAGCGCCGCCGCCGCCTCTGGCTGCTCGGCCTCGGCCATGGGCGCTGATCCAGCCCAGCCCCGCGCTGCCACGGCTGCCGTGGCCAGCGCCGCCACACTGCCCAGCTGGCCCGGCCGAGCCCCTTCCCTCCTCCACGCTCGAGCAGCAGCAGCAGTCAACCATAGCTGCGTACGTGAACAAGATGGCAAGGTAGAAGATGACATATTTATAAGTTTGCCATTGATCGTATTATCTCCGCCGCTTTGTAGTTTTAAGTCCGATTCGAGTTGTTCCGGTTGCGTTAGATTTGCGTCGACGTGCTCTACGCAGTAGTGTTAACTTTTCTCATATCTCATAATTATGAATTTATTGATTTAAATACATTTTGATTCATAATAATTTAATAGCTTTTAATTAGAAAACAAATTAGGGTTGCGATTCTGTGCATGTCGAGTCGTGATTGTGCCGATGTAAACTACGCATTAGTAATGATGTTTATCATGTCACGTTAGGTGTTTAAGAATTTATTCATATTAATCTTATTAGTGTCTGTGCAATTAATTTGATTAATGATTACGAGTAAAGGTAACATAGGATATATATTATGTTTTGCTTAGTTTAGTCAAGATTCGTATAAAGTCATCTTAGATGTGACTTGGTTAATGTTTATTTAAAATAACTTTGATTTACTAAAAGCAATCTAGGTCTATACTTTTGGTCTTTTGTAGTAATTGTCAATGTGTTTAATTATATTAACATGAATATCTTTTCAACTATGACTTGCTTAGGTCAATCTCGAAAACATGAAATAGTTTGTTTAGAATAATGTTTAGCAAATACCTTTTAATGTTTATGCAACTAGTTTTTCATTAAAAACAATACATGTTCGGTGAATGGTTCTTTTACAAATAAATGTTAATTTTATTAATACCAATTTAACTATGTTTTCTATAAATATAATTTGCTTATTTTAAACTCGAATATATAACTCAAATATGTGCTCTCACAAGTTTATTTATTTTGCAGAATAGTTAAGTGACTTTAAATAATATTGAGGCATTTATAAATAAAATATGAATAAGGTAAACTTCATCTTTATAATTCAATGTAAATTGATTAATTCGACTTAGGATAGTTTTCTAAAATGTCCATCACCTTATTTCATTAAATAAAAGTAGATCAGTGTAAACTTGGTCTTTTTAGTTACGTTGAAAGTACAACGATATACTTTTCCTTTTCAAAGATAGCTTCGTTTTCTGTTGTTCTTATGCCCTCGCAACCGTAGCACCGAGCCATGCCGTTTAGAACGTTCTTTCTTAAGTTTCTCTTTTGTTTGGTGTATTGTTCTTAGTCGTGTGTTTGTTGTCTATCTGTTTTGTTTGGTTGCTGCGACTAGGGAAAGCGTGGTCCATTAGCGCTGAAGACCATGAGCCGAGGACCGACAGTCGAAGTAGAAGTTGGAGACCAAAAGATAGCAGCTGAAGATTCTGAGCAGCTTAAACTTGGGAAAGGTGCAAGTATAACATGGGACCATCCTTGTTGTCCTATTCACGGAAAATATTATTCATATGCATGTGTCTTCCTTGGCAATCGTAGAGATTATAACTTAGTAATCGATACCTGATTCCTTGTTACCTGTGGGTTGTGCATTTAGGTATCTTGGCTAGTGCGTGATCTATGAACAATGATCTTGTAATATGGCTAATAAATTGTGCAACCAACCATTAAGATGATTTTATTACTATTGAAAAGGGGGCTAGAGCATGTGGGTTATTTTGTTGCTCTGGTTTCTCTCTATAAGGACTTATCTGTACGTGATTTATCCAAGATATACAATATAGCTGTGAAGACTATATGGCTCTGACTTTAGTTGCTCAAGAGACCTTTTCTAGCTTATTAGTGGTTACCTTAATTGGCGTAAAAATGGCTTGACACGTTGGGTGTAGGACAATCTCTAGTCTATGAGTATAGCCGAGAAGGAATTGTGCCATTTGAAAAGTGGTTCCTACATCTGTCTGCCGAGTGAATCTAATGGCCCTAACTTGTTAGACGAACTCTTGAATGGCTTTATATGGTATTTAGTGTTTTGGAATTAATTACCCTAATGCAACTGAAAACCATGACTCACAATGAAAGTGTACACCTCTACACAGAGTTAAAAACTGGTATACTAGCCGTGCCCACGGATACGGGCGGCCTTGGAACATTTACAGATAGATGATCACCATTGTTATATCATGTTTTAATTACTGTTGATATTATTATGCCATGATAATGCTATTTCATCGTTCTTATTATAATTGATCATTGATTCATTAATGAGATTTGGATTACCTTGATGCTACTCAATTGCCAATTATATAATAAATAAAAGCTATATGCAGTCAAACAGTGTCTAGCCTTTTGTGCCTCATGAACCCTGTGTTATACTTGTTGAGTACGACATGTGCTCACCCTTACTATTTCCCCCACACTCTAGTGTGTAGTATGGTGCTTCTTAGAAGAATGATAAAGGTGTATTGAAGTTTGCAGAAGTCTGTTAGAAGTGTTTGGCATACGAAGCCCCCAATCAGCCGTCCCTGAGAAGAATGGAGCCCGAGCAGAAGTTTAGCTGCCATTCTACGATACTCTGATAGTTGTAAGTGTTAATACAGTATGTATTCCGCTTTATATAAATATTGTTTTGATATTTCTATTCTGTTATTGTATGTGTGGACTTCCTAGACACACATATAATGAGTGCTTGGTTTTCTTTAGAGAACCGGGCGTGACATCTAATCACATAGGTCGTTTAAAGCACTTGCCACAAATGGAACTAAAGTTCCACTTCCATAGCAGGATGTTTCTGTTATATGTTGGACCAGATGGCAGTAGCTAAGAATCATAGCATGATCGTTGTATTATATACTCATTTTCACAAGTCACAATGTAAGTTTAATAAAATTCTAGTCAAATCAAGATGTAACTGCATCGTTTTAAAAAGATTACTAAGTTAAGAATGTATGTGTAGCAATTGATTGGATGGATGAAAGCTGGCCGGACATAAAGTTTATATGCATGCATATTGCCTAAATTAACCTTCACATATACTACCTCTGTCCTAATAAAAAGATGCGGTTCAAACTCCACATTTAGTCAACTTTGTAAAGTTTAACTATATTTATAAAAAAATCAATATTTGTATTTGTAACACAACATAGGTATCATATGAAAAATATATGTAATTATGAATCACTTATTTATTTCATGAATATTGAAGCTTTTTTTGTATAAACTTGATCAATCAGTTCAAAATGGTTTCACTCCGTACTATGCTAGAACGAGTATGTTGTACGTGCGCAGCGGATCCGGCCTGCTATACGTATACCCATTCTCATGCCTGAATCTATCTGAAGGGGTCATGATACTCCGGGTATCTCAAGACACTGATTGGTTAGCTGCTCGGGCGGCCCAGCCTACAGAAACTAAACAACCATAGTCCAACTAAGCCTCACGGGACCTGGGCCACGCACTAGTACGAGCGGCCCGCCACGACCTCTCCTTTCTCCTTCCACTGCACGCTATGCAACCCTACATGACCTCTCCTCTACCTCGACCCCTGAGAAGGGATAAAGAGGGGTCGGACGCCATCAACTGCACCTGCTCTGACAGAGATAGGCACACTCCACTCACTCCGCCAGGACTGAAAGGACAGCCATCTTGGGGGCAGACGCCATCCCTGCATGCCCCTGCGCAAACAACTCTGCCAGGAGGTGATGACTAGTAAGACACAGCACCGCCCAAATCCAGCCCAACAAGATGGTCGTACGGCCCCACCCATTACGGGATGGGGCGCACGACCCGGGCCTTGACTTTCAAGACCAGCCGACCCACCAGAGACCTCGACCTCGCAATTCGGGGTCGAGGCCATCGGCATCATGACCTGCAAAGGTAACCGATGACCTGGTGCAGCTGCCTGCTCCCGCACTATTGCCATGACGCCACCAGGAGAACAGGAGAAGATGACGACGGCCACAACGCACGGGATTGTTGCACTACTGGAAACGCGTGCTTTGCCGAGGACCTGAGGCTTTGCCGAGGGCTAGATCTCGGGCACTCGGCAAAGACACTCTTTGCCGAGGGCCAGCCACAGCAACCCTCGGCAAAGGCAAACCCTTGGCAAAGAGGCCTATAGGCCCTCGGCAAAGATGCCCTCGGCAAATTAGGCCCATTGGCTCCCGTCAGGCTTTGCCGAGGGCCAGCCGTTAGGCCCTCGGCAAAGACTTTTTTTTGCACCCTAGTGTTTCGACCAAATTTTTTTTAAAAAAAAATATATAGTCTTTGCCGAGGGCCACGGGCGAGGCCCTCAGCAAAGAATTTTTTTTTGTCCCCGTGTTTGGACCAAATTTTTTTTATTTTTTTAAAATCTTTGCCGAGGGCCACGTGCCAGGCCCTCGGCAAAGACTTTTTCCAGTCAGTTTTCGGCCAATTTTTTTTTTCTGAATAGTCTTTGCCGAGGGCCCGAGGCATGGCCCTCGGCAAAGACACCCTTTCCCGAGGGCCCAAGGCCTAGCCCTCAGCAAAGACCCCCTTTGCCGAGGGCCAGGCTGGGCCCTCGGCAAAGATTTTTTTTTGTTTTTTGAGCCCATTTTTTGTGGTGCTATAATACATTGTTTGAAACTCAATTTTAAAATTTGGGCCAATTTTGACTTTTTTTTATATATTTCCTTAATTTATTTTGTTTCGTTGATTTTTTTCGGATATTTCAAATTTGAAATGCAGCTGCATGAAATAATGCATTGTAGTGTTTTGAAAATTGGCCCCCCCACTTGTGATCACATGTGGAGATGTAGTTCACATGTTTCGAAACACTACATTGCATTATTTCATGCAGCTGCGGTTCAAATTTGAAATATCCGAAAAAAATCAACGAAACAAAATAAAGTAAGGAAATATATAAAAAAAGTCAAAATTGGCCCAAATTTTAAAATTGAGTTTAAAACAATGTATTATAGCACCACAAAAAAATGGGCTCAAAAAATAAAAAAAATCTTTGCCGAGGGCCTAGCCTGGCCCTCGGCAAAGGGAGTCTTTGCCGAGGGCCAGACCTTGGACCCTCGGTAAAGATTTTTTAAAAAAAATAAAAAACTCTTTGCCGAGGGCTGTGGATCTGGGCCCTCGGCAAAGGCCCAACCCTAAAAAATTAACCCAGGTCGGCCCAAAACTCAGCGCCCCAGCCATTTCCTCCTCGATCCCACCCAAGACCGAGCGCTCCAGCTCCCCTCCCGCGCCGCCGCTGGAGCCAGAATTGAGGCTTCCATTGCAGAGGCATGCCTTCGGGAGGAGGTGGCAAACTTCACAACGCTATAATACAAGCCGAACCTTCCTAGCAATCATAATCCACTCGCTCGTTACAATGTTGACGAAAATGAATCGACCCTCGGCCTTTTTCAAGGCCAACTCGGCAGCGCAAGTGGATCAACCCTGAAACTATTGGTAAATGAAGAGTGGCACAATATCATGCTATATGTGTTGAGGAATCTTACCGAGGTGAAGCCGTTCATCAAGTAAGTTCTCAACGAACTTGTTTCAATATGCCGTCACTACTCTGCATCCAACCCTATTGTTTCTCGTTCCGACAGGGAATTTGTTTGTGAAGTCTGGCATCAATCAAGGGATCCTACCCCGCATGAAGAAGACACCCTTGTTTCGCGGGGTGCGGGAGTGGGGGGCCTGATTTTATTTCTTGGTTCAGACAGAAGGTAATGTCGAATTTAGCTCATCCGTTAGATTGTCCAAGGTGATCGTACGTTTGATTAATATAACAATCTATCATGCTTGACCTTGCAGGCCCAGACCGGTTCGTCCATGAGTGCCGAGTTGAAACAGGTTGCAAACGGCTGTGACATTAGGGTCAAGTCATATACCGGCTATGACATGAACAGATATCGCTTCCACACAACAAGTTACGAGCAGATTCGGCCCAAACGAAAAACCACAAATAGCGGAGTTTGTACGCCTGGCACTGATGGCCTCGACTATCATGGTAGAGTTGAGGAAATCATTGAAGTCTCATTTCATGGAGACAAACCTCTTAAACTTGTCATGTTCAAATGCCACTGGTTTAATCCTCGATCAACGAAACGAATCCCTCATCTTGGGCTAGTCGAGATTCGAGAAGATTCCACTTATCCTGGAAAAGATGTGTACATTGTGGCTCAACAGGCCGTGCAGGTGTATTATACTCGATATGCCAACCAAGACAAAGAGTATCTTAAGGGTTGGGCTATTGTGCACCAGGTATCTCCACACGGTAAACTACCTGCCCCAAACGATGATGATTACAACAACTTCAACACAAATACATATGATGGACAGTTCTATCAAGAAGATGGGTTACCAGGCACGTTTGAGATAGTCTTACCCGAAGCTTTCGAAATGGAAGTAGACAACGAAACGGTTCATGGCGAGGTCGATGGTGATGTGGTGGTAAATGCCAAGGACATAGCAATGCTTGAGCGTTTACTTCTAGGCAATGACGACGATGACGACATGGAACCTTCTGATAGTGTTGTCCATTTGGACAATCTTGACAGTGATGATGAGACCTATGATCCCAATCAAGAAGATTATTCCTAAACCATGTAATACTATGTTTTTGTTTAATTTGTGTTTCGTTTATATATTTTGATTCTATTTCTAATATATGTACTAATTAGTCTTGTTCATTCTTTGTGATTGCAGGTGATTGAACAAAGATGGCGCGTAGACATCCATGTCGTGACACGCCCTCGGTTTACGAGAGAGACCGCCTTCCCCTTCGAGGTGAGGGGTCGTCGTCCGGGGCAGCGTCCGTAGGAGGTGACGAGAGGACCAGCGGCAACCGCCGCAGGAGGCAGCGGTCCCCTCCCTCGCCACGTGACGTGGTGCTAGAGGAGCACGACGCGGCCACGAACACGTCCTCGTCGGATGACGAGGGGGGTCAGCAGACGGGCGAGGGCGAGGGAGGGGGTACCGCTACCCGGAAGCTCTACGAGCGAGGTCCCGCACAACTCCCTTCGTTTTCGCTTCCTGACAGGCGCCCAGTGATTCGGCCTATGGCTAAGATGTAAGTAACTGTATATGTTATCACAACTACTTCATAAGATATGTTGGAAATCTTAAGAGAAACTGATAAATTTTCTTAATCACCTGTGCAGGGCTTGGTTGGTTTTGTCGGGTACTGCACCACACACCCCTGCGAGCATCCTTGGTGTATTATGCAGGAAATTCTACCCCGGCATTGTGCCGCTATCCTCAGACCCGGTGGTGCGGGAGCCGGCCTCCAACTGGGACAGGTACGCGCTGGCCACGGATGATGAACAGCGCAACAAGCAAGAGCGGATATTGGCGGAGTTTTGGGTAAGTCTCTCTCACACAACATTGCTTAATACATTGCATTCATTGGTTAAATCTTTTATTGAAATAATGAATGGGTACATTGATTTTGTATGCAGAAATTTTTCAAGGCCGAAGAAGGACTTGAGAACCAGGCGGATCGGGCGGCCCATGCAGCTTGTAGAAAGTATGTCACCGAGATGCACCACCATGGGCGCGTCCAGCCCCACATAGAGTACCACAGGTCGGTACATAAGCGGGTCCTCACCAAGCCTGAAGCAAGAAGGATTACACTGACCCGGGACCAGTACCTTTCGGTAGGCGAATAACATTCATAATGACTCATTTTGATATTAAGCAGGTTCAATTTCATCTCTTATATGTCAAATACTTGATGACTTGTAGGTAATTCCCTGGTGGTGCCGATCGTTTCCTGAGTGCTGGGCCATGATCGTGGACAAGTGGCTGTCAGAAGGCTATGTTGAAATGCACGGGAAGCAGCGGGAAAATCGTCTGGTCAGGCAAGGTCCAACTCACCACCAAGGCAGCCGTAGCCTCCTCGCATACAAACAAGCACTCGTAAGTGATTTCTTCCATTTATTTTGACGCTCAATTCTGCCAGATTTCTCACCATCTTCCCGTCTTTCTCGCAGGAGGCTAAGCATCTGGGCGAGGAGCTCTCGGATTTCTCTGCATGGGCTATGTCCCACATCGGCAGGTCGTCGTCCTCTGTCTCCTTCGACCCGTCTCTACCGCCGGAGACGTACTCTGACCCGAACGTGTACACTAAGGTCCAAGAGTACACGTCAGTGGTAAGGGAGATTCATGGGGAAGATTACGATGTGCGCACTGAACCCAGTGATGTAGAGGCGATCATGAGGCTCGGAGGAGGCAAGAAGCACGGGTGGATGTGGATTGCAGACGGCGCTATCGACCCAGCACTGTTCCCAACCTCGACACTATCCGAGCACGGAGCACGAGCTCCAGCCAGCCCATACGCCCACGGCCTGCTCCAGCACTGCAGCAGGTCCAAGAACTCCAGGTAAATCCTGCCTTACTCGTCGTACGTTCATCTTTACACAACTAAATTAGATTTGCATTACTAAAACATTGGAGTGAAATATTGCAAGAACTGACCGCGCAACAGTAGGAGAAGATCGTGGAACTGACTGTGCAGCAGGAGGCCCAGAAGGCCGCGTTCGAGGCCCAGAGGGTCGCGTTCGAGGCCGCGCAGAAGCAGATGGCGGAGATGATGACGATCATGCAAAATATTGGGCAAGCATCGGGTGTAGAAGTGCACTTTACAACTCCTCCACTTCCTGCTCCTGCAGCTACTCCTGTAAGTATGAAAGTTCACTTCTCACATGTGCTTTGCATGTATGTCGGCGTTCGTGCCGTTGTGGATTTCGGCGTTCGTGCCGTTGTGGACGGCGTTCGTGCCGTTCTGGATGTCGGCCTTCGTGCCGTTGTTTCTTGCAGGGGAGGTGCTGCCGAAATTTTTAACTAAGTCTAATCTTTTTGTATTCCTGGATTACTAGATGCAATCTGTAATTTCCAAACCTGTTTTCCCGGATTACTCACACATGCAATCTCTGCTTCTTTGTGCAGCCTCCGTCTGCGGGTTCGAATCATCCCACGACTGTGTCACCAGGTGATCAGGCCAATTTTTCACCGTTGTCTCATAGGCTAGTTTGATGAGCACTCATGCTAGGTGATGTGGTTCGACTTTAGCGTGAGTTGTAGTTTATGGTTGTGACTTGTCCTTGGATTTGATGAACTTGTCGTAATAAACATGTGAATGATGATGAACATGTGACCTGTCGTTGTAATATATTGTGATTTTCGATTCACGATTATGGTTGTGATATATTGTGAGAAAATGGATTCTGTGTGATATATATATGTGATACTTGATATATATATATATATATATATAAATGTATATGTATGTAAAAAAAGAAAAAAAAAATTACCTCTTTGCCGAGGGCTATGACCAAGGCCCTCGAAAAAGAAGGGTTCTTTGTCGAGGGCTATGACCACGGCCCTCGGCAAAGAATTTTTGGGAAAAAATCATGAAAATTTCTTTGCCGAGGGCCAGAGATGAAGCCCTCGACAAAGGTTTTTTTTTAAAAAAAATAAAAAAATCTTTGCCAAGAGCCAGGGATAAGGCCCTCAGCAAAGGAGTTTTTTAAAAATAAAAATTCAAAAAAATTAACAGAAAAAATTTCAAAAAAAAATCTTTGCCGAGGGCCGGCCCTCAGCAAAGAAACCGCCAACAGCGCTGGCGCCGTGATGGCTGCTTTTCTTTGCCGAGGGCTGTTCAAGCCTTTGGCAAAGGCTTTGCCGAGTGCCCGATAAAGGGCCCTCGGCAAAGACCCCTTCGTCGTCTAAAAATTCTCCGATGGCTCTTTGCCGAGGGCAGCCCTCGGTAAAGCCTTTGCCGAGGGTTTCTGGGGCATGCGAGTCCAGTAGTGTTGGTGAACTACCGCCATGCCAACAGTGCCGTCACGGTTGGCACTGTAGCACCACGTCGCGCCACGCCTTGGCGTGGGGAGCAAGACCACAATGACACCATGCCTTGACGTATGATGACATCAAGACAAGACCAGAAGCCTTGCCGCCCAAGTTTACTATCTTCTCCCTCCCTCAACCTCGTGACCACTCGGGTCAGGAGAACCCCTCTCTCTATATGTAACCTAGCCCCTCAACTCTATATAAGGGCAGCCAGGCCTCCATTCCGGTGGGACTAAACTTGAGAAACTCCATTCAGGCTTTCGTTCTCCTCACTCCTCCTACCTCAACTCCTGAGCTTACACGCCCCCATTGTAAGAACTTCAGAGCACTTGAACCGACGAACATGAACTCAAACTATCTTTGAGACTGGACATAGGGCTCCGGTCTAAACCAGTATAATTCCTTGTGTCTTTGAGTGCTACCATAGTCGCGACACATATATAAATTTACTTATCGGTTGACAAAACACCAACACTACCGGAGCCCATATAACATATTAAAGCCTTGGACCTAACTCAACCAAAAATACTAAGGCTTTCTCATCTTATATGTTGTGCTTCTCCACCGATAATTTTCGACGCGAGACTAATTCTAATAGAGTGTATGATGTATCGTAGGGTTTGAGATCCTCTATTGAAATATATATGCAACTACATTATGTCTGAGGCAGCTCCCGTGGTGTATATGTGCAGATATATATATGCAAATATATGCAACTTCAACCGGAGATTAGGCAACAGCCACCGCCTACAGAAATCAAGCAAGATCGTTGCCAAGAGCAAGATCCTCGGCACCAGTGGTGCACGTACGGCGGCGAGCTGCGCGGATAAGAACGACGATTGCAGGGGTCCCATGTCATACAATTTCTTTAACCCAAACCACGATGCTAGAGATTCCCAAATATACCTTTATTTAAAGGCGTGCAATCGCATGTTTATTAATTATATTAAATTGTTATTAGTTAATTCTCAAAATAAATGTTATTAGTTTTTCCTTAACTCCTTGCAAAAAAAATTACACATATGTTTATTTGTTAATTAAAATTTGACATTGTAATAACAAATATTTGAATAATAAAACAAGTATCCATCTCTTTTAATCACACATCGTGTTTCGGGAATCCTATGTTATAATTCCTATGTTCCAAACACCCCTATCTGTATTTTCATGTGTTTTTTCATTCATCTTTTTCCCACAACACATATGCCACATTTCTGCATTTTCTTGCTTTCATCTATTTTGCATTCCTTTGTCCAAACAGATAGCCACGAATTTCTGCTGTGATTTGTGAATGGGTCGGTTTGATTGGATCTGATTTGTGATTTGTGAATGGATTTCATTTCTTCGTGTGTCTTCATCCAGGTTTCTTTTAACTTGTGTCTTGAACTTTCAACATGTCCTCTAATGTCTTGCTTGAGGTGTTGATCATCTGGATCACCACTTTGCCTAAGTCCAAGTCCACCTTGCATTCATTTGGACTATACCTCATATATACTAGAAAATTAACATCATTACTCCAATTAGTCATGTAGTTCATCAAACATCAAAATCAAACTTAATAATCCATAGGATCCATTTTCCTTACAACTAGCTTCCTGCCCTTTGATGTATATGGTTCAATAGGATGGGAAGCAAGAAGATACAATTATTCTGGCCCAAAACAAAAAAAAATTAGGCATTCCAACTTTGGAAAGCCACACGATGTGTAGTTTTCACTCTTTTCGGTGAGATAGTATATATATATATATATATATATATATATATATATATATATATATATATATATATATATATATATATATATATATATTACATGCATATTTCACATATATACTTCACTTTAAATATACTGAACAACAGTGCTCAATTATTTCATTCTATTGCAGAATTAAAAGCTCATCTATATCTTCATTTTGCCATTTTCTTGATGTCACTGGCCTGTCTTACTAGCGATTTGATGAGAATTCATAGTCATTAAATCAGCTAACATGGCATGGTATAAATGAAGAGAAATGATTAAAGTTCCATAAGGATGAAACTTGTCTACACTGTTTTGACATACTTAGAAACTAGAATATGAAACGCTCACTTAGACTGGCCTAATTATCCCAAATTAAAATAGTAGCATTATCAAAGAAATCTTCTTAGCTTAGATTGAATTGATTTGCATGGCTTAATCGTTTATTTGGCTCAACTTGTTTGTAATTCCTATCTTCACTACTGTCAACACAAATGCAGACAATACAAAATTACTCGATTAAGATGGCCAATTAGCGTATGCTAATTCACAAAAAAAATTAGCATATGCTAAAGTAGTGATTGTGTAAGATATAATTTAGTCACGATTTTTTTAAAAAATACTAATTAAACAGATGATATATTTTTAAAAAAAATTAACAAAAAAAAGAAACTAAACGATAGAGACAGTATTATGCACACGTCGTCGAAGATATATCCTTATGCCCATTGCCCACATCTCTCTCTAGATATATCTCAGCGAATCGATCTCTGTCCTCGACCTCTCTATCTCATACAAGCATCCACTATTCTCCACTTCCTCTATATGATTCGGATGGACGCTATAAAAAGGCCTCACAACCTGCACTCGCAAAGCACACAACCACCACGCATATACACTTCAGCACATACACATCCACACGCACTGACAGAGCCCAGTGTTCGCTAGGCAGCTCGACCAAGAAGAAGGCCATGGCAGAGAGGGTGTCAAGACTGTCGACGGAGAAGGCGGTGGTGATCTTCACGACGAGCCAGTGCCCGATGTGCCACACGGTGTCGAGCCTCTTCTACGAGCTCGGCGTGTGCGCGGCCGTGCACGAGCTCGACAAGGACCCGCGCGGCCGCGAGATGGAGCGAGAGCTCGCCCGCCGCCTCGGACGCGCACCGCCTGTCCCCGCCGTCTTCATCGGCGGCAAGCTCGTTGGCTCCACCGACAAGATCATGTCCCTGCACCTCGCCGGCAAGCTCGTGCCCATGCTCAAGGGTGCCGGTGCCATATGGCTCTGAATCCATCCATCCAAATCACTCGTCCTCGAACCCCCAATTTTGCTGGGTTTATATACATAAATTGCAGCTCGCATGCATGCAGTTAATCAGAGCTATAGAGTGTGCTCACAAGTATGATCGAGGTACCTATCTTGACCGTCTGATAACAAAGCTGGGACGGCTACGATTTTTACCGGTGCCGGGCAAATCCTTATGCCAAATATATACACAGTTTCCAAGAAGAATATATGAGGAAAGTTTTGTATTGCGGCTAGTGTAAACCTCTAGCTGGGCTAGAAAGGGTGAGGAGTGGCTCTCTAATCCATGACTTCGAGTGTAAATGGACATGTGTAACTCTGCCATTTCCAGTTTTTTCAATGTGATGTGATTTTTGAATTACCACAACCGTGTGTGTATAGTATATTCGGTAGCCAGCTACAAAATAAGTTATTCGGTAGCCACCTCCATTTACGATAATTTTATATACTAATTTACAATAATGTCGATACATATTCACGATAGTTGGGTTACTGTAACACATGGGGATATTTACCGTAACGTTATAGTAAACCACTTAGCAAGGAGTTACTATAATCTCGTAAATTAGCAAAGTAATTATCGTAACTCAAAGTGGCTACAGAATAAGTTATTTTGTAGCCAGGGTTGTATATATGTATATATATATATATATATAATTTACGAGATTATAGTAACTCCTTACTAAGTGGTTTACTATATATATCTGCTCAGAAACAATTTTTAGAAATGCCTTTCATTCTATCAAGAATTGCCTCTAGAAATGGTATATAAGCTGGCCTATCTATATAAATCCATTTTTAAAGAAGGTGAAATTTCCGGCTGCCTTTAGAAGGGGAGCAATGAAGTCATTTGCAGAGATGGCTACAAATTACCAATCTCAAGGAATGAATTTCGAGAGACGGTTGACAATTTAGTCCATCTTTAAAAATAAGTGCAACACAATAAAATTCATAACTATTTTATGAAAAAATGGATGAAGATAAACTTTATATCAAATTCATAGTACCTCATGAGATCTACAACTTTGTAGTTCATTTAAAATTATTGTCTAAGAATTTTTATTTTAAGTGTTCATAATTTTGAATTCAACTTTTAAGTTCTGAACTTGGATGGAGAAACTACCTAAACCGAGGTTGTAGTACCCAAATAGACCGGCAACTTTGCAATTGACTAATTTCGTCATTTTAAACTATTTAGGGCCCAGAAATTCTATTTTAAGATTAGTAATGTTCAAATTCATTTTTTTTATCTTTCAAATAACTTTCGATGGACAAATGACCTAAATTAAAGTTATAGTACTAAAAAATACCTGAAACTTTGTAGCTGACATTTTTTTCATTTAAAATTATTTGGAGTCTAGAAATTCTATTTTAAATGCACAAATTTTGAAATTCATATTTTTTTTAAAATTTTCAAATTACCTTGGATAGAGAAACAACCTATAACCAAATTGTAGTACTCGAAGAGATCTAAAACTTTTGGTTCAAATTTTTTTGTTTGAATTTATTCATGGTCTCAAATATGCAATATAATACTTGTTAAAGTGAATACAAAAGGAACGCCCGAGACTTGAGGTTTTGAGTTCAATTTCCCATGGCCGCGCACAAAGCGTATTTAATCAAGACTTATGACGCGCGATCGCGAGGGTTTCTCCTTGGATCATTTTTTTTTCTACTCTTTAGCCTGATTTGCAAATTCTATAAAAAGATTACTTGAGGCGGCTAGATTCCAGCATGTCTCTTGAAATCGATCTATAGGGACGACTGGATACCCACCTTTAGAATTCACAGGTAGAGGACCAAGCAGCGGCCTCTACAAACCCATTTCAGTCCCATTTGAAAAAGCTTTCCATAGTAACGTACATACATATAGTATTAAAAATGGTAAACATAAAAAAAATCTAAGATGATTTTAGCCCTACTTAAACAAAAAAAAATGTGAGATCAAGTGCAACAAAGACTATGTCTGGTTGTCTAAACACGCAATCGCCAAACACCGCCGTCTCTAGCCTTCCAATGCAGCCTCCGCCACTGTCCTCCTCCAGGCCACCGCTTGGTCCCCCTCCTATCTCCTAAACAGCGATCACGTCGGTGGATAGAGGAGCGGGGACCCGTTCGTTTTCCCCTTCATAGTTCTTGGTTAGGTTTGTGGATCCTTATTGATCTAGGTTCTAGATTTGGGTGTTATTGTCGAGGTGGTGGCAACGATGATAATTTGGAATAACGTCTCTTCGGCTTCTTCCTACCTTGACGATGTTCGATCTAGCATCGGCGAAGGGCCAGTGAGAGTTTGGTATGTCCGATCTGTTATTCTTTAGATCTTGGCTTCTAGTGTGCTTATCAGAGGAAGCAGTTGATTGGCTTTCGATGCGGTGATCTCGATCTCTTCTTTTGGTCTATTCTACAGCAAGGTCTGATATCTTCAACACATTATTCTGATGGTGAAGGATTGTAAGCCTATGTCCTTTGGAGATTTCCTCCAGCCGATGTTCTTTAAGTGGGTACTAAATCTCATTGTCAGAGTGCCATTTTCGGTCTTCAAAGTAATTTTTGGCGAGGCTGTTTGTAGGTGTCCCTTTTCTTTGCAGTCTTCACGGTGCAATCTTCAAATTCCAGCAGTAGTGGACGTTCGAAGGACGAAGATGACCGATTTGGTCTTTTATGTACTCTTATTTTTTTAAGGCGGTTTTATGTTTTATTGTCCATCTTTTGTACCGGTCTTTGTTTTTCATGAGATATATCAAATGTTTTTTTAGAAAAGGGAATATATTAAAATGCCAACTTCTGCATCGACTAATGCATATAGTTGTTTCTTATTACAAGCATAAACACAACAGTCCAAGCAATCTTAAAAATAAAGTTTTGAGTCAAAGAGGAAGAAGACAGTTTCCCAAAGCAATATCTAAAGCGCGATTCTATTACTGAATCTCCAACCGTTTCTTGGAAACACCTCCATCACGGTTGTCTCAATCTTCCTGCAACCCATCTTCATCATTTGGTGATCCTCCTCCTTCTGTAGTATGGACCAGAACCTAATCCAGTAAGTTCTCCTGAAGATAATCTTCAAATAAGATGGTACTGAGACCTTGTCAAAAGCTATGTCATTCCGGGTTAACCATATAACCCAACAAATTGGACTCACACCCACAAGAATCTTGGATTTTAGTTTCCTATTAAACCCATCCAACCAGTATGTGAACATATTGTGTACACTAGTTGGAGGTGTTAAATTAAAGGAAACATGAATAGTTCGCCATACAAATTTAGCAAAATGACAATCAAAGAGTAGATGTTGTATGGACTCCTCAGAGGAACAAAAACAACACTTCATATCTCCTTCCCACTGTCGTCTTGCTAAATTGTTTTTTTGTTAAGATTACTCCCTTATACAAATACCATAAAAATACCTTGATTTTAAGAGGTAGTTTCAGTTTCCGTATCAATGTGTTATATGGTATAGCTTCGGATCCTAATAAGGCATTGTACATGGATTTGACAGAAAACAATCCATTCTGATGTAGCCCCCACACAAAGCGATGTAGCCCCCACACAAAGCGATCTCTCTGGTTTGTTAATTGTACATCTGCAACCATAGCAACTACCTTGTGCCATGCTTGTAAATTAACACCTACCAGGAATCTCCTGAAAGCTACATTTATTGGTGTCATAGACAACACCGTTCTCACAGACGCACCTTTTTCCTAACAATATTATACAGTGCAGGAAAAAGCAATTTTAAAGGACGTGTTCTTATCCATGCATCCTCCCCAAATCATACTTGAGAACCATCATCTAGTTCAAACTTGCCTAACGAGAGGAACTTCGCCTTGACCTTCATGAGACCAGCCCAAAATTGAGAGTCCCCAGGCATATATTGAACCTGTGTTAGGGTCTTGTTTTTTAGATATTTATTCCTAAGTGATTGTTACCAAACCCCATCTCTATCTAGCAACTTAAAAAGCCATTTGCTTAGGAGACAATTATTTTGAACATCTAAATTTAAGACACCCAACCCTCCTGATCTTTCGGTGTACAAGCTACTTCTCATTTAGTCAATCTATATTTCTTCTTCTATTCATCGCTCTGCCAAAAAAATCATGACCTGAAATAGTCCAACTTCTTCAAAACCCATTTAGGTAATTCAAAAAAGGAAAGCATGAACATGGGGAGACTGCTTAAAATAGAGTTAAGCAAGACTAGCCTCCCTCCTACTGACAACATCTTCTCCAATAGTTCAACCTCTTTTGAAAATGTTCTTCAACATGTTTCTAGTCCTTATGCATGAGCTTTCTATGATGCATAGCAATACCTAGATACCTAAACGGGAACGAACCCAAATCACACCTGAAAATTTGTACATAATCGACTTGATTCACTTTGGCTGCTCCATAGCAAAACAATTCACTCTTATGGAAATTGATCTTGAGTCCTGACAGCTACTCAAAAGCACAAAGCAAAAGCTTCATGTTTTTTGCCCTCTCGAGGTCATTATCCATAAAGATGATAGTATCATATGCATATTGAAGGACTGAAACTCCCTCATCTACCAGATGCGGAATGACCCCTCGGATATGTTCCACCTCTTTAGCTCGTGAAATAAGGATAGCCAGCATACCAACCACTATATTAAACAGAATAGGAGATAACGGGTCCCCTTGCCGCACTCCTTTCCTAGTTTGGAAATAATGGCCTACATTGTCATTAACCTTTACTGCAACACTTCTTCTAGACATGACCTTTGAAATCCATTCACACTAAGCTGGTAAGAATCCTTTCATTCTGAGGACCTGCTGAATAAAAGGCCACTTTAGCTTATCATATGCTTTTTCGAAGTCTAATTTTAAAATCACACCATCTTGTCTTTTCCTATGTAACTCATGAATCGTTTCATGCAACATGACGACTCCTTCCATGATGTAACGACTTGGGATAAAGGCTGTTTGTGACGGACCTATCAACTTGTCTGCCACTTCTAAAATTCTATTATTTAACACTTTAGTAAAAATCTTAAAGCTCACATTTAGCAAGCAAATTAGTCTATATTGTTGTATTCAGGCCACATTAGCAATCTTTGGTAGTAAAGTAATAATCCCAAAGTTTAGGCTATGAATGGGCAATCTGCCAGCATGAAATTCATGAAAAAGATTCAGTAAGTCCGGCTTTACAACTTCCCAAAAAATTGATAAAAATCCGCAGGAAAGTCATCCGGACCAGGTGCTTTGTTATGTTCTTTGTCAAACACTGCCAATTTACCTTCTCCTCGCTGAATAGAGCTATCAACACCTCATTCTCCTCCTCCGATACTTGAGGCATGTCATGCCTCAAAGTCTCGTCCATCGAGAAAGAATTTGGTGTATGAGGTCCGAACAGTCCTTTATAATACTCGGTTATATAATTTCATATTTGCATCCCCAACAACAATTCCTTCTTCTGGTTCTAGCTATACAATTTTTGTCTTCCTGTGTCTTCCATTTGCTAGTAGGTGGAAGTATTTAGTATTATCATCTCCTTTCAATAACTTTGTTGTTTTCGATCGTTGGAGCTAATAGATCTTCTCTTCTCTCAACAACTTAGTTAATTGCCCTTTGAGATGATATCTAAGATCCTCCTCCTGAGGTGACAACAAAAAGATCTCCGCCTTTCTATCCAGCTCATCTATCTTAGACAACAAGTTAGATTTATATTTCTTATTTTGTGAGGATAAATTCCTTGCTCAACCTCTAAGGAAACGTCACAACCTTCTAATTTTGTTTTGCCAGTTCTCTAAAGGCGACGTACCCCTATTCTCATATTCCCAAACCTCTTTAACCAACTCAAAAAAACCATCTCTTGTCAACCACGCTAGCTCGAATTTAAAGTTCCTAACGTTTTCTCTGTGAGATGGTTCCCCAGTATCTTCCCCAGTATCTAATAAAAAGGTGTATGATCTGAGGTCTCTTGGGTAAGTACCTAAACGAAGGCTAGTGAAAATTTTTGTTCCTAATCTATTGTTACTAAAATGTTGTCTAACTTTTCATAAGTCAGAACCTCTGCATAATTAGCCCAAGTGTATCTCCTACCCATCATCTCCGGTTCTCTTAAGTTCAAAGTCTTAATAATAGCATTAAATAGAAGTGTCCACTTATTGTTATACCTTGAATTATTTTTTTCGATGGATTCCTAATTTGAAATCTCCCCCTACTATAAAAGGGAGATCCCCACAGCTAGTATAGGCTCGTACTAACTCTGATAAGAAGTGTTCTTTGTGCTCTTCCTATGCTGCCCCACATACAGAAAAAAGAGCCCAACGAAAACCATCTATTTTATTTTTAATGACAAACTTGATATGATAATCACCATCCTCAATACTCTGTACTTCAAAACAACCCTGATTTATACCCATTAGCATCCCCCGACATGCCCCGAGGATACCACCAATGCCAAATAAAATCAGCCTCCGCACAAAAGTTCTCTACACACTGAGTGGAGAAACTATTTTTATTGGTCTCTGAAAGCGCTATAAAATCAAGATTATTATCCCCAGCCACATCATGCAAAAAATTATGTTTAGCTAGGTCCCGCAGACCTTTGCAGTTCCATAAAACACCTTTCATTGGAACACTATTTTTTTCTTTGTAACCGAATTCTTATTGAGGAGTTTCTTTTTCTTTTTGCTCTTTGCCACCTTGATGGGTACATCTACCAGTACCCATTCTAGGTCCGCACTATTATCGTCCATCACCTCTTCCGTTAAGTTGCCATAGAGTCGACTTATGGTGAAGGTGTCAGGATCGATCTCATCATCCTCAGACTCAATTTCAATCTCATTTTTGCTTGGACAAATAGATGATTTCAGTCTATCCTTTTCAACAATTTTTAAAAGATCAATAGAACCAATAATCAAATTGTCTTTGACACCCAAACTTATGCCCACTCCCCCTAAGTTTTCCTCAATACGAATCTTAGAAAAGGAACAAAAAGATTTATCATGTAAATTACCTTGTGGTTCCTCGAGGTTCTTGACAGCAATTCTCTTTTCTGCCTTCTCTAGAGAACCCACATCAGCCACGTCTACATTTCGTTTGCTCCGCCGCACTAGTGTCAGCTCCCCATCTGACAGAATCGCCATCTTCATGACACTCCCCAACTCCCTTTCTGACCCTCATCAGTTGCCACCCCAGCTCCTAGCATAGCATCATGAAGAATCCCGAGGTGTTGGGCACCATCAACAAGCGCCCCTTTTGCTGCCCTGTCATCCTGCCCAACTGACACTTGTATCTGGTCGTTCTCAAATGGGGTAGACTGTTGCTCGATAGAAGAAATCTCCTGCCGCTCCCTTGCTGTTGTAGTAGCCGACTGTGTAGGCTGCTGTGTCAGGCCGATGGCCTCTCCCTTCGCCGCACCCCCATTAGCAGAGATCGCTGATTTCCCAGGCGCCCTAGGAAGCTGCGATATTCGCTGAACCATGCATGCCGGTGCTGACAACGCCCTAGCTGATCCTGTTGCTGCAAGAGTTGCAGCATTCCTCACATTGACTGGTTCTCCTTTTTGAACTCCTAAAAAAAATACATACAGACTCACTAAGTTCATTTTCCTCTCCTAGCATATCATCATTTGACCAATCATAGTCCATCTGAACCTCAGGAGCTTTGGCATCGTTTCTGGTCAAGTTGTTGCTTGCTGCATTGCCAACACTCACATCCGGTAAAGTGGTGCCCCCATTATTTTGAGCCTCCTTCATCTCGGTGTCTTTTGCTGCCCTGTTACCATGATCCTTGTTCCCATCATTCTGTAAGTTCCACACATTCCGCAGGCCAATATTAGATGGAAAGGGTTCAACCTCAAAGATCAACTGAAAGTATCTATTGCCAATGATGACACCAAGTTTAGTCAGGATTGCCTCGGGTTCAAGCACTGCCACTGCAAACCGCCCAAAGTTGTTAGCTCTAGTAGTCACCATATCCACATCATGTGTAACACCATAAAGGGTTTCTAGTGCCCACAGAATGGCATACTCTCTTAGAATTATTGGAAGGTTAATGACCCACATCCAGACCACAGGTAAAGCATGTTCATAATATTCTTCATCATCCTTAAATTCTAGTAATTTAAGAGTAACCCCTTCTTTCATCTCTGCATTAAACTTTGTCATCTTTGTCAGGTCCCCTTTTGATGGAAAAAGAACCTTAAACTCGAAGCCATTGTGCCTTTTTACCTCCCAAGCAAAAGTATCAGACACCAGCACTCGCAAAAAATTCACAACTTCCTCCCCTGTCACATTCTTGCCTAAAGTAGAGACTAGAGCCATTCTAGAGTCTTTCTTTGCCGGCTGTATAGGAGCATGAGGAATATGAAAACCAACAAGTTCATCGGCAGCTTGGCCAACTAACTAGACTACTGGCTTTTGTTGTTTGAGGACCGGGCACCGACATATGGCAAGATCGTTGCTCCTACAGATTTCACATAACACTGTTGCTGTACACTCAAACATCAGATGCCCCTTGACTCCACACCGTCTGCATATTTTAGTAGTGGACTCCTTGTGAGTTACCACCATTGCACCAGCACCAGATAATCCAATTTCTGAATTCTCCATTTGTAAATCACCTGCTCCAGCCGTCGAGGAAGAACCCTGCAAAATCTGAGATGCCGGCTGTTTATCGGTCTTGCCCATTTCTACGGACGAGGATGCGCCTGCCCCTGCAGCTGGTTGCTGCTCAGTAGTAGCCAAAACATGCTGTTCCAACCCCTGCCTAGCTTGCTTTGGCTTTGACTGTGTCGCCGTGCCAGACGACACCGGAGGAGACTGAGGCACGTGTTGTTGATGACTCGCCAAATGTTGATTCGGCACCTGCGGTGGTACCGGTGACTGTTGCTACAGAGGACCTTGCTGCTGTCCCCGCTGCTCCTGATGTGGCACGTGTCGCTGAAAATTGCTACCATGGCGGTAGGAGTCGTTCCATCCATGCCCGCCATTGCCGCCGTACCGTCCTCGTCGACCTCGCTCATAATCCCAACCCGGGCCGTAATTCGGCGGATGAGACCCTAGGTTGGGATTGAAGTGAGGTCTGTTGAAGCGCGCGCCGTCATCGTTGTAGTTGAAGCCAAACCCGGCACTGTAGCCCTGTCCGGCGCCAAGGCCTTGCCTACCACCTGTGCGCCCTCCTCCGCGACCAGCTGTGAAACCTCGCCCCTGGCACCGCCACCATCACTGCCAAAACCGACATGCCTGCACGAACCACCTGTGCATACGAAGGAAGAACCGCGTAGGGAGTGGCGGCTAGGGTTTTGCAGTTGATTGCATCAAGGTCGAAGTCTGCATGAAGGAAACGATCGGCCAATTTTCCACAGTGACAACGTCCGTGTCTCAGTCCGTTAACCAAACGGGGCCCCATGTTGGGCTACATCAATAGGCCCACCCAACCCCGCTGGGATTCTGGATCAAACCTGCCGCTGTTTCGCTGCCACGAGAATCAGATCAGACGGCTTTTGAATTTGAAACTAGGATGCATGATGAACTCCGATCAGAGTCGGCTCCATCTTCGCCGGTGATGGTGAAGATGACCACCCTAGAGCCTCGGCAAGAGTACCCCCTACCACTGATCGTCGACCACGCAAATCCATTGCCGAACAGTCACCTAGAGTCATCGCCGGTGACATTCTCAGTCGCGGCAACTTCCCATCACTTCCCCTTCATATATATACCTCCCCCATCGACGTCCGCCGTCGCTCAGTCCAAGCTTTAATGATGTTTCGCACTAACACCACCTTCGTATCCGAAAAAGCTAGGGACGCAGATGCTTCTACCTGTCGTTGAATCGACGAGTCCTGCAAAGCCATCTCTGCCTCGACAAGCTGATCCTTTACGAAACCATGAACAGCAGCTTGGCGTACTGTCACACCCCAAAAATTTCAGTTTTGGGATGTGACTAGAAAACACTAAAAACATAACAGAAGATTTTTACTATTTTCTAAAATATCCAACTTTACTTAAGTTGTCCACAATTTAGATGTTGGAAAATGTGAGTTTCTAATTTTTTTTAGAATTTAAATAAATTATTTGTTGTATTTCATGTCTTTGCATAGTGTCTTTGTATGAAAAATGAGTTTAAATGTTTTTAAACGCGCTTAGGGTTTGATTCAAATCAAATCTCTCAAGATCTTTGATCAAGTTTCCATAACCTTAGAACCATGATCAAATCCTTAGAAACCATTCATCTTGATCCTTATTCCAAAAACCTTGGCGGGTCTTCAAGTTTCATCTTGTCAAAACCCTAACTAGCCCGGTCTCTCCTTCTCTCTTTTCTCCTCATTTTAGAGCTTCTAATTATTTCCGACCAAGTTTTCTCCAAAGCACTAAATCTATGCTTGATGGCCAATCATTGTATGTCATCGCTCTCACACAATTCTACCATCACGTTCGAGTAAAATCACTCACATGTCACATACCCAAGTTAATCTCATTTCTTCCTCTTATCAACCCAATGGCAGCCCTAACATTGTTCTCTCTTTCTAATGGGCTTATTATTTTCTCTCCTTTCCTCACCTTGGGCAACATCATCATGGACTCTTTTCTCTCTACCTTTTATCCTCTTGATCAAAGCCCACAATCCAAGAAAGACCACAAGCAACCAGCCCCGTATTACTATCATCGCTTCGGGCCAAACCCGGTCTAAACTTTGCCTTAGCTCTCGCCATGGGTCAAAGCCCAACCATCCTCCTCTCCTTTGGGGTCCAACATCAAGCCCAACCAGCTCTCTATCTCTTCCTATCCCCTCTCCCCTCTCCCATGTCACCTCCCTAGAAGCCCTCTCCAATCTTGCAAAAATATCAACCAAGGCAAAGAATATCAAGCCATGACCCTTTGCCTTTCTACCCCTTCACCTCCCATCACTTCCCCTTCATATATATACCTCCCCCATATCCCCCTGATGCCTCCCCCTTCATTTCTCACGTGAAGAACAGGGGAGGGACGCTCCTACAGCTCCTCCTCCTTCCCCATGGCTGCCCCGATCAACCGCAACACGAGAAGGACTATATCGTCGTCACCGGCCGTCGTCGATGCTTCTCCTCACTCTTAGATGATGTATGGTTGATCCCCGGCGAAGTTTACCCGATGTATGTGTTGCTGTCCTCGCGGCCAGTTTTGCTGCTGCTGACGGAATTGGCGTTCCTCGCTGTTTCGTGACTCCAATCATCAAACCCTTTGGTCAAATTGTATATAACATCCTTGAACACGCCTCTGTAAGATGGTTTTGCCATAGGAGTTCAGGAACTAGAGATATCGTCATCACCGCGCCCGCTGTTCCTGCTGTTTGGTCAGATTGCAGCTCTGAGTGGTTTTGGCGTTCCCCGCTAATCCACTATCCAAATCATTGAGCCCTTGAACCTACATGTTCATGACATCCCTGCACATGATCCCACAAGTTGGTTCGGCTATGAAATCTCCGATGGCCAAGATATGGAGATCGAAGTGTCTTCTACCCCTGCTGTCCAAACAGCAGTCACCCTGTTTTTGGCAACGACGTTCCCGTTGATCCAGTGAACCCCAGGATGCATTCTTTGGCTATACCATCATATATATAGTTGCACATGCCTCTGCAAAGTTTCATGGCGATATGACCAAAGATGAAAGATATATGTTCCTATCTTGTGCTCGCTGTCCCTGCTGCCCCGCAGCTGTGCTGATGCCGGTTGGCATGCGTGTTCCCGATGTTTCGCCGCTCCGGTGGTCAAGCCCTTCGACCACAATGTGCATCACATACTTGCACAGATCTCCGTAAGTTTCCTTGGTCATATGAACCACAACACTAAGGATATAAGCATCACCATGTCGCTGCTCCTGCCATGTCAACAGCCACGTAGTGCCACCTTGCAATCTTGTTCCCCGCCTAACCGACGGTCAAAACATCATGTCCTTTTGTCACAATATGTTCCATGCAGTGCCTTGCAACCCCATCCAACGAATCACCATTTGTCTTTGTTATAACCATGCAATCGGTCATCATAACCACCGCTGTCCGCCGATGTGTATGTTTTCAATAGCTCGGCAATTCGCCATGTTCCCCGCTAAACCACTACATGATTTGCTGAGCCCTCTACCATGACCGTGTGTTTCCTAGTTGCACATGATCCTACCAAGTTCTATGCCAATAAGTTCGATGCATCTCTACCTTCTCATGGCCGCAGCCGCTGCTACCCGCCAATGTCCGCCACCAGGTACGCTCAACCGATGCACAAATCGCCATAATTGTGTTTCCCTTTGATCTATCATCCACCTTAGTGCACTAATTTATCATATGTTCCCAAGTAACCTATACACATGTCCAACCCTTTTTGTTTCGAATATGTATCTTCAACTCCAAACTCCACCTTATCATATGAATTCAATCATTCCCATCTATACCTTTCAACTATCACATCTTTTAATCATGGCTCCTGCTTTGTTTAGTTTTTGCACTCTCACGGTCTTAGAACAAGCCCTACGTGTTTAATAAACTTTATATTTTGTTTTATATATAATGATTGATGTAATGCTTCTAGGTTTGTCTATGATGCTTGTGATGGTTGTTGCTATCGTTAGATGAAGCTATACAAGGATGATCCAGAAGGAGAGTTGGACAAGTTTGAGCACTATTTGAGGCAAGTGTAACATGAGTTCCCTTGTCACCTAATAACCTTATAATCACTTTCATATGCATGTGTCTAATATGATGCTAAGGATCTTACCTAGTACTTTTGATACCCTGTACTCTTTGTTTACCCTGGATTCATGCATGTGGGTAGCCTTGCTTAGCTTGCAATTACCAAATATTGTAATGTTAATATTGGTTAATGACATATGGAATCATCGGTTAAATGGTGCTTTTCGGCAACATGGACAGAAAGGGAGTTAGAGCATTGGTCCTTGTTGGGTGCTCTAGTCTGCCCTCCGTAAGGACTGAATCTTAAAGCGGCAACCCAAGACTTCCGTACAGCCTTGAGAATCAAAATGGGCACGATCTTAGTCGTATAGCTAGTTTTCTCTAGCTTGTTAGTAGTTACGGAAAGTTTTCAGCGCAAGAGGGGGGACTAGGTTGCAGAATGGCTTCTTGCTTGTCAAGGTGACTACTGGGCTACGGTCATGGTGTGCCACTCTTGAAGGGGGGCTCCATTCGCCTAGACGCTGAAACCTCGCGGCTACTAACTTGTTAGGGTAATTAGTGAAAGGCTTCATAGTGAACCCTGGCGACTTACCTTGGAAGTGAGTCAAGAGGTTGGCCACCTCGGGCACAGGGGTATTCACGACTCAAGGTGAAAGTGTACACACTCTGCAGAGTTTGATCAAACTGATATATCAGCCGTGCTCACGGTCACGAGCGGCCTGGATCCTTTTCGAGATAGATGGTTCTATGGATGGTTTGGGATATGATTAATCTTGATGGTGATAACTAGTTATATTTGAAAGCATCTAGGCCCTGAGAGTTGGTTTCGACAATTGATGACAACGCATTATTACCATGACTAACGTGTGTTTTGCAAAAACTTTGATAAGTTAGGTCATGGGATTGGTAACTGCTTTGGGCACTATGGTTCATGCCCCTTGATGGAAATTGTTTTAGTTTTCAAAGGATTAACGACAAGATTAAGGACAGTTAGTTCCGAATGTCAAGGTGTTGAGTTACATTCAGAATAGTCATTAGGATCTTCGCTTTTTTCCTTTGGCCGTACTATAAAGGGGGGCATGAGCTAGTAGCTTGACCTAGGTGAGTCTTTTGTTTAGGTGTGGTGCACAGTTGTCAAACTTAGCACTAGGTAGCTCAAGTAAAGCTCAAAGTTCAGTTGGAAGCAACTCGGTTCAAGTTGCGTCGTGTTTCAAAGTCGTTTGAGCTGTTTACCCTTGACCGGACGTGGTCTCTGTCTCGACCGGACGCGTCCGGTCAGTGCTGACATTCACTGCGTTTCAACTTGGTTGACCAGACGTGGTTCTTGCGAGGACCGGACGCGTTGATCGTGTTGACACGTGTCTCAGAGGGTAAAAGAACTAATCGGACGTGACTGGAAAATGATCGGACGCGTCCGGTCATGTTCCAGTAAGGTACTTTGCTGACCTGACGCGTCCGGTCATCACTGATCGGACACGACCGAGCATCAGGTCAAAGTACAGTAAGGCCCTTGCACGACCTGACGCATCCGGTCACCTCTGATCGGTGCGTTCGGTCACTCAGCGATGTCGGTTAGAATTTCGACCGTTACAAACGACCGGCGCGTCCGGTCACGTCGACCGGAGCGTCCGGTCAGTGCGTTTTTGCTGAGTTGGCAGGTAACGGTTGGATTTGACTGTGGGGTGTATAAATACATCCCCTCCACCTCTTTTAGAGCTCTCTTGCTCATTTGTTTAGCTGAGAAACACCTTTCAAGTGCAAGGAAGTGCAAGAGCTCTAGTGAGGGTAGTGATTTGAGAATCAAAGTTTGAAATCCCTCACTAGTGACTAGGGAGTAGCAAGTGTGCATCCACCTTCTCATTAGGCTTGTTGTGGTCAAGTGAGAGTTCTAGCTTGTTACTCTTGGTGATCGCCATCACCTAGACGGCTTGGTGGTGATTGGAAGTTTGGTGATCATCCGGCAGAGCTTGTGGATGACCCAACTCATCTTTTGAGCGGTTTTGGGCGATTCACCATGACAGAGTGTCAAAGAATCAGCCCGTAGAGAGCACTTGATCCTTGTGCAGATCAAGGGGGAGCTACACCCTTGCGCGGGTGCTCCAACGAGGACTAGTGGGGAGTGGCGACTCTCCGATACCTCGGGAAAACATCATCGTGTTCCTAACCCTTATTTTCAAGCATTTACTTTCTTGTATTACTTTCATTGCTTTGTTTACTTTCCTAGAATTGCCATGCTAAACTAGGATTGGAACTTAGGGTGGAAAACTTTTTACCGGTAGAATCACAAGGAACACTAGTAGGCACTAGGGGTGAACTTTGGCTTGTAGGATTAATTCTAGCAATTAATTTTTAGAAAAGCCCAATTCACCCCCCCTCTTGGGCATATTGATCCTTTCAATTGGTATCAGAGCCAAGTTGCTCCTAAATTAGGCTTCACCGCCTAGAGCAAGATGTCTAATGGGGAAGGACCACCTCCCATCTTTGAGGGAGATGATTTTCCATATTGGAAAATCCGCATGGAGGCGTATCTCAAAGCTATAGATGTTGGGTGTCTTAGAGCCGTCACCGAAGGGCTTCCCGCTATCAAGGATCCCGCCAACCCAAGTGGTGACGAGGAGAAGTACACCGGTGGAATGCAAAGGCAAAAAATACACTCTACCGGGGCCTAGGCAAGGATATCTTTAATCATGTGCGTAATGCAAAAAACACTCATGAATTGTGGGAAAACCTTTGTGCTCTCCATGAGGGAACTAAGAGTGAGCGTGAGGAACGCTATCATATTGCCTTGAAGAAAATTAATTCTTTTGAGATGCTTCCCAAAGAAAGCGCTAATGACATGTACACTCGATTGAATGTTCTTGTAGAGGATCTCAATGCTCTTGGGCTCACTCAAATGAGTCAATCGGATGTTGCAAGGAGGATCTTGAGTGTTCTTCCCATTGAGAAGTATGGTCACAATGTCACCGTGCTTCACCAAAGTGATCTCTCCACCGCAACACCGACACAAGTATTGGGAAAGATCAATGCACATGAGATGTACATGCACATCACTCCGGAAGAGGGCTCATCATCTTCCAAAAAGGACTTGGCCTTCAAAGCTAGTCATGACAAGAAAAAGAAGAAGGGCCAAGCCATGATCATGCAAGAAAGCTCAAGTGAAAGTGATATTGATGATGCATCACTTGCACTCATGGTGAGAAAGACCACCAAGATGCTAAAGAAGCTCAACAAGAGTGGCATCAAGTTCTATGGCAAGAAGAAGAAGTTCTTCACAAGTAGCAAAAGAAAGCCTATATCCGAGATGGATTGCTACAATTATGGTGAACTTGGCCACTTAGCTCATCAATGCCCTAAGCCTCCAAAAGACAAGTACAAGAACAAGAACAAGGGCAAGAAAAATGATTCTAGTGATGAAGAAGATGAGAAGAAGAAGAACAAGCCATACAAGAAGGATGGCAAGAAGAAAGAGTTTCACAAGAAGAAAAAGGGAGGCAAAGCTTACATTGTTGGTGATTGACTCACCGACATTGAGTCATCATGTGAGTCCTCCGGTGATGAGAGCAACGATGAGAAAGAGAAGGTCGCCCCATTTGTGATTGGGCCATCATCATCTTCACCGACATCTTCATCACCACCTTAACCGCCACCTTCACCATCATCATCCACTACTCACCTATGCCTTATGGCCAAGGGTGAACGAAAGGTACAAAACAATGAGAGTGATGATGATGATAGTGATAGTGATGATGAATATGATGCACCTTCTTATGATGAACTTGTAAAATTGTTAAACAAATACTCTAAAGTCATAAGAAGAACTAGAAATGAAAATGATGAGCTCCAAAATGAAAATGATTCACTTTCATCTAAGCTTGAGAATGCACAAAAGACTAGTGATGAGCTTAAAGATCAAAATAAAATTATGTCTTCTACTCTCAAGGAGCTCAAAACTTCTAACAAAGAGCTTAGAGATGAACATGATAAACTTGAGAAGAAGCATGATGAGCTCAACACTAGGCACAACTCACTAAAAGATAAATATACTACATTGAAAATCAATTATGATAGTCTTGTTGTTGCTAATGAGCTTTCTCTTGAGACACATGATGCTACTAACCAAGCTGTTAAGATTGATATAGCTACATCATGTGATGACTTGATTATTGAGAGCATTGAGCAAGGCTCTAGTGGTAAAGGCAAGAAAGTGGTTGAGTCCAACAACAATGATGACTATGTCAAGCTCAAGAGTGAAAATGAGATGCTTAGAAATGAGAACAAGAAGCTAAAAGGGTTGATGGCTTTTGAAAAGCAAACATCAAATGAGTCACTTATTGAAGAGAACAAAAAGCTCAAGTAAGAGAAAGAGCATCTCAAGACCGACCTAAGCAAGTTCACAAGAGGCCAATATTTGCAAAGTGAGCTACTCATGAACACCGTCATGAAGATGGATAGAAGTGGCATTGGTTACTTAGCAAATCAAGAGAAGAAGGCTAAAGCTCAACAACAACAAAGCAAGTCAAAGCCCAAGCCAAAGAGATGTGTTGAGTGTGGACAAGAGGGCCATTTTGCTCATGAGTGCAAAACTCCACCACCACAACCCTTGCCCAAGCATGCTAGACCCTTTGCTTTCAATGCTCACTACATGCTTAGAAAAGATTCTAGTGGAAAGATGAAAGTCATGTTCTTGGGTCCCCCAAACAAGAATAGGCCTAAGAAAATTTGGGTTGCCAAGTCACTAGTTGAGAAAGTCAAGGGTCCCTCTCAAGTTTGGGTCCCTAAACAAAAAGCTTGATCTGTTGTGTGTAGGTGAACTACAAGACCGGTGGATCTCATTGGGTTATTGATAGTGGTTGCACTCAACATATGACCGGTGACCCTCGTATGTTCACCTCACTTGAAGAGAATGGGGTATGTCAAGAGAAGTTCACATTTGGAGATAATTCAAAGAGCAAAGTTAAGGGTATAGGCAAGATTGCAATATCAAATGATCACTCTCTTTCAAATGTGCTCTATGTTGCTTTCTTGAGTTTCAACTTACTATCCGTTGGGCAACTTTGTGACCTTGGCTACCAATGCTTATTCACACCAAATGAAGTGGCAGTTTCAAAGATAGATGACAAGCAAATGATTTTCAAAGGTTTTAGATACAACAATCTCTATCTTGTTGATTTCACCTCCGAAGATGCAAACTTGATGACATGCTTGTTCACCAAAACTTCACTTGGGTGGCTTTGGCATAGGAGGCTTGCTCATGTTGGAATGAACACCCTCAACAAGCTATTGAAGAAAGAATTAGTGAGAGGATTGAAGGATGTCAAGTTTGAGAAGGAAAAACCTTGTAGTGCATGTCAAGCCGGCAAACAAGTTGCAAATACTCATCCAACAAAAGCTTACATGTCAACATCAAGAGTGCTAGAGCTTCTACACATGGATTTGTTTGGTCCTACAACTTACAAGAGCTTGGGTGAAAATCTTTATTGTCTTGTGATTGTGGATGACTACTCAAGATACACTTGGACTTTCATTCTTCATGACAAATCCAAAGTGGCAAATTGCTTCAAGAAGTTTGCAAAGAGAGCTCAAAATGAATTTGAAGTCAAGATAAAGAAAATTAGAAGTGACAATGGCAAAGAGTTTGACAACACAAACATTGAAGCTTATTGTGATGAGATTAGAATCAAGCATGAAGTTTCATCAACCTACACTCCTCAACAAAATGGTGTAGTTGAAAGAAAGAACCGGACATTGATTACCATTGCAAGAACAATGCTAGATGAGTACAACACACCAGAAAAATTGTGGGCCGAGGCAATCAACACCGCATGCTATGCTTCAAATCGCCTCTTCCTACAAAAGTTTCTTGGCAAGACCCCCTATGAGTTGCTAAATGGGAAGAAGCCGAACGTCTCATTCTTCTGGGTGTTTGGTTGCAAATGCTACATCTACAAGAAGCGTCAACACCTAGGGAAGTTTCAAAGACGTTGTGATATTGGTTTTCTTGTTGGTTACTCATCAAAGTCCAAAGCATATAGAGTATTTAACCATGCCACCGGTTTGGTTGAAGAAACATATGATGTAGAATTTGATGAATCTAACGGCTCCCAAGGAGCAATTGAGAATTGTGATAATGTAGGTGATGAACCATTGAGGGAGGCAATGAAGAAGATGCCAGTGGGAGACATCAAGCCTAAATATGATGAAGACGATGTACAAATTGTCAATCCACCATCTTCATCACATGTGCCTCAAGATGATGATAAGAATGAGAGAGTTGAAAATAAAGACACTCATGTCTCTCATGAACAAGCCAAGGCATAAGCTCAAGATGTTGATGCTCCCCAACCCTCTCCTCAAGTGGTTGAAAGAAGAAACTCACCTCTACTTCAAGCACATCCACAAGATCTCATCATAGGGAGTCCTACAAAGGGTGTAATGACTCGATCTCAAAAGCTTGCTTCTTTTGTTGAACATCACTCTTTTGTCTCTTGTCTTGAACCTAAGAATGTAGAAGAACCTCTTCAAGATCCGGATTGGGTGAATGCTATGCACGAAGAATTGAACAACTTCACACGCAATCAAGTTTGGACACTTGAGGAGCATCCAAAAGGTGCAAGAGTCATTGGAACCAAGTGGGTGTTCCGCAACAAGCAAGATGACCAAGGTGTAGTAGTGAGGAACAAGGCAAGACTAGTTGCAAAGGGGTTCTCTCAAGTTGAAGGTCTTGATTTTGGAGAGACCTTTGCACCCGTTGCAAGACTTGAAGCCATTCGTATCCTTCTTGCATATGCATCGCATCATGAAATGAAACTATATCAAATGGATGTGAAAAGTGCGTTTTTAAATGGCTTCATAAATGAACTAGTCTATGTTGATCAACCTCCCGGGTTTGAAGACCCTAGATATCCTAATCATGTTTATAGGTTGTCCAAGGCGCTATATGGGCTCAAGCAAGCCCCTAGAGTGTGGTATGAGCGCCTCTGGGACTTCCTCATTGAGAAGGGCTTCACTATTGGGAAGGTTGACACCACACTATTTACCAAGAAGCTCAATGGAGAGATCTTCATTTGTCAAGTCTATGTTGATGATATTCTCTTCGGATCAACAAATGAAGATTATTGCAAGGAATTTGGTGAATTGATGTTGAAGGAGTTCAAGATGTCCATGATTGGTGAACTTACATTCTTCCTTGGTTTTCAAGTCAAGCAAATGAGAGAAGGGATTTTCATCTCTCAAGAAAAGTACACCAAGGATCTTCTCAAGAGATTCAAGATGGAAGATTGTAAGCCAATCAAGACCCCAATGCCATCTAATGGACATCTCGACCTAGATGAGGGAGGTAAACCGGTTGATCAAACTCTCTACCGTTCTATGATTGGTAGCTTGTTGTACCTTATCGCATCTAGGCCCGATATCATGTTTAGTGTGTGCATGTGTGCTCGCTTTCAAGCATGCCCTAAAGAACCTCACCTAAGTGCCATAAAATGAATCTTAAGATATCTTAAGCACACCCCAAGTATTGGTCTTTGGTATCCCAAAGGAGCTAGATTCCAACTAGTTGGCTACTCCGACTCGGATTATGCCGGTTGCAAAATTGATAGAAAAAGCACATCTGGAGGGTGCCATTTGCTTGGGAGGTCTTTAGTATCTTGGTCATCTAAAAAGCAAAATAGTGTGGCTTTGTCCACCGTCGAGGCGGAATACATTGCCGCGGGGGCTTGTTGTGCACAAATCTTATACATGAAACAAACCCTCCTAGACTATGGAGTTGTTCTTAATAAGGTGCCACTTTTATGTGACAATGAAAGTGCCATTAAAATTGCTAATAATTCGGTACAACACTCATGCACCAAGCACATTGATATCCGCCACCACTTTCTAAGAGATCATGTTGCTAAAAATGATATATCACTAGAAGGTGTAACAAGTGAAAATCAATTAGCGGATATCTTCACTAAACCTTTGGATGAGGCTACCTTTTGTAGGTTGAGAAGTGAACTAAATGTTCTTGATTCTAGTAACTTTAAAAAATGAGCTTATGTTGTCCCTTGCATTGCATTGTATTATATGTCATGTTTAATTGTCCGCAATGCATCTAGGACTTGTCTAACACGGTTACGACAACCCTTCTTTGGAGGAGTGAAGAAGCCTAACCGTGGATCAAACTTGACAAGCAACCTAGCCTTACTTTCTCGCTTTGCATTGCATATGCATGGTTGTTGCTTTGTCGTTTTCTTTTCGGTTTAGCTTTGAGCAACCTTTGTGTTCGTCCATGAATAGAGAGAGCATTTGACGGTCCCAAGGGTTCATAAACTCTATTGCATGGCCATACGTTGCTCCTCGGGCATTTATTGCATATTTTCCTAAAAATAATACTAGCCTAAGGCAAAATATTTTGAAAATCTTGAGGGTTTGAGTGAGGTCACTCATATCAGGTTCCAATTGATATTTATTTGAGTCTCGTTGAATTGGAACTTGATTGGGAGAAGTCGCGTCGAAGATCGGATTGAAGAAAGGCGTTAAACTATGACCGGACGCTAGACTGGACGCGATGCTGCTTCACCACTGCGTCTGGTCCCGGCGACCACCAGCGCGTCTGATCATCCCGAAGACAAATCTCAAGGATCTGTGACCGGACACTGGACTGGACGCGACGCTGTGACCACTGCATCCGGTCCCAGACCCCACAACCGCGTCCGGTCAAGCGTGATGGGTTCCCGGGTGATCTCTGACTAGACTCTGTCCACGTCCGGTCAGTTCTAACCGGACGCGTCCGGTCGCGCCAGGAGCTTACTGGACTCTGATTGGACACTGCTCCACCGCGTCTGGTCAGGCGACCAGTGTGTCCGGTCACCGCGTGAAAAGCGGATCTGCCCTTTTTTTAACTGTTCGTCCCGATCTATTCCATCTTCGATTCTTCATCCGCCGCCGCCGCCTTGCCCTAGCCTGCCTCGCCGTCTCACGCCGTGCCACCGTGCCTCTTCCCTTCTCCCGCGCCATCGTGCCTCCATCATCCTCCGCCGCCGCACCGTGCCACCGCAACCATTCACCGCCGCACCGTGCCACCACAGCCTTCCGCCGCCCGCACCATCCATGCGCCGCCGTGGCAGCTGCAGCGCGTGCGCCGCCACCGCCGTGTCAGCCACAGCCGCACGCGCCACCACAGGCTCTCCTCCACGCCGTGCTCACCCTCGTAGCTGGACCTTCTCCACCGTGCCGCATTGCCGCAGTTGTTCTCCTAAGACCTAGCCCTAACTCGTCACAACGAGTTGCGACTTCACTCCGGCCGTTCTTCGTCAAGGTTTCTTCGCACGATTTCATCTCCGCGAGGTTATTTCACATTGCCTTGTTCCTTTCAATGGTTTGCCGATGAACTTCCATTGAAATTCTAATTCATCCATTGCATATCTCGGCACTCTAGTGCTCGTCCGACGCTTCTGCGGAACCCTCGCGCGTCAAGGTCTCTCATCTTTTCACCGGAGTCTCGCTCAGCTCAGGTAGCTATCACGATCTATTCTTTTCTTATCTCGTATGCTTGCTTTCATAAGGACCTCGCCCATCTGTTAGTTAAAATATAATGCTTAATAGTAGCTCTATCTATTCTATCTTTACAGAGAATCTTGTCGGTGCTCTGTGTGTCAGTTGATCAGTTTTTGAATCCGAGGCCAAGCCTACGGATACGGATTGAGGCCAAGCCTCATGAGAGTCAGTTCATCATCTTTCACTGTCAGGGTTTTCTCAGTCACAGAGGTTGGTCAATATGGTTCGCTGCAAGAATGCTGGTGGTGCACCGAGTGACGGGGATGAGAGTCCTCCTAGGTTGACAGAGGTTGCCCATGGCAAGCACAAGAAGATAGCCGCCAAGAAGTGAAAGAGGACACTCACTGAGGTGGAGATAGCACAGGTAGTCGCTGATGCAGCAGAGCTTGCAGAGAGAGGTGGCAGAGGCAGTGGGATTCACATTAGCGAGTGTCACTTTCGTCTTGAAGGTTGACAGCTTGGTACAGAGGCCACATAGGAGACAGAGGACCCACTTGTAGAGCAGCCCACAGAGGAGACAGAGGAGCAGACCGTTCAGACTCCACCACGTCGTCGCTCAGGACGTACGTGTGCTCAGGTGACTCCTAGGCCAAAGGGCCAGCGACGTGGAGGTCGTCCACCTCCCAGAGCTCGAGGTCACCCCCTAGTCGAGCACTTTGACCTGAGGGGAGCTACAGCACGACAGGTCCAGGCTCTTCGGTTTGTCGAGGTTGGTTGGTGGTTCCCACCTCAGCGGGACCCCTGAGCCTTAGAGGGCTTCTACACACCTCTGCACAAGAACTTCTACAGAGCCTATGTTGACAGCGGGATTGCTTTCAGACCTCAGAGAGTTTATCAGCTCGAGGCTTTAGTTGATGTTGTTGGTGAGCAGCTCCGTCCACACCTATCCTTTTTACCTGGTTTGTCAGACTTTCTGGGATGGACTGGAGCTTACTGCAGGACTTGGGTCAGAGAGTTCTACTCCTCACTTTGGATTGACCCTGCTCACGAGTTCATACACTTTGCATTCCGAGGCCGTGATCGTAGACTGTACAGCACCAGGGTACGGGAGATTCTCAGACTCCCTGCTTCAGAGACAAAGATTCACCAGTTGTGCTTTGGTCAGACTTCACCACCGAGACGTCCTCACGGAGGTTCAGTGCCACCTACTGACCTGATCAGACCTTGCTTCCGTGAGCCGTTTGGCGAGGGGTCCAGACGTACACCTGCCAGCTTGACACCCCTTGCTAGAGTTCTGGATGCTATTGTGAGACGGACTCTTCTTCCGAGGCTGGGATACAGAGAGGGCCTGACACGTATGTAGCTATGGGTAGTCCATCACCTCATCTCTCATACACCGTTTGATATTTGGGATCTGATGCTCTGTGAGATGGAGGACACTTTGGCAGAGGGTTTCAAGGGTCACCGTCAGTTACCGTATGCGCACTGGATTTGCTTCATCATTCGATCTGCGTGTGACCTGCTTGCAGAGATTAGGGCTGAGATCTCAGATACCACTACTTCATTCCCAGAGTACGACATTCGACAGTTGTGAGCTTCAGTTACTAGAGAGCAGGCACCTAGGTCGGGATAGCATCAGCGAACAGAGGTTCCAGAGATAGCAGCTGAGCAGGACAAGACCGTTGAGGGTCTTGCAGAGGCTGAGCTTGCAGATCTAGATGCTCAGCCAGCTGATCTAGTTGAGGATGATGCCACTGACAGCACAGACGAGGATTATCAGCCTATTCCCCAGTACCGCTCTCCTCGGTCTCACGACCATGAGGCCAGTGGTTTAGGATCAGCCTCCCGCTCAGACCTAGCCATGGTGGCTATCCTTGAGAGGCTGACCCAGGCCCAGGAGAGGTAGGAGGTTCAGATGCAGCGACAGGCTCAGGACATAGCAGCTGCATTCGCTCAGATTCAGGCTCATCAGGACGAGTTCCAGAGGCAGCAGCTGGAGTTTCAGAGGCAGCAGTTTGAGATGCAGAGGCAGCAGGCAGCCACCCAGCAGCAGTATCTTGAGCTCCTATGACACCTCGTCACTGTTGGGGTTCCTCCACCATCGTCTGTCCTTACTCCAGCGTTACAGTCTAGTGGACCTCAGAGTCAGGGATAGCTGAGCTTTTAGTTTACCTCCCCCCAGCAGCAGGTTCCTTAGACCTTTCAGTCCCCGAGCTACACTCCTATTCAGATAGGGTTCACTCCACCAGTTCAGCCCAGACATCATCTTCTGTCAGGCACTCCTTTCACTGACTTGAGTGCTTCTTACAGCGAGTTGATTGGTCAGTCGACACCCTCGCATACCACTGTTGTGACCTCTTCAGGGATGTCAGCTTCCGAGACTGTGGCTCCTCCAGTGATAGGGACCGGGACTACAGAGACAGTGCCGTCATCAGTTGCCTCGACATATCTTACCACAGTTGGTGCTTTTTAGGCTCAGGTGACAGAGACTGCTCCTATTATTGCTACTACTTCATCAGTTCCTACTCCTACTCTACAGACCCAGACTGCTTCACTGCCACGTGTATCTACAGAGGGTCAGCCTGACAGCTCAGAGTCAGAGGAGGATACTTCACAGTTCGTGATCACCCCATGCTCCTCGGCACCCGACACGACTGCTTCTGTTCCCCCGTTGGATCCTTAGTTTTTTTGGCGTTTGATGCCAAAGGGGGAGAGAGTATATTCAGGGGGAGTTTTGATAGAGGGTTTCGTTTTTTCTTTGTGTGCTACATTCATGCATCATGTTTATATTTCCGCACTTGCATTTTGTGACATGTGTGCTTGTGAAGTACTTGAGTCTTATGTGGATTATCTTGTCACTATTATATATCCTGTCACTTAATTGGTTCTAGCTCATAAGGTAGTGCTTCCGTGCCTTACTCCGATTTCATATGAGCTATGTTTTATGTGTACTATCTCTTCATGTTTTATCCTATGAGTACACCCTGTTGGCTTGGAACACATAAACAATTCCTAACCCCTTGTGCTTATTGCCTTTTGCTTATGTGAACCAAGCTTGTTCGAAAACCTCAACTCTTAAATCTTCTAAATCAAAGTGTTGTCATCAATCAACAAAAAGGGGGAGATTGAAAGCATCTAGGCCCCGAGAGTTGGTTTCGGCAATTGATGACAATGCATTATTACCATGACTAACGTGTGTTTTGTAGAAACTTTGATAAGTTAGGTCATGGGATTGGTAACTGCTTTGGGCACTATGGTATTCATGCCCCTTGATGGAAATTATTTTGGTTTTCAAAGGATTAACGACAAGATTAAGGACGGTTAGTTCCAGATGTCAAGGTGTTGAGTTACATTCGGAATAGTCGTTAGGATCTTCGCTTTTTTCCTTTGGCCGTACTATAAAGGGGGGCATGAGCTAGTAGCTTGACCTAGGTGAGTCTTTTTGTTTAGGTGTGGTGCACACTTGTCAAACTTAGCACTAGGTAGCTCAGGTAAAGCTCAAAGTTCAGTTGGAAGCAACTCGGTTCAAGTTGCGTCGCGTTTCGCAGTCGTTTCAGCCGTTTACCCTTGACCGGACGCGGTCTCTGTCTTGACCGGACGTGTCCGGTCAGTGCTGACAGTCACTGCATTTCAACTTGGTTGACCGAACACGGTTCTTGCGAGGACTAATCGGACACGACTAGACAATGATCAAGTGTCTCAGAGGGTAAAAGAACTAATCGGATGCGACTGGAAAATGATCGGACACGTCCGGTCACGTTCCAGTAAGGTACTTTGCAGACCTGACGCGTCCGGTCATCACTGATCAGACGCGATCGAGCGTCAGGTCAAAGTACAGTAAGGTCCTTGCATGACCAGATGCGTCCGGTCACCCCTGATCGGTGCGTCCGGTCACTCAACGATGTCGGTTAGAATTTCGACCGTTACAAATGACCGGCGCGTTCGGTCACGTTGACCGGCGCGTTCGGTTAGTGCGTTTTTGCTGAGTTGGCAAGTAACGGTTGGATTTGACTATGGGGTGTATAAATACATCCCCTCCACCTCTTTTAGTGCTCTCTTGCTCATTTGTTCAGCTGAGAAACACCTTTCAAGTGCAAGGAAGTGCAAGAGCTCTAGTGAGGGTAGTGATTTGAGAATCAAAGTTTAAAATCCCTCACTAGTGACTAGGGAGTAGCAAGTGTGCATCCACCTTCTCATTAGGCTTGTTGTGGTCAAGTGAGAGTTCTAGCTTGTTACTCTTGGTGATCGCCATCACCTAGATGACTTGGTGGTGATTGGGAGTTTGGTGATCATCCGGCGGAGCTTGTGGATAACCCAACTCATCTTGTGAGCGGTTTTGGGCGATTCACCGCGATGGAGTGTCAAAGAATCAGCCCGTAGAGAGCACTTGATCCTTGCGCGGATCAAGGGGAGCTACACCCTTGCGTGGGTGCTCCAACGAGGACTAGTGGGGAGTGGCGACTCTCCGATACCTCGGGAAAACATCGCTGTGTTCCTAACCCTTACTTTCAAGCATTTACTTTCTTGTATTACTTTCATTGCTTGGTTTACTTTCCTAGAATTGCCATGCTAGACTAGGATTGGAACTTATGGTGCAAAACTTTTTTCCGGTAGAATCACAAGGAACACTAGTAGGCACTAGGGGTGAACTTTGGCTTGTAGGATTTAATTCTTGCAATTAATTTTTAGAAAAGCTCAATTCATCCTCCTCTTGGGCATCTTGATCCTTTCAATATTCACATGGGAGCCTTAAGCATAACTTAGAAACATAGGCATAAATAATAAAATATGACAAACTAAAAATGCTTACTGCAGTACAACCGAGTCAAGCCTTCTTGAGCCTTGCATAACCTCATGGTATACTTCCTGAGCATGGTGAGCTGACGCTTGTCGTTGTCACTAATAAAAATCCCGGATGGGTACTAGATGGTGAATCAAGTGAAGAGTTTCTTGCGGAGTCTATGAGTACTAGGCGAGTGCTTCCCCCAGTCAACCATCCCTGTGGAGTATGGAGTCCCGAAGAGAAGATTAAGAATAGTTTCTACTATGCTTCTATAATAGTTCACTACGGGAATCAGGCTCTTTGCCGAGTGTCCAGGGCACTCGGCAAAGCCCTAAATACACTCGGCAAAGGCTTTGCCGAGTGCCTCACTCGGCAAAAAGTACACGGCAAAAAATTCATCAGCAAAGACCTCTTTGCCGAGTGTTTTTTGTCGGGCACTCGGCAAAGGCTTTGTCGAGTGCCACGACAACACTCGGCAAAGAAAAGTTGCCGTGACGGGACAGATAACGTTAACGGGTACTTTGCCGTGTGCCCCACCGCTGGGCACTCGGCAAAGAAAAAAATTTGAAAATTCTTTGTCGAGCGCCCCTGTGTGTGGCACTCGGTAAAGAAAAAAATTTGAAAATTCTTTGTCGAGTGCCCCTCTGCTTGGCACTCAGCAAAGAAAATTTTTTTTTGAAAATTCTTTGCCGAATGCCCTCTGAGTGGCACTCGGCAAAGAATTTTTTTTTTGAAAATTCTTTGCCGAGTGTCCCCTCTGTGTGGCACTCGGCAAAGAAAAAAAATTTGAAAATTGTTTGCCGAGTGTCCCTGTGCGTGGCACTCGGCAAAGAGATAATTTTTTTTTGAAAATTCTTTGCCGAGTGCCCCTGCGTCCGGCACTCGGCAAAGAGATTTTTTTTAAAAAATTCTTTGTCGAGTGCCTTCCTCTCTGGCACTCGGCAAAGCTGAGAAATTTGCCAAAATTAGCTTCCTTTTCCCAGCTTTGCCGAGTGTTTTGTGATTGCACTCGGCAAAGGCTTCCTTTACCGAGTGTTACACTTGGCAAAATGACCATAACCGCCCCATTTTTTTGAATTTTTACATTCCATCGCGACAAAAATAATATTTCACATATATATCAAATTCATCACATATATCTCACATACATCATAAATATCTCATATAGATCAGATGCATCACAACATATATAACATAAGTGCATCATAAGTCCAAATAGCTAACACAAGTTCATCACAAGTCCAAATAACTAACACTAGTGCATCACAAGTCCATCACCAAGTGAACAACAAATAGAAAGACAACTACCCAGATCCCCAAGCTCCCCACTGAGACTGTGGTGTACCATGAATTGAATCATTCGAGGGTCCGAGAGGTGGATTATTCGAACCCGCCGATTGAGGCTACACAAAGGAGAAGACATTGCATGTGTCAGACAATAATCCACTAGGCTACAAGTAGTGTTACGGTTTGACCCTAAGCATGAACATACAAACTTAAACAATCATATTCATACTTACAGGAGTAGCGTGCCCTAAAGGTGGAGGTGGCGGTGTAACAAATAGCGAAGCTAGCAGAGCTACACCCGTCTTTTGCCCAAGAGCTTGCATGTACTGGAGAACCTCCACCATCTGCTGCTGCTGCCTCTACTCCATCGCAATGCGCTGGGCCTCCATAGCCTCCATCCTCTAGCGATCGGCCTCCCACAGGGCCTCCAATTGCTCGATTTGGGTCTGCAATATTTCACCACAATGTTTAAACAATGCAAAGCTAAGATATGTAAATATCAATGTATGACGAATAAAATAGGAATCACCTGGAGTGATAGAATCCGCTACTGTGAAGTCTCTGGCCGTGGGTGTATGGGAATGCTTGCGTCTGTGCTCCGTGCTCGGATTTGGGAGAGGGAGGGAGTAGAGGCAGCGTCGATGACGCCGTCGCCAAGATAGTACCGCCCATGCTTCTCGCCTCCTCCAATCCTCACGACGACCTCTGGATCAAAGTCCTAGGAGCTCGGGTCGTAGTCGTCACCATGGAGAGACCTTGCCGCCGATGTGTACTCATTGATGCGGGTGTAGACGGACGGGTTGTTGTACGCCTCGGGCGGGTCCTCTGGGTTGTAGGAGACGTCGGACGTCGCCTTGCCCTTATGGGCCATAGCATATGCCATGAACGTGGTGCACTCCTAGCCCGCATGTGACGCCGACTACAAGAAAGACAACAAGATGATTAGAAATCAGGCAAAATTGAGCGTTAGAATAGAGAAATGAATTCGAGTACCCATGCTTGTCTGTATGCAGCGAGGTTGCGGCTGCCTTGATGGTGCGGTACACCTGGCATCAACAATCGCCGGTCCTAGGCAGCGTTGTGCGTTTCGGTCCACTCGGGGCCGCACCACCTATCCACTATCATTTCCCAGCACTCAGGATACGCGGCGCACCACCATGGACACATCTGCACGTCATCAAGTATTTGACATATAAGATGAACAAATTAAGAGTACTTAATGTCAAAAGGAATCAATATTAATGTTCTTTATCTACCTGTATGTACTGGTCCCGGGTCAGCATCATGCTTCTTGCTTGTGGCTTCTTAACATCCTCTCCAAGGATCGACCTGTGGTAAGTGACGACAGCTAGGACGTGTGCCTCATAATGGATGTCCACGACGAGCTTTTTGCAGGCTTTGGTAAGCACCGCCTCCGCCCTGGCCTCAAATCCCTCCTCGCATTTGTAATAAAGCTGCATATAGACACGATGTATCCATTCATTATTTTAAAAAAAGTCTAATCAATGTGATGTGATGTATTAAGCAATGTGGTGCGATAAAGACTTACCCAAAAGTCTCGCTTCACCCGCACCATCTTGTTCTCAGCCTCCGCGTCGGGGGCGTTGGCGTAGTGGTCAAAAGTGTAGGTTGGCTCCCTCTTCCCGGCGTAGTCAACTAGGCCAGGAAAGTGGGTCCTGCACAAAAGACCCAGGATGCCATTGACATGGCGTGCGATACCTCCACCCGACACAACGGTCCAGTTCCTGCATAATTGATTAAGAAAAAAATATTAGTTTCTACTTTAATTTTCAACATATCATATGAAAAAGTATTGATAACATATTAATTTACTTACTTTTGCCCTTCGGGACGAATTACCGGGCGTCGATGAGTTACTGGTGGAGGAGGGAGGCTCGCGGGACCTCGCAAGTAGACACTCGATGAACTAGAGAAAGCGGAACTCGTACCTACCGCCTCCTCCTCCTCGTCCGAGTCCCCACCCCCTCCTCGTCCGTCTGCCGAGCCCGCTCCTCCTCGTCCCTGTCCCTGTCTCCGTCCCCGGCCTCCACCTCCTCCTCCACCTCGTCCTCCACCGGTGTGGGAGGACGAACCTGCCTCCTGCTGCTGCTCCTTCTTCTGTCCGACAGCTCCTCTTCTGCAGCCGGCATAGGGCGTGTCCTTCGGTAAATTGAGAACACGTTCCTCTGACGGTTACCCACCATCTTTGTTCAAACACCTGCAATTAGAAAGAATAAAAATGAGCTAATTAGAAATTAGAAAGAATAAACAAGAAGTAATTAGAAATAGATGCAAAATAAACAAAACATAATTACAAAATAACATTGTATTACATGTATTAGAAATAATCTGCATGATCGGGATTAGCTGGATCATAAGTCTCATCATCACTATCAACCATGTCAAAATAATCAACACTATCTGAAGGAGGAATGTTGTCTTCATTGTCATTGCCTAAACGTAATCGCTCAAGCATTTATAAGTCCTTCACATCTTGCACGTCATCTCCATCGTCCTCGTCATCAACCCAATCATCGTCTACATCCATTCCTATCGCTTCGGTTAAGTCTATCTCGAACCTCCCTTGTAGCCCCTCTTCTTGATAGAACTCCCCGTCATATGTGTTTGTGTTGAAGTTGTAATCTTCATCGTTTGGGACAGGTAGTTTACCGTGTGGCGATACCTTGTGCACAATAGACCAACCCTTAAGATGCTCTTTGGTTTGGCATGCGTATGAGGTATAATAAACTTGCATGGCCTGTTGAGCCACAATATAGACATCATCTCCTGGATAGACAGAATCCTGTCAAATTTCAACTAGCCCAAGATGAGGGGTCCGTCTCGTTACTCCAGGATCAAACCAATGGCATTTGAATATGATAGGACTAAGAGGTTTGCAACCGATGGCATTTACAAATGAAAGTTCGTATATTCCTTCAATTCTTCCAAAATAGTCGAGGCCATCAGTGCCGGGGGTAAAAACTCTGCTATTTGTGGTTCTTCGGTTGGGCCGACTTTGCTCATAGCTTGCTGTGTGAAAGCGATATCCATTCACATCATAACCGGTAAATGACTTGACCCTATAGGCACAGCCGTTTGCAACCTGTCTCAGCTCGCCACTGATAGACGCATCGATTTGGGCCTGCAAGCTCGAGCAGGATAGATCATTATATTATTTCAACATACGAGCAACTTGGAAGGTCGAACTAAGTATGAGCTAAATTCGAAAGTACCTTGTTTTTGAACCAAGATATAAAATTGGGCCTCCCTGGTCCTGCACCCTTTGAAAGAAGGGTATCCGCTTCCTGCGGGGTAGGATCCCTTGATTGATTCCAGAAGTGATGAATAAATTCCCTGTACCAACGTAAAACAAGGTGTTAGATGAGGAACAGTGATGACGTATTGAAACAAGTTCGTTGAGAACTTACCCAATGTATGGCACCACCTCGTCAAGGTTGTTCAACACATATATCATGATGCAGCGCCACTCTTTATGTGTCAAGGTCTTAGTGGTTGATGCACTTGCGCTTCTGAGTTGCCCTTGGAAAAGGCTGAGGTTCGATTCATTTTCACTAGCATTGTAACGAGGGGGTGGATTATGCACGCTAGAAAGGTTCTCGGCGTAGTATTTCTCTGTGAAGTTTGATACCTCCTCCAGAATGTATGCCTCTGCAATAGAAGCCTCAATTTTCCCTTTATTTCTACATTTTTGCGAAGAGTCTTTAGACATCTCTCGATTGGATAGCACCAACGGGCCTGCACGCCCCCCCCCCCCCCCCATTCGTGCCTCATACGGGAGGTGCAATATCAAATGCTGCATCGGATTGAAGAAGCCGGGTGGGAAGATCTTCTCCAACTTACAAAGCAACACAGGTGCCCCGTTTTCCAAGTCATCAATCATGGTCCGAGATAACTCCTTAGCACAAAGTTGGCGGAAGAAGTAGCTTAACTCTGCCAGCGCTAGCCACACATGCTCAGGGACATAGCCTCGAACCATCGCCGATAGAAGCCGCTCAAGCCATATGTGGTAGTCATGACTCTTCATCCCGTTGACTCGCAAAGTAGATAAGTTCACCCCCCCTCCTCAGATTCGCTGCATACCCATCAAGAAACATTAGCGTCTGCATCCATTCAAGTACTTCCCTCCTGTATTTCCTAGCCAAGATGAAATCGGTCTTAGGCCTTTTCCATGTCTTGCCGCCTCTAGGAGGCTGCATCTCTTGCTTTGGTCTATCGCATAACGTTGCCAAGTCCACTCTAGCCTTAGGGTTGTCTTTTGACTTTTCAGTTTCCATGATGGTTCCCCAAAGTGCCTTGGCGACATTCTTTTTTGTGTGCATTACATCAATGTTATGTGGGAGAAGGAGGTCATCAAAATAGGGGAGCCTCGTCAACCCCGACTTATGAGTCCACGTGTGTTCCTCACCATACCCCACAAAACCACCACCTTCTTGATTGGCCACGAGAGCATCTATCTAAGCATGAACCTCGGCACTAGTCATCATTTGCGGTGGAGGGTCTTTCACTATGACACCTTTCATAAAGTTCTTGATGTCTTGTCTGAATGGATGGTCAAGAGGGAGGAATTGACGATGTTTGTCGAATGACGAATACTTGCCACCCTTCTGTAACCAAATGAACCTCAGACGTTCCTTGCATATTGGACATGGGAACTTCTCGTGAACACACCAGGCGCAGAATATCCCATAGGCCAGGAAGTCATGCAGAGAGTAGTGGTACCAAACGTACATTTTGAAGCTTGTCTTTGTAGCTCGGTCGTATGTCCATACACCTTCCTCCCAAGCACTGACCAATTCATCAATCACAGGCTCCATGTACACACCCATATTACTCTCTAGGTGTCCAGGAATTATCAATGACAAGAATATATTCTGTCTTTGAAAGCATACGCCAGGGGGGAGATTGAGGGGGATAATGAACACGGGCCAACATGTGTATGGGGCAGCCATCAATCCATAAGGATTGAACCCATCTATTGCCAGCGCAACACGTACATTACGAGCCTCATCTGCTTTCTCACGATGAATGCAATCAAAGCGGGTCCATGCTTCACCATCAGATGGATGTACCAGTTTGTCAGCATTGTATCATTTTTCCTTTTTGTGCCATGTCATCTGTTTCGCGGATTCCTTGGTCATGTATAGCCGTTGGATCCTCGGTACGAACGGGAGGTACCGTAGGATCTTCACAGGGATCGTAACCTGCCTCTTCAGGCCATCACCAGAGTCTACCTCCAGGTACCTGGATGATTTACACTTTGGACAGTAATTTGCATCCTTGTGTTCTTTCCTAAATAGGACACACCCCTTCGGACAAACATGCATCTGATCATACGGCATCTTGAGTGCACGAAGGAGTTTCTTGACTCGTACATGCTCTTTGGCAGAATGTGGCCATTCGGAAGCAGGCTGCCAATCACGGTCAACATACTATCGAAGTGTTCTCGACTCATGCTACACTCGGACTTGAACCCCATTAAACGTCCAATGGCATCCAGTTGAGAAACTATTGTCTGATCGTGAAGGGGTTTCTGTGCTGAAGACATCATGTCATAGAACGCCTTTGCAGTTGCCTCCATCTCCTCCTCCGTACGTCCTTTAGTGTACTGTCCTTCATGAAAGTCATCTAACATGTCTGCTACCCCGGCAGCAGGATCAAAATCCTCGATGCGGGGTCTCACCACCTCCTCTCTCAGACGATGGGCTTCACTATGGTGGACCCACCGAGTATAGTCTGGCATAAATCCATTCTTCAAAAGATGTTTACTATTTGCACATCTCTTGCAGGGACACAAAACTAGAAACGCTCCTTTAGCAGACTCGCCAAATGCTAGTTCTAAGAAATCATTGGTCTTCATCATCCATTTAGTAGTGAAGTCACTCTGACTTGAGTGGCCCGTGTACATCCACTCACGGTCATCCATCCTCAAACATATATACCAGCGAGCAAAGTAACCATCAATTGCAGCTACATGTCGTTCGTACTATCTAATAGGTGAGGATAGGTCCTAATCCCACCCGCGGATGCGTAGATGAGGTTAGTTTCCATGCTCTACTCCTATCGGCGACAGAATTTCGGCAGCACCTCCCCGCTGTTCTCCCGATACACGTCCTAGCAGGGAGAGTGTGTATCCGGAGAACAACAGGGAGATGATGCCGAAACCTTGTCTCGAATTAGAGTAGACCAAGGAAACTAACTCATCTACGCATCCGCGGGCTGTCCAAAATACGTGGACAATCCGAAATAGATACAGTCATAGATATGCAAAGATCTGCATACCAATAACTGTATCTCTTTCGAACGGGAGACGCCTAACTGAGTTATGCGAGCTACGACTATGATAAGAAAAGGGGTTATACCTAGGGTCCCGGTGGAGTCAGGCTAGCAGAGCCGTGGCGAGTCGGTGCAGTGGCGAGGCGACGTGGTGCAGGCAGACCCGCAACACCGAGGAAGACGATCGGCGTACTCCGGCTCCGCTTCAACAGGCTCTTCTCTGCAAGAAAAGAAAGAAAAATAATACTGTCAATTAAAAATTTCGGCAGAACCTCCCCTGCACGGGGAGGTTTCGAATACCTACAAAAAACAACGGCACGATGGCCGACATTCACATATGACAGCTCAATGGCCGACATCCACATATAACGGCTCGATGGCCGATATCCACGTACAACGGCTCGATGTTCGAAAACCACATACAACGACAACACATACAACAACAATTACTACTGACACTACTGCACGAATTGCATAGAAAAGGAATGGGCGAACCTAATGTGTGCTCGTCGGCGGTGCGGCGGCACGGTGGCGCGGGCGCGCAGGGCGAGCGGCGCGGCGGTGCGAAGGCACGGCGGCGTGGAGGCGCGGAGGTGGCGGGCGAGCGACGCAGCGGCGCAGCGCGGCGGGCGAGCGGCGCAGGCGCGGGCGTGTTGGCGGCGGCGGCGCGGGCGGCTGGCTATCTGGAAGCTAGGGGATATTTATTTTACGTGCTTTGCCGAGTGCCCGTGATCCGGCACTCGGCAAAGATTTATTTTTTTAAAAAAAATTGCTTTGCCGAGTGCCGGCGATCTGGCACTCGGCAAAGCCTTTCATTTTTTAAAAAAATTCTTTGCCGAGCGCCCGCGATCCGGCACTCGGCAAAGTTTTTAATTTTTGTTAAAAAAATTGCTTTGCCGAGTGCCGGCGATCTGGCACTCGGCAAAGACTTTTATTTTTTAAAAAAAAATTTCGTTGCCGAGTGCTCGCGATCTGGCACTCGGCAAAGCCTTTTATTTTTTAAAAAAATAAATACTTTGCCGAGTGCTCGCAATCCGGCACTGGGCAAAGAATTTTCAGCATTTTATTTTTTTTAATTTCTTTGCCGAGGACCCACGATCTAGCACTCGGCAAAGAATTTTCGTGATTTTTTTAATTTCTTTGCCGAGTGCCACGAATCTGACACTCGCCAAAGAATTTTCAGCTTTTTATTTTTTTAATTTCTTTGCCGAGTGCCAAGTATCTGACACTCGGTAAAGATTTAATTTAATTTTTTTTTCTTTTTGCACCCAAATTTTTTTGCAGCCCTACTATAGTATTAGGAGCTAGATTTTAAAATTTGGTACATTTTTTATGTTTTTTTGCTGCATTTAGTTAATTTGTATCATTTACTTGAATTTTTTCGTAAAAAGCAAATTTGAACTGCAGGTGCATGGAATAATGGAATTTAACCATTCAAAAAAATGATATTCATGCTTTTGAGTGTTTTATGAGGCACTATCTAGGAACGCACCCGAAATTTCGAACATCATGTTCATGAAACATGGGCACCGACTTGCGGGCGATTTGTTTTTAAATTTCGTGAACATGATGTTCGAAATTTCGGGTGCGTTCCTAGATAGCGCCTCATAATACACTCAAAAGCATGAATATCATTTTTTGAATGGCTAAATTTCATTATTCCATGCACCTGCAGTTCAAATTTGCTTTTTACGAAAAAATTCAAGTAAATGATACAAATTAACTAAATAAAGCAAAAAAACATAAAAAAATGTACCAAATTTTAAAATCTAGCTCCTAATACTGTAGTAGGGCTGCAAAAAAATTAGGTGCAAAAAGAAAAAAAATAAAATTCTTTGCCGAGTGCCAAGATTCTGACACTCGGCAAAGAAATTCTTTGCCGAGTGTCAGATTCCTGGCACTTGGCAAAGTAATTAAAAAAAACTTTGCCGAGTGCCTAACAGCAGGCACTCGGCAAAGGGTCACCGTTGGTGAGGTCATCTTTGCCGAGTGTAAATCATTGCCGGGAGCTGGGCTCTCGGCAAAGACTCCGAGTGCATTTCTTTGCCGAGTGCCCGACAGTCGGCAAAGCGATCTTTGCCGAGAGCGACGCTCGGCGAAGCATTTGGCACTCGGCATAGAACCTGTCTCCGGTAGTGGTTGTAAGTCTTGTTGTAACTATGTTCGATATATAATAAAACATTGTTCATGATATTCTCCATATTTGTCTCTATGTGTCATGTGGACATCCTGGGCACACATGTAGTTAGCGCTTGGTATTCTTCGGAAAATCAGGTGCGACAAAGTGGTATCAGAGTCATCGCCGACCACTGATCGTCGACCACGCAAATCCATTGCCGAACAGTCACCTAGAGTCATCGTCGGTGACGTTCTCAGTCGCAGCAACTTCCCTGACCACGGTGCCATCGACGTCCACCGTTGCTCAGTCCAAGCTTTAATGATGTTTCGCACTAACACCACCTTCGTATCCGAAGAAGATAGGGACACAGATGCTTCTACCTGTCATTGAATCGACGAGTCCTGCAAAGCCATCTCTGCCTCGACAAGCTCATCCTTTACGAAACCATGAACAGCAGCTTGGCGTACCAAGTCCGGGGTGTAAGGTGACTGTACGACCTCCTCATCGGAACCGTCGTCGTCCATCAATGCCCAGAACTTGGACTTCACTCCTAAGGGACGGAGGTCTATCGCAGGATCGGGAACAATTAGATCACCACGGTCACCAATAGATTTCCAACCGCTGTCTTCATCCTCCGTCCCATCTCCTTTTACCAAATCACCTGGTAGGCTTACCTTAGTCTTGTTAACCAGCTCCGCCGCTCGCCAGCGAAGTTCCGATACCGCAGGGATGCGTGGTCGCCGTGCGGGTGGTCTGCCAGGAACCGTGGTGGTACTATTCCCCGTCAGGCCGTTGTCGGCAAGGTCCTGGGCAGCGCCGACGTCGCTACGCCTTCCTCCAGCGGACTCCTGCTCACCGTCGTGATCGCTGGAGTCATGGAGTCGTCGACCTTCAGTGAGATCCGGCTCAACATCGGTGATCACAACGGTGCTCCCTGAACACCTCCCATCAGCGATCCTATTCTTCATAAAGCTGTTGTCGCCAAGGTGGATCTCACCGACAACGCGGAGACGCTGAGCGACACTGGCTTGAGTGTGTTTATAAAAAAATAAAAAATAAATAAAAAACCATGCTACCGCACTAGTGTGTGTGGCGCAGCAGCCTCTCTCACTGTGCCTTAGACTACCCGCAGTGGGTACTCTAAAGCGATACTCTAAAGCTTTAGAGTATGAATATAGAGTAAAAACTGCTGCACTGGGTACTCTAAAACGATACTCTATTCTTTCTCTTACTCTATATTTAGAGTGGTACAATGCTTACTCTATAGTGGGCAGTGGCGGGCCCCGCTAGCTAAACAAAGGGAAAAAAATGCTATAACTCACAAACCAAAAATCCAAATTAAATTTCGATTGCACCATTAAATTCGTCTCAATAAATCCTTCAAAACTAGATCACACATGGATATATTTAGATAAAGTGACAAGAGGGTCCCACAGTGGATAGAGTGGATAGAGGATGATATAGAGGATGGATGGGTGCGGGAGAATTGAGTATAGAGGAGAGAATCTTGCTGACTAGGACGTATAGAGGATGAATATAGAGGTCCATGAGTGCGGATAGCCTTAGCCACCCAACTAACGTGACGGAGGCGTGGGTCCTGCTTGCCACTCCATGCCACTATTATGACAAATCTAGTCTTCTTTGGCATTTTCCTTGTGACAATAGAAGAACTTACCATCGATTTATGATATTTCTGTAGATTGTCATAATAACCACCATATAGTTGTTATACTGGTATAAATAGAAAAACGCGCCACAAAAAACATAACTAACGCCAAACCTAAATGTCATAAACTAGTACACCAAAATGTTATGATCAAATGTTGCTGTCACAACCAATCTGAAATTAATTATGATCAAATGTTGTTGTCACAACCAATCTGAAATTAGCACTAAGCAAAAGACAATGTGTTTTGACGCAATATATTATTGTCTCAAATATCACATTCCAAAATTTCAATTTTTGAGATGTGAATAAGTAACCCTAACATAGAATTGGTTTTAGCATTTTTCTAAATTTCTCACCATGTTTGATGCATTTGTCACACTCTAAAATATTTAATATGTTTATGTGAATTATAGAAACTAAAATGAAACATTATATTTTATCAAGTATTTAGTCTAATAAACCTTGTATATGTTAATACAAACTTATCAAGTAAAACAAAACTTTTCCATTTAAGATCATTTAGAAGCCGAAATATTTAATATAAAATTTATATATGTTAATATAAAAGAATAGCATCATATACTTAGTCACAAGTGACTATGTAGTGTGTTGGTCGGAGAAGTTGCAGCAGCCTTTGAGCACAATAAAATATTTTTCTTATTTTTTATAATTTTTAGAATTTCTTATAATACTTTTAGAAGCAGTTGACACTTAGTCAATGGCTACTAAAAATCATTTGTAAGGGTGGTTGACTTAAGAAAACCGCGGTTGAAAATAGATTTTTACATACAATTTTTAAACCATTCCTAGAAATACCTAATGTTTATAATCCGTAATAACGGTTTTGAAGACCAATCTAAAAAACAAATTTGACCGTCTCTAAAAATTTTGTCTGGTAGTTGCAGATAACAATTGTACCACAACATTTTTATTTAGTTTTCTAACCTTCCTATATCTTTATCTGCTAGAGAGTAGATCAAGATTTCTGCAGAAGGTTGGATATGAAAAAGCAAGATCTCGCACCATCGCATCCTGGCATCACACAGCCTCATATATGATAAGGTCAAGCTGGGTCGTTTTACAAAGCAGTAGCAGCTCAATCGGCTGAGAAAAACCGCGTGCATGCAAGTTGGGCAGATTCCGTACGCGTGCAACAGATAAGGCCGGGCGGTCTCACTCTCAGTGATGCTATATTCTGTGACCTGCTGAGGGTATTGATCCATCCCTGCTTCCTTTAAATCCCGGCTGGAATCGGTTCCCTGTGTCGATCGTATGACATAGCACAGGCCGTACCATACGGGGATTCCTTCTCCTTTGTCGGTACTACTGCTTTCCTCCTATCCTATCCTATGACACAGCATGCATTCTAGTTTCTGTACTGGCCGGTGTGGTGTGCGTGCAGAGCAATGCATCTACTATACACGTCACTCCAGCAGAATTTCTAAACAGGGCTCTCAAATTTAGGTGGACAGATAAATCCTTCCACCGGCCCTTATTCTAAGGAGCTCAGCCTGAAGCCCCCATCCCCAGCCAAGCGAACGGTTTTCCTCTCCCACATGCTACCACCGTCCGACACTTGTCCCACCAGCACGCTCCTCGACACAAACTCCTCTCCGACGGTCTCTAGATCCGGTGTTCTCGGTCGCTCCTCAAACCATGGCCGCTCTTCCCCAACTTCTTCCATCATATCGCTTCTCACCGACCCTAGGAATCCACTCGGCCGCTTCTCCCCGACACCCTCCCCGGTCCGGTGAAGTTAGCCTCGACTCCCCAACACCCTCCCTGGTCTAGCCGTTGTGGTGTGTCCAAGTGTAGATAGCAATGCATCTACTATATATGTCGTATGACTAATTAAGCGGAGCAATTTGTTGTTGCCCTAGCTAGTATAATTTTTTTTAATGCAATGGCAGGAGCTCTGCCTTTTAGTTAAGGAAGAGAGCAAATATAATAAAGAGATAATTGTGTTGTGGGTCCTTAAACTTTTCGTCACTTCTCACCTAGGTCCATGAACTTTTTTCACCCATCTGGTCCATGAACTTTATCTACATCCTAGCCGTTGTCCAGAGTAGGCCACATAGGACTTTGCTGCCTACGTAGCTGCTGATGTAGTGCCACGTGCTCTTTTTTCATTTCATAAACAGGCTGAAACTTTAGAAAATAGTATAAAATCGTAGAAAAATTGTAAAAAGAAAATTATGCAACAGATATATAATATGCTATGTTTTAGTTTAAAGTTTTTGTTATAGCTGTAGATCTATGTATTTATATGTTTAATTCATAACTGCAGCTCCAGTACTCCAATTGTTGTGAAAGTTTTATGGTAGACTACTCATTGTATGCTTGAGCTATGGTAAAAATTTCAGATTCAGTGAAGTATGTATGACCGAGTTATTGATTTACCTAGGTTTATGCTTGTAACGTCCAGAACATTATCCTTCTTTCACTACTACAAAACAAGGATATTGTATCACTTTCTTGTAACACATTAACCAATGTGTTCTAGTGAAATTTCATAGTAACACAAATAGTGTGTTACAAACTTCGCTTATAACACAAAATACTTTTTTTTTATAAAAATGTGTTACTGACAATAATTATAGTAACACAAAATTAATGTTACAAGCAAAATGTTACAAAAGTGTACTATGTTGTAACACATAAATGGAACATATAAAATGTGTTAAAAAAATATGTACTGTAGTAACACAAAATAATGTTATAAACTATGATTTGATCTAAACAAGCACTATGTTTGAATTCATCCTACAATATGTGAATCTTTCTATAATTATGGAAATTTGTGGTTTATGTGATTTTGCTATGTCTCGTGTTTGTGTGATTATATAATAATCCGTATGCCACATGTGTAGGCGAAATATATATTTATTTCATAATCTGAATATGTTACAAACCATGTGTTTCTTTGTTCCATACTGTGCTCTATCATAATGTAGAAGTGTTACTAGACGTAAAAAAAAAGTGTTACAACAGATAATCCTTGTAACACTAAGCAAATGTTCCGATAAATAAATAAATGTGTTACAATAGCTATACAAAAGTGTTACAAACCATGTGTTCCTTTGTTCCATATTGTTCTCTACCATAATATAGAAGTGTTACTAGAAGTAAAAAAAAAGTGTTACAGCAGACAATCCCTGGAACACTAGGCAAATGTTCTGATAAATAAATAAATGTGTTACAAACTATGCGTTCTACCATAATGCCAAGTGTTACTAAAGCAAAAAAAAGTGTTACAGCAAAATTCATTGTAACACTAGACAAATGTTCTTGTAGACAAGCAGATGTGTTACAATAAACTAGTCTATAATAACACGGCCAATTGGAACACATAAAAAATGTGTTACTAAGAGAGCCAGTAACACTTTTTCTATTCTATAGTAACACAAGTTGGTGTTACTATATCTCTACGTTGTAGCGGTGTTCCTGCTATCACAATACAATCTCCGCTGCAGTTTTAGGTTCTCTAGCATTCTTTAATTCACATGTCATATGCCAGATGTAAAGATATCTGAGGTATCACAATCTAGGGTGATCAAATCCCAGTAGTAGTAATAAGTTAACACTTTCTGGAAAAAAATCCAAGTGGTAGTATAATCCACCGGTTATTACCATTGGATACCAGGATCACGTATGAGTATCTAGACGAAGTGATCCTGTTTAGAGGATGTAATATTGAGTTATCTTTCATTTCAAATGTCATTTAAAGTTAAATAGTCATAACTAGGTTTTCAAAAACATGCCCTGAAATGTGGCGAAGGTGGTCTTGGATACGACCTTAGGGAACCGATGAAGGTGGGATGAAGGTTACTAGTTGGCACACCTAGCTAATACCATTTACCATTTCATATATACTTGTACATTTACTACCTCAAAAGTTAACCATAGGAACCGATGACAAGCGTGACATGTTATAGCAACATGTAAGGGAGTGTTTGGGACTGTTCCATTTCACATTTTGCAGCTCCACTCTAGCTCCATCTTGCCAAACACCTCCAGCTCCTAAAACTCCACTCCAAGAAAAAATGTGGAGTTAGGGGGGCCAACTCCAAGTTTTTTCTCGAGCACCTCAAAAGATGGATTTGGACTTTTGTACTCCCTCATGAAGTTGAAAAAAATTACCCACAATTGTCAATCATTAATAAAAACACCCATGCGACTATTCCCCTCACCTAGTGTCGTACGTACGCCTCCGCCGTGACTTTTTTCTTTCCCGCGACGCTCCTTCTCTCGTTGCTTCTCCTCCCCACAAAACCTAGCATTGCCGCAATTGTTCCGGCTTCCACAACCAGCGCCGTCGGGCTCCTTTGGCCCCTCATTCATCACCGGCGCCCGTGGCCTCCTACGGCCCTACCCCCTCCTTTGCAGGACTGGTCCCAGCCTAGCCAGGTAATTCCCCGGCCGGCCAGCTGCCAGGCACAGCCGGCATTCGTGTAGTGGTCGCGGCCGGCCAACCCACAGCCACCCATACCACTGGCAGCCAAGCCACAGCAGGCCAGGCATTGTTGCCGGCCGGACACTCCTTCCCAAGGCAGGCCGCAGGTTCCCAAGGGCCGGCTGCAAGCTAAGGAAGCGCACAACACCAGCGAAGAAGGAGGATCGAGGGCATATTAGTCCTTTGCCAGGAAACCTCACAAAAGTGGAGCTAGAGCTGGACTACGTGCCAAACAGGATCAACTGCTCCAGCAGGAACTTCACAGTGGAGTTATCCCATGGTGGAGTTAGTGGAGCAGAACAGTCCCAAACAGGCCCTAAATATCTTGGCAGTGACATGTCACTGACAAAAACATAGTGTAGGTCAGACAAAGTATTATGGTGTTCTACTATAGGAGAGGAGAGAGAAAAAAGGAGATGAACATATTCATTTTAATTTAGATTTATCTTCTTCCTTTTTCTGATATAAGGCGAATTTATCTTCTTAGATAGATTGATCAAGTTGATATATCCGACTGGCGCATGTGATTTGCACAGGGCACACAACAGGTGGCATCTGCACCGCTGCAGCGATAGCAAGCTAATAACGATGACACGGCCAAATCATATCATGAATATATTCTTTTTCTCCCACCCCTTTATTTTCTCCAATTAATTAATAATGTTTTTTCCTAGATGTAACCGATTGGTTGATTCTCTTTGTGATCGATTTTATTTGTGAAGACAAAAGAGAGACACACTAGTGCCCTGGCCCTATCTATCTATCTATCTATCTATCTATCTCTGAAGAATGTTCGTTGTGCTTGCTTTCAGTCTATTCCATTGCTGTACGTAGCTAGAACAAGCTAGCTAGGCACATCTGGAGTTTATAAGAAATTGACACATATATAAATTCATATTCCTGTAGCCTATATATGGGCCATATTAGATTAAATTTCATGTGCCAATTTTTTATAAGGATGTGTACATGTATTTCAAGATAGTAGTCACTAAAAGAGTAAAAGTAGCACAAACAGGGTTTAGTTGTAGACTTGTAGTTAGGTTTTTGGCATGAACCGAAATTATGGTTTCTGGTAGAATTGGAAGATCATTTGTAAGAGTAACATTCAACACACTGAAGTTCTTTAATCCTAATCTTCTTACACAATTAACAAAACAATTTCTCATTTTAAAAATTAAGAAACTATATAATTGTCGGCATGGTCTCTGTCTCACTGATGTGCCTCTTTGGCGGCAGAGACGATGGTACATGGCACCGTTCACTTGGATGAATGACGAGCCGTCATGGTGGTCGCGAGAAGTACGAAGGTGCTTTAAAAAAAACCTTATTCTCCCTCTCCCAATGTAAGATCTCGAAATGACGAGCAATTCTTGAGATCTGCACTCCCGGTTGCCCGTGCATGCAGGCACTCAGGATGAAGAGGCTACGACAATGGCACAGTAGCGAAAAAGAGGCAAAACCGTAACTCAGATAGACAAGTTTGAGGTGGTGGTGGATAGGTTGTTTGTATAGGGATATTTTGCACGATCTCGTGTTGTCACGATCATGATATAAACCAACGAGGTTTTCAATTTGCAAACTTAAAGGTAACCAAAAACTAAAACTTCAAAAGGAGGTTGCGCTCTCACAAGGTCACGAGTCAAATTTTGGTAGACCATTCATGGAAGTGCCACATACCTGTGCCTTTCGCCTTGGCCTGAGCTTGGCCCGGCGATGGAGCACATGTGGAGTTCCCTTCTTTCTCTCCACACTAGACTTGGTGAAGTGAAGAGGGCTTCCATATTTAAGCAATGTCATCCTCCATTTCAGGTAGCAGCGAGACTAAAGTTTCTCTACTTCCCCATATACACACATGAATATCCTCCACTTCAGCTAGCAAAATGGGACTAAAGTTTCTGCACTTCCCAATATACACACATGAATGAGTCTTTAAGATTTATTTGGAATAATCACTACAGGAAAACGCCTCTTTGCCGACTGCTTGCCCCGGTCGGCAAAGGCATAAACCCAGTCGGCAAAGGCTTTGCCGACCGCAAAGCCACGTGGCAGTCGGCAAAGAGCAGTCGGCAAAGCCTGGGTCGGCAAAGGTGGATTTGCCGACTGCCACGTGGCACACAGTCGGCAAAGCCTTTGCCAACTGCCACGCCAGCAGTCGGCATAGCCACGTGGCGCCGTCAGCCCTGACGGCAGGCTTTGCCGACTGCAGGAAATTCCAGTTGGCAAAGGGACCTCTTTGCCGAGTGTCGAAAAAAAAACAGTTGGCAAAGAAAATTACAGTCGGCAAAGAGCCAGTTTCCTGTAGTGAATTGGAGGGCCAGTATTAGCCACACTAACTCGATCTAGGGTTGGGGGGTAGGCTTGGTGAACTAACCTAGATCCTAACCCATTGAATGCCCTCGTATTATGTTGCATGGCATGGTACCATACTACCATGCTAAGGCAACCCCTTCTCTGTCCAGAACAATTTTTTAGGACATGAAATTGATAAATTCAAATAGTTTGCATAAACATTATTGAATAATGAAATCAGATCGATCCAAGAGAAGGAAATAGTGTAGGTTTGTGAGATTCTCAATCGTCTAGGTCAATACAACACAATTCCAAAGATATATTCCTGGGTCCTGTTGGAAAGACGGCTAATGCATTATCCAAACATCTATATTATATTGATCGGTCTCATGCATGCATACCATCCTTTTCAACAAAGCAAAATGAGCAAACCACAGAGCATTTTGGATCCAAATCTTCAAACATACCTTGAACTTAATAGTATATATCTTTCCAAGTCAAAGATGTACCACATGCGTGTTTTATGTATGTATGGTCCTAGCTAGCTCTAGCCAATAGCCACACTATACTGTTGTTTCTTCCAGCTTGCTTATTGATTCCTTGGAACATTTTGCTTTTTCCGATCCAGAAGCTCCGAGATCAACTAGCTCTTCGTTCAGTACTCATCATCACAGTAAACTAGATCCTGCTGGGCTGCACTAGCTAGAGTGGTAGTAGACACGGACCCGTTATGGGAAACCTAGCAGCCTGCAATCTCTATAAAAGGCAGCCACACCCCTGTGCTCCCAAACCATCAGTCGTCCATACTACTCATATCTCCACGTGCATCCACAGCTAGCAGCTTGTTGCATTGACACACTCATAGACAGACAGAGATAACTTGCTCACCGATCAAGTGATATCAAATGGAGCGTGTGATGCAGCTGGCGTCGGAGCGAGCGGTGGTGGTGTTCACGCTGAGCAGCAGCTGCATGTGCCACACGGTGACGCAGCTGATGGTGGAACTGACCGTGAACGCGCTGGTGCACGAGCTGGACAGAGACCCCAGGGGCAAGGACATGGAGCGCGCCCTGCTCAAGATGCTGGGCGGGGAGGGGCCCGCCGTCCCCGCCGTCTTCATTGGCGGCGAGCTCGTCGGCGGCACCGAGAGCGTCATGAAGCTCCACGTCTCCGGCGAGCTCAAGCCCATGCTCATAAAAGCTGGCGCGCTGTGGCTTTAGACACCAGGGCATCGTTCATGCATGGCCATGCATGCGTGCATGCGTGAGAAAATAAACAGATCATGCATGATCGAAGAGTATACAAGGGATGATTATTAGTAGTGTGCGTGCGTGCGTGTCCAGGGCAGGTTTTTCCCGTCCTGTTCTCCTGATGAGTTGACACAGCAGGAATAACTAAGGCAAACTAGCTTCCTGCTAGCTTCAAGCATGCCTTGTAAGTAGTAGGAGCTAGTATGAGCGAGACTGCGAGAGGATGAAATGGTGGCCTAGCTAGCTTCTAATTTCGTCTTCTAGCTCGCTTCTTCCTTTTTGATGTTTTCTTTCTAACTTCCTATATATGGTGAGTGCGTGTACTGATCCGTCGGCCCTTTCTCGATGGACTTATATGAATATATCATATATATGCTAAGAGTTAAGTAACAAGTAATTAGTGACTTGTGTCTTATAAATGTATACAGATTAAATAATCTTGCAATCGTGCATCTTCTTGTTTGAACAATATTGACGACAGGTAATTAGTAACAAGGAAATATAAATTAATCTAAAATAGAAATAAACATATATAATTACTGTGGTGGAGCATTATTACAATTTGAAATGTGTTGTTCTAGTCATTAGCTTGTATATTTACTTTAAGGAAATTGTACTTGCCGCTAGCGTATGTATGTATAATTGATCTGCATGGTGTCGTACAACATTAAATATATTTACTTTAATTTGAGTTACTTTTTTATATTGTAGTGGGAGAAATTTCAAAGGAAGCAAATTAATAAAGGGTGGCAAGTTAATAAACAAATTAGATCCAATATATATTATTTCAGTGTTGATTAGAGTTTATGTAATTGATGGCACGATATTTCCATTTTCTCTAAGAACTTCTATGATTTTTCTCTTTTTCTCACATCTCATGATGACTAATTAACATGGATGCTCCAATTAGTAATAGTAAGATTAGTCACATTAGTTTTTTTTCAAAAAATAATGTTGGTAAAGTTAACTAGGTTCTTATGTTGTTGTTTGCCATCCTATTTTGCATTATGGAATATGTCTCCAATACTATCCTATATCCTATCCTATACTCTTATAAAGCAAAACCCCATTAGTAATTTTTCTCAATCCATAGCCCTCCACGTCATCATTCCCTCTTGGCCCACGCATCCACCTCCACCCATGTGTCACGTACTCAAGCATATGTACGTAGGATTGTTTTCTTACACTGCTACATGGGTGGCCTTGGTTAAATATCCTCTCCATTCCTCCACTTCCTCCACTCACGCCTGCCACTATTACATGCATGCAACATGCAAAACATGCAACTCCATCCTAATTACCTTCATAAATAGCCTCTCCACTCCTCTACTTCCTCCTCTCATGGCACGCTGGCCATTGTGCCTTTTTGTTTCTACCATATTACTACTCATTCACTTCCTTGCTCCCTATATATAGTGCTTCACACACTAAACGAATAGAGACAAACCACAGGCAAGTGCTCAAAGCTTATGCTTCTTCTTTCGATCTACCTATTCTTTTGCTTGATGATTACTTTATCCACTGTTGTTTCCTAGGAGCAAGTTAACATATGGAGAAGTACCATGTTCTCACATGTTGCGGCACATCAGGAAGACTATGGTGTTCCTTCTACACCATTTTCCATATCAATCCTGTTGGAAAACGCCATATAATCCTTCTAGGGAATTAATTGACATTGATCTTCATGTATACTACTTTGTTCGATGGCGCAACTCACTTTGTAATACCATATTTATTATTTTAGCGTAATCAATTCATTTATCATTTACAAGATATCACTTTCTAAAATCCCACAGCAACGCGCAGGGTATTCACCTAGTTATCTTAATCCTGATACACTATACCTTTTTGCTAAGAGCAAGAGAACTTTCCATTATGACCAGAGGGACCGACTAATCTGATATGGTGCCATGGCATATGCATTTATGTTAATATAAAAACATTGATCATGCATATCAAAGTGAACTAAAACAAATTTAGAAAGTATAGAATAAAAAATAAAGAATAATACTACTACCCAGAAATGTACAATTTTACTTATTTATTTACAAACCATGACAAGTTAATTAATGGGTGGGTGCATAGTCTTTATTCTCTTGTTTGGTTCTCTAATCACCTTGTTTTAAAGTACTTCCCTCAAATGGAACTAAAGTTCAGTGGCATGATCTTTGTGTTATGTTGGGCCAGATGGTAATGATTATATGTACCCACTAGCTATGCATCATAGCATTATCATCGAATTGTATAACCCATTTTCACAAGTCACAATTTAAAATAAATAGAATCTTTGTCAAAAAAAAAGTGCGCGTGATTTTATGAATATTTAGCAAAAAGAATGTAATAACGACGGTGCCATTGGGGGGGGGGGAAAAAAGGACTTCGTACTTTACTATCGCTAAGAATGGATTTGGACCACTTGTCGATTAATCAACTGGTTGAATTGAAAGCCAGCTAGACGAGGATATATGCTGCCTACGAAACTCTATAAAATAGTTGATCGATCTGCATGTATCACTACTGGAAAACTGGACTTTGCCGTGTGCCTGAGGCTTTGCCGAGTGCAATTTATTGGAGCACTCGGCAAAGTAATATTTTGCCGAGTGTGACACTCGGCAAAAATTTTGCACACGGCAAATACGGCTTTGCCGAGTGCCTGGCACTCGGCAAACCTAGCCTTTACCGAGTGCCAGGCACTTGGCAAAGCCATGGCACTCGGCAAAATTTCGCGCACCAGTAACGGCGGCTAGCCGCCGTGAAATTTTTGCCGAGTGCTAGGGCCGAGGCACTCGGCAAATTTTTTTATTTAAAAACGACACTTTGCCGAGTGTCACACCACTAGCACTCGGCAAAATTTATGTTTTTTTAAAAAAACAATATTTTGCCGAGTGTCACAACCCTGGCACTCAGCAAAATTTATTTTTTTAAAAAAAATCAATATTTTGCCGAGTGCCAGAACCTGACACTCGGCAAATTTTTTAAAAAAAACAATGTTTTGCCGAGTGCCAGTGCCCTGGCACTCGGCAAATTTTTTTAAAAAAATAAATCAATATTTTGCCGAGTGCCAAGGCCCTGACACTCGGCAAAACATTGTTTTTTAAAAAAAATCTATATTTTGCCGAGTACCCCCAAATGCACTCGGTAAAATGTTTTTTTGTTTTTTTTTGGCCCAAGTTTTTTTTTCTGTAGCATTGGCACAGTATTTCAAATTCTAATATAAAATTTAGGGTAATTTTGACTTTTTTGATATATTTAGTTAATTTATTTCGTTTCTTTGAATTTCTCTATGCATTTCCAATTTGAACTGCAAGTACATGAAATAATAGAATTGGACCATCCAAAAAATGATACTCATGAGTTTAGCGTATGCTGAGGCCGTATCCAGGACGTCACATGAAATCTAGAGCATCTCCTTGACGCAACTTGCCGAGCTACTTGGTGGAAAAGTGAATTTAAATTATAAAAAAGTCAAACAAAGTACGAAAATCATGAAACTTTGAGACGCGTCGTGTTATCGTATTTAGAGGCTGTGATAAAAATTTGAGAAGGTTTCGAGCAAGTTGCTACGTCGGATGTCAAAAACCCAGACATCTCCACGTGTGCAACTTGCTCGAAACCTTCTCAAATTTTTATCACAGCCTCTACATACGATAACACGACGCGTCTCAAAGTTTCATGATTTTCGGACTTCGTTTGACTTTTTTATAATTTAAATTCACTTTTCCACCAAGTAGCTCGGCAAGTTGCGTCAAGGAGATGCTCTAGATTTCATGTGACCTCCTGGATACGGCCTCAGCATGCGCTAAACATCATGAGTATCATTTTTTGGATGGTCCAATTCCATTATTTCATGTACCTGCAGTTCAAATTTCGATTATGCGAAAAAATTCAAGTAAACAAAACTAATGAAGGAAATATAACAAAAAAAGTCAAAATTGCGCCAAATTTTATATTACAGCTTGAAATACTATAGCCAGGCTCCACAAAAAAAATTGGGTCCAAAACAAAAAAAAATATTTTGCCGAGTGCCATGGGGGCACTCGGCAAAGTTGTGTTTAAAAAAAATAAAAAAATGCTTTGTCGAGTGCCGCTGGGCCATGCACTCGGCAAAGCCCATTTACCCTGGCCCACCCCACACCCGCAGCCTCATTTCTCCTCCCCTTCCTCTCCCCGCGCCGCCACCCTCCACCCAGCGCCGCGCCGCCACCCCGCCGTCCCGTCGTGCTCTGCCGCCACCACGCCAGCCCGCCGCGCTACGCCGCCACCACGCCGGACCACCGCGCCGCGCGGCCCTCTCCGCCGCCCGCGCGCCGCCACCCCGCCACCCCCGCCGGGACCGCCGCGCCGCCCTCTCAGCCACCCGCGCGCGGCCCTCTCCACCGCCCGCGCGGGCCTCCGGCCGCCCGCGCGCGGGGCTCGCTACGCGGCTAGCGCGCGCCCACATCGCTCACGCGCGGCCCCCCCGGCCGAGCTCGCCTCCACCACCCACCGGCCGAGCCTCGGCGCCCGCCCACACCCGGGCACGCGCGCGCTAGGCTTTGCAGCACGGAAACATCCCTGCAACCAAACAAGGTATAAATCCATTTTCACTCTTATGCCATTGATTTTCTGATGAAAAAATAAATTCATGCTGAGATCCGGTGAATCCATCTACTGTCTTGCTAGTAAAGTGTAGGCAACATGAGTTATTGTATTAGATAATATATGCAGCACCTTAAGACTTGGCATATGGTGCTAGATGACTACATCTTCCACTGCAGTAGCTGCTGTAATGCAGAGGAAGTAATTAAGTGCTCCACTGTGCATTCACTTTCTTTTGTTCTGTGCATTGCTTAGTGTCGTGTGAATGGGGATTGGACAGTAGAACTTTGTACTTGTTTTTTCCTTCTCTATTGAGCTTTAATGCCAATGGATGTTGTACAAGCAGCTTGCAATATACACTGGTCCAACTGGTATTCTTCTTTCTCTTTGTGGCTAATAGTCAATTTGAAATAATACTACAAGAGAGTCCTCAAATGACAACTTCCTGAACTGCAGTTGGTGGCCTTCTAAATGCCCATTTGGAAATGCAACTAAAATGATCATTGAAATATATGGTTTGAAAAATGGAATGATCCGAGTAGTATAGTAGTCACTACTGGATTCCATTTTGTCAAATATGTTGTTGGTGCACTCTATGTTTCAGATTACACATAATCATATAGTATCATAGCAATTCTATGTTTCAGAACTTACAATGTTGTAGTACAAAATAAGTTATTAAGTCCTTGACTTGATGTTGTTTCTTTTATATATATATATATATAAAGGCTAATATGTTTCTTTTATATATAAAGTCAACAGGTAAAGGCTAACAAGATCCACTGAAGAAACTTGGTCAATAAGTTTCAGAAAAAATTCCGCGACTAGGTATATCACCTCTTCTCTGCTTGTCGGCCTTCGTGCCATTGTGGTTATCGGCCTTCGTGCCATTGTGACTGTCGGCCTTCGTGCCGTTGTGACTGTCGGCCTTCGTGCCGTTGTTTGTGGACGTCGGCCTTCGTGCCGTTCTTTTTGCAGGTTTTCGAAACCTCCCTGTGCAGGGGAGGTTCTGCCAAAATTTTTAACTTACAGTTTTATGTTTATTCTTTTGTAGAGACGAGCCCGTGGGAGGTGACCCGGAGGACCCTGACCGTGTTCGTCGGCGTCGCGGGTCTGCTTGCACTGCATCGCCTCGCCACTGCGTCGACTCACCACTGCCCCGCTAGCCTGACTTCACCGGCCGCCTAGGTATAACCACTGTATCCGTATCGTGGTCTTAGGTCACGTACCCCAGTTAGGCGTCTCCCATCCGAAAGAGATACGATCGTAGGTCTGCGGGTCTTTGCATATCTGCGATGGTATCTGTTTAGGATTGTCCACGTTTTTTGGACAGCCCGCGGATGTGCGGATGAGTTAGTTTCCATGGTCTGCTCCTGTCTGAGACGGTGTTTCGGCATCACCCCCTGTTGTTCTCTTAATACATACTCTCCCTTACAGGACGTGTATCGAGAGAGCAGCGGGGAGGTGCTGCCGAAATTCTGTCTCGGATAGGAGTGGAGCATGGAACTCATCCACGGATCCACGGGTGGGATTAGGACCTATCCTCACCTATTAGAGAGTAGGGACACCACGTAGATGCAATTGTCTTGTCACTCATGTCTGCTGATACGTCTGTTAAAGGATTGAGGACCGTGAGTGGATGTACACACTCCGGAGAGACGAGTACGATTTTGACCCGATGTTTATAGTCAAGGTTGAAGAGTTCTTAAAGCATGCATTTGGTGAGAGTGTTGGAGGCCATTCTCTAGTGGTTTGTCCCTGCAGCGGTTGTGACAACATGAGAAGGAAAGATAGGTTCACCATGGGTAGACATATTGTGAAGTCTGGATTTACTCCGGGCTACCACCGGTGGATCCGCCATGGTGAAGCCGATCGTATCAGGGAGGAGGTGATCAGACCACGGCTCGAGGCTTTCGATGAGGATGCTAGGGTAGTTGACATGATGGATGACTATCACCAAGCTCAGTTCGCTGAATGCCATGATAAGGAGGAGATGGAGGCTGCCTCAGATGCCTTCTACCTGATGTTGGACTCGGCATAGAGACCCCTTCACGATCGTACTAATGTTTCTCAGCTAGATGCCATTGGTCGCGTAATGGGGCTGAAGGCCGAGTTAAACCTAAGTCAAGAAGGCTTCGACAAGATGTTGGCCGTGTGGAGCGACATGCTACCGGAGCAACACATTATGCCGAAGAACTTGTACGAGTCAGAGAAGCTCCTTCTTGCACTGAAGATGCCCTATGACAAGATACATGTGTGTCCGAAGGGGTGCGTCCTATTTAGGAAAGAACACGCGGATGCAAAGTACTACCCAAAGTGTAAATCCTCTAGGTACATGGAGGTAGACTCAGGCGATGGCCAGAAGAGGCAGCTTAAGATCCCCATGAGAGTCCTACGACACCTTTCGTTCTTGCCAAGGATCCAACGGCTGTTCATGACCGAGGAATCCGCGAAACAGATGACATGGCACAAAAACAGGAAGCGGTACAACCCTGAGAAGATGGTACATCCATCCGATGCTGATGCATGGAAGTACTTCAATGCGTGGCATCCTGACAAAGAAGAGGAGGCTCGTAATGTACGTGTCGCGCTGGCAACAGATGGGTTCAATCCATATGGTATGATGGCTGCACCATACATATGTTGGCCAGTGTTCGTCATCCCCTCAATCTCCCCCCTGGCGTCGCCTTTCAACGGCATACCATGTTCCTATCGTTGATAATCCCTGGACACCCGGGGAGTCATATGGGTGTCTTCATGGAGCCGGTGATAGATGAGTTGATCGAGGCTTGGGACAAAGGGGTGTGGACATACGACCGAGCTACGAAGACAAGCTTCAAAATGCACGTCTGGTACCACTACTCCCTACATGATTTCCTGGCGTATGGGTTAATGTGTGCATGGTGTGTTCAGGGGAAGTTCCCATGCCCACTATGCAAGGAAGCTGTGAGGTTCACATGGTTGAAGAAGGGTGGCAAATATTCATTGTTTGACAAACATCGTCAGTTCCTCCCTCTTGACCATCCATTCAGAGAAGACGTCAAGAGCTTTATGAAAGGTGTCAAAGTGATGGACCCTAGACCACGCTTGAGGACTGGGGCCGAGGTTTGTGCTCAGATAGACGCTCTCGTGCCCAACGAAGATGGTGGTTTTCGTGGGATATGGTGAGCAACATATGTGGACTCATAAGTTCGGCTTGACGAGGCTCCCCTATTTCGATGACATCCTACTGCCCCATAACATTGATGTCATGCACACTGAAAAGAATATCGCTGAGGCACTTTGGGCGACGCTCATGGACACTAACAAGTCTAAGGACAACCCTAAGGCTAGAGTGGACCTGGCGACGTTGTGTGATAGGCCAAACCTAGAGATGCAGCATCCTGGAATAGGAAAGCATTGGAGAAGGCCTAAGGCCCCCTATGTCTTGAAAATCGATCAAAGGAGGGAAGTGCTTCGATGGATCAAGGATTTAAGGTACCTTGATGGGTATGCAGCGAATCTGAGCAGGGGTGTGAACTTAGAGACTTTGCGAGTCAAGGGGATGAAGAGTCATGACTACCACATATGGTTTGAGCGGATACTTCTGGTGATGATTTGAGGCTATGTCCCTGAGCATGTCTGGCTAGTGCTGGCAAAGTTGAGTTACTTCTTCCGCCGGCTTTGTACCAAGGAGCTGTCTAAGTCCGTCATTGAAGAGCTGGAAAAAATGGCGCCTGAGTTGGTCTGTGAGCTTGAGAAGATCTTTCCACCCGGCTTCTTCTTGTCGATGCAGCATCTGATTGTGCACCTCCCAAATGAGGCAAAGTTGGGAGGGCCCGTACAGGCCCGTTGGTGCTATCCAATCGAGAGATGTCTAAAGACTCTTCGCAAGAAATGTATAAATAAAGCCAGAATTGAGGCTTCCATTGCAGAGGCAAGCATTCGGGAGGAGGTTTCAAACTTCATGACATCCTACTACAAGCCGAGCCTTCCTAGCAAGCATAATCCACCCCCTCGTTACAATGCTGGCGAAGTTGAATCGACCCTCAGCCTTTTCAAAGGCCAACTAGGCAGCGCAAGTGGATCGACCCCCAAGAGATTGGATCCAGAAGAGTGGCGTAGAATCACACTATATGTGTTCACCAACCTTGTCGAGGTTCAGCCATTCATTAAGTAAGTTCTCATCGAACTTGTTTCAATACGACATCACTATTCTGTATCGAACCCCATTGATTCTCTCTGGTACAGGGAATTTGTTCGTCAAGAGTGGCATCAACCAAGGGATCCTACCCCGCACGAACATGATACCCTTCTTTCAGAGGGTGCGAGAGCTGGGAGGCTTGATTTCATTGATTGGTTCAAACAAAAGGTACTTTCCAACTTAGATCGTACATTCATCGATATTCCTTAGTACCTCGTACGTTCCAATATTATAACGATGTATCATGCTTGAGCTTGTAGGCGCAGACCAATGTGTCCATGAGTGATGAGTTGAGACAAGTTGCAAACGGCTTCAAGTTAAGGGTGAAGTCATATACCGGTTATGACATGAATGGATATCGCTTCCACACGTCAAGACACGAGCAGCTCCAGCCCAGTCGGAAAACCTCCAACAGCCAAGTGTTTACACAGGGCACTAATGGCGTCGAATACTATGGAATAATTGAGGAGATATATGAGCTTGAATATGTGGGCCGGGTACCTCTTACTCTTGTCATATTCAAGTGCCACTAGTTTGATCCTAGACAAACGAGAAGGACCCCTCATCTTGGGCTAGTCGAGATTAGACATGATTCCGTCTATGAAGGGAAAGATGTCTATATTGTGGCTCAACAGGGCGTGCAGGTTTATCATACGCCATACGCGTGCCAAGACAAAGACCATCTTAATGGTTGGTCTATTGTACACCAGGTATCTTCGCACGGTAAACTAGCTGTTCCAAATGATGAAGATTACACCTTCCTCAACACAGACACATATGATGGAGAGTTCTATCAAGCGGATGGGCTACAAGGGAGCTTAGAGATAGCCTTACCCGGTGTGAGCACCGCCATGGAAGTAGACAATGAAACGGTTGATGAAGAGGACCTTGGAGATGTAGTGCTGAATCTGAAGGACATTCAAATGCTTGAGCGATTCCATTTAGGCAGAGAGGATGAAGAAGACACAGAACCTTCAGATAGTGTTGCCCATTTGGACAATTTTGACAGTGATGACGAGACCTATGACCCCAATTATGAAGATTATTCCTAAAGCATGTAATACTATGATTTTTATTAAATTTTGTTATGTTTATTCATTTTGAACTATTTGTAATGTATTTACTAACGCTTGTTGTTCACTCTTTGTACATTGCAGGTGATAGAACAAAGATGGTGATGGACCATACACCGAGGCAGGTGCTCCAGCGTACCAGAGGCTGTGCCCAGCAGCGGGAGGTGAGGGGACATCTTCGGCCCCAGCGGCGGGAGCAGGCACGGGGAGGGGGAGGGGTTGTGGTCGGACCAGGAGTGACCCGCCTCCTCTCCCGGCTCTCGACCAGCAGGAGGACCCGTCTCCTACCCTGGAGGACCACGCGGCGGCCACGGGCACGAGCACAGACATTCCATCATCTCAACAGACGGAGGACAGCAGTTTTGCTCAGTCGACTCCCTACCTGCGAGGTCCCACAAGCCTTCCTTCGGTTCTGCTTCCTGACCGATGCCCAGTGGTTCATCCTATGGGAAGAAGGTAAGTAATTATAGATGTTATCACTAGTACTTCATATGATACGTTGAGAATCAACAGAGAAACTGATAATTTTTCTTAATCACTTATGCAGGGGCTGGATACTTCTGTCGGGTGCTCTTGACCCCCCCACGCACCCCCGCGACCGTCCTGGGATGTCTGTGCAGGAAACACTTCCCTGGCCTTGTGAAGCTAAAAGACGGGACATGGTCACCGGCCTAGTCGTGGGACAGGTACCAGCTCGGCTCAGATGACGTGCAGGACAACAAGCAGGAGCGGGTTCTGGCAGAGTTTTGGGTAAGTGTCTCACAATGAAGGTCAATACATCTCCTCCATTGGTTAAGTCTTTTATTGAAATAATGAATGAATACATCGTGTTTGTATGTAGAGGTACTTCAAGCCAGAAGACGGTCGAGAGGAGATGGCGGATCGGACGGCACACAGAGCCTGTCAGAAGCACATCGGCGACATGATTCATGAGGCGCGACTCCAGGCCCACATCGACTACTTCAGGTCCATCAAGAAAGAGCCCCTCAAGAAAGATGGCGCAAGAAAGGTGGCGCTGACCAAGGAGCAGTATCTTCAGGTACATGGATAATATTGATTTGTTTTGAGATTTAGTAGGTCCTGAATTGGTCTTCTTATATGTCAAACACTTGATGATGTGTAGGTGCCTGCCTCGTGGTGCATGTCGCATAGAGCGGCATGGTCGAGGATCGTGGACAGGTACCTTGACCCAGCGTACATCGCAAAGCACGAGCAAGGCAAGCGGAAGCGGGCACTAAAGATCGGTCCAACTCACCACCAAGGCAGCTGCAACCTCCCCGCATTCAAGCGGGCACTCGTATGTGATGTCATTTATCTATTCTAACGCTCAATTTTGCCTAATTTCTAATCATCTTTCTCATCTTTCTCGCAGGAGGTGGCACACCCAGACCAGCCAGTGTCGGAGTTCACGGCATGGGCTGTGTCCCACATGGGCTAGGTGAAATCCGGTGTCGTCTTCAACCCGGATGCCCCTACCGAGGCTTACTGTGACCCCACCGTCCACGCTAAGGTCCGAGACTACACGGAGGCAGTTCGGGCGCTCCGTGGCTCAGAGCACAATATGAGCACTGAGCCCCTTGAGACAGAGGTGATCGTGAGGCTAGGGCAAGGCAGGAAGCACGGGCGGTTGTGGATTGCAGACGCCGCCGACTCCTCAAGCTCTGCACCCTCTCTCTCCGACGTGAGGGCACAGAGCACGTCAAGAAGCCTTCCCATACGTGCACGGCCTACTCCAACACTGTCGCGGGTCGACGAACTTCAGTTCTGGTTTCACTAGTCGTACATTCAACTTTACACACATTGATCAGATTTGTAATACTGAAACATTTGATTGAAACACTGCAGGCCGAGCTGGCAGAGACAAAGGATGCGCTGGTAGAGACAAAGGATGCGCAAGCGCTCCTGACTGCTCAGCTGGAGGGCACACAGAAGTAGATGGCGGAGATGTTCCAGATCATGCAAACCATCGGGCAACCATCGGGTGTCCAAGTGCAGATGCCAGCTCCAATTCCGGTTCGACAGTTCACACCTGTGAGTATGCCTTCGTGCCGCTGGGATTGTCGGCCTTCGTGCCGTTGTGATTTTTGGCCTTCGTGCCGTTAGGAATGTCGGCCTTTGTGCCGTTGTTTTGTCGGCCTACGTGTCGTTGTTTCTTGCAGGTTGGAATCCTCCCCGTGCAGGGGAGGTGCTGCCGAAATTTTCAATTTTGAGTCTAACACATGCAATCTCTTTTGTGCAGCCTCCGTCGGCGGGTTCAAACAACCCCACTATCGTGTCACCGAGGGCTGATCCCGTCAACCCTACACCGCAGTCTGGTCCGTCACCGCAGTCCGAGAGACCACAGTTGCACTCTCCGCCGCTGCAGTAGGGATGTTGAACTTTGTGATGTTGAACCTGTAATAATAAACTTGTAATGTTGAACTTTAGAGGATTTGTGATGGATTTTCGATGGATTTATGAAATTATGCGTGTGCTTTTGAGGTTATATCGATGTCATATTTGATTTATATAATGCATGTTGGTGATTGATATATATATATTGTCTAACAGTGAAATATAAGAAAATTTTAAAAAAATTTGCATTCTCGAGGTCTTTGCCGAGTGCCTGGGCAGGGGGCACTCGGCAAAGTAACTGAAACTTTGCCGAGTGCCTCAGGCCAGGCACTCGGCAAAGTGTTTTTTTTTAAAAAAAAAGAAAAAACAACTTTGTCGAGTGCCGGGCCATAGGCACTCGGCAAAGTATTTTTTATAAAAAAAAAGAAAAAAAAACTTTGCCGAGTGCCGGGCCAGAGGCACTCGGCAAAGTAAAAAAATTGCCTAGTGCTGGTCGGGCACTCGGCAAAGTGACCATTAACGGAAGCTGGCGTGATGACTCAAATATTTTGCTGAGTGCCTTGCCTGGCACTCGGCAAAATATAAAAATATTTTGCCAAGTGCTCCGATAAAAAGCACTCGGCAAAGTCCCTTTGCCGACAATTATGTTGCCGAGTGGACTTTGCCGAGTGTAAAAACACTTGGCAAAGTCCTGGTTTCCACTAGTTATGCAACTAGTACAACTTAGAGAGATCTAGTAGTGACAGATGGATCGGATATAAAGGTGCCATATACAAATCTATATGCATGCATGGGATATATATTATAGACTATATTATAGATTGCATGGAATCGGTTTCGGATCGCGGCATCACACAAATCCACTGTATACGCACTGGCCTGGCCGGTGAGGTAACAGTGACGAGGGAAAGAGATGTCTCTAGCTAGCCACTTGCATTGGTGACTACTATTATTCTTTGTCTTTTCATTTGCATCAATACCTTTATATATCTATCTTTCTAGATTCCAAAACCACAACAGGATGTACTACATACGTGAAGATCAGATCAAGGCAGCTAAAGGTGTACGGCCTGTTGGGCGCCACATTGCAACAAGCAACGAGAGCTAGCACAATTCCCTCTCATATGCATGGTAGGTAGGGCTCACAGTGGAATCACTTTTGTTTTGACTTTTTATATTTGCGTTTTCTTTTATGCAAAAAATGTATCTTTCTTGTGGAATCCCATATATATTTATTGATTTTATTCTTGTACATGCAACGACTGGTTTGCTCAAGGGGCAGTGATAGCGAAGTGGTACATATATTCCGATTGATGTACATGTGTCTCATCGTTATGTGCGAGTATGATCGCATCCATGCTTCACTCCTTAGTGGATATCATTTTCACTTAGCTTGATCTTCTGTTCTTGTTTTGCTTTAGTTTAAATTAGTTTTCCACTATTTTCTACCTACAAAATTGAAACAAGATGAAATCCCACCATCTTGTTCTCATTAAGATATATATGTATTGTAAATTTCTTTTTGCGAGGATGTTTAGTGTAAATGGCTTAATACACATGTAGAAATTGATGCTACACTGTGATGAGAACAAGTTAGTAATAGATTTTATTCATGAGAAAAGTTTTATTGTGCTCGGATTGCTGTGGCTCATAGGATAATTGGCAGGGACGAAGAAGCAGATGAAATTCTCCCAACTAAACATACTAAGGTGTCAGGGGCGGAGGACTCGGTAGGGCAAGGTAGGGCGCTTGCCATACCTTGGCTCTGCCGAGGAACCCCATCCCAAATCGCCTCTGGCAGCCATGGATACAAAATCACTGCTTTGCTGGTGTTGAAGATGATCGCGAGGCTTTACTCCTGATCGAGGAAGAAGATAACTGTGACTCGAGATGAACCGCAACTTTGGGCCTTGTGGGCTGGCACCACGTATAACCACTATCGGTCATCAGTTTAGATATTCTCGTTTTGTGAATTGTAGATTGCAGTGATGGCCAGGCGGCCCGTCCGTTCCTTTCCCCAAAACAGCAATGCTTCGTGTTCCTTCCGACCATGAATTCGCCGTTCACCCGTTCATCACTGTGGTGCCGGCGGGACGGTGGCACGGCGCGATGGGCAAACTGCATGCAAACTGCTAGCCCCTACCTCCTAGCTCCTGCCCCTGCAACCCCCTCTCAGCTCCGCTATTCCACTTTGATTCACCTTGCCTGCCAACGACGATGCGACAAGCAACTGAACAACTGAACTATGGGTCGCAGTAGCCGCCGGCCGGCCACACGACATTTTAGCACAAACACACAATAATCTAGTGAGGCTCAACTCAAACCTGAAACTCTTTTTTCCATGGTTGTTTGTTCGATTTGCTAGTTATCAATTAATCAATTAATTATTTAATTGGTTGGTTGATTTTGTTGGTCCTACATAGATCTTACTTTGCTATATGTCATCGACTTCGCCACACCTTGAATTTTTTCCATCCTCCGCCACTGCTAGGTGTTCCAACTTTGGAAAGCCATATGATGAGTAGTTTTCCTTCTTTTGTGAGATAAGCATATGAGAATATGAACATCATTTATTTCGCACTTCACTTTGAATATTGTTTTTTTAGCGACATGATGGGCCATGGTTCAGTCTCCTTTCATTTTCTGAAATATGCCGATTATTGTTGGCCAGATAAAACTTTCAACCTTAGCAAAAGTTTCATCTTTATTTCTATATGTCTATTGTGTATTTTTCATTTAGAAACTATTTTTGTTGACCTTTCGATTAATTGGGTTACATCCATATATTAGCAGTAGACAGTGCACATTATTAGGTCGAGTCATATGTGTAAAACCATATTGATCCCCATATACATTCGCAAATGTCTCTACGCAATGGTAAATTCTGCACCTTAGACTCCTCTGTCAGTTGACAGATAAACACTTCCGTGGAACATTGTGGCAACCCGCGGTTGTCCCTACGACCCATCCCTACAGGTAAAAAATGAACTGGAGTGTGGTTAATAATCGGTAGGAATAACCCAAGGTATATCAATACTCCCTCCCGTTATAGGCCTTGGCTCTTAAATTGGTCTAGTCAGAAAAAGATCTTTTCTAGCGTATATATGTAATTTTTTTAAGGTCTTTGTTATCGTATAAAACTTCTATCATATGTAGCCTAAAACTTTCTTCACATTCAATAAATGGTATAGATGTTTCTGAAGTCAATAAATGATATCTATGTTGTTGTCCAGGAGTTTCTGAAATTTTGGTAATGATTTAATATTTTTATAGTTTAAACGAATTTATGTGTGCCTATCAAAATAAATTTCATACTGCCTGTACCCCTAATAAAATTCAAAATTAGATAAAACAATATTTCAGCTCATATGGTCCATTCAATCATCGCTTGTGGAGATAGATGAAAAAATCTATTGTTTTGCAGGGAACATTCAACCTTCTGTCTCCATATTACCACAAAATAATTCTTATAATGTATAAAGTGGTTTGAAAAATCTAAAAAATTGCTTGAAAGCATATTTTTGGTGTATACGCCTGCTATAGAATTTTCAAACGGAGGACTTGTACTTCATTCACAAAATGGATATACTTCAAATATAGTTCCATTTAACACAACTCAATCTTTGAAGTTTGCACACCTCAGATCAATTTTGACCTTGTGTGCACCTAATACTTTGACACAGCAAGGAGTCATTTTTATCTTCTCTCAAAATGAACTATAAGAAGTTGGAGCCACTATTTTTTACTTCACCAGCTCCAGCTCCTCCACGCACTGTACCAATGAGCCAAGCTATTTAATTAAAGCGATGCCAAATGTGGCCAATTAACTCTGTGGAAGTGGAAGGGCCAAGGATGGTGTTTGTAAATTAAAATTAGTTCATGCAAGTATATTGCTGGTAACCAGTGAACCATATATTGACATACATAGCATCCAATGCCGAAGTATGTGGCCCTGGTCTTGAAAAAAGTATTGGCTGATTGTTTAAACAGTATCATAAACTTGCTGGGGATCTTTCAAGCTTTGAAGAGATTCCCTATTTTTGCACAAGTTGGCGCCAAGAAAATTATAATATATATCTAAATATTCTCCCTATATCTTGCTAGACCCCACTTGAAGCCAGATGTTCCAAACATTATCCTGAGTACGCATGTCGTCCGATCCGTGTTAGCAACTTTATCAAATGGACGTGGACACATGCATATGTAGGAGAACTATGCGTCTCTAATGCCTGCATGTAGACTGATGGTGATCACATGATGTAACAGTTTAATTATTATACGTTGGTTTTCATGTTAGGACCGTAACACCGTATTAATATTCAGTAAGATAAGAACTGGATTCGCATACACTATATAATATCCGAGTGATTGATCTGACTAATGAAGAGTGTCTGTAAATTATAATTTTAGTGTGAAATCTAGGTAGCTAAATTTAAACAAAATGGTCAAGATGGGTAAAGAAAACTGAATACTAGAGTGATTAATTGAATTGCAACTTACCACCTCGTGCATGGTCCCCATTTTTCATCACTCTATATTTCAAGAATGTTAATTACTCATTCCGTTCATGCATATATATTAGCATTAGCATGCCCGAGATGTTTTGTATTTGTTATTATAGATGAAGTGTTAGGGAAAAGATTTGTATGTCCCTCATAAAAACGCTCGTGCCATCGTCGCTCCTAATTGGCTGCCAGGAAAGAGATTGGGAGATAGGCTAATGAGAACTGCTCAGCACTCTTAAACAGATAATTTTTTAATCGTCTTCATTTTTCTTTTTTTGCGGGGAGAGAGGTTGAGCTTTATATTATAGATGAACGGTTACGGTCATCAGCCACTGGACGGTCAACAAAGTCTGGTGCTTTCTTGATCCACACCGTCGAACAGAGATGTTTACAAGCATGTTGGCCTAATTCATGAGCAACCCTATTACACATTCTATTACAGTGGACAAACTCAACCCCTCTAAGCACATCACTGAGCAACTTAGCCTCTTTCAGTAGTACTACAAATTTGGATCGGTTGTCTTCATTAGAGATTATAGCTTTGCAAATTGACAGGCAGTCAGTCTCCAAGACAACATGTAAATATTTCTTTTATCTCAAGACAACAGGTAAATCAATCCATTGAATTGCCAATCTCAACCCCTCAGTCAGCTCAAGTTCAGCTATACTTCAGGATCAGAACAATGAAAGCGAATTTGGCTTGAATCAAATAAAACTGAACCCTGTGCAGCTTGCAACCAGCATGACCATCCCTAAGGCCCGCATCAACATTACTTTCACATGCACAGGTTGCGGTGGTTGCCACCGATATTGCAACTGATGTCCCTGTGCATTAGACTTGTGATTCAGTGGGATGGTATTCACTCTTGGCTTTCCTTTTCTATCACTTGGTACCTGTTGCCGGCCTTCCACCAAACTTTGCTGATAGCTAACCAGAAATAAGTACAGAACCCTCAATCGACATGGGAGCTCCTTCATGTTTAATCTGGCTTCCCACAATGCTCAATGTTTCTTCAGGCGGTAGATCCCATTCCCTCCTCATAGCCTCTCTCTCAATGCTTTTGCATTCGGGCACGTGACTGAGAGAGTAGCTGGGATTCAGACCTGACCCACCATGAGAATACAATACAAAAAATAATGAAAAAAGGAGCATTTCTTCTGAAGAAAAAAAATGAAAAGGAGCTAAACGACAGGGAAATGATTATGCTCTATAGCACTGCTCTTCGAAGATTCTTTATGCCCACAGGCCACGTCTCTCTCTCTCCCTCTCTCCCTCTCTAGATCTCTTATCTCCGAATCTCTGTCATCCCTATCAATACATATCTCATACAAGCACCCACTGTTCTCCTCATCCTCTATTGGATGAACACTATAAAAAGGGCATCGATCCCACCCTGCACTCGCAACAACAAAGCACGCAGCTAGCTTAGCCCACAAACACTTCAGCACTAGCTAGAGCTAGCAGGCTAGCTCATTGTTCGCTAGATAGCCAGCTCGATCGACTGCCGTGCCAGTGCCCGATGGCGGAGAGGGTGTCGAGACTGTCGACGGAGAAGGCGGCGGTGATCTTCACGACGAGCCAGTGCCCGATGTGCCATACGGTGACGAGCCTCTTCTCCGAGCTGGGCGTGTGCGCGGCGGTGCACGAGCTCGACAAGGACCCGCGCGGCCGCGAGATGGAGCGAGAGCTCGCCCGCCGCCTCGGCCGCGCGCCGCCCGTCCCCGCCGTCTTCATCGGCGGCAGGCTCGTCGGCTCCACCGACAAGATCATGTCGCTGCACCTTGCCGGCAAGCTCGTGCCCATGCTCCAGGGCGCCGGCGCCATATGGCTCTGAATTTTGCTGGCTGCTGGAACGTAACGTAACCCCCCGAATTTTGCACCATATTTTCATGCATGCAACTAATTAAAATACTCCTACGTACCGGGGGTCTTAAATTAAGAGCTAAAGTACGTACTCCCTCCATGTTGGTAAAAGAAGTCGTTTTGGACAACGTTTGGGTCAAACATTGGGAATATAAATCATGAATAATTTTTAAGTTGTTGAGTTTGAAAATGTGAAAACAATATGAATATATTTGTCTTGAAATATACTTTTATAAAAGTATACCTATATTACTTTTAAATAAATATTTTTATAGAAAAATAAAGTCAAAGTTATGCTTTGGAGACCGTGTCGTTATTTAAAACGACTTCTTTTACCAACCTGAAGGGAGTATACTAATCGAGTGCGTTCACAAATCGTGAGATATGAGGACCTATCTGGACCGTCCGATCACAACGGGTGGTTAGGTTGAGAGAACTTTTCTTTTTGATGATCGATCCTGCAAGGTTTTGTTTTGCCGCTAGCAGGGCTGAAAAGGGTGTAAATAAAGGGACTTTGTAACTCCCTTTCCGATCCAGTTTTTCAATGAGAGATATATATGAATTTTGATGTACCTCCCTCTTGCTATTCTTGGATTGTTCTTGCATATATATGGTGGGACATGGCACAGTTTTTTTTTTTTTTTTGTATATGTGTGTTTGTGTATTATATATACTAGTAAACATGCCCGTACATTGCAACGGGAGAGTAAAAGCTATCAAACATCGATGAAAAATGAGGACCGTAATAATGCTTACATATTTGTGTTTTATCCTTTGTATAAACTTTTAACGATATGGTTTATTTTAAGATGACTATAACATCCATAATATATAAGCTAATGTTGGAAATAATATGACAATGTCTTATTAAGTATGTATATAAAGTTTAAAATGTAATCTTGATAGAGTTTTCTCCTATTACAAAGCACAAACATATTAATTGTAAATATATCATAATTTTAATTTCATACTGTCTATACATTTTACAGTTAAATATTGAGTCCTGTTGACTTCTTTCATGGACCTATAAGATTTCGTAATTCTACTTTTTTATTTTATATATATATATAGTCATCACGCATGCGTGTTTTTCCAAACGGAAACTACGTACATGACAATTCTGTTAGCTTGCTGGTGGCTGCCACTTCAATGAAGGTGTGCCTCGATCAACCTTGACTAAATTACCACATAGAGTACGGATGCGTTGGCAAATAGAGTCCTGGCCAAATACAGCTAGAAGACAGCCCAAATCTAGTATAGTGCCCGTGCTAACGCTACGGCTTTATTTCAGAGATATACATGAAAACAACCAAATGACGATATTTTTTCCATAATTTAAGTCTCACACAATTATATATGACCATACATGCTACAAATAATCTTAAAACTAAAATAAATCATAAAACTGTATATTTACAGATGAAAGAAACACAAATTCACATTCATTCATGTCTAAGTCATCCATCTGTGTACTTAATAGATAGTTGTATGAGCTGGAAAAAAACAGTAACAATAGCAAAGTACATATACATATATATAATCACTGGAAAATAGAGGGCACATATGATTGTACACGCTCTTTCTCTGACTGCTTTCTCCCCTGTTGTCCCTCAAACAGCTAATGATGCATTCCTCCTTGGATATCCCTCTTGAACAGCTATTCTCCCTTTCAGATTGTTCTCTTTTGATCCTCTCACTTCATAAGCAAAGCAACATAATGAAATCCAGCAGTCCGATGTTTTCAAATTATCCCACTTCAAATGTTTATATGTATGTACCATTGCCTGTTAAGGCAACACAAGAATACAAACTTTTGCAAGAGAAACCAATAATGACACCAATCGATTTAATATTTCATACATCAAAGCAGCTGATGGCCAATGGAAATAAATTTTTATACATGTCTATATATCAGAATAGCACGTTGCTCTGCTTGTTTCATAGCACCTTGTAACTGTTTAGATTATAAAGTCACTAACCACCTTTTTCAAAAAAAAATAAAAATAAAGTCACTAACCATTAACCACAAATTCAGTAAAGCTATTTACTCAACAAAAAACATTATGTAAGCCAGCAGGATATGACATCAATGTTCAGCTGGTCAATGTCAACCAAAAAAACATCTAATGAAATAAGGGCCATAGCTGTAGAGCTGGTCAATGTTGACACCGTCTCGTTGAAGGTCAACTTGATGGAGCTGCCAGACCTACACCACCACGCCAAGAAGTGGATCACCATGTACAACACAAGTGAAGACAAACTGACACCTATTGCTCTGCGCAGATGCATTGATACCACAAAATGCCATGATATTTCATGATGGATTTCATAGTTAGCCCACCCACCCACCATAAAAGTGACAAAACTCTATCCCTGCAAATAAAAGACAACATGGATAATGTTAGCATCTCCAAATCATACAATGCAATTTCTGATTAATTCAATTGTGTTAAATGTATCCATGATCACCTAATAGCTATCCATTAACTGACAATGAATAGCTTCTATATTTTTTTATTTCAGACTGGAGAAGAGAAACTAAAAAAATCAAAAGAATGCATGCAAAGGCATCTTCAAATCAAGTTTCCGTTCACATGTACTACTCAAAAGCAATTGCATAATAAACAATATTAAATATAGGTTTTTAACATCAATTGTTCCTAGGTAAGGGAAATTAAACGTGAGTGTGCTCACCAGAGACAGGATGCAGGTGTTGTTGAACGTGAGTGTGCTCACCAGAGACATATAAGATTGATTCAGTAACTTTTTTTTGAACTGCCACGGGGGACTATATTGATTCAGTAACTCACACACAACTTTTAAGCAATGTTATCCAAGCAAAAAAATAGCTCTGTAAAATTATTAACCCAATATATTCCAAGCAAGAAAAAAAGCAACAAAGAGTGTAAATGGAATTAAGGCCAATCATGTTCAAATCTGACCGAATGTGTCACAGATACTGATAAGTCAATGTTGGTTGGAAACATTACCAAATTTTAAGTAGCAGCCCCTTTTCAGTATTCTCAAACAGGAGCTAATGTATTGTCTGGTATAAGCTTAGTAATAAGGGGAGAAGTTCATAATTATTTATTTCTAGAAGAAACGGTAATGACTACACCTATTTCTTGTTACTGATGGATGCAGGACTAATTGATTTGGTGACACTGGGTGACACATCAGGCGGAGATGAGTGCTGGCATTCACTTGGGCATATGAAGGAATGCCCATAAGATCAGAAATAACGTATGCACTTGGCGTGTTTTTTCACAAAATATTACCACTATCCTAAATTTACATTGCGCTTAAAACAATCCTGAGATGATGAACACTTCACAGCAACATTGACATCAGTGGAAGCGATGTAGAAACTATCCTTAGAACCCCAATTATTCCTATCCGTCTATACTTCATGTCTGGATTACTAACCTACAACTACAAGGTAAGAAGCAGGCACAGAAAACAATAACAGATTGTAATTTGCATGCGAAAGATGTCTTTGCGGGAAGAATGTGCTACCCATGTAAGAAATGTGGTCATACCTGCTTTCTCACCACCATTAGAAGCTCATTAGCTACTGAAAAGCCACCTGAATCAGTATTATTTATGGAGACACAAATTAGGAGAGAAATGAGCAATGTATCACAAACCTGAATCAGGAAGAAGATATCGTAAACTCTCCAAGTAATCCAATATTCCTGTATTGAAAAGGTCGATATGTCTGCTGAGTAAATGAAAAACACTAAATACAAAGGAAAATATTTTTTTCTCAAATATGCAGGAGCTTACAAGTTCTCAGGCTTGGAAAATAGCCAGTTACCATCAGGGCTATGAACCATCAGATGTAATTTGGTGCATGTCTAGAATGTTAAATCAACAGACATCATGATGAAGGATTTCACAAATTTGGTACAGAAAGGAGCCATCAAATAGATGCTACCATTTTAGACAAATTCCACAGCATCAAGTATATTTGATCCGTACAAAGATGTGAGCCACCTCCATTCACAAACTCATGTATTTCTCCACCCACTTCAATCACACTCCGCCCAATATCCTTCCTCATCCCCTCATCACTCATCAACTTCCTAATCCTCAAAACATCACCCCACATTCCTTCATCAGCATAGATATTTGACAGAAGAACATAGACTCCAGAATCATCAGCTCCAAGATTTGCAAGATGTTCCACTGATAACTCAGCCAGCTCAACACAACTATGGCTTCGGCAGGCAGCAAGAAGAGATCCCCACAATTCTGGAGTTGGTTCCATGGGCATTGTCTCTATAGCATGCCTGGCCTGATCCAAACGTCCGGCACGGCCAAGTAGATCAACCAATGCACCATAATGTTCTATCTTGGGATCTATCCCAAAATCCTTTTTCATTCTGTGAAATATTTCTAAACCCTCTGAGACCAAGCCAGCATGTGTGCAAGCAGTCAGAATGGCAAGTAAACTAAGATCATCCACTGCAACCCTTTCTGCCTCCATTCGATGGAACAGCATGACAGCATCCAGACCATAACCATGAGTTTCAAGTCCAACAATCATCACATTCCAAGTGACCACACTCCTGTCAGCCATGCTTTCAAAGATCAACATGGCAAGATCCAAGCGTCCACATTTCATGTACATGTCTATCAAAGCTGTCTGCACCACAACATCAGACAGCACCTTCTTCTTCTCCAAGTAAGAGTGAAGCCATCTTCCTTGCTCTAAAGCGCCCAGCTGAGCACAAGCACTAACAGCCCCAACAGCAGCGACCCTATCAGGCCTTACGCCACACCGTAGCATACTCTGGAAATGCTCCAAAGCCTCCTTGGCCTCCCCACACCTAACATGCCCATCAATGACAATGCTCCACGAGATCACATTCCGCTCCGGCATTTCCTCAAACAGTAACCTCGCCTCATCCATCCTTCCGTGCCTAGCATAACCATCCAGCATCGAGTTCCAGCACACCAAATCCCTCTCGGGCATTTGATCAAACAACTCCCGCGCACGGTCCACACCAGCACCACCTTGCTTCCCGTACCCGTCGATCAAGGCCCCCCAGGAGAACGCGTCTCTCTGCGGCATTTTGTCGAACAGCTCCTGCGCGAGCCACATCTCCCCGCATCCGACGTACCCAGCGACCATGGAGTTCCACGAGACGAGATCCCGTGAGATGCCACCTGCCTCGTCGAACACCTTCCTGCCCGAGCGGCAGTCCAGGATCCTACAGTAGAAGCTGATGAGCGCGTTCACAGTGAAGAGGTCCGCGCCCAGGCCCCTCCTCACGGCCTCGGCATGAACCAGGAGTCTGGCCCTGCAGCCAGGCGCGCAGCCGCAGGCCTTGAGGACAGCGGGGAACGTGTAGGCGTCGGGCCGCACGCCGCAACGGCGCATCCGCGCGAAGTAGAGCAGCGCGGCTCGGGGGCGCACGAGGGCATGGAGACGGATGGCGGTGTTCCAGGGGAATGGGTCGCGGGCCGCGGGCTCCGGGAGGCGCGCGAAGACGGCGTCCGCGAGCGTGGCGGCGCCGGGAACGGACGCGAGGGCGAGGAGGAGGAGGTTGGAGAGGCGCAAAGGGGAGGCGGCGAGGTGGCCTGAGTTGAGGAGGAGGGCGTGGCACTAGAGCGCGTGGGATGGGGACCTGCACGCGCGGAGGCGGGAGAGGAGCGTCGGCAGGGCGACGGCGGGACAGGGAGGCCGCATCGATCAGGCATGGCCGCTTCAAACTCTGACCAAAGCCGCAGTCACCTGGAGGCCTCCACACGCGCCATCGATTGGAGCCCTTGGCCGGCGTGCGGAAGGCGGCATCTGTGGAAGGCGGCATCGCGGCGGGCGGGCGTACTTGAGGCCGACTCGCGTCCTTGCGGCCTCGGTGCGGCGGGCGTCCTCGCAGCGGCAGCGGGTGGGTGCCCTACCCTGGCGTCCTTCCGAGGGAGGGAGGAGAGGAGTTGCGCGAATCGTGGGAGAGGAACGTATCGTGGGGGAGGGAAGCAATAGCGGCGTCTCGGGGAGTCGTACGGTCTCGCGTGACTCGCGGTGGGCGTGGGACCGGAGGAGGAGATGAGTGATGAGTGTGATCCCAGCGTTTCTGTCTGTCGGATATGAGTGAGTGAGAGAAAGTGGAGGTTAAAGTTAATCTCATCCTTTGATTTGAAAGATTAGATGTTGCTGGGTGTAATTTTTTGGATGCACTTAATGGAGGTTATGACTGTGATGGTCTGTTTATGGGTGAGTTTAGCTAAGATCATAATTGGTGTATTATAAAGTAGTGGAGATTGTTTCTTCAGGCGGTAGATCCCATTCCCTCTTCATAGCCACTCTCTCAGTGCTTTTGCATTCGGGCACGTGGCTGAGAGAGTAGCTGGGATTCAGACCTGACCCACCATGAGAATACAATACAAAAAATAATGAAAAAAGGAGCATTTCTTCTGAAGAAAAAAATGAAAAGGAGCTAAACGACAGGGATATGATTATGCTCTATAGCACTGCTCTTCGAAGATTCTTTATTCCCACAGGCCACGTCTCTCTCTCCCTCTCTCCCTCTCTAGATCTCTTATCTCCGAATCTCTGTCATCCCTATCAATACATATCTCATACAAGCACCCACTGTTCTCCTCATCCTCTATTGGATGAACACTATAAAAAAAGCATCGATCCCACCCTGCACTCGCAACAACAAAGCACACAGCTAGCTTAGCCCACAAACACTTCAGCACTAGCTAGAGCTAGCAGGCTAGCTCATTGTTCGCTAGATAGCCAGCTCGATCGACTGTCGTGCCAGTGCCCGATGGCGGAGAGGGTGTCGAGACTGTCGACGGAGAAGGCGGCGGTGATCTTCACGACGAGCCAGTGCCCGATGTGCCACACGGTGACGAGCCTCTTCTCCGAGCTGGGCGTGTGCGCGGCGGTGCACGAGCTCGACAAGGACCCGCGCGGCCGCGAGATGGAGCGGGAGCTCGCCCGCAGCCTCGGCCGCGCGCCGCCCGTCCCCGCCGTCTTCATCGGCGGCAGGCTCGTCGGCTCCACCGACAAGATCATGTCGCTGCACCTCGCCGGCAAGCTCGTGCCCATGCTCCAGGGCGCCGGCGCCATATGGCTCTGAATTTTGCTAGCTGCTGGAACGTAACGTAACCCCCCGAATTTTGTACCATATTTTCATGCATGCAACTAATTAAAATACTCCTACGTACCGGGGGTCTTAAATTAAGAGCTAAAGTACGTATACTGATCGAGTGCGTTCACAAATCGTGAGATATGAGGACCTATCTGGACCGTCCGATCACAACGGGTGGTTAGGTTGAGAGAACTTTTCTTTTTGATGATCGATCCTGCAAGGTTTGTTTTGCCGCTAGCAGGGCTGAAAAGGGTGTAAATAAAGGGACTTTGTAACTCCCTTTCCGATCCAGTTTTTCAATGAGAGATATATATGAATTTTGATGTACCTCCCTCTTGCTATTCTTGGATTGTTCTTGCATATATATAGTGGGACATGGCACAGTTTTTTTTTTTTTTTGCATGTGTGTTTGTGTATTATATATACTAGCAAACATGCCCGTACGTTGCAACGGGAGAGTAAAAGCTATCAAACATCGATGAAAAATGAGGACCGTAATAATACTTACCTATTTGTGTTTTATCCTTTGTATAAACTTTTAAAGATATGGTTTATTTTAAGATAACTATAACATCCATAATATATAAGCTAATGTTGGAAATAATATGATAATGTCTTATTAAGTATGTATATAAAGTTTAAAATTTAATCTTGGTAGATTTTTCTCCTATTACAAAGCGCAAACATATTAATTGTAAATATATCATAATTTTAATTTCATACTGTCTATACATTTTACAGTTAAATGTCGAGTGTTGACTTCTTTCGTGGACCTATAAAATTTCGTAATTCTACTTTTTTTATTATATATATAGTCATCACGCATGCGTGCTTTTTCAAGCGGAACTACGTACGTGATTCTGTTAGCTTGCTGGTGGCTACCACTTCAATGAAGGTGCCTCGATCAACCTCGACTAAATTACCACATAGAGTACGGATGCGCCGGCAAATAGAGTCTTGGCCAAATACAGCCAAAAGACGGCCCAAATCGAAACACCTATGGAAGATGGACGAAAATATAACCAAGCAGAGGTTTAAAACAAATATATCACCATACCTTTCTCTTTAATCGTGGTTGTAGAATTAGATGAATAGAAAATCAGAATACTGGTTCTTTCCTCTTTATTAGATTTCTATTCTTATATTATTGCATTTGGATTAAGATTTACTCGAAGTCGGAGAGATCTAATTGGATTAAAATTCCTAGTTATCCATATTATTATATTTTTCCTATCTAAATTAAGATTCCTATTTACCTGAAATCGGAGAGATCTAATTGGATTAGTACTTCTAGATATATAAAGAGAAGGACTATAGGCGGTTTTCCATATTCACAAAGTTCGCTAAGGGATGGTCGGACAAAAAAAAAATAGGTGGAGAGAAGGATTCAAATACTCCGTACTTGTTTTCTTTTGTTTGGCAACCGACCAAACTGTGTGGAATCGAACTAAATGCATACAACTTCTTTTCTCATCGATCCTGTCATGCATCTTTATCATATTTGCAAACTACTCCTTCCTTTCAAGTTAAATCAACTTTAGAGTTGTCCGAATCCAACTATTTTAAGTTGGACAAACTTTAAGAAAAGAACACAAATATTTATGACACTAAACTAGTATCACTAAATAGATTATAAAATATATTTTCATAATCTACTGATTCGTGGCCTAAACAATGTTACCCTAACTTAAGGTAATTTGACTTAAGATGATTCTAACAATTGATTTATTTTGGGAAGGAGGTAGTAGTACATTTGTCTTCAAGAGAATTGAAACTAAGAACTACCTCTAAGGAATACTAACTAGAAAATTTGTCATTTCGCCAATAATAAGAACTCACGTTCTCTCTTTTACCACTTGCCTTTTTTTAATTTACTTTCTGCAATCCCATCCGGTCAACGAGCCTTGAACCATCAAGTAACATACAAAAAATTTCATAGACACCTTAAGAAAATATTGAGTTAGATACCAGAATTAAACTGATGTAGGATTGACAAACGAGATAACTAAACAAAAATTTTAGTTTTCATAGGAGTTTCAGATTGAGGAAATATTTTAGCATGTCATTTCTATTGATTTTTCTATTGTGTCTCAGTATATCTCTTGGTTTCTTTTGAAATTTCAAATACTTTTCTAGTAAGTCTTATTGATGTCAACTGATGTTGAGCTGGAAGGGTGGGGAAAAAGAAACTAGGCATAACAAACAAAGCAGTGGCAAATGCCAGAATTCCATGTGACAGAAGATACAAAAGGGCTAGCGCCCGGACGTCTGAATGGACACCGCGTCAAAACAGCTCATGCGCTCGCACCCGCATCCTGTTCCATGCCCCGCGTGTCTGCATCCCACCCAACGCTAGCTCCCGCATCTAGATGTAGGACCCATGCCCTCATGCCCGCACGGGGAAACCCACGTGGGTCCTAGTCACCTGTCCTGCCTGTGGATGCGCGTCACGGAGGCGTCTGCCAGCCTCAGGCACCCACATGGTGACCATGGCGGCGCCCCAGTAGCGGCTGTGGCAGGCCACTGTCAGCCGACCACCGACGCCGTGCAACACCAGATCTATTTTTAAAACATCCAGATAAGACATTTGCAACATACGTCTGAAACAAATGAAACATGCGTGTATAAACATTGCAACATCCAGATGAAACACTTGCAACATAAATCTAAAACATCTGAAACACTTAAACATACGCTTGAAACATGCAATAGAGCCATAGCAACATATGCAACATCCAGATGAAACACTTGAAACATACGTCTGAAACATCTTAAGCATGCAGATAAACACTTGAAACATAGCATCTGAAACACTTGAAAGATAACATCACCGGTGGCCACGGCCTAACTGATGGGGAACTGTGGTACCTAGCAAGCTCGAGTTCAGGGGGACACCGAGAGCAACAGCCCAGCATACACCCAAGCGCAGGCCTCCCCTTCTTGTCATGGTGCCTTCGGCCAGCCGCGGTGTACGCCGTGGCCGCGACAGGTGAGGTGGATGGGGTGCAGCACGGGGTGGTGATAGGGCGCGGGGTGTGGAGCAGCGCGGGATGGGGCTGGGTGCGGTGCCACTGCGCTAGAGAAGGTCGTAGCGAGCGGATCCCGCGATGGAGGCACCCACGACGGCGCATGCGTGCGGCAGTGGGGAAAAGATCGCATGCGTGCTACGGTGAGGAAAGGAAATGTCGTTGTCTTTTTTTTTTGAGAGACCATGCTAAAGGTGGAGCGGAGCAGGGCTGTCGGGCCCGATCACTAGTATAGGCCCGGGACGGGGCGTCCGGACGGATTTGTATGGACAGACGTCCTCACTGGAGCATAGCATTACCGCAGAAGATATGGTTCCTTAATTCAAAGGAAAGCATTTTTTAGGGACAAAGGAGAGCATTTGTTCTTCTTAGAGTGTACACCGGAGACGCACACAATCAGTGCTACAAAAAAAATTAAAAAAATTAAAAAAATCGGCTGCTACACGTTGACCTCTCATTTGGGTTGGCATATTCTTCTGATGTCTTTTTAATTTCAAAGGCCTGATATACGTACAAGCCCAGTAGGCTGGCCCAAGAAAGCAAGAATTCGTCCAGCAAACCGATGGCGGCCCAAACGAGAGCGTTGAATATCAATTTTGTGCAACAGCGCTAGCCGCGGTTTTTCCATGCAGGCCCAGTTTAGTTCCAAATTTTTTGGCAAAATGGGCACTGTAGCATTTTCGTTGTTATTAGGTAAATAGTGTCCAATCATAGCCTAATTAGGCTTAAAAGATTCGTCTCGTGGATTTCGTCTAAACTGTGTAATTAGTTTTATTTTTTATTTATATTTAATGCTTCATGCATGCGTCCAAAGATTCGATGTGACGGAGAATGTGAAAAATTTTGCAAAATTCTTGGGGAACTAAACAGGCTCGCAGTTTGTCTTGTATGTTTGGTTAAAGAAACCAGCATGATGGTTCTTTTAATTTCTTTTGTCTTCTATTTTTGATATCACTAAACATAGAGATGATTTTTAACCACGAATAATTAATTCCAGATGAACAAGATGACGCTACTATAAGATGGATTGTCTAAAGAAATGCATTTATCGACTAATAAAAAAAAGTAAAATGAGCTTTTCATTAAGGGCCTGTTTGGTTAGAGGTGTTAAAGGTTAACAAACACTGTAGCACTTTCGTCTTATTTGACAAAAAGTTTTTAATTTTGGACTAATTAGGCTTAATAGATTCGTCTCGTAAATTACTCCTAATCTGTGCCGACATGCATGCAATTAATCTACATTTAGTACTCTATGCATTTGCGGCAACATTGATGATTTACAAACCAAACGGGGCCTAAGTTGCAAACCATCACACTCCATGCCAACCTGTCAATCATCTCTACCCATGCACCAATGTGCAGTGCAGTTGGCAATGTGGCTGAATCAGAACCTTCTGCCCCCGCAACAACAAGCAAGTGGTCCAAAGAAACATGCAGAAAACAAGTGAGGCAGCTCACGTACACAGTCTCAAGTAACATGCAACCAACCACCCAAACTTGGCGGCAGCCATCCATCCATGTGAGTTGTAGTTTGCAAACGACGCACACAATCCAGTCCGGAGTGAAGGAAGTGAGTTTTGTCACATTTTTTTAATTGCTACAGTATCCCATACATGTTCAGATCAGATCCAAAAATACTAGGCCAACAGACCTAAATTCAGACGGTACAGAAGCTAGCCTAGCACCACACACACAAAACAAGGATTCATACGCATGGGCATGCATGGACCATATGGTCCATCAATGCGCTAATTTAAATTAAATCATCCGACAGGCTCATGTAGACCTCATCCGACAGGCTCGTGGGCAGTACACACCGTCTGATCATAGTTAACTGGCTGGTACCGAATGGATGGTACATACAGCGTTACTGTGCTATGGTTATATGCTTCGAGTCTCTGGACCATATGTGCATGCAAATCATGTGCCACGGTTTGTTCATGGCATTGAATTAGTAGGCTGGCGACCCTCACCATCATTTACCATTTATAATATATAATGATAGTAACAATATCAGTTACTAATTGCTTGTACTCCCTCTATCACAGAAAAATAGAACTATGGAATTTGTGTCAGTCAAACTAGCTTAACTTTGACCGAGTTTATAGTGAATATTAATAACATTTATGTCTCCAACTAGGTTTACTAGAAAAATATATTTCACGATTAACTTAATGGTACTTATCTTGTATCATAAATGTTAGTATTTTTTATATAATTTTGGTCAAACTTTAAATCGTTTGACTTCTCGAAAAGCGAAAGGTGCATTCTTTTGTGAACGGAGGGAGTACTTGTTTATTTGATCATCTAATCTACATGTGCATGCATGCTTTGTGATAATTTATGCATAGTTGAGCAAATGGGTTATGGTGTGATGGATAGAAGCATCCTTATGAAAGCTTGTAGAATAGGTTTGGTTTCTATATGCTGACTATGTGTTATCAGTGTATGCATGCTCATTTAGTTAGGACTTAGTGTATGGTGTTATGACTCAAGATGTATTGATGGGTAGGTCCACATCAGATAATTACCAATAAATCCTTAGTCGGTAAAGAGTTTAACCTTGATGATTTCCTATTTGTTGGTAAAAACAAACCATCAGTTGGAATGATCAAGCCAAGTGAAGTCATTATTGATCCACACGATACACACAAGGGTGGACAAGAGACATGGAAACTTGAATAACATGATGATGGTGTTAAAGTCAAAAGCAGTCAAGTAGTCAGTGCAAGCAGAAAGGCAACCTGAGAGCGGAGAGCATGGCAGTTGCCATTAGGGACTATCAAAGAACAAGGTGACACGCTTCAATATTGAGAGGACTTACTTAGGGTGGAAGCAATAATGAAGACAAGATTTGACAAGCATCATGAATGATTGGGAAATTTTGTCTTAAACCACAAATGCGTGGATGGTCATCATTCCAATGTAGTCGAACTTTGCTTGAAGCGTTAATGCACTTGTCTAGTTATCATGTGTCCTTTGGTGTCTAGCTTGGATGCTCATTCTCACTTCCATGTTTTTTGTAGCACTTTTGTAGCATTTTTTGGGTTCTTTCAAGCTTCCTAATCGTCGCTAGATGCTACACAAGTTGAATTGTGTGACCTAGGCAGTTAGAATAGTGGTGCATTATGAGTTGTGTTGAGATCCTATGCAATTTGCTCTAATTGTTGTTCCATCCTATAACTAGGTTGTTTGTGAAATGCATAAATTAGTAGAGAAAACTTGAATAAATGAAAAGGTATGACATTTGTCCATATATATGCGAAAGAACTTTTATGTTTCTTAGAGGGGGTGAGCATGTAATTCCTACAAAAAAAATCAATCCAAATAGTAGAATTAAACATCGGTCAATCCATCGCCTTGTTGGCTATTCGAAGGCAGAGTATCTGTCAAGTTCCTGGACATTCCCATAGGAAATATAAACTTGCAAGAACTAAAAGGATAAGGAAATTTAACTAAATTCCACTTGAACCAAAAGTTGTATTTTCACCTTAGAGAACTTTTGAGCTAATTACTTGCAATAGATTTTACACATGGTAAACATGGGTGAAATCCCAACAGCACATGAGTAGGCACATAGAGATTTGTTACTGAAGTTCATCCCCTCCACAAAAGAGTACCTACGTCTCCAATGAGGTGACAAAGAGTTAGGTATCTTTCAACCTTTATCCTCCCCCCAATCAACCATAAAGATGAGGCTTGGGTCACTTACTCAAATTCCTCTAAACATGTGGACAATACAAACTTCTTGAACCTACACCACATAGCTTGGGAGTTTCACAGGCGATGCTTATATAGCCATCTAGAATCCCAAACCTCCAAGAGTAACAAAGATGAACCACTATATTGACAAAGTCTCCAAAGCTTAAAGGGGGAAGGTGAAACTTAATTACTCTTCCAAATCTTATCCCTCTCACGAACCCTAACCAAGTCTTACAGAGAATGACTACAAAGGGTTTGATCAAATTGGGTGACAATGGTGTCAATGGGAGATTGTGTGACTCATGACACTGTCTTTGGTTGGGTGAGTCCATCAATGAGTTCAGAATAGTCGAGTGGCATATGGAGACTATATGGCCCTATTTCCTTTAGTCAGTAGTGAACACCGTGAACAAGAGATACATGGTGTCCAAGAGCATACCTCGGTAGAGCTCCAACATGGGCTAGGGTTGTGTTTTTGCAACCGATACCATGTAATAAATCTAGTTCTCTTTGCTTCATTTATGTCTCTCTTTACTTACTTTATCTTAGTGGTTAGTTCTAGTTTGTGTGCAAGAACCTTGTGTGTGACAACTAGGATTACCTACTAATGTGTGCTTACTATAGGTATTAATTTCACAACAAAGGACTATATACCCTTTGCTAAAAACTTATTTAGTGTGATTTCCCTAGAGTGTGAATCTTTTAGTCCTTAGGCAAGAACTGCAGGTGGGGAATGATAGTTATGCATAGGCTAAGGTTTGTTGTGGTAATGTTTTAGAGTCCCAAATCAACACCCCGCTTTTGGGTCCATTCGGTCCTTACATTGGTATAAGAGCCCATTGCTCATTTCCTAACATGCACCAGTTAAGGCAATGGTTCTCCTGAGGGGTGTGCATCCAAGGTTGTGTGACTAGGCTATAGGGCAAAGGCCTGCCATGGCGTGCAGCACGGTGAGTGTTGCCTACAAGTGTCGAGCAAGACGACCGTCATGGGGAAACGGTGTTAGGACATGCACAAGGCTTGGATACCATGGCATGTAAGCCACCCTCTTCCCCAATGCCAATCGCTGGTTTCTCCATTGGTGATGTCAACCCGACATATTTCCTCATGTGCAAAATGAACTCTTGTGTTTCGCTTATCTTTCTTAATTTACTCTCCTTCCACATCATCAAAATGGTGACATGGAGAGGTGACAAAATACCGATGGAAACTAGTGTTGGCAGTTGCCTAATTTCCCTTTAAACTATTCATCTTGCATTTTATTTACTGACCACTCACCCTATTAACTCATCCCTCAACTAACTCCATATCCATCCAATCTTCTTAAACTCCTACGTCTTTGAAGGTGATTAGTAATAAGATATGATTTGGCCATCAAACAATTAGCATTAATCATAGTACTTTTTTAAAAAAAAAGGACACGGTACTAATGGAGGCCATTGAGGTCATTTTCGTAAATACTATTCTCTCCGTTGAAAGAAAAAAACATAATTCTTGTTTTTTAAAAGTCAAACTATTTAAATTTTGACCAAATCTAAAAAATCCTAACATTTATGGTACTGAATTAGAATCATTATATTAATAAAAAAATATACTTTAATATTATATGTGTTTGGAGTCATAAATGTTAGTAATATTTTCTATAATTTTAGTGAAATTTAAAAGTTTGACTTAATCCAAATGTAAAACTGTATTTCTTTTTTTATGGAGGTAGTATTAATTTGTGTAAACTGAAGTTGATTTAGCAATAATCTTTTTAATGGTAGTAACAATTACAATGGTCCCCGGACCCCGGCAGAAGATCCCGAAGCGTACACATACGGTTGGCATGACTGTGCGTGCGTGTACTCCTAGTCATTTAGGATTGCTTGTGGCCGCTGCTGGCCCGCTACAGTCCATGACCCTCACTGGAAACGCCGTTCCCACACTCGTCTCCATCGCAAACAACCAACTGACAATCACACAGGGGAGCCCAAAAGGCTCAGATAAACAAGCTTATCGTGTGCAAAATGTGCTTAAAATGACTGAGAAATGGACCATTAGTTGTACTTATTAGGATTAGGACCTGGACCTATGCCTACTAGTGTCAAGAAGACGATAAGGTAAACTAACTTGGACCACAACATATACTTCACATATGCAAATGTAGGAAGTTCACTGAAATTTCACTAGAATTTCTAACGAAGTTGTTAAGGGCATCTGATCTGGAGACCAAAATGCAAATGAACTGAAGCAGTTCTGGTGAAACTTTTTTAATTATAAATGATATGTGTATATATTATCATTTATATTTATAAGAAAAAATTTATTGGTGACATTGAGTACAATCAATAAACGTTAGGAGTTGAAAATGCATTGATTCCTCCATGGTCCATATGGGACGATGACTGGAGTAAAACAGCAGGAGTGAGAGGGAAACAGAGAGTCAGAAACCAACATGCACCGGCTGACAGGCTTGGTGAATCATCCCCGGGCCAAAGAGGACGAAAAGGCTGCCTGCTGCTGCCGCCGCCGCTGTTGCAGTTGCAAATCACACGACCTTTCTGCATCCAGCCATCCACCCTCTGTCCTCTCTCTCTCTCCCTCTCCCTCTCCCTCTCCCTCCCACGCACACCACAGACACATCACACAGCTGGAGAGCAGGTGCTTCTCTCACACCTCGGACAACGCCGCCGTTGCCAGTCGTCGCGGGGCAGCGCCGAATCCTGATAGGTGAAGAAGGCGTGGCATCCATCGTTTTCGCTGCAGATTCTTGCTGCGGCTCATCTGCCCCCGTGCCGTGCTCCTGCTCCTGCTCCATACCGCCAACCCAGCCCAAGACTCCAAGAGGTTAGTGCTTCCTCCTCTTCCTCGCAGGCAGGATCGTTGTTCTTGATTTCCTTTCTAGTTTCTCTCGGCGTTTCTGATGGGTCGCCGGTTGTGCGATCCGTATGGCTTCGGAAGCGAATTTCTTGGGAACCGTTTTATAAACAAGGGGGATAAAAAGAGCCACCATTTTCTCTGAATTCTTTCTACTGCACGCCTGGGATTTTGTCTTGTTGGGAATGCTGCTTCTTGGAATCACAAAACAACGCAAAAAATGCGTTGTTTCCTCACAAACAAGATCTTCATTTTTTTTAACTCGATTGGTTTAGCCCATGTCCTCATGATTGAGCTTTTCTTCCCCTTTGTGGTTTCTTGTTCTTCCTCCAAAGTCCAAGCCAATAGATGGCGGTGGCATTTTGGATTTTTGGGGACGAAATTTTGTTCCTGGATTTGTCATTTGTTTGCGCCTCTTGGTCTCTCTCAGTCCCCTGTTTTCCGCCATGATTCCATCTCTCCACCAACCAACCCCCTGTACCTTCTTCCCAACTGATGATTGCATTGACTTGACTTGTTTGCAGCTGACATAGGCTCATGTCCTGCCCAGCGGTTCGGTTCTCGGTTCTGAGCTGAACGGGAAACTGGAGAGACCGTGCAGTCCTGAATATGTTTGGTTTCTCGCGGCGACGGGGGAAACTTGGAAGGTGAATGTTATCCACAGTTCCTTGATTTCATCATGTCATGTTTTTCCTCACTTAAAAAAAATCGGTACCTGCTGTGTGATGATGATAAGGGGAGCTTGCTAACGTGAAATTTGGTTGCTTGTGTACTCGATCATCAGTGCATCATTTGAGTTTTGGCAGTTAACTTTCACCTGAGTTGATTCATCAGCAGGTGCTCCAGTACATGTCAGGCTTTGAGATTTTCTTCAGAGAAAATTTTCCTTTTACTGACTACCAAACTTCTATGATCACAGTAGTACTGTTGATAAAAATTAATGGGATACATTGTACATTGATGAAGTGATACGGCTTCATGAAGCTCAGTTAACATTGCATTGCATTCAATTGAAGTCAACATTTCCTGGTTACATTTTGATGCCAGTCAGTCCTATTTCCACATTTGCTTCGACTGCTTTATACTTTGCCTTGAGATTTTTGCTTTTCTTTTTCAGGTCGAAGGGTGACCCAAGTGATCCTTTGAATAGCTCTAGGAGTCCTGTTGGCCCCAGTAAACACCTCAGCCTGCGCAATGTGAGCCTGTGACTGAAGAAACTGCATCTAGTATTGACCTTGTATTTTGGCCACAACTGGATGGTTTAGCTCTTGGATTTTTCTTTTTATTTTCAGGGGTATGACGCAGTTATGACATCAGTGAGTGGCCACGCAGATGATCTTTCCTACCGCTGCTCGTCCGATACCTTTGATCCTGACGGACGCACTTTCAATATTTCAGAAAATTGGACTGTGCTATCCACAGAGGGAGATAAACCTATTCCTCGTTTCTATGTAAGCCACTGAAAATATAATAACTACAACTAAGTTCATATATCTTGAGAAAAAATAGGTATTTACATAACACATATTCAACTTTGATCGAACAGCATGCAGCAGCCATTGTAAGTAGCAAGATGGTAGTGTTTGGTGGTGATTCTGGTCAACGCTTATTAGATGACACAAAGGTATGGGATCTTCTTTTTTCTTACGTGTGTTGTTTGGATGTATGAACTCTGTACTGAGTGGTACCATGTTATTATCAAATAATCTTATGACTTCACTTGTTATTATTAATTAGATACTGAATTTAGAGAAGCTTACTTGGGATTCTGCGCCTCCTAAAGTTTGCCCATCGCCAAGCGGACATTCAATGAAGTTGCCAGCCTGCAAAGGTCATTGTCTGGTATAGCTCTTGTAAATCACTGCTATCTAATGGTTCTCAAAACCTAAGTTACTGATATGATCATTCTTTAAATAAGAAAATTCACTGTTACACCTTTTTCAGTTAAATTGCTACTTATCCTTGGGTGTTTTGGTATACGTTTCACATTATCGGTCAATATTTTCTTACTTGACGCCGACTATTTTACTTTTGTGGAAAATTGTATGCTGAACACTATGTTTGACCTATTTGCGCTTTGACATCATCCGAAACTCAATGAAGTATAAGCTGATCTATTATTCAAAGAAGACAAGGATTGTTCTCAATGATGCCTTTTTGTATGCACTCCTTTAATACTGGAAAAACATCTATACATGTGTGATGTGCAGGTTCCATGGGGAAATAGTGTCATTCTTGTCGGAGGTAAAACTGAGCCTGCTTCTGATCGTTTATCAGGTTTGCAGATGCTATGTGATTCTCCAAAACATTTGCAAATTAGGTCATGTCTTCCTCAACCAGACAATGATTAACCATTCCATTTCTGGTACAGTATGGACTTTCAATACCGAAACAGAGCTTTGGTCACTTATTGAAGCCAAGGGTGATATCCCTGTAAGCTATCTGATATTAAGAGTTATACTTTGGCAAATATTCATGTGAAAATTGACTAAATTATCTTCTGGTGCTGAGTTAAGGCAGCTCGAAGCGGCCACACGGTGATTAGAGCTGGTGCTACATTGATACTTTTTGGCGGTGAGGACACAAAAGGAAAGAAACTGCATGACCTTCACATGTTTGATCTGAAGTCATCAACATGGCTTCCATTGAACTATAAGTAAGTCATAATTGATTTTTGGATACTACATTTTTTCTACTGATCTATGGTTGTCCCAACTTCTTAACATTTCTCATATAAGTGCAACTGATTTTTTTAAAAAAAAAATTGAGGTTCAATTTAATTTTGTTCTTTTGTTACTGATTAAAGCTCAATGTTGTAGAGGCACTGGACCTTCTCCAAGATCCAATCATGTCGCTACACTGTATGATGATAGGATCCTTCTGATTTTTGGAGGCCACTCAAAATCCAAGACACTTAATGACTTGTATTCCTTAGATTTTGATACAGTAAGTTTGTGAGCATCCTTGGTTCAGTATACCTCAGTACGTTTTGCATTTAGCAGGCTACTTATTAGTGTTATCTTCCTGACAGATGGTATGGTCAAGAGTGAAGACTCATGGTCCTCACCCATCACCTCGAGCTGGTTGCAGTGGAACTCTGTGTGGAACTAAGTGGTACATAGCTGGTGGTGCAAGCAAGAAAAAACGTATGTCTCAAGCTCTCAATTTGGAAGATGAGTTTGTGGTTTTATTTCTTAATTAAGAATACATGTATTGCTAATGACGACCATCTATCTTCTTTTGCAATTTCTAACAAGAAATCAAATTCTCAGGACATGCGGAAACCTGGGTTTTTGATGTTCTACAATCTAAGTGGTCTGTTTGTGTAGTACCCCCTAGTTCATCAATTACTACAAAAAAAGTAAGTAATTTTCTTTCTGACTCTCTTATTTAGTTTGATAGTATCTCATGCTCACTACGTTCCATTTTACATCACTCATCTAATTAGACAGAAAACTAAAACAACTACTGATGCAGGGTTTCAGCATGGTTCCTTTCTACCACAGGGACAAGATTGCTCTTATTGCATTTGGAGGGAACAAAAAAGAGCCGTCCAACAAGGTGAAGCAATCGGTTTCTACTAAAGAGCATTTTTTTAGTGACTGTTAAAGAACTGGTTGTCATTTTGATCCAAAAAAATAAAGTGTGACTTCTCATGATCTTAAGGCTCTTAAAACACAATTTGTCATCATTGTCTGGCACATTTATGATGTATATGTTTCCACTTACTACCTCATGTGAAGTCAACTAAATAAGGTTTTGAAGTTTGAAGCTTTCATATCAACTTGGATTGCACAATTGACCATATGACCTTGTGCAGGTTGAAGTATTAGTGGTACTGCAAAATGAGCATTCTTTTAGTTGGCGTTCGGCCCCACCAGAAGTGGACCGCGTGCTGTGTGAGTATTCTCCAAGCAATAAGGAGCTTGCTGATCATCTCAACAAATGTGCCCCCTTGTACTCTAACAGTTCCATCGCAAGGCACAGTCTCACTTCTGTGATAGAACACCCTCCTAGAAGGGAACCCCTCTCTGTGTCACTGTTGAAGCAATCCAGTTTGGGCACTTCACTCCATGGGCAGTTGGATCAAGTAGAAGAGTGCAGCTTAGGTCAGAAACTGCAGAAACCAATCGATGATGACAGATACGATGACGTTGATGACTCTTCTTCATGTCAAGATAGCACTGTGAGTATTGCACCTACAAGTCTTGTTCTTCATTTAGCAAACAACTACGAGCAAATGGACATATTATTTGTTTATCTGCATAACAGATTGTTTCTTACAGCCGAAAGGGCATCGGAGCAAAAGGACAGGACCTGGTATTCAGAATGACATAGCAGAAAATATGGTGACTGGAGGATCAAATGTGAGAAGGATAGCTAGATGCTCTTCAGATGTTAGCCAGAGCCACTTATACAACACAAAAATAGCAGACTTAATCAGAAGAAACACCACGCTCGAAGACAAGCTTTCGACCGCGCTGGCAAGCAAAGACCAGCTAGAGAAGAGCTTATCATCGGTCATTCACAGCAGAGAACAGCTGGAGAAGATGCTTGCCAACAAAGATAAGGAGGCTGAGATGCTGAAAGAGAAGATAGCATGCCTAGAGCTGGCGCAGGAAGAGTCGAACAGCCTCTCGAACACAGTGCGCGCTGATAATGTGCGCCTCGAGCGTGAAGTGGCGTACCTGAAGGCCATCACAGATGAAACCCAGAAGGCAAGGAAACTTGATGTTTACTAGTAATGTTTGGTGATCCTGATGTGTTCTGTGCTGAGTTCGTTTTGGTCTTGCAGGAGCTGCATTCCACCCGTAGAGTTTTAGCAGGAGAACAGTCGCGCGCGTTCCAGCTCCAGGTACTACATTTGAGACATATTTGACTCATACATTGACAAGTTAAACTGTGCCAAAATGTTTTTGTCACGCAACTCAACAAATTTACCTGTCAGTAGCTCACCATGGCCTTTTCCAGGTTGAAGTGTTCCATCTCAAGCAGAGGCTGCAAATACTAGAGGGAAGATCAGGAACACCCACCAAACAACCTCTATAGATTGTAGTAGTCACATTTCTACATTTCGGGACAGCAATTGTTGCAAGCTTGTGACACTCCCATGTAAATGATTCCGTGGTGAGCGTTTATGTGACCAACAGGTTTTGATATGCTACCATGTTAGATCTGTAATTTGTGGGACGTGATAAAACTATAAATAGCTAACGGATTGAACCGTGCTATATGTGTAGATATTGATCTGTAATTTGCGGGGACATGGTTATACTTACCTGAAAGGTGGCGTCTTCCTTTCTCAAAGTTTCAATTAGCATTGATTTTTACATCAAAATGACAAACTGTCATTCTTAATTTCCTACTATCAAAATTCAAGTTTAGTCGGAGAAGAATGTTGCATTGTTAAGTGCTTTTACGCACAAAACTGTACTAAACAATTAACCATAATATAAAATTAAGTTAATTATCAACTATAAAATTTTATTCGGAACAATTAACCATAATATAAAATTAAGTTAGGCTGTGTTTAGTTCCTCATGAAATGCAAAATGCAAAATGCTTCGGAATGATGAAATACAAAATGCCAAAATTTTCATGGGTGTGTTTAGTTCTATCCAAAATGTCAAATTTTTCATGGGATGGATGAGAGCTTTTTAGCTTTTTAGCTTTTTTTTTTTTTTGACTCTTGAGGCTAAAATCCAAAATGGAGAATGGATACTTTTTGCCAAAAAATTTTGCATAGTGTTTAGTTCCATTCTGCAAAATGATGAATTAAAATCCAAAATTTTTTGGGTGAAATGGAAAACTAAACACACCCTTAATTATCAACTATAAAATTTTATTCGGAGAATCAAATTCAACGAGAGCACGAGTCAGCTATTTAGTCCCACTCTCCACAAATAACTTAAAATGGAACGGTGCCTTTGTCTACACAGTATCCACTGTACATTTGCCAATTGCCATCACAACATCATGACCCAACATGAGGGCGGATTACACCAGCAGACCTACAGGGTTACATAAATATATCACTATTCTTCATCTTCATCTTCATCGTCATCATCCGGAATGGCAGTGTCATCACCAATACCTTGCAGAAGGGTATCCACATCTTCGCCGAGCTCTGCCAGCCTTGTGCTCAGCTTCTCAACCTTAGTTTGTTCCTGGCCGAGGCAGACGAGTAGATCATTCAGTTCTGCCTCACTGTCCTTCTCAGCCTCTTCCTTGGCTTGCGCTTTTATTGCTTCCAAGTCAGGATACGGCACACTGCCTCCCTGCCGCAAGGTTTTTACCTCGGCATCCAAGCGGTAGTTGGCCTGCTCTATGCTGTTGTAAGCTTCTGACAAGCTCTTGAGATCAGACTCCAGTTTTACTGAAAGGTTTCTTTGGTTGTTAGCTTCAGCTTCAATCTGGGACTTCTCAGCTTTGAGTGCCTCTATCTGTCGTTTCGCTCCCTCCAGTTCTTGTCTGAGGGCTTCAATCTGGACCCTTTCTCGGCCACTGCTCGGTTTCTGTGAAGTATCTGTGGTGGCACCACCAGTTCTCACTAACTCTTCTGCTAACATTGCATTTCGAGCCAGTAAGTCCTGACAGAAGCCATTATAAATATCAGTGTCAGCTTCTTATACTTTCAGGTACAGCAGTGTCTGAAATACACTAGCAACAACAGGCACCCAGCAATGAACCCATCAATCTAGAAACAATTATGTTTGTATGGCCGCTTGCACAACAATTCACATGTTAACTTTATGAGAACCATGTTATCTAAAATATTTTCTAAGGAACTTTTCAAATGTCTGAGTTTGCATCAATCAGCTTGTTATTGGTTAATAAAACATAGGGTCCTCTAGTACCGGAGTATTTGACAACCTAACCTCAGTGCTGCCCAGAAGACTAGACCATTCAAGAAGGTGATGTCTTAAGGAGCAAGCTCCAACTAATGAGAAATATATGAAGTTTTATTAACACTAAGTCATAGAACATAGTGAATAACCTAGTTTAAGAATCACTTTCTGACAAGATCATGCCAAGAGACCCTTCATGTTTGCTAACTGCTTAGTCTTTTCGATTAAGAAAATGATGTTAATGAAATTTAAACTATTGTCAGGTGTCCCAAAATAGTAGTCATTTCTTTTTTTTTCTTGGCAATGCACAAAACATCATTTTTAGCTTTGAATTTTTGAAGTAATTCAACAGGAAATTCTCTGAACAAATGGAAACCTACCTGCATCTCATTGCACTGTTTCTCTACAAATGACTTTAGTCGCTTGATATACTCTCCATCAACCTCCCCGTTCTTCTGCTCCAATTCAGTAGGAAGGACTGCAGTTGCAGTTTTTGTCCGACTAAATATATCCATTATGTTTTCTCTAATATCAGCCTCAAGCTTACTAAGGAAATTAACAAACTGTGAATCAAATATTTCTGAGAGGACAGGGTGTTGATCGTCTTTATTTGTTTCATCCTCTTCAATCTCTTGGAAATCTGACATGCTATTCGCACTTGATCGGGAGAGCTCCTTGCGGTGATGCTGCTCTGACAAGGGATGTGCCAAACTTTTCCTCAATTCATCAAACCTCAAAAAGTATGTTGTGAGGCCAATCTTTTGACTTATAGCATCTGCAACAGCAAAGGCATCACGACCCTTCTCACGGCTAGCATTGTACAGGATGCAAGCACCTAGAACAACAGCAGCCAGTCCACGAACACAAGCAGTGTAACGTTTACTTGAAGCAAGCTCTATTATGTAGTTCAGATGCACTGCTGATTCCAAAAGGCAGTTGACAGCATTTGAACAATCAACAAGCCATATGATGAGTAGCCGAAGAATAACAGGTTGAATGTACGGTTCTTCTGGTTGGTTGTTTTGGTCGTTTTCTCCATCTGTTGAAGCTGCAATGGACAAACATGTGACAATACGATGCAATACCGGCTCAGTGCGCCCCAAGGACGGTGTAGGTGTCTCAAGCTGAATTTGCAATACCTGAAAAAACATCAGTTGTGACTTGTGAGACAACCTTCTGTCTTAAGTTGTACAAGGGGCATAAAACAAATAAACATATGAGACAGAGACACACTACTGAATCATGCCTTATAGTAGTCAAAGAATTGGCATAAATAGGCACTAAAGCCCCCAAATAGTTTAAGGGTATAAGAAAAATAACATGACTAAATATTAATTACTTTAGGATCAAGAAGAAGAATCATAACACAATAACGAGCCAAGCTCAGATACTCCCATCACAAGCGAGGAAGCATATGATTAGTTCTACCAACAACACTAAGAAGAAAAGGTCATGTGTCAACGCAGCTCAATATCCATTTTATTTTATTTTCAAGATAGAATAGTGGAGTCAGTTAATAATTAGATTTACACCGCTTAATATTTCGGCCATGTTATCAGCGGTGACCGGTGAATGGTGATGTAAGGCATGTGTTAGGGTTATGTTTTATCATGTGGTCCAAAAATTCTGATAATTATTGGCCATATGCATCCTGGATCTCTAGAGGTTGGAATAATATTTTGTTCCATCATCTAAAAAATAGTCAAACCTTAGCAGTAGGGTACTTGGTTTGCTACTTAAGTTTATATACAGGTAGAATGAATGAAAGGTTGAAGGGTGCATACACGATCCTTGCTTTGCAAGTTGTCCTTGATAATGTGAGAAAGAACGCTAGATGCTCTGCAACATGCCTGTGTAATTTTGGTCGAAATGTTAGAACAATTGATTAAACATAGCTACACAGAGACCACTTGAATGTCCTGTAAACTGGAGCTTTAGGTTTTCAAGACTTCACCTCCATATCTCCATTGACATCACTTGAAACCAGAGCTTGCAGAAGTACACTGTCATTAAAAGGCAATGTATGTCAACTGTCAATGGTTCATGATGAAATTAATACTACAACAAATCACATGGGTTTGGCAGAAGCAACAAAAGTGTTGAATGATGTCACTCTATTGCTTAGGGCTAACCCTAGAAGGGTAGCTAGATATAGTTCCATACATGGGCCACATGGGCCTTAGCCTCATGGGCCTAAACATACTCCAGCACCCCCCGCAGTCTGAACTACCGGCGCAGCGGAGTTCAAGACTGAACAAGAAAGAAAACATGTGAGAGCACAACACACACGACCCCCCCGCAGCCACAACTAGCCACTGGAGACGTTGAGGCTGGAGCGAAACTCGGAGAAGGTCGAGGAAGGGAGGCCTTTGGTGAAGATATCCGCAAACTGGGAGGTGGTCGGGACGTGAAGCACTCGGACGTCGCCGATGGCCACCCGGTCGCGGACGAAGTGTAGATCGATCTCCACATGCTTGGTCCGCTGGTGCTGCACGGGGTTGGTGGAGAGGTAGACCGCACTGACGTTGTCGCAGTAGACGAGCGTGCTCCTGGCGAGGGGGCGGTGAAGCTCAGCCAGGAGCTGGCGGAGCCAGGCGGCCTCGGCCACGCCGTTGGCCACGGCACGGTACTCCGCCTCGGCACTGGAGCGGGAAACCACGGGCTGGCGCTTGGACGACCAAGAGACCAGGTTGCCGCCGAGGAAGACCGCGTAGCCGGAGGTGGACCTGCGGGTGTCCGGGCAGCCCGCCCAGTCAGCGTCGGTGTAGACAACCAGCTCGGCAGTGGAAGACCGGCCGAGGAGCAGCCCGTAGCCAAGGGTGCCACGGAGGTACCGGAGAAGCCGCTTCATAGCAGCCAGGTGAGGCTCCCGCGGAGCATGCATGTAGAGGCAGAGCTGCTGGACGGCATAAGTGATGTCCGGCCGTGTGAAGGTGAGGTACTGAAGTGCGCCGGCAAGACTCAGGTAGGCGGTGGAGTCTGCTGGTCCAAGCATCGGACCCCCAGCCTCTGACAGCTTGCCCTGGGTGTCCACCGGTGTAGAGCAGGACTGGCAGGCGGTCATCCCGGCTCGCTCCAGAATGTCACAAGTGAACTGCCGCTGGTGGAGGAACAAGCCGGAAGGTCGGGGCTCAACAGTGACGCCGAGGAAGTGGTGGAGCACCCCAAGATCCTTCATAGCAAATTCCTTCTGGAGTGAGGCAATGATGCGGTGGAGCAGAGATTCGCTGGAGGCAGTGAGAACAATGTCATCCACATAGAGGAGCAGGTAAGCAGTCTCACCCCCATAGTGGTATACGAACAGGGAGGTGTCAGACTTGGCCTCCGTGAACCCAAGAGTCTGCAGGAAGGTAGCGAATCGAGAGTACCAAGCCCGGGGTGCCTGCTTGAGCCCGTAGAGAGATTTGTTGAGCCGGCAGACGAAGTCAGGACGAGAAGCATCCACAAAGCCTGCCGGCTGACTGCAGTAGACCGTCTCAGTCAGAGTGCCATGAAGGAAGGCATTCTTGACATCCAGCTGATGCACAGGCCAGGAGCGCTCGAGAGCCAGGGAGAGGACGGTGCGGACTGTAGCTGGCTTCACCACGGGACTGAAAGTCTCAGCATAGTCAATGCCGGGCCGCTGAGTGAAGCCACGGAGGACCCAGCGAGCCTTGTAGCGCTCCAAGGAACCATCAGCCCGCCTCTTGTGCGTCCAGATCCACTTGCCGGTGACAATGTTGGAATCCGGCGGACGAGGTACTAGGTCCCACGTCTGGTTGGCGAGGAGGGCCGCGTACTCCTCGTCCATCGCGCGGCGCCAGTGAGGATCTGCCAAGGCCGCGCGAACGGAAGAGGGTACCGGAGAGATCGCCGGCTCGCAGGCGGCGGCGGTGAGGGCCTGCGGGCGCGACGCCTGCCTCGTCACCATCGGGTGAGTGTGACGGGGTCCCGGTGAAGAAGAGGCGGGTGGTACACCGGCGGGTCGGCGCGAGAGCGTGGTGATGCCGGCGGAGCAGGCACCGGCGACGACGGCGGTGGTGACGAGAGCGGCTGAGGCGGCTCACGCCGGCGCTCGTAGACGATCCCGAAACGTCCGGGAGGAGGTGAGGGCGGACGCGGCTCCCGCCGATGCTGGTAGACGAGTCCGAAGCGCCCGGGAGGAGCTGGGGTCGGTGTGCTCGGTCCCGCGATTGGAACGGCAGCATCGGGCACAACGGGAGGCAGCGAAGCCACAGGGAGCGAGGGTGGAAGCTCCGGGGCTGCCTCGACCGTGGGAGGCACCGGAAGGTCCTGGGGTGAGTCCGGCAGAGGCGAGGCGGGACCACCAGGAGAGCGCGCCGGAGCAGTACCTACAGGGTAGGGGGAGAAGGGTGGCGGAATCGCCGTGTCAGTGGGAAAGAAGGAAGCCTCCGCAGGGTCAGCGGGAGGTGTGGGTGGAGAGTGGGCGGAGTAAGGGAACGCCGACTCATCAAACACGACATGGCGAGAGATGAGGACGCGGCGAGAGGTAAGGTCAAAGCATCGGTAACCCTTGTGATCCGGAGAGTATCCGAAAAAGACACAGAGGGTCGACCGGGGAGCCAGCTTATGAGGAGCGGTGGCGGCGGTGTTAGGGTAACACGCACACCCGAAGACTCGAAGGTGGTCGTACCGAGGAGGGGTACCGAAAAGAGCGTGGTGAGGTGTAAGAGCTGGGCAGGCAGTGGAAGGAAGTCGGTTAAGGAGATATGTGGAGGTGTGCAGACACTCAGCCCAGAAGCGAGCGGGTAGAGATGCCTGGAGCAGAAGGGTGCGCATGATGTCGTTGGTGGTGCGGATCATACGCTCTGCCTTGCCGTTCTGAGAGGAGGTATACGGACAAGACATGCGCAGGTGGACACCGGAAGAAAGGAAGAAAGCACGGGAGGTTGAGTTATCGAACTCACGGCCATTGTCGCACTGGACAGCCTTGATGGCGAGGCCGAACTGGGTGGAAACCCAAGTAAAGAAGTGGCTAAGAGTGGGGAAAGCCTCGGACTTGGCACGCAGAGGAAAAGTCCAGGAGTAATGGGAGAAATCATCGACCACCACCAAGTAGTACTTATAGCCAGACATGCTGAGAACAGGAGAAGTCCATAAGTCGCAGTGAATAAGATCAAAGACACGAATGGTATGTGAGGAAGAGGACTGAAAGGGAAGGCGAACGTGACGGCCTAGCTGGCACGCATGACACAAGTGATCATCGTGAGCCCGAGAGCACCGAATGCCGGAACTATGCTCGAGCCGTATCAGGGCATCCCGGCCAGGATGGCCGAGACGACGGTGCCAAGTGGTGGAGGAAGGAGTGACGGCGAACGCGGCTGAGGAAGGCGAAGGAGGTGAAACTGAGGCCGGAAACCGAAGGGTGTAGAGAGACCCAGTGCTGTTACATCGGAGCCGAGGAACCCGGGAGGCCAAATCCCGCACAGTGAGGCCAGAGGGGTCAAACTCAACCGAACAAGAGTTGTCAGTGGTGAAACGACGAATAGAGAGAAGGTTGTGAACCATACCGGGAGCCACAAGAACATCAGGGATATGAAAGGAGCCGTGGGAACTGGCAGTGCCCACGGAGGAGACAGGAAGGCAAGTGCCATTGGCGACCATGATGGAGGGACAGGAAGGGTGGGGAGGACGAAGAGAAGAAAGGAGTTTCGCATCGGGCGTGGTGTGGAAAGTGGCGCCCGAGTCGGCGATCCAATCAGGGCTGGCGGTGGTGCTGAAGGAGTATGCCAGATTGGCGGCGCCGGATCCCCCCGCGCCAGCGGCCGCGGCGCCCGCGGCCATGGTGGTGGCGGCGCCAGGAAGATGGGCCGGCGGCAGCGGCGGTGGGGACTGAGCCGAGGGTAGAGGGTAGGGAGCCGACGAGGCCCGGCGTGCGACACGGCACCGGCGCATGGCCCGAGTCGTCGGTGGTGGACGGGACCACGGCCACGGGGAAGTCCATGGTGGCGGTGGTGAGGTTGGACCAGATCCGGAAGGAGCCGGGGCGGCCGGGAAAGGCACTGTCACGGGTGAGGTGGCAGCGCCGGAGGTGGTGGCTGCCCCTGGGGCCGCACCCGGGAGATGCAGCGGCCCAGTGGGGTCGGGCAGCACAGCTGCCACTGGAGATGCTGGAGGAAGGGCGGCCAGAGCGAGTGGCGCCGGAAGAGGAGGAGCGGCGGCCACCACTGGAGCCCAGGGCTGGGGGGCTGCAGCAGTCCAGCATGGAGGTGAGGGAGGATGGGGGGAAGCAGTCGTCCAGCATGGAGGGGAGGGAGGTGAGGGAGCGGCTGGGGGGCTGCAGCTGTCCAGCATGGAAGGGAGGGAGGGGAGGGAGCGGCTGGGGGGTTGCAGCCGTCGGGGGAAGAAGGCTCGGGCGGCCACGGCCCCCAGGGCTGCAGCCGCGCCTGGAGCAGCAGCCCCCATGGCGGGCGGAGCAGCAGCCACGGGACCGCCGGCCATGGCACCAGGGGGCGGCGCCTCCAGTGAGGGGCGGCGGGCCCCCAGATCGTCACCCTCGACAGAACCGCCCCCAGCGGCCGGAGCAGCATCGGTGGAGAGTGCTGTGGCTGGGGCGGCGGCAGCAGGAAGGTCACCCTGCAGCGGCTGGAGAAGGAGGATGGGCGGGCGCTGCTGCAGGAGGTGGGAGGGAGGGAGGACGCGGCCAGGGGTGACGGCTGTAGGGGCACCAGAGACGGGCGCCGCCCCCCCCCCCCCCCCCCCCCCCCCCCCCCCCCCCCGCTCCAGGTAGGGCCGGTCGGACCTCACCAGCGCCGGTCAGATGAGGAGAGGTGGCGCCAGGAGATGGGGAAGTGCCGGCCAAGACCTGGGCCCAGGTGTAGGAGGTAGAGAGAGGTGGGAAATGAGAGTAGAGGGGAGGGGGAGGAGGTGGGCGGCCAGCCATGGCAGGCTGGCCGGCGGCGGCGGCCAGAAGCCTGGCGGCGGCGGCTGGGTAGTGGAGGGGAGAGGAAAACTAAAACTGGCTGGATACCATGTTGAATGATGTCACTCTATTGCTTAGGGCTAACCCTAGAAGGGTAGCTAGATATAGTTCCATACATGGGCCACATGGGCCTTAGCCTCATGGGCCTAAACATACTCCAACAAAAAGAAATGCCAGAGTGGGATGGCCAAAATTATATAATGGTGAAGATATATGTTATTTTGGCCTTGGCTCAAGCAGTAATTTATAAATATTGCAAAAGGCAGCGAAGGTTAATGTCCTTTAATGTAAGATACAACTTATGTACAACCAACAAACCAACCTTCCAAAAGGCATGTCACTAGCAGGTCCATGCGTATCTCCTTGGTTCGGATGTGGAGCAATAGTTGATGCTAATAATGCCTGGCCATTAGGATTTCTCTGTTTCACAAATGGCAAACCAAAGATTGTTATGTGCTTTGTTAAGGAGAAAACATGAAAGCGTAATAGTTTCAAACAAATACTAACCAACAGTTACATGTGAAGACTTTAGAAGCACAAATTATTAGGACATTGAACAAGTATTCTTGGATTACTATGCGTACTAGAAACCAAAAGTATTCCACTTGAGAAGTAAAGTTAGTTCTACTTCAGTTTGTATCATTGCATGTAATGTGACACAATTTTATGTTAGGCCTTCCATTCCTATTTTTCATCTTTTTATTTTCAGAGTACACAAATATTTACTACAGTGACTCCTTGCCTTCTTAGTGCTTGCTAGTTTAGACATAATTAAAGAAGTGAACACAACAGTAGAATAACCACCTCGCAGAAACACTTGAATACATAATCAGCAGCAGCAAATTCCTGCGCTATAGAGGTCCGCAAGATTATAGAGAAGATAGCATTCAGTGCAGGTTGAACATGAGGCTCTTCTCCAACTTGCTTTCTTGCAAGAGAATCAAGATTCTGAGGATTTCTTAACACCAAATTGCCAATACATCGCAGTGCCTGGAACAAATTTATGGCCAGTGCCAAACAAGGTAGCATCATTCACTGGTTGAAAAGGGAAAAATGCAGGAGAAAAGGGAGCAGACAGTCCTAAGGGAATTACCATACAGCGGAGAGCGACAGGGGCCCACTGACTCTCAACGCCCAACAAAAGAAGATGGTCCAGAATGTTTTTCTATCAATAAGGGGAACACATATGAAGCTCAGTTCCATGTCATATGGATGTCAGTGTCGCTTAAAGAGTTTGAAGGGAGAAAAGGATACCTGAGCCAATGCAGTTTGACTTGCGTTCTTGTTAGCATCTTTACCTGCTTCACTGGATGGGCCCCCCATCAAAAGCAATTCCACAGTATTTAAAGCACCGAGGAGATTTACTGTCTAAAGAAGACACAGTTTATAGCTTGAGTAAAATGTTGCTAATCCAAACTAAAGACAGATATTCCAAGAATTTATCATCAAGAACAGAAGCTGGACTGATGAACATAATACCTTCTGTTGGGTAAAATTAAATGCACTGCCTCTCCTAATCTTTAGTATTGATATCAATGGGTCAAAGCCCATTGTCTCTTTCAAAAGCATCTGATTGATGGAACAAAGTAAAAAAGTGGCATCAACGAAAAATCTAACAAATTAAAACTTTCAGAAAGGTTTTGGAAGAATGATGAACCTGATTTGAAGCACTGTGTCGAATTAAATTATTTAGCAGTTCCAGGCAATCCTGCTCAAATAAGGAACATATTAGCACCAACTAAAAATTTTATATACCTAAAACCTTAATATGGGAACTGAAAAAAAAGTTGGATAAAGAACACCAATAAGCAATTTTCCACCTGAACAACTACACCTCCATCAGAATAGCCCTCCTCCCTGATAATGCTAAATATCTTCTCAAACACACCCTCAAATACAACAATTTTTTGAATTTCCTGGAATGAAGAGAATTAAAGTCAATTTAGTTATAAAAAGGAGTGAAAAAATGCCAGTAACATAACAAATCAACATCTAGTATTAGACAGGTTTAACCTCTGCATCCCGAGTCAAATAAGTAAGAAGTAACAGTGCTTCATTCCTTATGACCTGCAAGGTATAACAAAAATAGGCAACTACATGAGTAAGGATTGGTCGTGAACTCATGATATATCATTTTAAAAAACTTGGATCAAAATATGAAACAAAAATACTATGTTTACCATTTACAAGAGGACTGCATCTTTGTAAATACTATTGTTAGGTTTAGAGATTCTATTGATTGGGGCTAACCCTAGAAGGGTAGCTATATAGGTTCCATACATGGGCCACATGGGCCTTAGCCACATGGGCCTAAACACATACTCTAACACCCCCCGCAGTCTGAACTACCGGCGCAACGGAGTTCGAGGCTGAACAAGAAAGAACACACACAACCCCCCACAGACGCAACTAGCCACCGGTAATGTTGAGGCTGGAGCGAAACTCGGCGAAGGTCGAGGACGGGAGGCCTTTGGTGAAGATGTCCGCGAACTGGGAGGTCGTCGGAACATGAAGGACCCGCACCTCGCCCATGGCTACCCGATCACGGACAAAGTGAAGGTCGATCTCCACATGCTTCGTCCGCTGATGCTGGATGGGTTTGGTGGAGAGGTAGACCGCACTGACGTTGTCGCAGTAGATCAGTGTGCTCCGGGAGGGCAGAGTGTGCAACTCAGCAAGCAGCTGCCGGAGCCAGGCGGCCTCCGCCACGCCGTTAGCAACGGCGCGGTACTCCGCCTCGGCGCTGGACCGGGAGACCACCGGCTGGCGCTTGGACGACCAAGACACCAGGTTGCCGCCCAGGAAGACGGCGTAGCCGGAGGTGGAGCGGCGAGTGTCCGGGCACCCGGCCCAGTCAGCGTCGGTGTAGACGACGAGGTCGGTGGAGGAGGCCGTAGTCGAGCGTCCCCCGGAGGTAGCGGAGGAGACGCTTGAGAGCCGTGAGGTGAGGCTCCCGGGGGTCATGCATATGAAGACAGACCTGCTGAACTGCATAGGTGATATCCGGCCGGGTGAAGGTGAGGTACTGAAGGGCCCCGGCGAGGCTCCTGTACGCAGTGGGATCGGCCACCGGTGGTCCCTCAGCCTCAGATAGCTTGCCCTGAGTGTCGACCGGAGTGGAGCAGGGGTTGCAGTCAGTCATCCCAGCCCGCTCCAGGATGTCCCGAGTGTACTGCCGCTGGTGAAGGAGGAGCCCGGCAGGACGGTGCTCAACAGTGACACCGAGGAAGTGGTGGAGCTCACCCAGATCCTTCATCGCGAACTCCTGCTGGAGAGCGGTGATGATCCGGCGGAGAAGTGGCTCGCTGGAGGCGGTGAGGACAATGTCATCAACATAGAGCAGCAAGTATGCAGTGTCGGCTCCATGGTGGTAGACGAACAGGGACGTATCAGACTTCCATTAATCCCAGGGTCAGCAAGAAAGCAGCAAACCGGTGGTTCCACGCCCGAGGTGCCTGCTTGAGGCCGTAGAGGGACCGGTTGAGCCGGCAGACCATGTCAGGACGGGTGGAATCGACGAACCCCGCCGGCTGACTGCAGTACACTGTCTCGGTAAGAAGGCCGTGGAGGAAGGCGTTCTTGACGTCCAGCTGGTGGACGGGCCAAGACCGAGCAAGCGCCAGCGAGAGCACGGTACGGACGGTGGCCGGCTTGACCACCGGGATGAAGGTCTCATCATAGTCGACTCCAGGGCGCTAAGTGAAACCCCGAAGGACCCATCGGGCCTTGTAGCGCTCGAGAGAGCCATCGGCCCGGCGCTTGTGGGTCCAAATCCACTTGCCGGTGACGACGTTGGAGCCTGGTGGCCGGGGCACCAACTCCCACGTCTGGTTGGCGAGTAGCGCGGCGTACTCCTCTTCCATCGCGCGGCGCCAGTGAGGGTCCAACAGGGCGTCGCGGACGGAAGAGGGTACCGAGGAGACCACCGCGTCGCCGGTCAAAACCTCGAGGACACGAGGCGGCAGTGTGCCAGCCGCGTGCCGTGTCACCATCGGGTGAACATGCCGCGGGTGTCGGTGAAGCAGCGGCGGGTGGTAGACCGGCGGGGCACCACGAGCCGGCGGGGACTGCGGCGGTGGTGTCGGTGTCCCCGGTGGAGAAGGGAGCACGAGCGGCCGCGGCCGCGGCCTGCGCTGGTACACACGTACCGGCGCGGCGAACCTCGACGGAGGTGCCGGGGCAGGTGCCGGGACGGGATCCGGCGTCGGCGACCAACACGACCCCCCCGGTGCAGAAGCAGGGGACGACGGCCCCGGGGCTGCACCAACCGGAGAGGACGGGGCCGCACCCGAGGACGACGGGCCCGGACCCGCCGGGGATCCGGGACAGGGGGCCGGCCCGACGCGCGGCGAATCGGTACCTGCAGGAGGCCACGAAAAAGGTGGCTGGACCACCGGGTCAGTGGGAAATAGGGAGGGTGGGTCAGGTACCGGAGGGGTGGTAGTGCTGGAAAAGGGAAACACCGACTCATCGAACACCACATGCCGAGAGATGAGAACCCGTCGGGAGGTAAGGTCAAAGCACCGGTACCCCTTGTGATCCGGAGAGTACCCGAGGAAGACACAGAGCGTGGAGCGAGGGTCTAGCTTGTGAGAAGAAGTGGCAGCGGTGTTGGGGTAACACGCACACCCAAACACGCGGAGGTGATCGTACCGAGGCGGGGTACCGAAGAGGGCGTGGTGAGGAGTGGGAGCGGGACAGGCCGCGGAAGGAAGGCGGTTAAGAAGGTAGGTGGAGGTGTGCAGACCCTCAGCCCAGAAGCGAGCAGGAAGAGAGGCCTGAAACAGAAGGGTACGCACGGTGTCGTTGGTGGTGCGAATCATCCGCTCAGCCTTGCCATTCTACGAAGAGGTGTATGGACAAGACATGCGCAACTGAACACCGTGAGAGAGGAAGAAATCTCGGGAGGTGGAGTTATCAAACTCGCGACCATTGTCACACTGGACGGCCTTGATGGTGAGGCCGAACTGTGTAGACACCCAAATAAAGAAGTGAAGAAGCGTGGTAAACGTATCGGACTTCGCACGGAGAGGGAAAGTCCACGAAAAATGCGAAAAATCATCAACAACCACAAGATAGTACTTATAACCGGAAATACTCAGAATAGGAGATGTCCATAGGTCGCAATGTACAAGATCAAAAATACGGACCGCATGGGAAGTAGAACTAGAAAAAGGAAGACGAACATGTCGGCCCAATTGGCACGCATGACACAGTTGCTCATCATGAGCTCGAGTACATGGAAGACCAGAGCTACGACTGAACTGTATCAGGGCATCACGTCCAGGATGGCCGAGGCGCCGGTGCCAGGTAGTAGAGGAAGCAGAAGCGACGAAGGCAGCTGACAAAACGGACAGCGAAGAAGACGAAGGAGCCGCCGGGAAGCGAAGGGTGTAAAGGGGCCCGGTGCTGTCACATCGGAGCAGAGGACGCCGGGAAGCCAAATCCTTTACAGTAAGACCAGAAGAGTCAAATTCCACAGAACAAGAATTGTCAGCTGTAAAACGTCGAATAGAAAGAAGATTATGAACCATAGAAGGAGCAACAAGAACATCAGGAAGACGAAAGGAGCCATGAGCACCGGCGGTACCCACAGACGAGACTGGAATACAAGAACCATTTGCGACCATAATGGACGAAGGAAGAGAGGAAGATGGAGAGTGAATCGACGAAAGTATACCGGGGTCAGGAGTAGTGTGGTAGGTGGCCCCCGAATCAGCGATCCACTCGGGTCCGACCGGAGGTGTCAGACCCATGGTGCTGAACGAGCGAGCCAGGGCCGCCTGATCCCAGCCGGTGACCCCTGGTGGAGTCCCGGAGGGTGAAACCCACGGCGTAGCAGGGAAGGCGCCGAGTGGAGGACCAGCAGGAGGAGCTCCGGTGAGCATGGCCACCGGTGGACGAGTGTCAGCTCCGGGGGCATGGTAGGGCCACATGGAGATGCGACCAGACCACGGGTTCTGGAACGAAGGCCATGGTGCCCCCCCCCGTGTGGCCCAGCCGATGCCGGAGCCTGGGGGTGACCCCCGGCCACCCCCGCGGCCCCCTCCACGGTGACGACGAGAGCCACGACCCCCCACCACCGCTCGGCCCGGAGGGAGGAGGGCCCAGGAGAGACTGCGGCGGTGGAGCGGTCGACCGCGGTGGAGCAGACGGACGCGGCGAAGTAGCAGCCAGGGCCGTCGAGGAGGACGAGGACCCCGTGGAAGCGGTGGAGCCCGGCTGGAGGCCCTGCGTGAGCTCCTCCATGACGAGATCGTCACGGACCTCCAGGAAGGTGGGGAAGGGCCTCTGGCGGGTGATCCACGTCCGGAGGTGTGCGTAGCGGTCGCTGAGCCCCCGAAGGACGTTGAGGACCAAGATGCGATCCTCCACGGGCCACCCAAGGTCCCCCAGGGAGTCCGCCATGCCCTTCATCCGACGGCAGAACTCGCCGACGGAGAGGTCACCCTGGACGAACGTCCGGAAGCTCGCGTCGAGGCGCAGAGCCCGGGCCTCGGCGTTGCCCAGGAACTGACCCTCAAGGGCGAGCCAGGCCCGGCGCGCGTCAGGTGAGGTGCGGACGAGGTCGTGGAGGTCCAGAGAGATCGTCCCCAGGATCCAGGAGAGGACGATGCTGTCCAAACGAAGCCACGATGGGTCTGGACGGCGACCGAAGCGTCAACGAGGACGTGGTCGTCGAGGGCGTAGCGGCGAAGAGTGAGAAGCACGAGGTCCCGCCAGCGGGCGTAGGAGGGCGACTCCGGCTCGAGGACGACCGGAACGAAGAGGCGAATGTTCTGGACCCCCCCGGCCTGGTAGTGAAGCTGAGCCACGAGCGGGTCAGCCGGATCGTGCCAGAGGACGGCAGGATGGGGCGCGCGGCGGCCAGGCGAGGCGGAGGAGTGGGCTCCAACGTCCCGTGGAGTGGGAGAGACGAGGAGTTCCGCCTCGGTGATCTGCCGGGCAAAGACATCGGCCGCGTCGCGCTCACGCTCCCATGCGAGGGCTGCAGCGCGAACGCGAGCCTGCCCCTCCGCGGCGGCAGCCCGAGCCGCGATGAGAGCGGCTGCGAGGGCGGAGTCCGGGCCCGTAGGTGGAGTGGTGGTGAGAGAACTGGCGTTACCACCGAGGATCAGCGGCGCCAGTAGAGAAGGGAGGCCGAGGCCGGACTGCACGGCAGAGGGAAGGGCAGGGGCTGGCTGCCTGGGACGGATGGTAGCCAGAGGATCGGCAAGAGTGGTGGGATCGGAGGTGGTGATGGCGGGCTGGAGGTCTGGGCGGAGGTGCTGCTCGGCCTGGGGGCGGACGACAGCGGGCTGGAGGTCTGGGCGCTGCTGCTGCTCGGCATGGGGCCGAACATCGGTGGCTGCCAGGGGCTGCACGGCCGCCAGAGGGGAGGAATCCCCCTCACCGGAGCCCCCCGACATGCCGAGCGGCGGTGGGGCGCCGCTGCCGGTCGTGGCCAGGGCGCCAGCAGCGGGCGCGCCTGGAGGTCCGCCGGCGCCAGGAGTGGAACGGCCGGCGATCTGAGCCCAGGATGGGGTGGAGAGGGAGGGGAAGTAGGCATAGTAGGAGGGAGGAGGGGAGGAGTGGCCGGCCATGGCTGCGGCGGCGGCTGGCCGGCCGGCAACTAGAGGCGGCGGCGGGTGGGGAGGAAAGGGAAGGAACTAGGCTGCTGATACCATGTTAGGTTTAGAGATTCTATTGATTGGGGCTAACCCCAAGGGTAGCTATATAGGTTCCATACATGGGCCACATGGGGCTTAGCCACATGGGCCTAAACACATACTCTAACAACTATAATTAGATGTCTATGGTAGAATTAGGTGTTCAGTATAAGTGGAATGTCTGAGTAGACATGTACTGAACCGTGCAGAAAAGGATATATAACCCAGACTAAATTGATTGTATATTCATTGATTTCGGAAACATTCTAGTCTGAGTTCATATAAATTAGCATACAAACTTCCCACAAACATTAGACTGTCCTAACACATACAAGGGCAAACAGTAAATAAAAGCATAAAATGATTAGAATGTCATGAGCGGCATGTGTTCTTCGTAAGAGAGTGAGAAAATTGGCAGAGAATGTTGAGACCTCACGATCCATAAGCATGTCCATTAGAACTGTTATACCACGAGGAATCAATAGAATTGCTTCCTGTAACCTGAAAAACAAAATAAAAGGCACTTACATGGGATTCTAATGTAGTCATGGCATCTCAACAGGACACAAAAATGACTTACTGGGCACCTTTTCAGCGAGTTTGTAAGTAGAGCTGTTAGAAGCTGGATTGTGTAGTATCTCACATAAAAGTCTTCCTCTGACTTCAAACCAAACAGGAGCGATAAGCCAGGACTCAGGACACATGAAGCAGGCGATGCAAGTTACATGCTGTTAAGGCTAAATATGTGTACTCACCAATAAGCTCAAAAGAAGAGAAATATTCTCTGTTTCTCGAGACAGCAGATCAGAGTTCACCGACGCCGGTTGAACCTCAGTCTTAGGCCCTTGTGACGTCTCAATAGGAGTCAATGCGCTCACAAAGGTCTCCAGGGCACCTCTCACAAGCTCTACATCCTCGCGGTCTTCTTTCAAAATATTGAGGAGGATAGGAAAACCTATTTTTGCAAATTAGAAAGGAAACAAATGTAAATATGCACCAGTCTCGCCGGAGCAGCTAGAGAACAAATATCAGGACACAGGGAGAAAGGAGATACCCATCGCTCCAAAAGACATCTGTGCCGAGCGGCTTTCTGCCACGAGAGACTGCAGCTCAGTCATGGCAGATCTCCGGTCATCAGGTATCGTGCCATTGCTTATCCGGTCAAGATATCTCTCGACGTAGCTGCATCCAAGGGGCACAATGGTAGGATTAACTGATATAGGTGATGCACATAAACTAATTGCTACTTTTGCTTGGTAAGAGCAGACAGCATTGCAGCAAGTCTGCGAGTGAAGTAAAAACCAAACATGAGATTTGCAGCTGAGCCTACCTATCTTCCTTTGACTCGATCCCCTCGTTGCCGAAAACGAATTTCCCCATTCCCTACGAAGACACACAACAACACAAACGGGAGGTGAGTAAGCATCAGACCGACTTGACCAACCACTAGCATCTCGAGCTTGATTTCCACTACGACATAACACCCAGAACTCAAAATTTGTGATGCCCATCATGGTAGCAACTCGCCCCCGCGACCGCGCCGCAGCGGGGGGCGGTCGTTCCCCCTGGGCGGGGTTCGGATAAGGAGCGCGAGGGAGTCGGGCGCGCGAACCTGCATGATGTTGCCGGCGCTCCCGGCGATGCCGCGGAAGTTGATCGACCGGTCCATGGATCGCGCCTTCCGCCGAGGTGGGACCCTGCGGGGATGGGAAGAGCGACGAGGAACGGAAGGGACGAAGGAACCCCTCGGGTGGCGTAACAACTGCAGCGGTGAAGGGGCGCTCGCGGGATGGGGAGTCGCCGCCGCCGCCGCGGCGGAGGAGATCGGAGCGGGGTTGGGTCGGGTCGGATGCGGCGGAGGCGAGACGGGGCAGGCTGGCTTGGCTCCGTGGAGACGCGTCGAGTCGGGGGCACGGAAGGATGCTGGATTTGCTCAGCGAAATGACGTGGCGGCCCAGGTTCCTGTTTCTTTTCAAAATTGATTGATGTAATGGCACCTTCTCTTTTTTTCCTAACTAGCAAAAATACCCGTGCGTTGCAACGGGAGAACGATTTATTATGTCATCAGCATCACAAGTATTGTTCTATGGTGAAGTTGTGTGTAGCACAGTGACTACAATAGCACGCACGCCTAGTGTCATAGCGCTCGTGTGGCATGACTCCAGTGGTGGCTGAGCGGATTAGACTCCTTGTAGCGGCATAGGTGTGGCCTGACGATCGCAATTTTATAGAGCGTGCAACCCTTACGATGCCTTGAATGATCTTGAAGAGTGGCGTCTATGGGAGATCTGGTTATGCCATTAGTGCCCGTGACGACGCAGTAGTTGGTGCGGATAAACCTGGCAAGGAGTTGATGTATGACATGAGGGTCAATCGATTGCTCCATTATCAGTTTTTTGAACCGCAGGTCCACATAATTTCAGTATGCTTGATGTGTCTTGCCTTGTCTCATCGTTATTGATCTCCTACTCTCTCGAGGACTCCGATTCTTATAGGGCCATAAGTCTATGACAATCTATAGCACACGTGCTAATAAGACTCTAGAGGTGTAATGGGTTTAGACCTAGGAGAGGGAGCAGAACAAAGCTACCTCGTCCAACACAAAGACAAAACGGATGAGAAACATATTGATTAGAAAGCGGACAGACGAATGTAACTCGAGCAAATGATATAATAGATGCAACAAATTAGTGGTGAAAAATATTTTTTAAAAGAATAGAAGATACTTGTTATTAGAAAAAAAAATATGACCAAGTCGGTTAATATTCGAGATAGAACCATAAGTAAGAAATAAAAATGAGAGGTATACCTGGAAAAAAAACAAAACTATGGAAAGAAAACTCGGAGTAGATGGAAACTTTGAGAGAAAAGAAGGAGAAAACATGGAAAGAAAATAAATGAAGGGTCCAAAAAGGAAAAATAGATGCAAAAACAGGAAGAAAAATATGGACAAAAATAAAAAATAGAACAAGTGAAAAATGGATTCAGAAAGAAAAAACAAAAAAGAGATTCAATGTAAAGGTTTGAAGGTGATAGAGTAAATAGAAAACAATTCATTTGACATCACGTGAGTTCACGTAGTCTAGTAGCTAGCAACTGTTAATTGCACGGTGGAAGCCACGGTTCGAATCCTCACGTGTCCGGATTTTTTTCTCGTTTTCCGGTTGTTTTCCTGATGGGTGGAGTGGACTGGGTTGTTTACGCGTTGGCCGATTAAACACTAATAAAGCCCATAATAAATAATATCTACACTAAATTATTTGTCCCATATGAAAAATTAAGGAGAGATTGACTCGGTTTAATTAGGTGGCTATTATCCCGTATGAAAAATCAAGAAGATATTGACTCGGTTTAATTAGGTGGCCGTAAATATATACCTAATAATAAAGAGGCAATACGAATAATGTTTTTCTAATTCTAAACTATAAGAAGAGTGATGTTGAGTAGTGGTTTTTCAATTCTAAACTAAGAAGAGTGATGCTGAGTAGTTACGGGAGGGCGGACGAAAAAAATGGGGGGTGAAAAATTTTGTCTCTTTATTATTAATAAATATGCCCCGTGCGTTGCTACGGGTCAATAATATATTTTTTATTTTTATTTTTATTATTTAATATGTTTGAGCTTCAACGTTTAATATGTAGATGTTGAAGAATTAATACATGACACTATTACTAATTAGAGGCCCCATTGAAGCTTCCACGTTAATTCTCACCAGACGCGCTAAGAAAAAAGATAAATGCTAGAAATTGCCAAGTTAATCAGAAACATCCAACCATCCAATTAAAAGACGAGCCATATATAACAATTAGACCTATTTTGTTTTCTATAAGAAATTAGCCACTTCTACCATTATATAGTATAGATAAAAAGATAGTCCAAAATCTTATTAATGGGGAGAACAAAAAATTCAGCCTCACGTGGAGAAAATCTCGAGCAACAACTACCACGTTTTAATCTATTATTAACAAAAGCTTAAGACCCTACCACGCTCGCGGTGGCCTCCCTCTTCCCCTACCCCTCTCCCGCCACTGTTTTCTTCTCCAACTCTGGTGAGAACGGTTACGACGCCCCAACCATGACCTGTCGTGGCTGCCTCCACCATCGCTAGGTCACAAAGCCACCCACCCCCACTACCTGGCCGGCTTGCCTCCTCCCGAACCCTTCAATGCCCGCCGAATTTGGAGACAAAAGAGGGAAAGAGGTCGGAGAGGGAGGCCGATGGCGACAACTCTCTGTCTTCTTTTAACTCGGGTGGGGGCGCGGGTGCAGGCGCGTGGGAGCTGGCACGTTTGAAAGTCCTATGTTTGGTGTTGGTAATTAGTGACAATGCATAAGTACTAATCCTATGCCTAAGTTGTATGCATATGAGGATTAGTACATTCCAAGGTTGGTGGCAAGTTGGACATGGTGATCATGATGGCCACACTTGGATTTGGACGCAACCCTACGTGATCAAGGCAAAGGTATATGCTTAAGGGTTGTGTTTTAGTAACCAAGACATCTAGTGGGTGTGGTTACATTATAGGATAGATAGCCGTACTATAAAGAGGAGAATGACGCTGCTATTTAACTCCTAAGTGCCTCTAGGTGTGCATTTCATAATTATATGCATTTGGATAGAACTAATAACGCCTCGAAAAATATTTATAAAAATTCTAACACACTCGCACATGACGTGATCACTTGGTGGTGTTAGCACATTTGCGAAGGCGGTGGAGTTTGAGCGGTAGAGAGGGTTTGGGGTCCTCTCTCCCTCCCGCCGAGCTTGCGAGGCGGGATTCAGGCGTTTTCGAGGAATTGAAACGTCTATTTTCCACTACGCCGAAAGTCGGAAAAGAAACGGAGGCGAACGGAGGTCACAGAGGTGATCGGACGCTGGACCGGACACGGTCTCTGTTTGACCGGACGCGTCCGGTTAGCGTTCAGCGTCTGCGCGTGTTTCGGTTTGTTGATCGGACGCGGTGGCGCGTCCAGTCACAGTCGACCGGACGCGTCCGGTCGATCAGGGAGCTTACTGGACTCCAACCGGACGCTGGCACTGTGGCGTCCGGTCAGTTCTCCAGCGCGTCCGGTCGATGTTTCGTTGTGCGTTGCTCCGGCTTGACCAGCGCGTCCGGTTCATCACGGGACCAGCGCGTCCGGTCGAGCTTCGCACGTCCGGTCGGTGGTTCACGAAAGTAGCCGTTGTGCGATCGACGCGTCTGGTCAGTTTGACCAGCGCGTCCGGTCAGCGCGACTTCGGCTGTTTCAAGTGCGTAACGGCTATATTCGAAGGGGTACGTCTATAAATACTCGTTGACCGGCTCAAAGCTCCCTCTCTTGGACATTTGACATACTTGTGAGCACTTTGAGCTAAGCAACTCCCCTCCCACTTATCTCTCTTGCTTCTTTGCATATTCGAAGTGAGATTGAGTGATCCAAGTGCATTTGCATTGTGAGATTGCATCTAGTTGGCACTTGGTGGTTGATTTGCTGCGGGATTCTTATTTCTCTTGGTGGTTGCCGCCACCTAGACGGCTTGGAGTGGCTTGGAGGCGTTGGCAAGAGTTGGTGATTGTTCTTGGCCACCTCCGGTGATTGTGAGGGGTTTGTGCCTACCTCGGCGAAGCGCCAAAGGCAACATTAGTAAATTGCTCGTGTTATTGCAACCTTTTGCTATTTAGTAGGTTCTTGTGGCGCCTTTTGAGAGGCTCGGTGTGAGACCGATTAGCCACCGAACCACGTGGTGAAGAGGGACACAACAGGGACTAGCGTGCCGGCAAGCACGTGAACCTCAGGATAAATCTTCGTGTCATCACTTTTATATTGTGATTGATTGATCCCAGTGTTCGGTTGTCTTGGTATTCATTGTTGATCATATTGGTTGGCTCAATACTTCACCCCTCGGTGAAACTCTCCTAACTCAACTCCGCATTACTTTCTTAGTTATCTTTGGTAGGTAGTTAGCTTTGCTAGAGTAGCTCTTTTGTGTAGCTTGCTAGTTGTAGTTGTAGTTACCTTCTCGGTTTGACTTGAGCGGTTGAGTGCAAATATATTAGAATTGTGAATTGGATAGGTGGCTTGTAAACACCCTGTAGGCTAAGCAAAACTTGCATCTCGCTATTTGTTGTATTGATAAACTTGTTTAGCTTGTCTTTGTAGAAAATTTTAAAAGGCTATTCACCCCCCTCGAGCCATCAAGACCTTTCAACGTTGCCTGAAAGCGCCTCAAATTTCCGTCGATTTAAATATAGGAAGCGTGATATTTTAAACCCACATGCATGCTCACATATTTATCTCTTTTTATCTTTCTTAGATTAGATTTCCAAAAATCAAGAATTCTCAACAGTGCTGTGCGAAAATCCTTCGATTCCTATTCTTTCTCTCCACGAGAGAAAGGCAACAGCAGGAGAGGGCGTCTCCTTTCTTCTACCAACGGCCTTGCTGTTATCTCTATCTTCTTCCTAGAATAAATCGAATACATCAGCACGGCTTCCCGTTCCGAGCAGCTCTAGCTCTAACTTCCCGTGATGCCAAATTCCAATCCAAGAAGCATGAGACCCTAAACTTTGCTCATCTCGTTCTTATGCTGCTCTCTCCACCAAGCAATAAAGCTGTAGCTGGCCTGGCCGCTTCCTTGCACCGGACCGGATGCAAACAGGCAACACATATCTCCTTCCCTTGTTGACGCCAAGCACCAACAGAAGAACCATCCAATCTAGCTGATCCCCGGATCCACCTCTCTTATTCGATAGAAGTGAAGCAACAAATCGGCAAAGACCAGTTGCAGAACACCTCGCGCGAAGCATCGGCTCCCCTGCATCTCTCTGGTTCGCTCTGTCAATTTTCCATCGACCGGTCTTCCATCTTGTCGGCAGCTACTGCAGGTGCAGCATATCCACGCGAGGGCCTTGAAAGCCACCGACACAACAACACCTCTTGAGCTACCGCTAGCATAGATCGACTCAAGAAAGCTCGTCGGGCAGAAGCGCTGGGGGCCTCCCCATCGGCATCTGCAGTGCTGGACTGCTAGGTGAGGCTCGACGCGCTCACGCGATGTGGTCTAGGGCGTGTGCGTGCGCTGGGTGCATCGTGTCGGCGCCGCGTCGACCCGCCGGGGAGCAGCGCCGCGTTGGGCCTCTCCATCGGCATCTTCAGTGCCAGGTGAGGCTCGGCGCGTTGGGCCTCTCCATCGACATCTTCAGTGTCAGGTGAGGCTCAGCGCGTTGGGCCTCTCCATCGGCATCTTCAGTGCCAGGTGAGGCTCGGCGCGCTCATGCGATTTGATCTGGGACGTGTGTGTGCACCGGGTGCATCATGCCAGCGCCGCGTCGACCTGCTGCCTGCAATGATGCTCATGTGCTTATCTTCCTAAATTCTCGTTCTTAATTTATATTTATATTTATATATATTATTTCTGATGTCTGCGAGTCATGGACGGCCACGGAGAATAGATTTCTAATTTGATCGTTGGCGTTCCAATGACACGAGGCTGAGCCGGACTCCCGTGAGGCAACACGACGGACAACAGAAGCTAATTAGACACGGATAGATGAAAAAAGAATGTGGATTAGGCCAAACCAAACAAAAAAAAAGAAGAAATTTTGTCTCTTTATAGAGAAAATCGGACGTGGAAAATTTTAGACTGGAGGACAACCCGAATTGGAATAGAACCCGGAGTGGAAGAAAAAGAGGTAGAAAAAAATCTTGGCGGAAATTTTGCCTCTTTATTATTAGGTATAGATAAGGGTGTGTTTAGTTGCCTTTTAAAATTTTTGGAAGCACAGTAACTCTTTCGTTTGTATTTGACAATTAGTGTCCATGAACTAATTAGGTTCTAAAGATTCGTCTCGTGATTTACAACCAAACTGTGTAATTAGTTATTTTTTTACCTATATTTAATGCTTTATGCATGCGTCCAAAGATTCGATATGACGAGGAATCTTATAAAACTTTTGGAATTTTAAAGGAACTAAACACAGCCTAAGATAAATGAGATTTATTATTATACTAAAACTTGGCACAGTATAAATTTTCAAACTGCATACTCCATCCTAAATTATAAGACATTTTTTACTTTTTTAAATACGACATTTAGATACGTACTCTGCCTAAGATATGATAAACGTATTGTATGTAGAAAAACTAAAATGTATTATAATTTGAAGCGAAAGAGTATATATAATTTGGAACATCTTATAATATCAGGACAATTGGTAATATCATAGCAGTAGGCTCGAAAAAGCTAGTATAACAGTATTTAGAACACTATGAGCAACTCCAACAGTTTTGCAAATGGGCTTTGCATTCCTGTTTTTGCAAAAAAAATCTACAAAACTCCTATCCAACGGTTTGGCAAATGAGCTTTACATTTTTGTTAACTTGGCAAAATCCTGGGATGGATTGGGATATATGCAAGCTCGTGATCGGCTTGGCATTCCATCTCACGTACTACTCCCGCGTGCGCTCTTTCCTCCCGCGCCGCCAGGTTTCCTTTTTTAGATTTTGGCAAGTCAATTTTGCCAAACCATTGGAGATAACCTTTTTTTCTCCTCCCCATATTGATTTGAGAGTTGGCAAAATCCATCTTTTACCAAACAAAAAATGCAAAACCGTTGGAGTTGCTCTTACGATCTAAACCAAGTAGGTCATTATTTTTGGTGGGCCTACCGCTATGATATTTTTTTAAGTAAAACTGGGGTTCTCACCGCGTGTCCCAGCTCCGGGAATTCATATCATAGGAGAACAATGAGCTAATTGATTCCATATTTTTATGTGTAAATAATTGAAAAAATCGATACCTTTTAAACATCAGTTTGAACTATGGACTCTCTATTAACATCTACTTTTCAGAGCGTCTCCTATAAGGGGTTTCCAGCTTGCTTGAATCGTCAACACACCAAGGCCAGCTTGGCCACTTGGATCAGGAAAGAAGAAAGGCAATAGAAGGGAAGAAGTAGAAAAGAAGAAGAATCACATGAGCAACGTCTTTCTCGTTATCTTGGCTAGGAAAAGGTTTCCCAAAGCTCCATTTCTCTAGTTATTGGACAAAGAAGGAAAAGATCAAGGGAAATCTTCAACAACAACACTCTGCATCAAGTTACGACATTTTTTATGTTCAACAAGATACGTGGATAAGCCAATCGTGACCTTAGACCTAACCTAAACTCTAGAAGAACCCATTCACGGTGTGTTTCGAACGCGAGAAAATTCCCCTATTCTAGTGTTTTTCCTGTAAAATTAAACTAACTTATGTAAAATTTCTGTACGATTCCTGTAAAATTCCTGCGTTCCAAACATGCCCTCAAATTCAAACCTTGGTAGGTTAGCCATAGCCTAGAGTTTCACTATGCTATATAAAAAAAATTTAATAGGGTCGAAACCCTGGCCATAAGATGGCTTAATTCTGTGCACACGGGGATTTGAACCGTGGTTGCTAGCTCAACTCTAACACGAGCTAGCCAACCAGGCAAGAGTCCGCTTGCTCGAGTTTCACTATGCTATATTAACCTAATGTACCTTAGAAGTACTTAGACCTTCCTAGCAACCTCTAAAAATGTAATAAACCATGACTCGATCTACTCTCAGAAAGCCTAGGAGTCAACCTTGTCTAGTACCTAGGCATGATCATTATTATTAGATTAACTAAATCTCTTATCTGTCATTTAAAAAACATGATTCTCATGTGTATCATTGATGTTAAATCACTTCTCTTATCGGAGGCTGGCCGGCCTGAACCGGACAGGTTTTTCATTCCCCAAAGCAAACAAAGCCCGTTGCCCGTTGTGAGGCAAAAGTTAAAAGTTTTAAAAAGTCTGGTTCGGGTTATTTTTTTAAAATTGTTATTATTACTACTTAAAAGACGGTTAAAATAAAAAAAAACACTCAATTTTCGATGAAATGGAGCACGGAAATGACTTCCCCTAGCCTACGCCCCAAACGGACCGAAAACCCAACACGTCGCGCCCAAAACCGCCGACCAAGGCTCGCACACGCGGCGGCCCCCTCGCGCGCTCAGCGGCCACCTCCTGCTCGCCGCCGCCGGTGGCCGGAGGCCCGGAGGTCCATGGGCCAGGCTCTGCGCCGCGCCTCGGGCCGCGTGAGGCCCCCTTCCGCGCCCTCGCCATCGCCGCCCGCGAGGCAACCCCACCCTCCCCCGCCTCCGCCCCGGGCGTCCGCGGCGGCCGCTGGCGGCGCGACGCAGGACCGGCTCGACGCGCCCTCCGGTGACGGTAGGGCCGGCTGCTGCTTCTCCTGGATTCTCCACTCTAGGATTTAGCTTGCTCGCTTGGCTATGTTGCCAAATCGCGTGGCTGTGCATCGCCCTTGCTACTGGAGACCGCTGGTTTTGCCTAGGCACCTGGTCCGCTGCGCTGATGCTTGCATTTCCGTAGCCTAGTAAGTCTTCATAGGGTGACGCGGTTGTGGATTAAGTTCTACCAAAAGACTGAGGACCGAAAGTAGGATGCTTGATAACTGGGATTGGTTAGGACTTAAAGGCTAGCTCTTGATTCTGGGCCCTCTTGTGTTTTCTTGTGCTAAGTTATTTAATTAGATGGGTGGAATACTGCAATGTATGCCAACGCTGTTCAGTAGAAATGTATGTAGTATGATCACTTTACTGTTCCTATCATGCCTCATTTAACCTTGAATCCTTGATTTTACTATAGTGGATTCCTACTGGTTACAGGTACCAAATTGAACTTTTGCGTGAGTCAGTGTTCCATCAGAATTCGATGCAGCTGTTTATTGATCTAAGATTTTGACAATTTGTTCTGCTTGATGGCTTTTGTTGTTCAGCACTCACTCTTCACCCAACTTCTACGCTAGCAATAATCAGCTTCTAAATTAGTAAAACATTTATCTGCAAGGGGCTCAGCACCTCTTTGTGGATCATGATCTACATCAGTTTTACAACATTGGGTTCAATTCAGTAATTGTACTACATGGAAATGCTCTAAAACCTTTCAAATTGTAATTATTTAATGAGGTAGCGTATCCTACATATGAAATCTCCATTGGGATATATGAGCACTTCCCACAAATAGTACATTCGATATAAAGGACATTGCTCCTCTCTGTGAACTGTAATTCATTTCAAAACCTTGGATCTACTGATGCCAAACTCTGGTACTTAAAGCCCCACAAGTATAAGTCCTTTCTTATTTGGTTTTCTGGGTGTGAGCCCCATATATACACCCTATATTACAAGGTTTAATATCCACACCTACAATAAAGGCAAGCCTGTCCTCCCCAACATGACAGTGATGCGTGCTGTACCCTACAATATGAATTTTGACATTATTTCATTCGGTTCAGAGCTCAATTCTGCTAGGTATGGATACTGGCATCGATGTGACATCATAGAAAGGAAGAACACTAAGGAGTTCATAGTAGGCAATAACCACACTTACCGATTCGCAGGCATTAAACACCTTTAATGTTCATGGACATGTCCACCGATGCCAAACTCGCTAGTAGTAAGAACATGAACTTTGAGATTTGAGATGGTGTTTGGTCTGCTTCTTATGTTGCATGACATTTGTGTTTTTGGGTGTTGATGCTTTGAAAAAAAAATTAATTGGATTTTCAGGACCAAAATCAACAGTGCTAAAGCATTTGTGTGGGTGGGTATGGATTTTAGGGACCTTTTTGTTTCTGCCAATAGCAGACTTGATTATAATCTCTCCATACTGCAGGGATATTTTTTATTCTCTATTCTCGTTTTGCTAATTCAAAGTTCTTAAGCAGCGGTCAGCAGAATCAGAAATAATCGAAGCGTTTGGTTAGGATTCTCATTTTTTCACTGAGAATCCGATTATAAGCGGAAACAAACAGGGCCTAATCCCGATTGTGTCTTCTTTGGATAATTCTTCTTTTAGTAGCTCAATGCTTGTATGCCAATATGCCAAAAATTGTTTTTCAGTATGTTCTAAATGCAAATTCTTTGCTTGTCTAGGAATCTAGGATCTAGAGTGTCTCTGTATATAGCATGACACTCCCATGTTAGTTAACTGCAAACTTTAGCATGTTTACTGGTTTCAGAAGTCAGAAGCTGTGGTCAATTTTTTTGTTCACCAGCCTGTAATTTTTAGAAGTATAATGCAGATGTCACGACGCCAACGAAAAACGTCCATGGTGTACTTGAGGAACGTGATCCAAGTTATGACGAGATGCTCAAGCACATGGTTGGGAGAATCACTACTAAGCCTGGAGGAAAACCAGAAATGGGTGAAGTAAGTCCACTAGAACTAAGGAATGCTTCCCACATTATAGGTCTGAATCATTCAAAACCTATTCGCTTGAGCTCTCAGCCGCTTATTTTTAGCCGGCCAGCAGTGTTTTTCTCTCACAACAAATCAGTCAACAGTACTTTTAGCCGCTTATTTTCAGCCAAGCGAATAGGCTGGTCACCATCCTCCATGGCAATATATTGCCTTGGCCTACACACTTTGAATTGAACAACACCATACTTGTATGAAAAAAAAAGTAGTAGTCTTTGGCTATCCACTTACACAGAGTGCCCACTGCAAATGAAACTAACACGGATCTCGGGCTGGACAAAAAGCTCGTTAAGCTGGCTCGGTGGCTCGGTACAAAAGTGCTTCGATTAGACTCATTTTTCTTTTAAAATAAAAATGACTTGATTTGGAACGACTTTCAACTTCGGCTCGGCTCGTTAGGCTCGGCTCGTTAGGCTCGTCATGAAGTTGGGTCTTAAACAATGCAGGAAATAATGATGAATAAGATTATACCAATTTCTAAAAAAGCTCGAAAAAAACTACGGTTGGCTCGATATCCAACCTGACGGATCCAATGTGGCAGGCTTCCGTTGTACAGCGGTACAACAGACCGCTCCCAAAGGTCAGAACATCAAAGGCTGAACCTGGGCAAAGTGGGAGCAGGCAGCTACCATCAGGTGCCCTGAACGTCCAGCACATCCAGGAGATAATCCAACTGTACCAAGGAAAGTCCACTAACCACCAGGGTCCGATGAGTGTGGACGACATCGCCTCGAGGTTCAGGGTCGAAGCCTCTGTCGTCCAAAACATTGTGCAGTTTGTTTCGCTGCCCCAGGACGAGACCGTCAAGAAGAAAGAGGAGCGCTGAAGGGTCCATGTGGTCTTGCAGCTTACTCTGAGCCTTGTTGTTCTTGTTCCCAAGCTCATAGAGAACTGCTTGAACCTTGAATGCCATTTTGTAGTGTTTTTTTTAGGTTTCTCCTGCTCCTGCTGCTGAGATGAGGAGGTGGTGGAAATTGAGAAAACATGGGCGTGTTTCCTTACCTGAATAAAGATGACAGCGTTTTTTTTTTGCCCGATGGGGCTTCAGGGCTTGTCATGCTTGGTCTATTCTGGGTCTTGTGAAAGCATCACGAGCTGTGAGAACAGTGTATGAGTGTTAACAGTCAAAGGCAAATGGATGTTTGGATGAATTAATGCTATCTTTAGATCCTTTTTCTTTGTGAGACGGTGCCTTGTAGCTTTTATGTAGCTGTACTGTATCGGTGGATCAAATCATATACGATAATGATACTCTCAGGGTGTATATGCTTCCGGACAGTACGGACCCGTCTAGCGTCGCACGCCGTTGCTTCTCACGCCGGACCTGCCTTGCATCGCGTGCCACTGCTCCTCGCACCTTGAGCGAGACCCGCCTCGCATCGCGTGCCGTTTGCTCCTCACGCTCGTGTTCCTGTTTGTGCCTCATGTCGCACGCTGCCCGCCCCTCGCTCTGCGCTCCCCCGCAATGTCGCACGCTGCCCGCCCCTCGCTCTGCGCTCCCCCGCAACGTGTCAATGAGCTTCATTGGCCAGCAGTAAGTCACATGTTTGCAACGAGTTTCATGTGTTTTAGATGTATGGTGTACTACCTCCGTCTCATTGAAAGCGTCGCCCGGAAAACGTGTTTGTGAGGGGGCTACGCTTTTCTAACGACACTTTCAATGGGACGGAGGGAGTATGTGTTTTATCTGGATGTTTCAAAAGTAGATTTGGTGTTGCATATGTTGCAATGACTATATACGTACAAGTGTATGTTTCAAGTGTTTTAGCTGTTTCAAACGTATGTTGCAAGTGTTTTATTTAGATGTTGTATATGTTGCAGTGGCTATACACGTAGGTTGCAAGTGTATGTTCCAAATGTTTCAGCTGTTTCAGAAATATGTTGCAATTGTTTTATCTGAACGTTTCATATGTTGCAGTGGCTATGCACATTTGTGTGCAAGTGTATGTTCCAAATGTTTCACCTGTTTCAAACGTATATTGCAGAGTGTTTCATGTTAGAAATGTTTTCATTAGCAAGCAGGCATACCTAGGCGCACGGCAGCAGGCGTATGTGGGCGCATGCAGCCCAGCAGCAGCATGCATAGGCATGCAGCACGCAGGGCATGCAGTAGCAACATCGTAGACGCGCAGCAGCATCGGACGCATGCGTACGCTTGCAATAGGTGGGGGGCACGCAGCAGCAGCATGTGTAGGCGGAGCAGGCACGCACGCACGCGTCCAAACGGGGCTAGTGTCTGGATGTCCGGGCACTTGCCACACCCAATCATATATGCAATACTGCCAGAATAATTTGGTCAGCAATGTCCACTACTGTGGTTGCTCGTTTTATTTTTTTACAACTGTGGCGTTGAAGTTTGCCAGGCCTAAAGTTGAGTGCAAACAATATCTGGCGAATATTGCTTTATTGTTATATTCATTCATGCCATTCTTTTACGGCAATTCATTCATGCCATTTTGCTGTACAACTTGTGCAAATTTTAAGATGCGCTTAAATCAGTTTTAGCCACTTTCCTAAGGGCACCCCCAACTCAGGCTAACGAGACTGTAAGCCTCATCAGTACACATAAGCAAGCTAACAACGAGACTGCCAGCCTCCCAACCGAAGCATACAGCCATTTGACGCAGCTTTTAGTCAGGTTCTCACATCCTTTTTCAAATGACAGACATGCAGACTGCACGGCAGGCTTCCAGGGCTGTGTTTAGTTGCCCTGAAAAGGCAGAAAAGTGTACTGTAGCACGTTTTGGCTTTATTTGATAAATAGTATCCAACCGTTGACTAATTAGGTTCAAAACGTTCGTCTTGTAAAGTACAACTAAACTGTGCAATTAGTTTTTAATTTCATCTACATTTATTACTCAATGCATGTATCGTAAGTTTAATGTGACGGGGAATCTTCTTTTTGCATAGTGTATTTTTGAGGGAACTAAACACAGCCTAGGACGTCTTCCACCACTCTCTAACGCGAGACGAGCGGCTGCTTCGACTTTTCGTCGGACGGAGCACTCGCCGCCTCTGCAAGCTACACTGATCACCTGCGAGACCAACAACTTTTTCCTTTTGAATATTCGAGCCTACATGGCACAACGCCGCAGTAGTAAAGAGCGGAGCATTGGAGAAGGCCTAAACAGCCTACATGAGTTTCAGTTTTGTAGCCTTATCGGAAATGGGCCGGAGGGATTGCACTCCAAATATCTTGAAAAACCTTTATAATTTTTTGTGGCATTATTGTATATCTCGAGGCCGGTCTGGTGGTATGCTGGTAGGGGTAGTTTCTTAAACTTTGATATTGCATAAATTGAAGAAGGGGATTTTTATAAAATTTAAGTTGATGAATAAATAGGATGGTTATCAATGGGGGCTTATGTTTGTACTGCATGTTAGCAACAGTTCAATGAGTCATTTCTTAAGGAGTTGGTACAACTCTGTACTAAAGAAAACCTTACCAATTTTATCTTTTTTTTAGTAGATGGTGCTTTTAATATCATATTCATATATGATTCACATGAAAAGAATAATGCCAATTATAATTATAGCCTTTCTTGTTTAACGCAATCATCGACACTTTTAGCTTGAGAGTTGGAACTTTCTGGGAGACAATTTACTTGTATGATTTTATATTGTAATGATCGGGAGACATGAGAGGCATTTTTTCAGATGAAACATAATACAACTCCAGGTTTTGATGGATTTTGAGTATGTAGTAAAAGAAAAATTGTAAAAGCAATGAATTTCTTAGACGAGCATTGACACAGGCGTACAATGAAAAGCCTCGTTAAAAAGTATCGAGCTATGTCAGAGCCGATGAATTAAAATCAATCTAATCGATACAGGACACGCCTGACACGGACTGCCCTTATTTCTACGGCAGCGCCAGCGCGGCTACACTCTGTCTCCCCCCACCACGCACCTACATCCCACACGCGCCTAAGTAGGAACCGCCCCACCCGACTGCACATGGGGAGTCCCGGCTCGTGCCCCATTCTGCTTCTCACGCGCATGCACATAGCCAGCGGCTGCAGTAAGTGACTATAGCAAGTGGCTACGCCATTATCCATAAAGAGGGAGAGAGGGCGACGGATGCCCAACCGGCGCCGGGAGGAGGAGAAGACACCGAGGCAAAGGTGAGGCAGTAGAAAAGCGAAAACAGATGCAACACCCGATCTACTTTTGAAATACCCGGATGCAACACTTGCAATATATGTCTAAAGGCAGATAAAACACAAAAAACATGCATTTGAAACACTAGCTGCAATATCGGATCACTTTTGAAACATTCAGATGAAACACTAGCAACATACGTAAGAAATAGTTGAAACATTCGAAACATGCATATGAAATACTTGCAAAAACACTTGAAAACAATTCATATGTATGAAAACATATGCAACATCCAGATGAAACACTTGCAAATATATGTCTGGAAAACGAGATAAAATATTTAAACATACACTTGAAACATATGTGTATAGGCTGCAACATGTGTAATATTCCAATCTATTTTTGCAACATCAAGATGAAACACTTGCAACATTTAGATGAAGCATCTGAAGCACTTGAAACATACTCTTGTAACATGGGCTTTGCTTGGACGAATAGAGGCACGCTAGCACGGAGGTCGATGGCGGCGCATGGACCTCACTATGCGGCAGTGGCACGGGCAACTCGTCGACGGACGCGGCGTCACACGAATCTTGTCCCCTCGCTTGCTTGCTGGAGCATCCATCGTGGAGGTTCGTTGGCTTGGTGGAGACGGTCGCGGCAAGTGGGCCAGCCGCGTCGAGGAGGTAACGTGGTGGAGACGGACGAGACAGACTAGGGCCGGTGGAGAATGCGGCGTGGAGGAGACTGTAGAGAGATGGGCCGCGGCGCTGCGGGGAACCGGCGGCGGCGAGGTGGAGTGGGGTGGGCGGCGGATGGGATCGGCGACGCAGGGAGGAAACAACGCAGCGAGCATCAGGGCACGCGCTCGAGACGAGCGGATAGGGTTGCTGGGCGAGCGGCGCATGCGAGAGGGAGGCGTCCATCTGTCCGCCTTGTTTGGATGGCAACTGCTAAATTTAGTCCTTCCTAAATAGTTTAATCCCATTTAATCACTCTAGAGTTGCTAAGGATGACTAAAGCCCTATTAATTCTATTTAGTTGTAGTGTCTAGGTAAATGGGACTAGATTTAGTCCTAGCTAAACCAATTCTGCCTGTACATTTGAACATATCGCGGCTGCACGAATCTCATCGTATGCCGCTCGAAGTCGCCTCCCATTTCGCGGGTCGCTGCTGCATCAGACCTTCCGCACCGCGTCCGCTACGCGCGGATAGCGGACAAAACTGCTGCAACGGCGTCCGCTATGTCGCTAGCTCATCCGACATCGGGGCCTCCGTCCACTATCTTTGGCGGAGTAGCGTGCGTCCGCTACGCCTGCCCTGGCCCCACCATGGCCTCGACGCGCCGCCGAGGAAGCTCCGCCGCGCCCGCTGAGGAAGCTCTACCTCGCCCTCGCCTCGCGCCCGGAGCCGGAGGAGGAGGTCGTCCCGGCGCCCACGCGCCGGAGGCCCGCCTCGCCATCTCCGTCAGACGCGGGTGCGCTGGTGCTGGAGGCCCGCCGGCGCGCCGCCCGCCGGAGGCAGATCCGCCGCCCTCGGAGCCCCTCGGAGATGGACACCGCTGAAAGGTCCTTGTTTGGTTTTGGTAATTGAGTGACAACTTAGGTGGACTAATATGTGGTTATGTGAGATACACAGGAGATTAGTCCACATGTGATGGTGTCATGAAGGAGCTCATTGCATATGAGACATGACATGGAGTCATGTGGTCAAGGTGACGAAGATCAAGATGAGGCTTGGCTCGACGGACCGGTTGCAAGTGTGAAGGGCAAGTCAGAGGCTTTGGAGTGAGGGACCGCGTGTGACGGTGAAGCTTGAGCATGACTTGGCGCCGATGGACCGACGCAACGGTAAAGAGCAAGTGAGGTCAAGATCGATGGACCAAGGTCACATGATGATATGAAGTGGATCATATCATTTGTGATTTGATTGGTGCATGTGTTGCATCAACGTCAGAGGAGTTGGAATGGAATACGCAAGGCAAAGATATAACCTAGGGCATTTTCATTTCACCGGTCATAGGTGTGTAGAGAAGTTGATGACCGGGTTTAGGATAGATGGCCGTACTATTAAGAGGGGCAAACTTGTTTGCATATCGGTCATCTAGTGCCACTTGAGCGATCTAACTTTGCATACGTGTTAGGATCGAGTGGCGAGGCAAGTTGAGTGCCTAATTCCTTCGAAGAAAATGTTTGTGAAAATGCTAACACACGTGCACAAGGTGGTGATCACTTGTTGGTGTTGGCACATTTGCGAAGGCGCGGGATTCAGGCGATTTCGGGGAATTGAAATGCCTATTTTTCATTGCGCCGGAAGTCGAAAAAGAAACGGAGGCGAACGGCGGTTACTGTGATGACCGGACGCTGCACCGGACGCGGTCACGGTGTGACCGGACGCGTCCGGTCAGTTCATCGCTGCAGTCAGGCGCGCGGGCAAGGGTTTGCAACCGGCGCGTCCGGTCACTCGCGAGACCGGCGCGTCCGGTCAGGCACCCAGAGGAGCAGAGAGTGGCGAAGAGCCGATCGGACGCGCGACGCGTCCGGTCATACGCGATCGGACGCGTCCGATCGTTAGGGGAGCTTACTGGACCGCGACCGGACGCTGGCACTGTCGCGTCCGGTCGTTGTGTGGAACGCGTCCGGTCATGTTGTCGCGCGCGCGGGTACTGTGCGCACCTGCGCGTCCGGTCGTTGCGTCGCGTGCGCAGGTGCTGGGCGATCGGCGCGTCCGGTCTAAGAAATGGCGCGTCCGGTCATCGCGTTTGACCGTTGGCGCGCAGTGACCGTTGGAGATCGAGTGGTCACAGTTGTATCCGGGAGGCCACGTGGACGGCGCAGGACGATCGGACGCGGTGCAGCGCGTCCGGTCAAGTTTGACCGGCGCGTCCGGCCGTCCCGATTTTTGCCCAGTGAAGGGGTAACGGCTCTATTTGACCGTGGGGTTATAAATAGACGTTGTGGCCGGCCTTGGCCGGTAGCGGAGCACACTTTGGCCTTGGTGGCTTATGTGGTAGTGCTTGGAAGCCCTCTAACTCACTCATGCTTGATAGTGTTCATCGGATCGAGTGAGAGAGCGATTCTAGTGCGAGTGCATTGTGAGATTGCATCGAGTGGCACTAGGTAATCGTGTTGCAAGCTGGTGGTGCTTGTTACTCTTGAAGGTTGCCACCTCCTAGACGGCTTGGTGGCTTGTGGCTCCGTCGAAGCTCGCAAGAAGATTGTGCGAGGCTCCGGAGAAGCTTTGTGAGGGGGATTGTGCTCACCCTGCGGGGATCACGAAGAGCAACTTTAGTTGAGCGTGTCATTGAGCTACCACACTTTATGGTGGGTTCTTGCGGTGCCTTTTGAGAGGCTCGGTGTGTGACCGATTAGCCGCCGAACCACGAAGTGTTGGTCGACACAACAGGGACGTAGCTTGGTGGCAACCAAGTGAATCTCGGAAGAAAAATCACCGTGTCAACATTGTTCTTCATCTTCTCGGTGGTTTGCCTTCGTACAACACAAGCTTGTATTTACTTTCATATATACTTGTGCTTGTGTAGTTGCTCTCTTAACTAGTTTGCTTGTGTAATTTGCTAGTTGTCTTCTTGCTTGTGTAGCTAGAAGCTTCCCCTTGCGTGACTAATTTGGTTTGTGTAACCTTGTTAGTCACATTGCTTAGTTTGTGTAGCTAAGTGACTTGCGCTCTCTAATTTGGCATTAGTTGCCTTGTTATTGAGCTTTGCTAGTGAGCTTAGGAGCTTTGTGCTTTTACTTCACTAGTTGTGTAGAAGCTCCCTCGGTTGGCAAAGTACTAGTGCATAGGTTTGTGTGACCTTGCTCTAGAATTGAGTAGGTGAAATCTTGGTAAGCTTAGCACCTTAGTTGTTTAATTAGGATCTTTGTAAGGTGCTAGAGAACTTAGATAGAGGGGTGTAGTCTTAGCTAGACCGATAAGTTTAATTCCGTATTTGTTTTGGTTAGCCAATGCGTTTAAGTTTTAGAAATGACTATTCACCCCCTCTAGTCCGCCATCTCGACCCTTCAACCGCGCCGGTGAAGGAAGCTGAGAGGGGAGAGGGAGAAGAAGGGGGCCGGTGGAGGGAGCCAGTGGAGGGAGCCGGGAGGGGAGAGGGAGAAGGGGGGCACCGTCGCGCGGGCCTACGCCTCTGTCGCGCCCGAGAGAGAATGAGGAGGGAGGGTAATACGGTGGAATGGATAAAGGAGGAGAGGGAAAAAGAAATGAAAAGAAAAAAAAAGAGAAAAAGGAAAAAAAAAAGAAAAAAGATATCTGACAAGTGGGCCTCACAAGTGGATAGAGGATGATATAAAGTATAGATATGTGCGAAAGAAATTGATATAGAGGATGGAATCTCGATAACCAGGATAAAATATTTGTTTTAAGGATAAATTTAGAGTACGACGTGCGGGTAGATTCAAGCCAGCGCTTCCGGCTTCCTCACCAGATCCTAGAATCTTCCGCCCCGGCCCTCCCGAGGCTGCGCCGGATCCAGAACCTTCTAGAACCCCTGCACTGCGCGGTCCGCGCCCTCCTCCTCCTCCTCTCCGTCCGGATCTCGACACCCCTCCCTCGGCGGCCCAGACCTCCGGTCCTGGGCGCGGCGCCGGGCGGCGACATGGCGGTGAGTGAACCCCTCGTGGAGTGGAGGATAATTCTTGTGCTGCCGCTTGGTTTATCGACTTGTTATCCGTGCTTCTCGCGTTGCGGCAGCCGCCCAAGCTTTAGCGACGCAGACTCATTACTACAGTACTTGGTAGTGCCCGTTGCACAAAGTAGATGTTTCAGTTTCTTGCATCTTGTCATACTGCGGCCATTTTTTTTTGGCATTCCATTGTTGTGGACATTTTCTGTCCCATGATTCATGAGTATGGTAAGCTCTGATAATTCGATACACTAACGTAATAGTTGATCATTAGGACCACCAGGATATGTGATCATGACTGCTTTCTAACGTAATAGTATGATCTCTGATCGCGTGGACTTGTTTCCTTAATCTTTGTTATTAGGCTGCAAAAGGACCAGTGGCCATCGGATCTGCTATCCCCAACAGCATTACCCCCGAGGAGCCTAAAGTCGCCGTGCCGGAGGAGAACGGGGAGATGGCTGATATCCAGGACAAGGAAGTCAGTATGGAAGGGCTCTGCTCCATAAGCGCCTATGATCAGTGGACGCCGCTCTCTGTTTCTGGCCAGCTCCCGAAACCACGCTATAAGGTCCACTTTGGTTTTCTTGACCGCCTAATTTCACTTTTGCTCATTTAGTGACCTGTTGTCTATGATGGTTGCAGCATGGAGCTGCGGTGGTTCAGCAGAAGATGTATGTCTTTGGTGGAAATCACAATGGCCGTTACCTTGGTGACATCCAGGTAGATAGATTGTTCCTCTAGATGTTGTATTTGTTGGCAGCTGCATTTATGGGCAGGAATTCTTGCAACCATCTTGAACTGAGATGTTGTACTGAGCCAGCACCTTCAATCTTAGCAATTTTCCATGGGTCTTAACTTTGGGAATCCTTTTCTGATCAAAGGTTCTGGACTTCAAAACTTTGTCATGGTCAAAGCTGGAAGCTAAATCACAAGCAGAGCCATCAGAATCTGCTGGAGCGGTTCCATTTTCTGCATGTGCTGGTCATTCAGTGGTAATCACCAAAAGCTCTTTTCACTCGAGTCTTAGGGAATTGGCCAATTTTATCCTAATTGGTTAGCTCATAACTGTATAGTGTATTTGCATCTGGCTTTAATATCTTCCAGATTCAATGGGGAAATAAGATCCTATGTCTTGCAGGACATACTAGAGAACCTGAAGAAAGTCTCAGTGGTTAGGCTAATATTTCACTCATCTTTTCCTATTCATTTCTTAGCGTCTTAGTTCTTATTTCTTATGCGCATTTTATGACAGTTAAGGAGTTTGATCCACAAACCTGCACTTGGTCTACCTTGCGTACTTATGGAAGATCACCGGTATGATTGTGTTTGTCTGTGTTTTATCGCCAGAAAGCTCCTGTAGTATTTATACAAATTAGCTTATTACCTGAAACTTGCTTTGTTTTCGTTGTTTTTCCCCCTCAAATTTGTGATGGTTTTTCCTATTTCCTTTAGAGCTCACGTGGTGGTCAATCAGTGACTCTTATTGGAGACACTCTAGTTGTGTTTGGCGGTGAAGGTCATGGGAGATCTCTTCTGAATGATCTGCACATTCTCGATCTTGAGACCATGACTTGGGATGAATTTGAGACCACGTAAGTTCTGTGAAGTAAATTTAGTTTCAATTGGTTGACTTATATTAGAAATGGTTTAGGTAAAAATGTAGTGTGGATGTGTTTTTATGCACCAGTCCCTATTGGATAGAATTCTTAGCCTTCCTCTTTATGTGGAACTGGTTTCTTATATAATTGTGGAGAACCCAAACTTGAAGTGATGTGATTATGCTACTTTGTAATCCACTTGCAGTTGCAGCTGGTAATACGTTTGGTCTAGGACATGGAATGAAACCTGTATTATTCTTGCTCTGCTTTGAGGGGCAGGATTAATATCTGACTGTTTTCAAATTATGCTGCTGGTCTCCAGAGGCACTCCCCCTTCTCCAAGGTCAGAGCACGCTGCTGCTTGCTTTGCAGAGCGGTATCTTCTGATATTTGGCGGGGGATCTCATTCTATATGTTTCAGTGACCTACACCTCCTTGACACTCAGACAGTGAGTATTCTTTTCTCTAAAGCTGGTATGTAATTCTTTTGGGAGTCCAATTGAATCACTTGGTCGTTACAGATGGAATGGTCAAGACCAAAGCAGCAAGGTGTTACTCCGGAACCAAGAGCAGGGCATGCAGGTGTAACTATTGGAGAATATTGGTTTATTACTGGGGGTGGAAATAGTAGGAAAGGTAAGGTTGGGATATCTGACAGTTTTATTACATCACGATTTATGAGTTATAACTCAAACCAATTTTCTATGGTGTAGACACCAGGAATGTCCTGATAAATATAACTGCCTACTTATCTTTCTTTGTTTTGTCAATCATTTTCTTCTCCTGGGGCTGGTCTTTGAGTTTGAGCTATATCATTTCACTTTCTAAAAAATATCATAAAAATAATTCCTGCTTATGTGCACCCGATCCACTGCAGGTGTCTCAGATACTCTTGTACTGAACATGTCTACTTATGAATGGTCAGTTCTCACTGATCTTGAGGCCCGTGCACCCCCTACAAGTGAGGTGAGCTCATTGATATTCTTCGTACTCTATCCACTCGAAGATTTTAGTATTTTCAAATGAGGAAAAAACTTACTTCTGGTTTAATGTTCAAATTCCAACTCAATCAAGGTCACGATTTATGGATTTAAGTATCTCACAATGGTGAAGCTCGTCTGGTCTAATAAACTGCCTTTTTTATAAACTCATATACTCATAATTATTCATCGATTGTACTAATTTGTTATGTACTCATGCTGTTAGCCTGTCACTGATATTCAGAGGCATATTTATGACAGGGCTCAAGTTTAGTAATGTACACAATTAATGGAGAGAATTTTCTGGTGTCATTTGGAGGATATAGCGGGCGTTATAGTAACCAGGCATGCTTCTCTATGAGCACTCTAGTGTTTTTCACATGCCCTTATATTCAGCTGAGCAATTCTTTTTGTTTAGGCTTATGCTCTCAAGGCAAGTCTCAAACCAAGTGTCCTGTCTCAACAAATTGATGAAGCAGAGTCAAATGGTTTTGCCCCCATATCTGTAGCAGAAAATTCTAGCAGGAAAGTCATATTTGAAATTGAGGAACTTAAAGATGTAAAGGTAATGTAATGTTTGGATGCATAAACACAGTTTCTGTTCTTTTTCACTCCAAATAATTTTGTGCACAAACACAAATGCTGGATTGTTTCTCTGGTCTGTTCATTAAAACATATGCAACTATTTTCACTATCAGCCTGGCAATAGGGCAGATAACAGCAAAACCTTGGGACAAGTAGCTACGGATGAACAAAACCAAATAGAAGAAAGGCTTAATCATGAGTGCTTGCAGAGTCTCCGCCTGAAGCAGGAACTAGCTGATGTGGAGAACAGAAATGCAGCACTTACTAAGGCAAGTTATATCTCACTTACCAATTGTGCAGTAACTGCAGAGAATGTCAATAATATTTACTTACAGTGCTACTACTAATGCCTAAGTGATGATGTACTTACATGTTGATCTTGTCCATGACCTCCTGTAGAAATATCTTGTCATTGCCCATTTAAGTCACAACATAAGTTGAACACGATAGAAAATCTATTCTGAATCAATGCACCTGAATGAAGTTATAGGTTGTTACTGCTGTGTATTGTGTCAAATACTATACTTGAATCGAGCTCTTAGAAAAGTCAAATCATGAAAAAGGAACATATACACATACAAGAGAATTGCAACACACAATACATCAGGCAACCATCACTTTATGAGGAAGAAACATGCTTTTCAGCTCAGTGATCAACTTCCATTTCTTTGCTCCGCTCTCTTTTATGCAGGAACTCCACTTAGTTCGAGATCAACTTTCTATCGAACAAACCAGGGCTTCCAAACTCGAGGTAGGCAGTAACTTGGAAGGATCTGAGCTCATGCTCTGGCACTTCGATTATTTATCATCTCAATACCTTATGCCATGCTATGAATGGTTTTAGCGAACTTAGTTTTTTTCTAGAATATATCTTTTTCCTGAACAACGTTGTTTTATACTCCCTCTGATCCATATTTGGTTTTTCTAGGTACATAATTTTTGCTATGCACCTAGATATGCACTATGCCTAGATCCATATGTATCTAGAAAAGCCAAAATGACTTACAATTTGGAATGGAGAGAGTAGAAATTAATAAAAGGTTTCAGAGCAGGGATAGATTAAATTTTAGACCAAGTCCAATAACAGCATAATCTCTAATAAACAAACTCGTTTTTCACTGGTAATCATTGAGTTGTTGTCTTTGGCCCTTTGCCACCTTGCTTGTATTGCCAGTATACCATTCTAAAAAAGTAGTAACCATTATGCCGCAATGGTTTTCTACAAAAAGAAATTAAAATTTGGCTAATTTCAACACATTAGTGAAGTAACTTGCACAATACATTGTGGTGAGTACTGGTTATCAGTTAGCACCCCTTTAACTCTGAATGGTATGTTGTCAAAAAAAAAAACTCTGAATGGTACTTATAAAAAAAACTCTGGATGTTGCAGTTTGTTTGTGTTCCCTTTCATTTTCTGGTACTTGATTTGAACTGTCTTTGTCTCTTTTTTTTAATAAAAAAGGAAACATTTGGCTTTGAAACAAATTAACCAAGTGACTTGTGCAATACATTGTGGTGAGTACAGGTTATCAGTTAGCACCCCCCCCCCCCCCCCCTCTTTTAATTCTGAATGATTCAATTTATTCATGTCTCCTTTCATTTGCTAGTACTCGATATTGAAATAAAAATAACATCACTCCCCCACTGCCCAATGGACAGAATGAAATTTCAGAGATTCAACAACGACTACAGAAGATGGATACCCTAGAAAAGGAGTTTGAATCACTTCGCAGTGAACTAGACAGCACATTTTCAGAAGAGGAAGCTTCAATTGGCAACCAGACGCACCGCAGTCGGGGCTTCTGGAGGTGGAATGGGTGAACTCAAGTAGGAGGGTTAAAGAGAATCCACTTCCAAAGAGCTGTTATTCTTTTAAATTTCATGTATTTCACAAAATTTTGAAAGGAACACCATATATGAATTTTGGATGATACTAGTTCGGAAGCATATACAGGGATATAAGCAAACTGTCAACTGTGAAAAGCATCTTATAGAAAGTAAATGAATGTCACGTGTTCCTGCATTTCCTGTGTTAGAACAATTTCTTATCTGATGATATTGGCATCGACCATGATCACCATAGCCAATTTTCTTTTCCTTAAAATCCTCAACATGAATTACAAATGAGAAAGCGACGACATACACATGCGGGTTCACAAATGAATGCCAGAAATAGACCATCGTGTCATTTTAGGAGGGGGGGGAAAGAGTTCTTTTAAAGTGCAGGAGCCCTGCCTTATTAGAACTAAGAGAGAAAAGGAGTTTAAAAATAGAGATAGGAGGAATTTAAAAATAGAGATAGGAGCCAAAAACACTTATGGAGTGTTTGGTTTGAAGAATCAATCCATTCTAAATGAGATTAACGCTATCCCTTAAATTTGGTGGAATAACTTCACTCTCATACTGTACTAATTATTAGTCTGTGAGGATTAAGATGATGTTGCATCCACTCATTTCGTTTCACAAACCAAACAAATAAAATTATGGAGTGATATTATCAAATTAAGGAGTGAGATGATAATATACTACTCCCTCCGTCCCATAAAAAGAGTCATTCTCGCTTCCCAAAAAGTCAACAGCTTTTAACTTTGATCAAATATATTTAACAAAATATTAATATTTATGGTACATAATTAGTATCATTAGGTAGATCTTTGAATATATTTTCATAATAAACTTATTTAAAGATATAAATGTTGCACGCATTTTCTACAAACGTAGTCAAAGTTGAGAAAGTTTGACCAGCACGCTTTCCACGGCGACTCTTTTTATGGGACGGAGTAGTACCTCGTTACAACAACAACATAGTTTTTTGTCCCAAGCAAGTTGGGGTAGGCTAGAGATAAAACCCAAAAGAGACGATAAACAGGGAGACACAAAAAGTGACATAAATGGCAAAAAAACAGAAAAGAGGTCACGGTTCAGGCACGTTGATTGCCAGTCTCCAAGTGCTCATGTCCATAGCTAAATCCTTAGAGATATTTCACTCCTTAAGATCTCTCTTAACGGACTCGTCCCAAGTTAGTTTAGGTCGACCTCTACCGCTCTTTACATTATCGGCCCGCTTTAGAACCCCACTACGCACCGGCGCCTCAGGAGGCCTCCGTTGAACATGTCCAAACCATCTCAACTGATGTTGAATCAATTTCTCCTCAATTGGTGCCACCCCAACCCTATCCCGAATATCGTCGTTCCGGACTCTATCCCTCCTTGTGTGCCCACAACACCAACGCAACATACGCATCTCTGCTACACTCAATTGCTGGACATGTCGCCTTTTTGTAGGCCAACACTCAGCACCGTATAACATCACCGAGCGAATCGCCGTCCTATAGAACTTACCTTTCAATTTCTGAGGCACCCTTTTGTCACAGAGGACGCCAGAAGCTTGACGCTATTTCAACCAGCCAGCTGAAATTCTATGCCTAACATCTTCATCAATGTCGCCATCCTTTTGTAGCATCGATCCTAAATACCGAAAAGTATCCTTCTTGGCCACCACTTGCCCATGGAGGCTAACGTCTCCCTCCTCATGCCTAGTCGCGCTGAAATCGCACCTCATGTACTCGGTCTTAGTCCTACTAAGTCTGAACCCTTTCGACTCTAACGTGTGCCTCCATAGTTCTAACTTCCTATTAACCCCTGTCCTACTGTCGTTAACTAGCACCACATCATCAGCAAAGAGCATACACCAAGGGATATCACCTTGTATGTCTCTTGTGACCTCATCCATCACCAAAGCAAATAAATAAGGGCTCAAAGCTGACCCCTGATGCAGTCCTATTTTAATTGGAAAGTCACAGGTGTCGCCATCACATGTTCGGACAAACGTCACCACATCTCTGTACATATCCTTGATGAGGGTAACGTACTTAGTTGGGACTTTGTGCTTTTCCAAAGCCCACCACATGATATTTCTCGGTACTTTGTCATATGCCTTCTCGAGGTCAATAAAGACCATGTGCAAGTCCTTCTTCTGTTCCCTATATCTCTCCATCAATTGTCGTAATAAGAAAATCGTCTCCATGGTCGACCTACCAGGCACGAACCCAAACTGATTTTGGGTCACACGTGTCACTCTCCTTAGGCGATGCTCGATAACCCTCTCCCAGAGCTTCATCGTATGGCTCATCAACTTAATCCCACGGTAGTTAGTACAACTTTGGACATCTCCCTTGTTCTTGAAGATAGGTACTAATATACTTCTCCTCCATTCTTCAGGCATCTTGTTAGACCGAAAAATAAGGTTAAAAAGCTTAGTTAACCATACTATCGCTCTGACGCCTAGGCATCTCCACACCTCAATGGGGATACCATCAGGGCCCATCGCTTTATCTCCCTTCATCCTCTTCAAAGCCTCCCCGATCTCTGCCTCCTGAATTCTCCTCACAAAGCGTCTGTTGGTATCGTCAAATGAGTCGTCCAACTCAAGGGTAGGACCCTCATTCTCCCCATTAAACAACTTGTCGAAGTATTCTCTCCATCTGTTCTTGATCTACTCATCCTTCACCAGAAGTCGATCTGTCCCATCCTTGATGTATTTTATTTGGTTGATATCCCTTGTCTTTCTCTCGCGGATCCTAGCCATCCTATAAATGTCCTTCTCCCCTTCCTTCGTGCCTAGCCGCTGATAAAGGTCATCATACGCCTGACCTTTTGCTACACTCACAGCTCGCTTTGCAACCCTCTTCACTATTTTATAGACCTCGATGTTGGCTGCACTCTTGTCATGGTGGAGGCGCTTGAAGCACTCCTTCTTCTCCCTAATAGCCCTTTGCACCTCGTCATTCCACCACCATGTGTCTTTCGCTTCCCGTTTGCCTCCCCTACTCACGCCAAACACTTCTGAAGCCACCTTCCGGACACATGTTGCCATCTTTAGCCACATGTCGTCGGCATCTTCTCCTTCTTCTCAAGGCCCCTCGCCTAGCATCCTCTCCTTAAACGTTTGCGCTGCTTCCCCTCTAAGCTTCCACCACTTTGTTCTCGCAATCTTGACCCGTTTCTCCCGGTAGACACGTACCCGAAAGCGAAAGTCCGCCACCACAAGCTTGTGTTGAGGGACAACACACTCCCCAGATAACACCTTACAATCAAAGCAAGCACGTCTATCTTCCCTCCTTGCAAGGATAAAGTCGATCTGGCTCGAGTGTTGTCCACTACGAAAGGTCACTAGATGGGATTCCCTCTTCCTAAAGAGGGTGTTCGCTATCAACAAGTCATAGGCCAACGCGAAGTTCAAAACATCCCCCCTCTTGATTCCTACTACCATACCCGAACCCCCGTGTACCCGCTCGAAACCTACATTAGTCGCACCCACATGGCCGTTGAGGTCTCCTCCTATGAAGAGTTTCTCGCTGATAGGCACGATACTAACCATGCTATCAAGATCTTTCCAAAACTGCATCTTGGTGCCCTCGCTAAGATCTACCTGAGGGGCATAGGCACTGATCACATTCAAAGCCGAATCTCCAACTACCAGTCTGACCAGGATAATCCGGTTGCCTTGCCTCCTAACATCAACGACTCCATCCTTAAGGCTCCTATCAATCAAGATGCCTACACCATTCCTACCCGATGTTGTCCCCGTGCACCAAAGTTTGAAGCCAGTATCCTCCACCTCCTTCGCCTTCTGACCCTTCCATTTAGTCTCCTGAACGTATAGAATATTTACACGCCTCCTAATTGCTACATCGACTAGCTTTCTTAGCTTACCCGTTATGGACCCTACGTTCCAGCTACCTAGACGAATCCTAGTTGGCTCGACTAGCTTCCTTACCCTTCGCACCCGTCGAGGGAAGTGCGGCTCATTTTTCACTATACCCGGGCGTAGATGTAGCGCGCCACTAAGGTTGCGACGGCCCGACCCTTGCTCATTTTTCATCGTACCCGGGTCACGATACGACGCGCCACTAAGGGAATGACGACCCGGCCCTTGCCCATTTAACACCACACCCGGGTTCCGATGTAGCGCGTCGCTAAGAGGGTTACGCCTCAACGAATCTCTTGTGGGTTTCAAATCCATGAGAGTGGTTGTTTTTTTACTGTTGGTTCGCCAAACCTTAACACACCCTCCTCCTTTATCCGAACTTGGAACCGGCTATATTGAGACGACTCAAGAAAGTCTTCCAGTCAACGTAAGCAGAGTTGCACGAACTAAATACCCCCTTAGATCTTAGCCCGAAATGGCAATGACAGGGCGCCAAAGCCCACTCGCTCACATACAAGCAGCAAAGGAACAATGAGAAACTAACTACAACGAATCAAAAGCCCTTTTCTGTTGATCAATGTCTCTTCTTTTACCCTCAGTGCCAATTGTTGAAGCAAGTTAATTTCTCTTCATATTTTGTTTCAATTTTTCATCTTCAATTCAAAGTTTCAAACACAGTGGTTTTCGACTTAAACAAAAAATAACATCCATTTTTATACCTAAAAATGAGGTACTCGCTATTACAATGACAAAAATATCTGAATTGATACTATAATATCATGTATGAGTTTACAAAATGTACCACAGCCACCACATGGGATGTTTGGCCAGGTTTGCATAAATCCAGAAGTAAAACACAGGAGATACTTATGGTGATACCATAATTCTAAGGACCCTTAAATTCTCCCTGATAACAAAAATGTCTATTCCAAGTTATCGTCGTGATGCTCAGCCAAACATATTCGGAAGCGGCCTCACTGCCATGAATGCATCAACCATCTGCACAAAATAGAATCATTAAAGCGTTGCAGGAAATTCATACAAACTTATATGAGGCCCATTACAGTTCCATTCAGTCTGGGTATAAGTGAGAATTGCATATCTATGTGCAAGCAATGCCATGCATGTGCATGTGTGCGCGCAAGATAAACAGATTGTTAATCTCACTTGGAAACAAGGTACAAGAAACCAATCATGCAGGGTCATACATTTGGTAATGAAAAATGGCACATAGCTCTCCTACATCGATAAAAAAGAAACCGATATGCAGGACAGCAGATCGAATCATGTACCTCTTCGGTCACTTGAGCTCTAGCTCTTTGATGTCTAGCAACAATCTCAGATAGAACTGCAATGAGCCGTTGCTTCACTTCACCCGTCAACATCCTTCCCTCCTTGTATTCCTGGTGTTTGTGTTTGAAAATGTAAGCACAACTTAAGAATTTTCACAATGATGAATTATGCCTATGAAACATAAATCTGTAGTAATACCTTCTTTATGTGCGCAAGCTCGTCATCATCTTCAAGGAAGAAGTTCAGGTATTTGATTGGGACATCCACCTTCATTGCAACAAAAATCCAGTCATTCACAAAATAGTTTTGTGTTACTTAAGAAGAGTATGGTAATTAACCAGAATATCAAACAGATTATGGAAATGGATATTTTTTCTCGAACATTATATTAAGAAGAAGAAAGGAGTCTAAGAAGAAATATATCACAACCTTCAGCATGTTAGCACAAGTCTGACATGAAAGACTTCAAGAAACAGAAGACATTTAGACCTATATGAATTTTAGAACTGGAAGCTTCCAGTGATATATTTATTCACATTAATATTAAAAATCTAACTTTTGAGTTCAAAGCAAAAAGGTAAGGTGCATAATGCAGGCACACTATTTGGAATACAATATCTTCAACTATAAACGGGAAAAGGCTTACATCAAGGTTAGCTCCAAGTTTTCTATGGAGCTCTATTGAGTCCTGGCCACCTGAGAAGGCATATTTATTCACCTGGAACATTGGAAACAAATTATAAGAGAGATGCAGGAGATCAGCTAATTCTTGGTTCAGTCTAATAACCATTTTCACAACTTAAATGGGACAACTAAAACGGGTAGTCAGGTAAAAAGAATTTCCAGCTAAAAACAAACTTCAGAGCAGGGCAGACCTTTGTCTTTATTTCTTTAGCACTATCTGTCACATATATCGCCGAATTTGCGTCACTGGCTGACATTTTTGTGTTCTCCCCCTGTGAAAAAGATCATACAAATCAATGCCCTTGAAATCATAACCGTTTATATATAGTAAAAAGGTAAAGAAATCACAAGCAAGTTAAAACTTTAAATTAACTAGAAACAGTCAAGGTCAACAAACCTGAAGAGCAGGGAAAAATCTAGATTCAATCAGTGACGGTTTCTGATAACCAATTCTAGGAGCAACATCACGAGTCATCCTAAAATAGGGATCCTGCAGAAAAAATAAAACTCTACTGTCAAAATTTTAAGGGAAAGACACAAAGATGTACCAAAATGTATTGGTATGGGTCAAATTTTAAAACAAAAGACACAAACATATGCCACATTCTCGGCATCTTTCAATTAAAACAATAACATACATTTTATTGATAATTGTGGAAAGAATGATTTACTCTTAATTTGCATATTGGAGGGCACAATCAAATCTAGTGCTACAAATAACAAATGATAAAGGCACCAATTCAAATTTTCAAATTTACCCCTACTTTGCATAAGTGGGGCTCAGTTCAAATTTAGGATGGAAATAACTAGGAACTTAAAGGCAATAGTTCAGAAATTTACACTAACATAAATATTACAAGTATGCTACCAAGTTGATATACAACCACTTATGCTCATAAAGACAATACTAAAAATGTTTGTACCTGATCTATTGCACATGGGATAAGGCACCGCAGTTGGTCCTTGCCAGCGAAGAGATGGGGAAATGAAGAAGGGAATGATGGGACTGCCTGCACTGGAGGAAAGCTAACCTTTCCTATGTGATCCTCGAGATTGAACCCAAATATTCCTATAGCCTATTGTTCAAGAGTAAAACATATTAGCCAACCAATGACGCTTAAATGTAAGCTCTGTAGTGTTTGAATATTTTCCTTAATTGAACAGCTCTCACCTTATTCATAGTTACACATCTCGCAACTTGCATCATGTTTTCATAAAAAGCACTGCAAGACAAGGCCAGAGGGGTTATTGTTTGCATATAACAAGTAAAGCCAAGATTTACAGCATGGTATTCATTTGCTTAGTGAAGGACCAAAAATATAAATCAAAAGTTAAAATGTCAATCAGAATTAGGAAGAGTAATCTTACCCTCCAACAAAAGAAAAATCGGAGAAAATGAATGTTCTTTCAATGTCAAAACCACATGCTATAATGTCTTTAGCATTTTCACGGGCAAGCCTTTTACTTTCCTGAATAGTCAAGTTCTTCCACAAGAACTTCTCATCGTCAGTCAGTTGTATAACTAGGGGCACCTTAAAAGCCTCCTGCAAGTATCTGAAGAAAGATTCTGATAGTTAATAAAAAATTACTTACAAAACCAGAACTAAGACTGCAACATGTGAGTTATCAAACAAAACTTGAATGTTGTTTAGATTTCCTCAAAATAAAATAAAATAAAAAACCCTTTTACTTTAAGGAACAAGTTTATGAATATTCCCAAGCATCTTCAACTGTGGAGAGTTTGCAGCACATATCCTGCCTTATCCCGTCCCCGACCATCAGTTGATTAGCCATGTGAACTAACAGTTTTACCACAAGGAACACTTCAAATTGGAGAACTCAATTTGGCTATATTTGCAAATCAAGAATAGTTTCCCATTAATCCTTTGTGAAAAAAAAAGTTTCCATGTGTCATTAACATATCCAAAGTGGGTTCTTGTATGTAGCGAAAAAAAACACCACTTGCTACTCCCTCTCTGACACAGCATTGCCCAATTATGCAACACATGCATAAATCTGAGCATAACTGAGGAGCTGTAGCCCAAATTTCAGGGTACCGAAACACAATGCTTACTTTGTGAACATGAAGGGGATGAGGTGGCCGAGGTGCAGGGCCTCCGACGAGGGTCCCCTCCCCGTGTAGAGGTAGAACTTCTCCCCCTTCTCATACAAATCCAGTAGCTCGTTCAAATCTCTATAATAACACAAAAAGAAGCACACAAGAATTCGTCATCACCTCTCCTCCGGGGATAAAAAAAGTAACTTTTTTTCGGGTGGCTCAGTACCGGTGGGCGAAGAAGAGGCCTCGGCGGAGGAAGCAGTGCGGCGGTCGTCCGGTGAGGCGTGCGATGCGGTCCATGAGCGCGTCGTCGATGCGCTGGCAGCCGAACTGGTCCACGAGCTTGTCGTAGTCGATGCCGCCCTTCCCCGCCGACACCTCCCACGGATTCACCACCTGTTCCTCCTCCTCCTCCTCCTCTTTCCTCGCGGCGTCCACCCCTTGCTCCGCCGCCGCCGCCGCCATGGCCGCGCACAGATCTCTCTCCCTTCGCTTCCTCTCCGGCGGCGCGAGGGGATTAGCGAGCGGCAGGGTAACCAGACAGACTAGAGCTAAACCTCGGGCGGGCTCGCGTTCGCTGCCGTGTGGGGCCCGCAGGAAAGCGAGTAGCGATGGCGCCCGCGGGTCTCGGGTCTCGGGTTTTATATGACACAAAAACCCGAGATCCGCCCGAGCCGACTCCGACTCCAACTACCCCTATCCCCAGTCCCCACCGGCCACCGCGAGGAATCTCTGGCGATGGCGCCGCCAGCCGCTGCGGTTGCCGCCGTCCGCCACCACCGCCCGCACCTGCTCCTCCGCCGCGGCGGCGGGGGTCTCCTCCCATCGCCTCCGGGCCCCGCCACGCTCCCCTTCGCCTCGCGGGGCGCGGCGGCCTCCGCGCCCGCGCGCCTGCGCCTGCCGCCGCCGCGGTTCTCGCTCTCCCCCGTCCTGAAGAGCCTCTCCGCCTCCTCCCACGTCCCCGTACGCTCCCTCTTCACCGGCATCGTCGAGGAGGTCGGCCGCGTGCGCCGCCTCGGCCCGCCGCTCGCGCCGTCTTCTGGCGGCGGCGGCGAGGCTCCCGGCCTCGACTTGGAGGTCGAGACCAGGGACCTCCTCGCCGGGACGCAGCTCGGCGACAGCGTGGCGGTCGACGGCACCTGCCTCACCGTGGCGGCGATCGACCCGGCCGCGTCCACGCTCACCTTCGGCGTGGCGCCGGAGACGCTCCGCCGGACGTCCCTGGGCGGGCGGGCCCCCGGCGACGGCGTCAACCTCGAGCGCGCGCTCACGCCGTCGTCCCGCATGGGGGGGCACTTCGTGCAGGGCCACGTCGACGGGACCGGGGAGATCGCCGCGTTCCGGCCGGACGGGGACTCGCTCTGGGTCACCGTGCGCGCGCCGCCGGAGATCCTCCGCCTGCTCGTGCCCAAGGGCTTCGTCGCCGTCGACGGCACTAGCCTCACTGTTGTCAGTGTGGACGACGAGGGAGGGTGGTTTGACTTCATGCTCGTCAGGTACACGCAGGACAACATCGTGCTGCCCACCAAGAAGGTCGGAGACAAGGTGAACCTGGAGGCGGATATTCTGGGGAAGTACGTCGAGAAGCTCCTCGCCGGGAGGGTTGAGGCCATGGCGAAGGTTGAATCTTGATCTACCATTGCTGAGCTGCAGGATTGCTCGTCACTCGATAGGTATTACAGCATGGTCATTATGTTCATCAATAATACCAGTTCATTCCATTTTGTGCAATTGGGTTGTGGCCTATTATATTTGAGTGAAACAGTAATAAAGCATCAAGCATGTTTCAAAAAAAAAAGTAATAAAGCATCAAGTTATCGAGGACTGACTCATCATTTCTTTTTATCTGTTGAGATGATAGTGTACAATTACCCATACTCTAATATGCAGCCAAATGTAGAAGTTTGTTTCGTTATTGATGAATATTAGCAAGAGGTGAACAAGAGCAGCAATGCAGCATAGCAGCATCCAGAAACTAAGTGACTAATGATGCTGCCAAATAAATGATGAGCCCCTCCAGAACAATCATATCCAAAGAATATAGAAGCCTTAACATGCTTCTGGAGGCACATTGCACCGTACTGAACGTATTGTCTAGTTGGAGAATCATGCAGCCATGATCCACATGTTCTTCATTTTCTCAAACAAAGAAAATTTGGATTGATAACAAGTGACAAAAAAATAATTGCATCTGCTTATTCCCCTGACTTCACTGCAAGCATGGTGCTGGACCAGCCGCTGACAGCTTCCTGCCCCTAAAAATATTGTGATGTGCCAAAATAAACTCTTCTATAACAACGTGCCTGAACCGTGACCTCTTTTTGTCTTGTGCCCTTTATGTTCTTTTACGTGTCTCCCTGTTTCTCGTCTCTTTTGGGTTTCATCTCTAGCCTACCCCAACTTGCTTGGGACAAAAGGCTATGTTGTTGTTGTTGTTGTTGTATAACTGTAGAGGAAAAATTGGAAACAGTTTTTATTTTTGTCTTAATGTACAGATGCCTGTTTGAGATATATAGAGATAATGTTGAATGGATCAGGATATGTTGTTTGCAGGGCGATAACTGATACCAAATAACCACTACAAATAGCAGTTGGAGACAATTTTTTTTGTTTCAATATATGGATGAATGTTTATGTTTTAGACATAAATAGGCAATATTGAACGGATCAGGATATGTTGTTTACAGGGTGGACTGATAACCAGTAACCACTACAAATAGGGTAGGCTGTCTTCCTACCTTTCTTTGAAGAATATACTTGATTGATTAGTGTATTTTCTGTCGTTGTAATGTCACTAAATTTTCAAAGTGCTTATTATGCTACGCAGGGGTGAAGAAAGGCTTGGATTCAATGCCTATGCCCGGCTCAGCTAGGTCCTATGATGGAGATGTCACTGAACGAATTTTATGCATGAGATTTTTGTTATGACGTGTGGGAGTGCTCATTTGCTTGCTGCACGGCCTGCAGCTGTAATATGGATTCTTCAAGAATTTTTGTTATGATATTTGGGAGATGTTCATTTGGTTGCTGCAGCCTGCAAATTCAAATTGCTATTCTGGTGCCCTTACCCGTCTACTGTATCTGTATAAGACCTGAGCTTTGTGATTGGAACAATGGGAATATAAGGCTTAGAACCATGGTAACACTTTTGTTGTAGTTGGCTGTGTAAAACCTTTTCCTTGACTACACGAAATAAGTCAGTGTTGATAGTAGTCACAGGCTCACAGCTTCCTTTTGGGGATAAGATTGAACTGGTTGGCATTGGATTGGAGGTCGCTCGGTAAAATCTTGTGTTTTGGTTACTTCAAATCTTATTACAGTATATGGTTTTCTGCTGAACTCTGAAAACCTTGTGGTATTGATTGACGAACCATTAGCCTAAGAAGTAACATAATAAGGGCTGCTTGGTTCACGGCCGGTGTTGGCCACACCACAGCCACGCCCGCGCACAACCGTGGCGCCTAGAAAGCTCGCCTCACTCACCACAATCTCGCCACAACTAGATGACGAGCCGGAGGAGCAAAACGACAGAACAAACATCCGTGGCGGCCAAAGCGTGGCGTGGTTTGGCTCCCAACCAAACACGCCCATAGGAAAGCACACTTCTGGTCCCTTTTGTGTTGATGGTGTTATTGGCGACGCACTGTTTCTGCAGCTTGTTCTTTCCGAAGTTTAGAAAGTTACCATTCTCAATGTTACCCCTATATATAGTAAATAATAATGATCATATTACTATGCATATTACTGAATGGCCATACATTTGGTTTGTAACATCGGATGAGATACTATCCATCAGTGTTTGCAGTAGAAATCAAGAGCGTATTTTGTTCACAACATACCATAGGTTGGTCTACTTCAGTTGTAGTGACATCATCGTTGACCTCAGGATTGTGCTTACCATCCGGAATGATGAATTTGCGTATTTGAAATTGAAATTTACCCCCCGCCCACCCACCCACACACAGATTCTCATGGAACGTGGGGATGAGATAGCAACAGAGCTTTGCATTCTCCACCTTCTCTGTCGTCATACCCTTCGGATCATTCGTTTTGCGGTTGATGCAAACAAACAAAAAATGTCATATATATACATACATGTTGAAATTCACACACAAACTAGTAGCTGTGGTACGGTGATGTTGGTGTTTCCATCCACATGCACTTCCAAGCACAAGCGCAATCAGTAAAGGCACGCAGCCCCTCTCCCACTCGAGACTGCCGCTCATGAATCATGATGTCCACCTTTGCACATTAATGGCACCATTAGTGCTCCTTTTGCTGTCAAATGTTTCCTCCTGGACCAACTACTGTGTCTTTTGTGAGTTGTCAGAGTGGTTGTTTGTATGGGGTCAAATATACTTCTCTTTTGATGCATGCATTTTTTTTTTCTCGATTACAGGAGTACATCACTGTGTTTAACAGCAGGAGCTCATCTTCCACTTCAACATTTATACTTTGTGACATTCTATCACCCTGTTCGCTTGAGCTTATCAGCACTTAGGCCCCGTTTGGCAGGGCTTCTCCATCGGCTCCAGGAGTCGTTTGGAGCCATTTTCTGCCAAACGGGGTAAAATAAAACGGCTCCACCGACGAAGCCCCTAAAAACATGCTCTCACATAGTTTTGGGATGAGAAGAAGCCAAAAATAGTAGTTTCTCCCGGCTTCACCTCATCCTACGTGGTGTTCTGTGAGAGCATATTTTAAGGAACTCCATACGTAGAGCTGCTTTGCCAAACAATTTACCAAAACGGCTTCAGCTCCACCGATAGAGCTGTTTATGGAGCTGAAACACAAAAAATGGCTTCACAGGTGAAGCGGAGTCGTGCCAAACGGGACCTTATTCAGCAGTGTTTTTCTCTCACAACAAATCAGCATCGGCCAGAAACCAACCAGCAAACAGAGTGAATTTCTTTTACCGTGCACTGAGTCATCCCCTTCCACTCTCGTACAACCGGCAAAATATCAGTCAATCAAACCACCAGCCAATCGGCGTCGTCGTCCTAGAGAGAGAGAAAAATAACAATTTTTATTTTTCTTCAATGGATGCTAGTTTCTGTCCACGTTGTGTATAAACAGATCAAATCATTCTTTTATATCAAGCCTCATTTCCTTTTTTTTTTGCGAAAATCCCCCTTTTTTTGCTCCATATATAAGGGAACATATAGTTTAATAATACACGTAATAATACACGAGATCAGAAAAATGAATAGTACACGACGACGTCAATGTATTATTAAACTATGTTGCAATTTTTTTTGTTACATTTACATAATTAGGTCCATATCCTTGCGTTGCTACGAGTAAATAAACAAAGATTAAAAATATGTTAATAATCATATGTCTGATTTTATCTGTTTTTATTTAAGGTGATCAATCTTATTCGTCCATCAGTAACCTAGCTTACATACAATATAGGTTGTGTTTAGTTGCTTAAAAAATGCACTATGCAAAAAGAAGATTCCCTGTCACATCAAACTTGCGATATATGTATGGAGTACTAAATGTAGATAAAATCAAAAACTAATTACACAGTTTGATTGTACTTTGCGAGACGAACGTTTTGAACCTAATTAGTCAACGGTTGAACAATTATTATCAAATATAAATGAAATGCTACAGTAATTTTTGGCACTCCAAATTTGGGAACTAAACACAGTCATAACAGGGAAGATATTCTCAAAACTTTATACTCGATCTATCACTGAAATACTGAAAGTGCACCTTTGCCTTGCCCCAACTTGCTTGGGACAAAAGGCTATGTTGTTGTTGTTGTTGCACCTTTACCTCGCCCAAGTACGTTTTGAACCTGATCCGTTGCCTGGCGTCATCTGCTCATGTATGTCCGCAAGAGGTTCAGTGCTACAGCTATCGGGCACGGCTTGATAGCAGTCAGAGAAACTAGAAAGGAATGCCAGACCTCAATCAAAGAGGCGCATCTGGTGTAGTGGTATCATAGTACCCTCCCACGGTACTGACCGGGGTTCGATTCCCCGGATGCGCAGTGTTTTTTTTTACCTTTTATTTTCATCTTGCATGTAAATTCGTTAGCAAATCATTTCCAATCGATTAACAAACCCCTTTCAGTTCGTGCTCTTGTCGAAGGACCACATCACAGACTCATTAGTGAATGGGCACCGGTTGACACCTTACAACTTTTTTCGGGAACACTGGCGAGTTTCAAAGGGCTAGGTTATTTAAGCAACTTTGAAATTATATATTCCTTTGACTAAATTATTACAACGGCAGCATCTAAACCATTACATTATTTTTCGTTCAGGTACTCAAACTGCGAAATCAAAGATTTATTAGTTCCCTGAACTACATGCAAGTACTCTAATCATGCTTCAAAGTAAGGCACATCGTAACCTATTATCTAACGTGGCGATCTAGCATGGAATTGACATATGGATCAATAACTCATAACCAACTATAGTAAACTATTAAATGATTCTCATAAAATCTCGGACTATTGAACCTCTGATCTAGCATCTTCTAATAACGAATCTGCAGGACGAACCGCGGGCGGGCGCGATATCCACGTCGCTCGTTAACCGACGAGCCGTCGGATCAAGCTAACTAGATATATGGACCGTCCGATTGCGGATCGGTTCGGGTATCGCCCATTAAGCCCACGCACGGGAGGTCTCGAATGGTCGAGAACCCGCTCGTCCGTTCTCTCCGCCGAGCTCTGCCTCCTGCTACGTGCACATCACCGTCGGCCATATCCCGGGCCGGAGAGTTGGCCACGCCTGCGCCGCTGAGCAACCGCGACGGGTGCAGACGACGCCGCCGCCGCCGCTCGGGCCGCGTGAGGGGGCGCACGCCGCCGCCGCCGCCGCTGAACGAGCAGCTGCCGGCGGATTCGCCACCACCGTCACGGCCACGGACTCCCGCAGCACGACGTCGCTGGCCCCTTCTCCGTCCTTACAGCCCGCCACCCAGCGAGCTCCAGCGACGGTGCCGGAGCCAGCGTCAACCGCTGGCGCCGCCTCTGCTCGAGACGCACGTGCGCGCGGCCCGGCGCCCTCAGGCCGTCCCCGACCACTCTGCGTGCGGCCGACCTTGCTGGCCGCTGCGTGCGCGGATCCAGGACGGGAAGGTGACGGTGTTGATCTGAGGCGCTAGCCGCATTCCTCTTCATCAAAGTCATCCCGATCTGGTGAGTTCATCCACAAGATCTCCCTTTCCCAATCCATTTTCTTATTCCAATATTCGTTTCACCCTACCATGCAAAGTCGGTGAGTCTTGGAACCCTCATCTGATGTGAACCCACCACTCTCATGCATCCCACCACACTAGCAGCAAGGAGGCGCAGGGAGAGGAGTAGGGGAACAATCTGACTGCCCATGGTTGGGTATTAGTACGGCTAGAGCATGACACGTTCAGTGCTTGCCTGCAAGGTGTTCGAAGAAATGCACATGCGTACAGTGCTTGCATGCAAGGTGTTCGAAGAAATGCACATCCGTATTACACCGCTGCATCGTCAGATTGGGGGTTTGCCTTTTTGTCAAATAATTCCATTTTTCATTTCACAATTGTTGCTCCATTCAGTCTGAGTGGATTCAAGTGCTTAGTCGGAACTAAATATGATCTTAGCTATCACCAAGGACCAAAGGAAGGTGACAATTGAAGTTGTTCTTTTAGCTGTCATGCCATTTTTGTTGGGGTTCGGCTATAAAGATTCATGTCTCATAATGATTTGTATGCTTGGTCTACTCTGAGACATAAAGATTAGGTATTAAAAATGAATTAAGAATATAAGCTGTCTTAGAATACTGCCTCTGCCACCTCTTTATGCAGATATTGCTTGGCAGAATTTCCTAGGCATGTTGGCTTCCTTCAGCCTACTTATTTGTTCTTCCAAATTCCAGCTGTTCTTAGTCATATTATCCCCTACATGTTTATTCTCTCTTCTTTATTTGAATTCTATCAAATATACCTTCCAACCAAACTCTCATGTTTAGCCTGAATGTCCAATAATGTAATGAATTTCAATTTTTTTATACATTTCAACCTGGTGCAAATCGTAAGGTTCTTATCATTTTCGAATTTATGACAATGAAATTATTTTCACAGTTTCAAAAAAAAGTTCATTGAGTGAGTATATATGTATAAGTGCAGTTCTCTGATGAGTTTTGATTCTATGGTCGATTCACATAATATATACTCAGTTCTTTGCAAAATTGAACAAGCAACCTACCAGTGAATCAGTAGATCCTGGGAAAAGACCATGGATCTTTCCCATTAGTTCTATATAAGAGTTTCTGTTTTTCGAAATACCATTGCATTCACCACTCTTTTTTGTTACTAATTTTCATCCATGTTCATTCATGGTAAGCTCAGGGATTAAAGGTTCACTTATTGCTCTGATCAATTATCTGAGAGTGAGAGTGACTCTGCCTGCGACATTGAGCCTGAACGTATTGTTCAGTTAAGTATAGATTCCTTTGATGCATCGTAGAATCTATCGATCCACCAGTGCTTGCGTTTCTATGTTCTAACATATGTTCAGTGGCTTCATCGATTTACTATTTATTCAGCTAGAGATAGTTTATGTCCACAGATACATAGTACTTATTGATCAAAATATGGTGTTTTTGCTCAATGAACAGAAAAAAAATCCAATTTAACCGATGCTGTATCCTATCAGTTATGTATTCCTCTGTTCCTAAAGAAAAAGTAGACGTTTCTTCCATGGTAGCCTTTAGTAGCTAAAATTTGTGATGTGCAGCTGACAGGATATCATGCTATGAATTTATGATTGCTGTAACAGAACTGCCCAATTATATGAAATTAAGTAAGAAAATCATTCAACAGACGAACGATTTAGCAAACTTTAAGCCCGTATAAACCGGTAGTCTGTGAAATTACGACGGATTTCAAACCAATTCACATACTAGCCAAGATCGTAATAAGTTTAGCGGTCACCATCACAAGTTACATAAAAGTTCGCATCACAAAATACATCGGAGTTTAAACATAGTTATTACAAACCAGGTTCAAATAAAAGTAGCGGAAGCATTAGTTCAAACCACACACGCACACAGTGTTTGAAATAAAGTGCCAGCTCATAATCATTTCTAGCAAAAGCATCAGACGAGACATAGTGAATGACCACTGCCCATGGTCCTAAGCTTCACCCATCGCAGGATAGAGGAAGTTGATACAGTAGCCGTAATACATCTGCCCATCTGCAACAAGTGGGAACAAAGCCCTGAGTACAAGAAGGTACTCAGCTAGACTTACCCGACAGAACCGAAAATAAAATAACACCAAGGATCATGACAGGCTTTATGGTGGGATAGCTGACTCATTTGCAAAAAGGCATATTTAATATTAACAAATCTTTCCAAAAGCCTGCATTAAGTTAATCTTTATTGACCTGTCAACTATGTTTGCACCTGTATTAGAGTAACATGTAATTAAGCAAGTAAGGATCACCAATGATCATTAACAACATTCATCATGTCATATTCCACATAACTATACAAGTGTTTCATCAACATTACTACGATGAAGTAGCTCAAGTCAAGTGTTCACTATCTAGTGAACGATGGCGATTCGAATCGATTATTAACCAGCTGGTAATATATTCCTCACACAAACCTCACCCACCCGCTAAGTGAGGTGTTGGTCACCGAGTCAACTATTCAGGTATAGTCGCGAGTTTGCCAGGAACCACATGTACCCGGGGGCCGTCCGACTGCTCTTTGGCCTTATCATCGCGCCCCCATATCCTGCCACTACTGCTCCGGTACAGTGCGTTGCGGGCAATTCACTCGGCCCGAATAATCTCCCAGCTTCGCGGTCGAAAGGTACATTATTCAGCCAACTAAATGTGAGGCATGCGTTCAACATGACTCGAGGCCCAACAACGGTCGGTCCTTAATCGACTCAGACGGAAACACTACAGTCGAAACCCTGCAAGTCTCCGTCCGGTCTTCAATTTCAATTCGACACTTAGTTATTCCCATATGACATATTTTTCAAACAGATCCAGGTAACCACCTATAGCTCGCAGGTGACAGGCAATCACCCGACTTCTACCGGTCTAAGCAAACTAAGCATTTCTTGACTGCGAATACCAAGGTAACAAGGATATGGTAGAGCAAGGGTAAAACAAGGTATAATGCAGCAACGGTTGCAAATAACTCCTAAACGTAATGCATCAATTAAGTAAAACAATTAATAAATATTTGCAAACCGGGGGAGAAATGCTCCGGGGCTTGCCTTTCTCGAAAGAGCTCGGACGGTGGTCTGAGCACTCTGAAAGATCCTCACCGACCTCCTCGTCGGCTTCGGGCACCTCCTGCTCTTGCACCTCGGACTGCTCTTTCGGATCCTCGGGAACTGCTACCGGGGTCACTTCCTGCGATCCTATATGCAGATGTATAAGTGCTCATGTCTAGGTGCATTGCAGAGATGACATGAGATGATGATGAATGAGATGTAGATGAACAAGTTACTTTATTTGGATTAAGTGGAATTACAACTCTTCTACAAGGTAATCTACATCATCCAAGAACATGTACTCATAAACTATCACCAATATTTTTTACCATGCAAAGGCATCCTAGCACCTTAAGATGCTTCAAAGACCAAAGCAAAGTTTATCAACTAATCTTGCATAAAAATGTAAATTTAAACCTTAGTTGGCACTATGCTTGAACAACAACACTTATTTTGGTAACCCAGAAAAATCTAATAAAATTACAGTTGACTGCTATCATGTACTTCAGCATGTCACAAAAGTTTCATTGCAATTTGAGTACTATGACTGCCTACACAAAAATAACAACCTAGGGTCTCAAAACGAGCATAAAAATACTTTATACTATGAAAAGTATCAAACAATAGATTTATCATTTTTCCTAGATTCTACTCAGTAAACAATCACTGTATAAAAATTATCACTTGCATGTTTTATTCATATTTTTCTATTTAACAAAAATAACAAATATTAGCAATAAAAAGCACTTAAACTACACATCAGAATTTTTCTACAAAACATGCATGATACATATTTTTCCTAGCAAGTACCTTGCACAAAAAGATTAACAAACTTGAAACCATATTTTTCTGAATTTTCTATAATTTATTACATATTTATCAAGAAAACAACAATTTTCATGATTAAATAAAAACATTACAGAAAAGTATCATAATTTTGACATGCAATAATTTTAGACTGTAGATCTGACCCTAAATAGTCTATCAAATTTTACTTCACAATTTTTGGAGCCAAAATGGTTAAATAAACAATTTCTAAAGCATTCATATTTCCAAAAATAAAAGAAAAACGAAAATCACATTTTCCTTAACAAAAACAGGCCAGCCCAGCTGGGACAGGCCAGCCGGTCACGGCAGTCCGGCCTGCGCGCGGGGGGGGGGGGGAAAGAAAACGGGCCGGCTCCATTGGAGCAGGCCGGCCCAAGTCGCCCGACCCACCCACGGGCGAGCGAGGACGACGCGCGGCCGAGCCGGCGCCCAAAACCGCGGCGGTGCGGTGGCCGCCGACGGCCAGCGGCCGCCACCGGGCTCGAGCGAACGAGGCGAGGCGCGCAACACACTCGCGGGGACACGGTGAACACAAACGCGCGGTTTGAGAGACAAGGGGAGGGGCGGAGGCGCCGGTGACCAGAGCGCGAGCGCGGCGGCTCCGTTCGCGGTGGCGCGGCGGGGACGGCAAAATTGTGCCCTACCGGAGCGAGCAAGGGGATGATGGCGCTCGTTCGGAGGAGGGAAGAGGGCGGCAGAGCTCCGTGCACGAGCAATCGAGCTGCGGTGGACTGGCGTCGCCGGAACATGGCGGCGGAGGCGGAGCTCGCTGCGGTGAGCAGTTCGCCCACTCGGGTTTTGGAGAGGGGGAGCGAAGGGGTAGCGAGAGTGAGAGCGAGGGGGCGAAAAGGGGTCGGCCAAGGCGCTTTGAACTCGCACGAGCTGGCAGGACGGCAGAGCGAGGGCGATGCGCGGCGAGCTCGCCGTCGCATGGCCACCACGCGGCTCGCGCGCTCTGTCGCGGTCGGGTGCGTGGCGCGCCTGCGCGGGAGCGGCGCGAGCGGGGTGGGGGAGGCAGCGCGAGCGGGCCGGCCCAGCGGCGAAGCGGGGAGCGCGGGGTGCGGGTGGTGCAGGCCGGGCCGATTCGGCCACGGGCCGGGAAAGGAGGCCGAAGCCCGTTAAGGAGGAAAAATGATATTTCATTTATATTTTCAATTTCTATTAATTCAAATTTCTCTCAAATCAAAATTTTTGCAAGTAGACAACATTTTCTCAAGGTGATCCAAAAATAGAAGTTGTTCTAAATTTTTAGATCTACAATTTTGTAAAAAGGGCTCAATTCAAAATCTCATTAGTTTTTGAGATAGGGATTTAAAGTTGAATCTTTTAAAATAAATCAATTTCTAGATTTATTTTTAAAAGCAGAATTTGGGAAGATTTTTAAAATAAACTTTGTTCCGAAATGGCTCCACTTATTAGTGCACTACTAGAATACAACAAGCATGATTCTTAATTATAAATAGCAGAGGCCTATTATCTCTAATTACACAAAAGCTACTATTATGGAAAATGTTAACATTTCATGTGAATGTTTAGTGCAAGATGATACGTATGCATGTGATTTGATGAAGCTAAATGCAAGCTAAACACCAGAGGTGTTACAATTAACACGTGTGCTTCTTCTACAGTAGGATGAGGATTATTCCAAAACTTTGTTCAAGGCCACAGCACTCCTACATCTCCATAGCACTGTCCTACATCCTCCGTCTTCGAAATGGCTTCCTACGTCGGCGCCGGCCCAGCCAAGTAATCCTCCATATTCCTACACTTTTCTTCTTTTCTTCTCTTAGTTAACTTCAGACCTGCTAATTTGTGTTTATTCCTTGCCCATTTAAGTTATATACATAGTTTTCACAGCTCCTGCTCCTGATTGCGGCAATGCAGTGCAGGAAGCAACAATATGTAGATATGTTATGCTATGTATTATTTTTTGTCAGACATACTTTTGTGCATTTTGTTGCTACCTGCATAACTGAAATACTGAAAATTTTTACCGGTTCAAACTTACTAATTTCGTGCTTCAGGTAACATCTAATTAAAACTTATTGGCTCACTCTGCCTCGACGTCTAATATGTCTACATTAGTAATCGAACTCTTTTATTTTAAGGCGAGGTTAGGTGCAGTTATGCCCCTTATAAAAAGAAGTGCGGTTACACCCATCGACATAACAAATGTTTTGTTTAGCTCTAGCTATTTGACTGATCCTGTGCAAAAGAAAAGTAAGGTTAATGTGCTTATATTCCTCATATCAGTGTCCCACAAATGCCACACTCGTTCCATGTTTCCTTAAACCTTATGAGAATGAAATCAAAGTAACTGTGCTGGATTAGTACATTGATTATGGGAAGGCAATGGTACGTGCATATATTGGTAAGGGTTTTGGCTAGTACAATCAAGGCCAATCATAGACATTCTTGCCTATAATTAATCATACATGTCACTCAGTGGCCTAAGGAAAGGTGCCACATGCAACACATCACCCTAAAGGGCAATCAGACTGAAGTCCTATATACAAAACATTTTTTGATTTCAATCTAAGAAAGAATTATTTATAGCGTATATATCTGTATTTATTGACTTTATCTTATCCATTGTGTCTATATTTCATGACCAATATATTATCGTTTTGTGCAGATTGTCTCACTTAAATATTTGGATCCTTCTTCTATGTTACGACAAGGATAATCTAGGTAATATGAAATAATGAAGTGTGTTCAAAATAGCTCATCTATATAAAGATCTACTTTCATTTCTCATGTGTAAAGAGCATAGTAGCATACCTTTTATCCTTTTCTTGCCTATCAACGATTTTTATCATATGTTTCTAGCATTACCTCCTTTCCAAACCAGTTTTTTTTTTACAGATGAATGCTTGCGGGTGACTGTCAGACATGTTATCTTTAGTTTAATTCAGTTCCCTACCGTTTGTTATGGAGCATTCTTCAGAAAAAGTTATTATATGGCGTCGACATGTCAGCACACATATGTACATGCACTCATGCTGATTTATGACTGTAACTGTAATATCCCTTTTTTTCCTTTTCCAAACATGGATATAAAAGTATTAATTTGACAACCCATTGGGTGGTCGAGGTTTGTTAGGAACTTATTAGGATACTTGTGCATATATTGTTTGTGTTGTTTATGTAAAAAAAAAGCAGCACTAAGTGGACTCCAGTTACTCATTTAATGGGACTCATTATTACTCGTGGAAATCACCTTTTTTTTAGATTTTAAGTACTTAATTTTTGGTCATAATGTTACCTAATATAGTTCTATGGCTACAATATATGCGGTCAATGTTGGCCTCAAATTTGTTCTGTGTTTCACAAATCTGCTAATATGAACTCCTTTATGAGCTGTAAATAGCACTTGCGTTTATTTTTCAAATCAAGCTAACCCAAATTCTGGCATTCATTAGTGCTCCCATCAACCAATCTGTACAGATCCCATACCCCATACGGCCGCAGCCAAACGTGCCTTTATTGACCCATTTCAAAAAGCAAAAGAGATCCATGAGTTTGTTTCCTCCAAACAGGATGCACAACCGGGATCCAACACTGGCAGATGCGCGGCAAAGCCGCGCGTACTTTCTAGTGAAACTGAAAACCAAAGTCCCTAACTATTAAAGTATCCTGATCCTAGTCCAAAGCAACCATCCATGCTCCATTCATCATCACCCGGCTCATTTGAAGCCTTTGCTCGTTCGTGTCCTTCTTGTTATGTACATTCCATATTGTCTTGGTAACCTGTCATGGTAGTACCATAGTTGGTTAGGTTTCTTATGGTGAAGCTCGCTCACTTAGGTTCAAGTTTTGACTTGACACTTGTGCTCGTATTTTTAAGATTTAGCTTAGTTTTTTTGGATGTGCTCAAAAGGATAGAATGTGCTCAAGAGTGTGTGTTGTGTTCATAGGGACGAATGTACGCTCATGTATTTGAATGTCTGCGTCTATACTGGTCTCGCAAAAAAAAAAGAAAAATCGATCTTATATTCATAAAGAGAAAAACGACATCAGACAACTATGATAATGAAGGAAAAAAAAACGACACCCGACAACTGTGCTCGCGTGATTCCCGAGGCACATGCTCCTGCCGGAGTCACCAAACCGGTTTCACTGGGTGATCTCGTTGACGTTTCAACGCTCGATTTAATTAGGGGGTGTTTAGTTTTTGGGCTGAAAAATTTTGGGTGTCATATCAGATGTTTCATGAGATATTGGAAGAGATGTTGGGATACTAATCAAAAAGTTAATTACATAACTCGTTTGAAAACCGCGAGACAAATTTATTAAGGCTAATTAATCCGTCATCAGCACATGTTTACTGTAGCATGACATTGTCAAATCATGGATTAATTAGGCTCAAAAAATTCGTCTCATAAATTTTTCGCAATCTGTGTAATTAGTTATTTTTTATCTACATTTAATACTCCATGCATATGTCAAACATTCCCAGCACTATATATGTTAACGTGTTAACCACCAACGCGCTTCTTTGACCTTCTTTTGGTATAGAACTTTAGCAGGGTAACCGTTTTTCTTTGACAAATGAAATTTGATGACGGCTTGGATAGATGCATGCAAGCGTTATTGATCAGCTCAGGCTACTCCGGTACTCCCACCCTCTTGTAAAATACTAAGATGGTTTGCTTTAATTTTGTTCAAAGTTAAACTTACTGTGTCTAACTTAAATCAAATTTACAGAAAAATACATTAACATCTATACTAAAACTAATCTATATTTTAGAGGTGCTCATAGGCCCGGTAGGGTGTGTACGTTCGTAGAGGTGAATGTACGTGGATATATAAGTGTCTGCGTCTGTCATGTGATGAAAAAAAATACAATAAATGATGTTGTCAATATGATGTATACACTAAACATACATATAATAAGTAATCGTTGGTCGACAGTAACTATAAAGTATGATTGTTCCAAATCCCTGATATGAGTCATGACTACTAAAATGGAAGAAGAGATATCCTTTTGGAGTTTTAGGTAACAGTAATAAACAAAAGTAAACAAAGATTGTGAGAGAAACTAGGGGAGGAGGGAGTGGAAAACGCCTACAGGATTTGATGAGTTGGTGGTGGCCCGCGGGGCTCGGGCTACATGCGGCATGCGGCAGACGACCATTATTTGTCAAACTCAAAAAAAAAAAAAGTAGACCACGGCACGACGGCCAGCAACGAATCCAAGGACGATGCAATGGCAATGCTAATGATGAAATTAAGTAGTAGTATACTCTATCTGCCTATGTGGTCTTTGTCTCACGGTGTTGACACGTACCCCTCCGTTCCAAATTACAAGTCGCTTTGACTTTTTTTTACATCAATTTTGTTATGCATCTAAATAAATAATATGTCTAGATATATAGTAAATATATGAATAAAAAAGTCAAAGCGACTTATAATTTGGAACGGAGCGAGCACGTACCAGTCTCACTCACCAGTAGAAAAATGACTTTCGATTCGCACCTTTAGTCTCGATTGTGCTGGGGTTCGGTATTAATGTGAGCATTAATCTTGGGTCTAAATTTTATAGGCACACAAGACCTTTTTATCACGGTTGGTAACACGAACCAGGACTAAAAGCCACCCTAGTCCCGGTTGGTAACACCAACTGGGACTAAATGATGACCTTTTAGTTCTGATTGGTGTCACCAACCCGGACTAAAATTCTCCCACCCAGAACTAAAGGTCCTTCACGGGTTAATTCAAAAGGAGACATGTGGTGTAGAGTTGAGTTGATGAGGGACCTACGCACGAGGCAAGAGGTCTTAGGTTCGAATCTCACGCACCACAATAGAGTTCTCTTTAATTTAAACTATTTTTTAGTTTTAAGGATGGGCTTTAGTCCCGGTTCTATAACCCGAAATTAAAGATCAACACCTTTAATCCCGAATTCATAGTTCCGGTTAAACTAAATCCAGTTCCCAACCAGAATCGAAGCCCTGCAGTCCCGGTTGAATTAAAGCCGGTTTCCATCCGGGATTGAAGCCGTGTATGCAGCACCAGTGACTCACACCCGTCTGACCGGAGCACAATCTGATTCTGATAGCGGGGCCGGGGTACTATAAGCTAATAAAGCTGCACGTACGGAACGGCAGCAGTGTTATATTCCATTCCACGGGAGGGAGCCTAGGTAGGACAGCAGTTCAGCTATAAGCTCACTGACGAGTAGACCCACAGAGAAGGAAGGGCCCACCTTGCAGCGTAAGCCGCACCCACGCAAGTATGCTCCTGTTGAAGAGTCGTCGTCTAATGTGGCTGCTCTCTCGCCTGTTCACGCGGCGTGCATGCGGAAACAAAGGCGCACGCACGACAAGGCGGGGCCTTTTCCCATCCGAGGGTCACGGTGGACGGCATTCAGATTTCAGAAACAGGGGGACGCACGCCCGGTTTCCCACCCCAACCTCTCAAGGCCCAACCTTTGTTTGTTTTTTGTTTGCCACTTGGACGTAGAGTAGTTGACATGTTGATGACGAACTTTTTGGCGGCATTCAGATTCCAAGTGGTATACTCCTAATCCTAGTCCTAGGTTGGTAAACTTAACAGCGGTGATGGCGACGAGCACGTTGGCGAATTTGTACGTTTGAAAGAAATCTCGAGATTTCGTTTTCTCTTTCATTTCGTTTTCACGCGGAACACAACCCACGAGGCCTCGCCAAACATACTACTGCTACTGCTCCTAGGTTTTGCAACGGATCGAAAATCGCACAGGACTGTCTGGACTCAGAAGGAGGAGATAAAAAGAGGCACCGTTGCAAGCGTTGTGCCAGAATGTGCTCATCACACACGCGCGGCAAATACAGGAAGAAAGAACATGCAAGGCAACCACATCGCAGGCTAACAGTAATGTTAGCCTCACCGTAAAGTGACAGGCCACGTCGGTAAAGGAGTTCTGGAACCACCAATCTCACATCGCTGTTGCTCTTGTTATATCAGATTCACGTCACAAGTTCTGCAAGTTTACAGGTTTGGTTGCAGCTTTAGCACGTTTCTTTTTCCAAGCACTGTCTGTGTTTTGGCCACGACACGTTCTTGGACAGTAGCTTTAATCTTTTGTCAGAGTAAGCATCTACTGCCTCTTCAAGCCCCTATCCTGCCCTACGAAGCATACATCCAAGCCGAGTTGGACATCAGTTGCACAGCTGGAGGCTGAGGCTACTGGACAGCGTTGGGAAAGCCTAAGGCCCCGTTTGGTTTCTAGGTGTTAAAGTTTAACTCCCATCACATCAATGTTCCAAGTACTAAATGTAGACTAATTGCATGCATGTCGACATAGATTAGGAGTAATTTACGAGACAAATCTATTAAGTCTAATTAGTCTAAGATTGAAAATTTTTTGTCAAATAAGACGAAGTGTTTGTTATACTTTTAACTCCTCCAACCAAACACCGTTAGAGGCTACAGACAGAACCGCGGCCGCTGAATATACAATCCAAGTACTCCTAAAACCGGCAGAGCGGCTTCACCGGTTTCCCTCCTGTGGCCTGGCCTCCACCTAATACAGGAACTCAGGAAGGATGATGAGTCTCGGACCCGGCTGCCGGATTTGAAGCTTAACCTTGGGGCCGCCCCCTGTATTCACCACCTCCACACCGCCCTTCAATCATCATGCATGCATATATGCTCACTTTGCCCGTCCGTCTTCCCTTTGATTTCCTGTCTGTCTCTCCCTCACCCAACCCACACCAGTAGTACTATAGAAAACTCTCCTGGTGACCGAGACCCCGTCCATATCCTCAGCATCCACCTAGCTGGACTGGACTGCTGCACAGCTACCAAATCCAGTCCTGGACCAACTGCTAACCAACTCGGCTAATGTCATGCTGTCCTGTGTGTGCGCGTGCCTGCATTCCATACATTTGCGCTGTCTATATATATATCCTCCACATTCCACGTCTCTCAGCAGTCGGAGCTAGCACACAGCACACAGCAGCATTCTCCTTCAATTCCTTCCACTGCCTTCTTGCATTGCATCCTTCAGATTTGCTTGGACCACGTCCTGTCCTGTCCGTGTTGCCACCTCTCCATCCGTGTTGGACTACGCCGCGCAAGGTGACTAGGTGAGTGCCTGCCTGCCCGTTTTGCTTTGTTTTCGCGTCCCCTTTCCCTGCCTGCATGAATCTAGACTAGATCCATTTTCCTAGAGTGTTTCATTCGAACTAGGAGAGAGGCCAAAGTCCGGTTTTTTTTGTCACTTGCTGCTGCTATTTTCGAGAGTTGGAGGACCAAAGTTGTCCGATTTTGAAGTTCGAGGTTGAAATGTGAACTTTGCTGCAAGTTGGAGGGTGTAAAGTGGACTTAACCCTTTTATGAAAGCTGAGCTGAAAATAAGATGCTCGAAAAATAGAAAAAATAGACTCAAATTTGTCGCGTGATGAGACTCAAATTTAAAAAAATAGAAAACCCTTCAATACGATGTCAGATGAAGATAATTTTTATATGTAAACTGTAGACCTCAATGAGATCTACAACTTTGTAGTTTTGAGTTTTTTCATTTGAGGACGTTAAGATGCTCGAAAAAATAATATAAAATTTTGGCGCTCCCGAAAATATCAAAAGTTACTGTTCACACGCAAAAACCGCCCAGAAGGATGAAAATTGAACTTTTTCGAGAGTTGGAGGACCAAAGTTGTCCGATTTTGAAGTTCGAGGTTGAAATATGAACTTTGCTGTAAGTTGGAGGGTGTAAAGTGGACTTAACCCTTCATAAAACTGTTATGGCCGTCTATTCCATTCATGGTGGAAAGTACTACTACCAATCTCAGGAGAATGTCACGTCATTTCTCTTCTCTTTCACTTTCTTGACAGTAACACCGTACTCCCTCCGTCTCTAAATGTCTGTTGCTTTACGCTTCCCGAGAAACAACTTTAATTAAATATATATTAAAAAATATTAATATTTATAGTATATAATTAGTATCATTGGAAAGGTCTTTGAATCTAGTTTTTTAATAAATTTATGTGGAGATATAAATGTTGCACGCATTTTATACAAATCGAGTCAAACTTGCGGACACAAAAATCGAAAACGACACACAATTAGGGACAGAGGGAGTAGATTTTTTTTGCATGATGTACTGCTAGACACCTGCGTCCACCTATCAGGCTATCACACTTGAACATCCGATGGAAGTACGAGCAAGAACTTGATGCCAACGTTTCTTTTTCCTACAAAAAAAAGAAGTCTTCATGCCGAGTCCCTTTTCGTTTGTTTTTTTTTGAACAAAACGGCAGGGAGAGGGAGCATGAAAGATTTACAAGCTTCTGCTATCATGTCGAGTTCTTGACGACCAGCCGCAGCCGGTGCTGACGTTTTCTCGCCGTCGCAATGCTTTGCAGGAACTTCTTCCATTAATTCAACTCGGTCTTCCGCCATGTCTTCGTCGGGCCAGCACGAGAGCGGCGGCGGCGGCGGCGGCGCGGGGCCACCACTGCCGACGGCGTTCAAGAGCCCGTCCACGGACGGCAAGAGCGGCAGCCGCCGGAGCACGCGGTTCAAGGACGAGGACGAGTACGTCGAGGTCACGCTCGACGTCCGGGCAGACAGCGGCGGCGGCGACGTCGCCGTCCGGGCCATCAAGGACGTGGTCCTCGGCGGCGGTGGCGTCTTGGGCGACGTGCAGGACGCCGCGGCGCTCCTGGACCACCCACCCACCTCATCGGCCTCGGGGGGCCTGTCGTCCAAGCTCAGGGCTGCACGAGCGCACCTCGGCCGCATCGCGTCGGGAAAGCGCGCCGCGGTGCCGCTCTCGTTGCTGCTCCGCCGCGACCCCGACCGCCCCAGGCTCGACAGGAGCGTCACGGGCGCCGCCAGCGCGCTCAGGGGCCTCCAGTTCCTCAACCAGGCCGCCGTCACCGAGGGATGGCCCGAGGTGGAGAAGCGCTTCCACCGCCTCGCCGTCGACGGCTTCCTGCTCCGCTCACGCTTCGGCCAGTGCATCGGTCAGTCACCGCCCGCCACTCTACGTTCTTGCGTTTCCCTCTCGACTGCTTTTCTGAACCATTTGGTTTGGTGAAAGAAAAAAAAAACTCTGAACATGCCTGAATTTCTGTCAGTTAATAACAATGCTACAGCTGCCTGTACTGAATGTAATGCTGCACTGCAGGGATGGTTGGATCCGAGGAGTTCGCAGCGCAGATCTTCGACGCCCTTGCACGGCGAAGGGGGATCACAGCCATGGTGCTCACCAAGGATCAGGTCCGCGAGTTCTGGGAGCAGCTCTCTGATCCAGGATTCGATGCCAAGCTTCAGACCTTCTTTGACATGTATGTCATGGGTTTAATCCTGTGTTACTAGCAAAGTGCATTCTGAATTTCTAATACGACTTTCAGAAAGTCTGTCCTCCATGTCTGAACTTGCTTGATTGTCAACTTGTTGCAGGGTTGACAAGAATGCCGATGGCCAGATCACTGAAGAGGAGCTCAAAGAGGTAATGAAACTAGTCCATGAAATGGATCAATGGTTACAAACATCGATTGCCTCACTTGCTCAATTCAGTCAACAATCTGAACTTTCTGAATTTCTTGCACCATCATCAGGTCCTCACTCTGACTGCCTCTGCCAACAAGCTGTCCAAGATCCTGGAGCGCGTCGACGAGTACACCGCACTCATCATGGAGGAGCTCGATCCCGACAACCTCGGCTACATCGAGGTCCATACTCTTGCTTTGCTTGCCCTCTCAATTCTGCATCAGCTTGACATTGACCTCTGAACCAATCAAACAAACACCCCACATGGAAACAGATCGCGAACCTGGAGTCGCTGCTGCTGCAGCCGGCGTCGCAGGCGCCGACGACGAGGCTGGTGACGCACAGCTCCAACATCAGCCAGCTGATCAGCCAGAGGCTGGCGCCGGCGCGCGACGACAGCGCGCTCCGGCGCGTCGCCAGGGGCGTCCTCTACTTCATGGAGGACAACTGGAAGCGCGTGTGGGTGATGGCGCTGTGGCTGGCCATCAACGCGGCGCTCTTCGCCTGGAAGTTCGCTGCGTACCGCCGCCACCCGACGTTCGAGGTGATGGGCTACTGCGTCTGCGTCGCCAAGGGCGGCGCCGAGACCACCAAGTTCAACATGGCGCTCATCCTGCTCCCGGTCTGCCGGAACACCATCACCTGGCTCCGGTCCCGGACCAGGCTCGGCGCCGCCGTCCCGTTCAACGACAACATCAACTTCCACAAGGTGGTGGCGGGGGGCGTGGCCGTCGGCGTCGCGCTGCACGCCGTGACGCACCTCACGTGCGACTTCCCGCGCCTGCTGCACGCCAGCGCCGCCGCGTACGAGCCCATGAAGGCCTACTTCGGCCAGCGCCGGATCCCGAACTACTGGTGGTTCGTGAAGGGCGTCGAGGGCGTCACGGGCGTCATCATGGTCGTGCTCATGGCTATCGCCTACACGCTGGCGCACCCGTGGTTCAGGCGAGGGAAGCTCAGCGAGGGCAACCCGCTGCGCCGCCTCAGCGGATTCAACATGTTCTGGTATTCGCATCACCTCTTCGTCATCGTCTACGTCGCCTTCGTCGTCCACGGCGTCTGCCTCTACATCAACCGGACCTGGTACAAGCAGACGGTGAGGATTTATATTATTCAGTGATTTTCAGATTTTTGCACATTGACATGCATCGAGTTTTCAGTTCAATGCACATCAAGTTCGTGTGTGTTTTGTTCTGACAAAATCTGTCGCTTGAAATGATGCAAATTTTCAGACATGGATGTACCTCGCCATCCCCATCCTGCTCTACGCCGGCGAGCGGCTTCTCCGGGCGCTGAGGTCCCATGGCCTCACCACCGTGAGGATCGAGAAGGTCGCCCTGTACCCCGGAAATGTCATCGCCATTCACATGAGCAAGCCGCACGGGTTCAGCTACAAGAGCGGGCAGTACATCTACGTCAACTGCGGCGAGGTCTCGCCGTTCGAGTGGTAAGCCGCCGCCTCCGTCATTAATTATATTGCCGGCCCGGCGTCGGCGACCGAGATCGCCCGCGCCATGGACTGTTGTTTAATTCATTCGTGGCTGCACTGCAGGCACCCGTTCACCATCACGTCGGCGCCCGGCGACGACTACCTGAGCATGCACATCCGGTGCCGCGGCGACTGGACGACCAGCTTCAGGGCGCTATTCGCGCAGGTCTGCCGGCCGCCCGCCGCCGGGCAGAGCGGCCTCCTGCGGGCCGACTTCGCGTCCTCCACGGCTGCGGCCGGCGGCGGCAAGCTCCCGAAGCTGCTGATCGACGGACCCTACGGCGCGCCCGCGCAGGACTACCGCAAGTACGACGTGCTCCTCCTCATCGGGCTCGGCATCGGCGCCACCCCGCTCATCAGCATCGTCAAGGACGTGCTCAACAACATCTCCGACGAAGAGCAGCCGGCGTCGGCGGAGTTCATGACGCGGCGCGTGTACTTCTACTGGTGCACGCGGGAGGAAGGCTCCTTCGAGTGGTTCCGCGGCGTGATGAACGAGGTGGCGGAGCGCGACGCCCGCGGCGACGTGGTGGAGCTGCACAACCACTGCACCAGCGTGTACGAGGAAGGGGACGCGCGGTCGGCGCTGCTGGTGATGCTGCAGGCGCTGCACCACGCCAAGAGCGGCGTCGACGTGGTGTCCGGGACCCGGGTGCGCACGCACTTCGCCCGCCCCAACTGGCGGGACGTCTTCAAGCGGGTGGCCTGCAACCACCAGGGCCAGCGCGTCGGCGTCTTCTACTGCGGCGACCAGAAGGTCACGCCGGAGCTCCGGCGGCTGTCGCAGGACTTCTCGCACAAGACCACCACCAAGTTCGTCTTCCACAAGGAGAACTTCTGATGAACGAACGGTTCATCACGCAGCTGCACTGACCACCCCATGAGTTCCACCATTCGGGAAATGAAAAGATATTTATTGGGTATATTGCTGGTGTGTTTTAGCCTTTTAGGGTAGGACAAAAAATGCTTAATGTATAGATAAGTAATTAAGCAGCTTTTGTTTTTTTCTTTTGCATTTTGGAAATGGATGGGAGTATACGTACAGTATAGCATTGCTCGTTTTGTGATGTTCTAAGTATATATTGCCCACGTGTACAAAATATAGGAAAATGATTTAGTTTTGTTGGACATGTTTGATTTTCTCCGCAAGAAACTTAGCACACGCTTAGAGCATCTCTAACAGTTTGCCAAATTTTGTTTTCCAAATCTCGTTGTTTGCCAACTCTCAAAATAATATGGGGAGGAAAAAAAAGATCTCATCTCCAACAGTTTGTCAAATTTTGTTTCCAAAAACCCAAAAACCCGCTAACGAAACGAAAAGACCCGCTAAGCGAACGAAGAGCCCCGCTAAGCACGAGGAAACTATGATGCGCAGCCGGTGCCACGCGCGCATATATGCGCGCAATCGACCGAGATTTGCCAACTTGCCAAAGATGCCAAACCCAGATACCAAACTATTGGAGAAGTATTTTTCTCATTTTGCCAAAAATTTTAGGATGCCAAACCTATATGCCAAACTCTTGGAGATGCTCGGTAATTCCTTTTTCTAACAAAAAGAGGAATTATGTAAAACTCGACAAAATGCATCCCAAAATACATATGAAAAACACTTAAAATAATAAAATACATAAATGATGGTCTATCAAGTCCTTCTATCATATTATTCTCTGGTGGGTTTGGTTCCGTTGAATACCGGATTTAGAGTACAACTCTCGTGATGAATTCATCGGCCAGCCACAAACCTTTGGATATTCCGCAAGATCCAACATTTTAGAATCAGACCAAAACACATCTGAATTGATAAAAGAACCCTGACGATTGAATCAATTACTGCACATGTCACATATTCAACGGCTGAATCATTATATTAATCCATCAAGTTGGACGTTTTGAGTTAATATATGCTCGCAGTAAGTGACCATGACACATCTTTGTCGTTGGACTTCTTTCTGGTTAAATTGACTCCCGCAATGACGGTCTTATTATAAGTCATCGCAAGTAACAAACCCGTTTATTTGCTACTAAATAGCAAACCGGTAATTTATTTGCTACTATCAAAGATACGCATATATATCAAGACATTTCCTCGTTTTTAAGTAGGGTACTTTGACTAGTAGTATTTATAGAAAACATATTATCTCAAATTCAAAGAGTTATATGATGTGAATATATTGTATACAGCGAATCTAGTAATTATGTTGGCAAATTATATAAATTTTAGATTTGGATAGCCTTCACTTATGATAAAACCTAGATGGACATTTCCGATCTGAGTAAGCAAAATATAAACTATTTTAGTTTTTATGAACATAAATAATCTATTAGAGTAGAAAAACGCATTTGGTCTTTTTTTCTTTCTCAAAAAGTAAAATACGGACTACAGTATTTTAGTGGTGGAGCCCGAAAAAAGTCTTACTACTATCAAAAAGGGTCCACGCCGAACAGGCCTGTACTCGAACTGGTGTGATAACTGATAAATGATGTCGTGACGATTCGGACGGCCCAGATCAAGGGATCCGTTCTCCCGAACAGTTACCGTTCGGTTCGCCTGCCTCGAGCCGCTCCCCCGTCCTCGTCCTCTCCAGTAGCCTCCTCGGTCGGTGCCCGTCCATTTCAATTTCAAATCTCCCCTTCCCCTCTCTCCATCTCAACGCCACGCCGCTCCTCCCCCACGCAGCCAAACCCTAACCCTACCTGCGGCCGTCGCCGTCGCCGTCGCCGCCTCGTCGGCGCCCTCGCGATGTCCGACTCCGAGGCGTCCCCGCCGCCCGCTGCGGCCACCGCTACGCCCGCGGCGCCGGCGGAGGCCTCCCCGTCCTCGGCGGTGAGCATCTCGCACGTCCCCTGTTCCTCTGATCTTCTCTGCTGTGCTAAATCTGATTTCTGTTTTCTCTTCGCCTTGGGTTTGTGTGTTTGGATTTGCAGAGGAAGGAAGAGCTGCTGCCCGTGGAGGAAAAGATCTCGGTAACTACCCACCATTCCTCTCTCTCCTAGATTTCACTTTACTTTACTTTCCTGTTTCTCGCGAACTTACTGAAGGTCACACATCAGCATTCCTATTATTCTTCTCGTAGAAAAAAGTCATCATTTATTCATTTTTTCTAGAAGCAGTTAGGATCTTCTCCAAATTAATGGGCTGTGGTCTTGTACTCTTGTCTGAAGAATCTGAAAAGATTGGAACACTTCAGAGCCTGGATGCCTTGAGTCAACCAACCTCATCATCATGCACGGTCACTAATTTGGTTATGGGATTCAACTGACAAAACGTTTTTAGAGTTCTATTGAAGTGATTCAAATTTTTAGAGGTATCGAGCTGATACAAAATTAGAGATCAAGAAGATCAAAGATAAGCTTAAAAATAAACATATTCTAGCTGGAAGACCCTACTCCATGGAATTTAGCAGAAATAGAAAACCGGCACATCATTCAGACTTCAAGCTGAGGCCACTTTCCCAAATATTCATACCAATTTTGTCACAATATTCATGTACCGGCCTTGGTGTGATGAAACTGATGCATAGCACCAACATTCTGAAAAGTGGTGTTTGGTAACTTTTTAAACTCCCTACTCAATTACAATATCGCTAGTTTATGCAGTAATTCTGAAGCTATATCTGATCATCTTTGTTTTTGTCTGAGGTATTATTTGCAGCAAATTCTTTTGGAAGTAACCTTTGGATCTCTAGAGTGATAAAACTAACTTCTTCCTTATTTTGTTTCTTTTGAGCAGGAATTAAGTGAATCGCAATCAGAGCTTCTAGGGAGACTCCGTGGGCTTAAGGAGGTGTGTTCTAATTTGGCTAACTTATTAGATTCACTCTATTTAATGTTGTTTTTGTTATTGCCGTACGAATCATGTGGTTTTGGGAGCAAATTGTTCAATCCCGGTCTTCATGAGTTTTGGCGGCATGCTTGTGATATTTTCCACAATTGGTATCAATAGAAAAAATTTTGTGGAATTATCATAGCAGAAATGTTAATATATTATTTCTTATTTTCCAATGTTTCAGGATCTGCTGAGTTGGAGGAGTAATTTAGACTCCCAAGTGACGAAATACAAAGTGGTGAGTTTCTTTGTACTGCATGTTCGTCATTTGATATACTGATCTGTACTTTCTTTTTAGATATTATTAGTTGTCTTTTAACAATTATAGTGATATCTTACCTTCTTGTTTAGTTTGTGTAACTATTTCTTTTTGTAGAGTAAAATTTTCTTTTGCTAATTATTGAGTAATTCCTGAAAACTTTATTAGGGATCTTTTACGATTGTAAAGGCATGCTGTGTGCATTTGATGATTCCATTAAGTGTTTGTATAAGTGTAACACTAAAAGTATTGCGTACCTTGAGTCTTGATCAAAGCCACGCAGGTTTCATGGCAGTTTTATTTACCACTTCATCTATCTTGCAGGAACTCTCTGACATCAAGAGTGCACTCAATAACGAAATCGAGCAGCTTCGTTCAGTAAGCATAACTTCTGCATCCTGTAAAAAGTCTGTAACTTTCATCTTCAGATTAAGTTATTTTGGAAAAATGTTGCCTTGTCCAGGATTTCCAAGAGCTGAGGACCACCCTTAAGAAGCAGCAGGAAGATGTGTCACTTAGCTTAAAGAATTTGGGGGTAACTGCCTTTCTGCATTATATTTTGTAATTTCTGTTGCATGTAAACTCACTGCACAATATATTTAAATATGTTCATTTCAGCTTCAAGATGCTACTGAAAATGATGCGAACAAAGGAAATGGAGAGGACACAAATGAGGTCTTGTCAGCTAACTTAGGGAACTTGAAAGTAAGTAGTAGATCCATTGTGAAATACTTAAATTTACCTACTTGCAAAATGTCTGGCCTACGTAGTATGATAGGTGACTTTTGCTCATGCTTTTCATTGACTTGACTGCCCTTTTTCATAAAATTTTTCCTTAAGTTATTTATTTTTCTTTTCCAGCTGGATGGTTCTTCTGAAAACTATGATGAAAGCAGAGGCTCAAAGGAGGACAAGGTGGTACGTAATTACTACTAGTTACATGGATGACTAGAAAATACTTCCTCCGTCCGTGAATCCAAGGCGTAACCACTCTTTTCTATAGTCCGAGTATACAAAGCGGCTGAGTACTGGCACCATTCATGCGCATGCAACATTTACTGCCGTGTCTGCTAACCTCCTCGCTGCATGCACAGACCGCTACTCACAGAGCATGCATGTTCTCTCTGTCGCGCGGGGAGGAGTGAATGGGTCGCCTGGCCATTCCTGCATGCATGCATGCGCGACATCCAAAACACTCTCCTCGGGACGCACGTAAATTAAATTGTTTATTGGTCTTAGTGCTGGAGGAGTTGCGCCTTCTATTTACGGACGGAGGGAGTAAGTTGGAGAATGGACTCTTGTTTTTTATGTTAGCTTTCAGAAGCTGGTTGTTGAACTGGTGAATACTTCCCCAGTTCGCTGAAAATTGGGCATGACAACATTTCTGAAATTTAGAATGATATTTTATATCCATTGCCTAAATGCAGATATGGATAGTGCCTGGTAACATGAGAGGGGAACCATTGTGTTTATATTATCTGTATAATTTATATGGTCACATGAAGAATTGCGGGGGACCAAACATGCCCTGGCATCTAGAACATCTGCAATGCTAGGATCCTATCCTTTTCTTCTGTGAGATAAACTCATATAAACACCAATAAAAGAAATCAGATGTTATTTGAGAAATTGAGGTCTTTTCATCCTTTTCCAAGATGATATACTGTAGCTGGTTTTTTGGGTGGAGTTTACAAGGAAAGGTTTCACTTTGTTTTTCCCTGATTGCTGAGTGTGCAGAATCATGTACCAAGAGTTACGGTAGAACTTTATATGTGCTGATGATGGTTTAATTTGCTGCAGCCGCACCACAGTTTCTTAGTGGAAAGTTCTCCCTGACCTTTTCCTTCCTAATGGCTACAGGAAAACACTGACACTGCTGATTTTGTCATTGTTGACAAAGCTACTAAGGAGGAGAGCTCAACCGATTAAGCAGGAAACTGAAATGGAGCCGCCTATATTGTTCGCGTCTCTGCTGTAGAAATTCTAGAACAGTGATAAGTTAGTTCCTGTATAAGAGAATGAGTCCATGCTTTGTGATGGCTCAGTTTGGCTGGTTATGGAACGCTGTTGGGACCTGTGAGGCCCAAGGATCCAAATCTCCTCTGGAGTTATCGAGACAATTGTTTAAACTATTAAAAGTTATGATATGGTATCATGGGCACTTGCTCACTTGAATGCATTTCAGCTGGTTTGTCGATTGCAATATCCAAGCCTCCAAGGCCATGATTTTAGACCTACTTGGAATGGTGGTAGGTGATGTGGATTTTGTACGAGGAATGGTGGAATAAGGTATTTTGGTGGGTTTGTAATTGGTCACAAGAAGCCAGTCTAGATGTCGGGCCTCTCCTAACAGGAGACGCACATAAGGGTTCAAGGTTTGTCTGATTGCCTCCCCTGCATACTAGTGCCGAGGTTGCGCGCTGCGGCTGCTGGAGTCGCACAAGCAAGCATGTAGGCACCACAACAGGTCGGTAGTAATCTTGCCAGTGACTACGTGATGTTAATGTTATCCCCTGAAGGCTTGTGACGTGAAATAATCTGATAAGCCACGCCTTGTCTGCAAAAAGCCTGTTATTCAGGGAATGCTAGAAACCTGTACAAGCTACTCCTTTTCCCAATTATTCTCATTTCAATTTATTTGTTGCGTTGTTTCACACATTGGTAAACTCCAAGGTTCTACACCTTCAATCCTAGGAGTAGAGCTATCGGTAGCCAAATGGGCTCATCTCGTGTTATTTTTTTTGGCTGTACAAGATCATAAAGTGACCCAATTTGACCTCACCACCTAATCTATTCTTTAGTGGTGTTTCTCCTGACATGTCAACTGCATACTTCGCCCGTACTGATTTATAGGATAAAAGCATATTACTTGTCTGCTGATACTTTGAACGTAAACAGGATTGACTTCCTGATGGTATATAAACTCCTATAGCTTGGCGAATTACTATGTTTCTTGAAAAGTTGAAATAACTGCTTGGTTCATATTTTTTTCTGTCAATTTTGATTTGTTGTACATTGTAAATTTTTCTGTCAATTTTCCAACTTGTCTATTTAATTGGTGACAATTAGGAGTGATAATATATAAGGTCTTATATGTTGAGTTTTCATTTCTTACATTATCTCTTCCTCCTCTATGGACATGCTCTACCCTGCATTTTTTCTAAGCAAAAATTCACCGCGTACTGCTACTTGTTAGGCTGTTCACACTGGGGTGCTGTAAAGCATCCTGCAGGACCATTTACCGGATGAAACGGCCACAGCGGGCGACGGGAAACGTCCCGCTACGTCCCGGACGCGGCGCTTCTCCGGCAAATATAGCGGGGTAGCGGGAGCCCGGTAAAGGACGGTGCGGGCCCCGCTTGAGGAGAGAGAAGAAGGCCGCGTCCGCCGTCCCGCGGTGGAGCAGGACGTCGTGGTCGTCGTCGACGGCCACCGCTGGCGCTCCTCGTCCGCCGCTCGCCCGCGCCGCCGCGCCAGTTCACGCACGCCCGCGCTGCCGTGCCCGCCCGCGCCCGCCGCGCCCGCCCGACGCAATTGGCCGCGTCGAGCTCGCCGGAGCAGGGAGGCCCCGCCCGCTGCAACCGCCCCGTCGCGCCGAGCTCGCGGGCCGCCATCGCGCCGAGCTCGCGCGGGTGGAGCTCGCCGCTGCAGGACCACCACCACCACCACGGCGGCGGTGCCCGGCGAGCCCGCCTCGCGGCGGCGGCGGTTTCGCGAGGATGGCGCGGCTCCAGTGCTCGCCCACGCCACGGCCACCACCGGCGCTGCTCGCCCACGCCGCGGCCGCCTTGCTCGCCCACGTCACCGCCGGAGCCCGCGCCCACGGCTGTCGGGGTGGGAGAGAGAGAATGGGTGGGAGAGAGAAGGGGAGGGTGGGGTTTTTAATAAAAAAAACTGATAAGTGGGCCCCACACAATGGATAAAGGATGACAGAGTATGGATGAGTGCGAGAGAAAGCAATATAAAGAAGAGAATCTTGATGACCAGACTAGAATATTCTTTTTAGAGGGTGAAAATAGAGGACGAAGAGTGCGGACAGTCTTACCAAACCATTGTCCATTGCTGGGACAGCACAAGGAAGATTTTGATGGTCTTCTATGCACTTAGGCAGCCACTTTCTCCTGCCCTTGTCAAGCAACTGCGAGAGGCAAGCCTGACTTTGTTTCCTGATGTGACATCTTCAGAGAGTTGGTTGATGACCTTGACATGCAAGTTGCTGCTTGTCCTCAAGTAAAGTACATCTCTAATGTTGACGCCCATGAGGAGGTTTGTCAATAAGGAGACAAAGCTGGAGATGCAGATGGAGGAACTTTTTGTCAAGGTCTGAGCAGATCCTGGCTAAGATTGTCGAAGCACGTGTAAAGAAGTTTCTTGGAGAATTTGCATTGTTCTAAGTTTGAACATCCATTAATAATCAAGAATAACAAGGTCAGAATAACCGAGTCGGTGAGGCAAACCATAGCTATCGAGATACTAATACACTGAAATGCAAAGACATCAGAAAACGACACTGATCACTGAAGGATGTCCATTAACCATTGCAGATTACATGATAAACTGCGCATTTGACCATGTATTCTGGGGAGGGAAAAGAACAAACTTATGCTGCATTTTTCATTGCCAAAGGCAGCCTGCCTGATGGGGGCACTGACGACTAATGTTACAATATGATTTACAGAGGCTCCACGGTATCCAAGATTTACATGCTACAAACAGGATGTATGTTCCTAAGCCCTAAGCAGAGAGCCAGAGACCTTATCTGTCTCAATATGCTCATGTGAGTTACAGCCTTACAGGAGCTACTTCGTCAAG